>OX451741.1:78038058-79238058 GCA_948472305.1 Vicia faba
ATACCCTGCATAATCGGAAAGTTTGTCATAGACAAAGCATTATGCGATTTAGGAGTCCGTATTAGTCTGATGCCCTTATCGATTTGCAAGAAACTTAACATGGGAGAACTAAGACCAACAAGGATGTCCGTACAATTAGCGGATTGATCGGCGAAATTTCCTTTAGGCATGTTAGAAAACGTTTCTGTATGTATAGGATAATTTTATATCCCCACTGATTTCATAATCATGGACATCAAAGAAGACTCCAACATTCCTATTATATTAGGTAGACCATTACTAGCCACTGCAGGAGCCATCGTAGATGTTAAAAATGGAAAATTAACTTTTGAAGTCGGAGAGGAAAAAGTTGAATTCATCTTGTCTAAATTCTTTAAGGCACCAGCCATCGATGATTCGTGTTGTTTCTTAGATGTAATCGATAAATGCGTAAAAGGAATGGAGAAACAACAAACCACCTATTTAGAAGTATTGAAGATTCCTATACCTCTAATTCTCGAAGACGATAATTGACGTTGTAAATATCAAGATGAAAATCTGAGTGAATGCCTAGCTCTAACTCTTGATCCTATTCCTTGTCTAAAGAAGCCAGCAATAGAACTCAAAACATTACCCAAAGAACTAAGGTATGAATTCCTAGACACAGAACTTGAACGACCATTTATAGTCAACGCAGACCTAGGACAAATAGAAACTGAAAAGTTATTACATGTCCTAAGAAAATACCCAACCGCTTTAGGGTATAGCATCTCATATCTAAAAAGGAATAAGCCCTTCTATATGCATGAACTGTATTATGCCTTAGGAAGATTGTAAGACCTCTAGGGAACATCAGAGAAGAATCAATCCTATTCTGAGAGATGTAGTCAAAAAAGAAGTAGAAAAGCTATTGGAAGCAGGAATCATATATCAAATATCTGACAGTAAATGGGTTAGCCCAGTACATTTCGTACCTAATAAGGGAGGTGTTACAGTTGTCAGAAATGTTAAGGGATAATCTGTAGCGCAACGAATTCACACTGGGTGGAGAATGTGCATCGACTAGAGAAAACTAAACAAAGCCACTCGTAAAGATCATTTTCCTTTACCTTTTATTGATCAAGTGCTTGAAAGACTAGCTAAACACTCTCACTTCTGCTATTTAGACGGGTATTCATGATTCTTCCAAATTCCTATTCATCCTGACAACCAAGAAAAGACAACTTTCACTTGTCCTTATGGTACGTTCTCTTATCTACGAATGCCATTAGGATTATGTAATGCCCCTGCAACATTCCAGAGATGCATGATGTCCATTTTCTCTGATTTTCTAGATGGTATGATGGAAGTTTTTATGGATGACTTCTCCGTCTGTGGAGATAGTTTTGAAGGATGTTTATCGAACCTTGAAATGGTACTAAAAAGATGCATAAGTGTCAACCTCGTGCTAAATTGGTAAAAATTCCACTTCATGGTCTGAAAAAGAATTGTCTTAGGACACATCGTATCTGATAAGGGAATTGAAGTAGATAAAGCAAAGATTGAAGTCATAGAAAATCTTCAACCGCCCAAAATTGTTAGAGAAATAAGAAGTTTTCCAGGACACGCTGGTTTTTATCGACGTTTCATTAAAGACTTCTCTAAAATAACCAAACCTCTAACCGAACTGCTAACGAAAGATGTTGAGTTCATCTTCATCAACAAATGCTTGGACGCATTTACAACACTAAAAAAGGCACTAATCTCGTCACCTATTATGCAACCTCCTGATTGGAACGAGCCATTTGAGATAATGTGTGATGCTAGTGACTATGTTGTAGGTGCAGTTCTAGGACAAAGAAAGGATAAAAAGTTTCATGCAATCTACTACACAAGTAAAACCCTATATCCTGCACAAACGAACTACGCCATCACAGAAAAAGAACAGTTAGTTGTTGTGTTCGCTTTAGATAAATTTTGTTCTTACTTAGTAGGAGCACGAATAATCATCTATATCAATCACGCTGCAATCTGGTACCTCTTAAGTAAGAAATACGTCAAACCAAGTTTACTAAGGTGGATCTTACTTCTACAAGAGTTTGATTTAGAAATAAAAGACAAGAGAGGCACTAAGAATGTAATAGCTGGCCACCTATCCAGAATAGAAGGAATCAAATCAGATCATGTACCTATCAATGATGATTTTCCTTATGAACACCTTGTAGCCCAATTAGAATTGGAAAGTATTACAGTCGAATACCTTATGACTTCTGAAGACACAGACACAAATGAAGTCGTGGAAGCAGTCTACACTAAAACCATACTGCCATGGTATGCCGATTTTCTATCCTACTTAGTTGCTGGAGTGCTTCTGCCGAATATATCTTATCAATAAAGAAGAAGTTATTTCATGATCTTAAATAATATTACTGGGATGAGCCTTCGCTTTTCAAGAGAGGCGCCGATGGTATTTTCCGTTGATGTGTTCCCGAAGATGAAATTGAAAACATAATTTTTCACTATCATGCTGCTCCCTATGGAGCACATGCAAGCACTTCAAAGACCTGCGCTAAAATCTTACTAGCTGGCCTCTATTGGTTTAATCTATGGAAAGATGTCCATATCGCGGTTTAAAAATTGTGACCAATGCCAACGCCATGGAAACATCTCTAGACGTGACGAGATGCCTCAAAAGAGCATTCTAGAAGTTGAAGTCTTTGACGTATAGGTAATTGATTTCATGGGACCCTTCCCGTCTTCCTTTGGCAATCACTACATACTTGTTACTGTCGACTATGTTTCAAAATGGATCGAGGTTGTAGCCTCTCCAATAAATGATGCAGGAGAAGTAATCAGGATTTTCAAGAACATAATCTTTCCAAGATTCGGTGTACCGAGACTCGTCATCAGTGACGATGGCTCCCATTTCATTTCCAAAATCATAGAAAAATTATTAGTGAAGTATGGAGTCCAACATCGTATTTCAACACCTTATCATCCACAAACAAGTGGGCAAGTAGAAGTCTCCAACAGAGAGATTAAGCAAATCTTAGAAAAAACAGTAGCAACCTCTAGGAAAGATTGGTCATCTAAGTTACACGAAGCTCTATGGGCATATAAGACAGCCTACAAAACCCCAATCGAACCATACCATTTAAATTAGTCTATGGGAAATCATGTCATCTGCCGATAGAAATTAACATAAAGCTTATTGGGCCATTAAGACCCTTAACTTAAATTACACCGCCGCGGGTGAGAAAATAATCTTAGATATACATGAACTTGAAGAACTTAGATTAGACGCTTATGAGAATGCTCAGATTTATAAGGAGGGGACTAAAAAATGGCATGATAAATGCATATCTAGGAAAGAATTCAATGAAGGTGATATAGTAATTGTATTTAATTCTAGACTTAAACTATTTCTGGGAAAACTTCGCTCTAGATGGGCTGGTCCCTTCGAAGTCACTAAGGTTTTTCAAAATGGCGCAATAGAAATTAAAGGAATGTCTAGTGAACCTTTTATCGTAAACAGACAACGTTTAAAGCATTATCATAGACAATAAGGAATATTCCACAACATTTAAGCTAGATGAGCTGCCATCCAATTCATTAGATTAATCACCTGCTATGTCGAGCTTACAACTTAAAACAAAGCGCTTTTTGGGAGACAACCCACTTTCTAGTATTTTCTTTTTGATTTACTTATTTTTAGTTTTTCTTTCCTTTTCTTACTTTTGTTATTGCTTATTTCTATATTTTATAAAATTATGCAGCATTGTTTCTTTACTATTACCCATTACTAACTTAATCTAACTGTCAACCTACTTCAGGCTAACTTAACTTTAGCTAACTGCACTAACCCATGATGAATCCAGTTGACACGATCAGAATTACTTTCAGAGGAAGAAATTAGAGGAGGAATTTTGAGTCATTAGCTGATAGGGAGATGGCATTGAGTATCTACCTAGATGGTCCTGCCATGACCATACTAGGATTAGAGACAATGTCTTGTTTTTGTTGAATCAAATAAGCTAGGACACCTCTGCCTTAATAAGAAGATCTAGTTCCTACCGTAGATTAACCCTAGAATTTCTGAGCTCTATTGTCTATAAGCCTAACCATGGTCTAGGGTTTAATAGGGGACTAATTAGCTTTAGGATGTTTGATATTGAATACACATATAAACATAGAACGAACTTGACTATTTCTGGGGTAGTATTACCGTTATTAGAAACCCTGAACCTAATGACATGTAATTTTAAAAAATTCATAACCCTGCCTTCCGGTACTTTCATAAGATCTTAGCGCACACCCTTTTTGGAAAACCAGAAAACATAACAACCGTATCAAGAGCCAAACTTTTTACAATGTTATGTGCATCCCAAAACCGTCTCGTCAATGGTGTTACCTTTATGATAGCTAATTTTCACTGTCTTGCAAGAACTACCCATGAATCAATCCTAATAGGAGGCATAGTGACCATGATAGCAAATGCTATCGGCTTGAGACAACCACTGCTAAATATTGCCCCTCTAGGTAGATTCCAACCCATGAACATCCATTTCTGCTTCAATAGAGGAATTATTGAGAACCTAGGCCTGACTACCTTTGACCTTATTATTAACAATCAGTTAATGCCTCTTTTCACCTTGCCTAATGTTGTACTCCAAAATTTTCCCTCCCATTTTTACTCAAGACATGCTCATTAAGGTCTTCAATTGCTCAAGGGTGACCAAGAACTGATCAGACAAATTATTCTCCTAAGCAATGAACCTCCAACTAGGGTTTCACTTTTCATAAATAATTTTGGTTTTCAAAGACCTAAAGTTATTTCCATGGTCCCTAATATGTCTCCAAGATTGTCCATGCCAAATTTCATACCTTGCACAACAAGTTTGCTCAGTCGATTGCCCAAATGTTTGAAAATCAACTATATTAGGTCAAAAGTCAACTGGGGCCAATATACAGTCAAACTTTAAGATTTTTTGTCAACGTCAACATTTTGAAGTGATAATCATCATTTGATCAAGGGTTGATCATGATTCCTCAAGGAGTGCTCTTAATTTATCAAAAGTCAAGAATTGCTAAATTAGGGTTTCTAAAGGAAAAGTCAAGTGAACTTTGATCAGGCATAACTTTCACATACTCCATCCATTTTCCCACAACCAAAGATCATTTTGAAGAGAACCCAATTCCCTACAACTTATCTTTTATCCTGAATTTCAAGAAATTCAGCATTTGGAAGATACAAGTTCATACATTACAGGTCATTTTCAAAAGGTTAACAAAAGTCATTATTTACAAAGACAATTTACATCAAGATGATTTATCCAAATGCAAAAATGATCAACATAGAGATTTTAGAGGACATATTGGGATTTCCAAAAAGTCCAAGATCATCATCATTGGATAAAAATTGAGCAAGTTATGGTTTGCCCAAGTTGGGAAAATTTGGGAAATTTCAAGAATTGTGCATTGGGACAACTTGAACTTTTAGGTCAATGACCTAACTTCTTGGACTTCAAACATATTCGTAACCTTATGATACCTCTAAAATCATTTCTACATTGCCTTTCAATTTCTACCTATTTTATCCATATTTATTTTGTTTTATTCAAATAAAAACTAAATAAAATTGCATAAAATAGTAAATATTGGTTATGGCAATACGGGATGATGGTTTGAATTGTTTTTGGGCCCAAAATTTCGTGCAAAGGAGGCCAGGTGCATTGCACCTCAAAATGGGCAAGAATTTGCATTTTTGGAACTTTTTTAATGTGTTTGATTTTGGTTTTAAAGAGGGCCATTATGGGTGGATTCTTACCATCTTTGCTAGCCCTCTTCTTCTTCTTCTTCTTCTATAAATACAAGACCAAGGCATGAGCAAAAGGGGACAAAAATCATTGCTAGAGAGCTCCCACAAATTTCACAAAAAAATCATAAAAGTTGTGAATTTTGAAACTGAGTTTTTCAGCTATCATCCATTCATACCAACTGCTCAATCGTATTCCTGAGATTCCTAGGAACTTATTCCACCCATTCCCAAGGCTTGCAACATCCTAAATCACCGGATCCATGCATCACCGGTTGGTAAGGTTTCTTGAAGTCGAAATTGCATATTCACGCCATGTAAATACCTATTGTATTTTGTTTTTTTCTCTAATTTTACTTGGAGGTCCAATGTTCACCAGCCATGCGTGTGCACCATATACTATCAAATCACCACCATCCAATCTAGATCCAGTGCTCTCACTGTGCAGTCCATCATGCCCCCTAAACAACCTCGCTCATTGAATCTAATAACACCTTTGGGCTGACAACAACTTGGGCCCAGCGAATTCCAAATCTTATACCCCCCATATTTCTACTGACATCCAGGCCCATTTCATTTTTTGTTTTCTTTTTAGCTTATTTATTTATGTGATTTATATTTATTAACTTTTTCAAAACCTTTTTTAATAAAAATATAAAATTAGAAAAAATCATTAAAAAAATATAATTTTAGGTTTTTTTATTATTAAATTAATTTTGTAAATTAATTAATAATTATTTTAACCATTTTTTTAAATTTAAAATTAATAGAACTTAGGATTTTAATTCATTTCCTTTTCATATTAAAAATACCAAAAAAGCTTAGAATTATTTCTTTTCTTTAAAAAAAATCCATTATCATTAATAAATTAACTTTTTTTCTTTAAATCTAAATTTAGGTTAGTTAATTTTACTTAAACCATTTTCTCAATTAAAACAAAAACAAACAAAAAGATTTCCTTTCACTTAGGTTTTAGACGTCTTTTCCATTTTGCGCGCGTTTGATATTTCTACTTTATTTTCATATTAATGTACTTGCTTATGGGATGTAATCGAATTAAACTAGGACTTTATATTTACTGCTTTTATTTCTCCCATTTTTGGACTTGTAAAATCCCCCTCCCCGAAGCCTTGTAATAGTTAGATTTACATTTCCACACTTTTAATTACTACAAATTATTAACTGTTTAGATGCATGTTAACTAAGATTGTATGGCAAGAATAACAAACAAAACGCTAGCAAACCTAATGCAAAGACAAAAATAACGGAATATAATACAATTGCACATGTACACCTCTAGGGTATCCCACTTTGGTTACCTTCGGAAAAACAGTCACATCTCTCAAAACGTGAGAGATTTTAGTGGCTACCCTCTGGTTTAAAGATCATAAGTCCCTCGATGACCGTCTCGAAGTTGCCTCTGTGTGATCTTAAAAACCCTAGGGTAGTTACTAAAGTTTCTTGCCCAGTTGCCTTTGTGACTGTATAAACGTCTCTTTGAATGTCCCTCAAACATCCAACGACTAGGGCTTCCTCAAACAAGTTTTACACTTAAAAAAAACTTCTTTAAAAAACATTTTCAAACACTTTGTATACGTTCTCTACAATTCCGAGAAACATTACAAAGTTCACCGCACTAAGGCGCTTTCAAAAATAATTTTTAAAACACACAAAGCACAAGGTGTTTCAAAATGAGCTAAGCATCTAAGAGGCCATAGATAACTACGTATGGAAATGGTGCTAACACCTTCCCTTTCCATAATCTACCCCCCTTACTCAGAAACAAATCTCGAAAGGTCTTTTCTGTTCTTTTTACCCTTTCCTTTGTTAGATAAAAGAAAAGTCGATGGCGACTCTTGCTTACCGCAACATTTGCGAATACAAACGTAAAACCAGTATAACAGTCAGTTCTCTCAGCGTATTACAGAAATGGCGACTCTACTGGGGACATACTTATAAAGTGGGGTTACCTTAGAGTTAGATCATTTTAAATTTGCTTTACATTGTGTGATTTGTATGCTTTACTTTTGAGGGCTTGTTTAGGTTGTTACTAAAAGATCCTGCACTCGGATCGGGGAACATTATTAGGTAAGTAGCAATAAATCATGGGGACCATGCGGGGTATACTGACATGGTTGAAACGGATGCTATGTTAGTGTGACACATTTGTTGGTACCAGTAGGCCTTGAGTTTAGTCAAGGAGAATACGGGGCCGCTGTGTGGTGTCATGAAGCACTAACTGGCCTTAGAACCTTTAATTGAACAACTTGGCCAATAGGAAGTAGTGAGATAGCCGACTTTGGTGCAGTCCAAAGTTGGTTTATACTCGATACTACGCTCATTGAGATTGGAATTTCGGGATATTTCCATCGCCAATAAAGAGGCTTGCGCTGAAACAATGCCTGGTTAAGAAAGATCAATGATATTAAGATTCCCTAGAACTCGATTACTATTACTAGGACAGGTTGAACCAACTAAAACTTCAAAAGGATACTTACCTACAAACCCCATGAAAGCATGAACCTAAGGCTACTTGTATGACTTGTTTTGTTTCATTATCTAACAACTTAAACTCCTTGCAGAGCTTGTTTGTTTTCATTTCCTAACAACGTGAGTTCCTTCCAGGACCTATTTGTATCCATTATCCAATAACCTGGATTTCTTTCAAGATTTACTTGTTTATGTCACCTTACACTTTTGCTTGGTGCATAGCATACACATCATAACATCATGCCATAACATTTCCTTAACCATTTCAAGGATCTTTAAGGCCTGTGATGCAGGTTATGATGAACCAGATGTCTAGCAAGGGGCAAGGGGACTTATTTTCCTCTAGCCAGTTCCGTCAAAAGACCAAAGTACAACAACTTGATTTAGAGGCTATGACCCACTCGACATAGTGAGCTTGATTCTCGTAGAAGGACATTTAACGATATGAAGTTCTTTGATCAACGTTTAAATCAAAATTTAAATATTTTCTTATGTTTACCCTGCGAGATTCTTGAAAACATCGCATAAACATGGCATACATATCATTACAGGTATTTCAAGGACATGTTTCTTATCTTTTCGCTGTTTATTTTAGAAGAAAAAAAGAAATGGCTCTCAAACAAAATATTAAAGACCTTCAAATCCAGAATGCTCAATTCCAGTAGATGTTCTTGGCTCTGGCTAAGGGACAAGAGGACCTGAAGGCTCTCATTCTCAAAGACAATAATAAGAAGGCCAAGAAACCAGTGGGTGTCCTGAATATGGGAAGGAGACTCAGAGGACCACCCAAGCGAGCTCTAGAATTCGCAACTCCGTTAAACGAGGGAGACAATTAGGAAGAGAAGCCAAAAGAAGAAGACAATAACCCAGAGATCGATGAAGAAGATGAAGGGGTGAAAAACACAAGAAGGGGGGGTTGAATTGAAAAACTGGAATCTTAAAGCAAATGACAAGGTATTTTTATCCTGGTTCGTTTGATCTCAAACTACTCCAGTCCACCCGTCAAGGTGATTTCGCCTCTCTCCAACGAGGTCTTAATTCACTATATTCAACTGAATACAAATCTGCTTTAGCAACTGCTAAAACCTTCTTGATTCAAACCACAATCCGGTTTGTCAAGGCAACACTTTCTTACAAAGGTATAAGCAAATGTGTGTGAATGTTTTCTACAAAAACTATATCACAACTGTGATGTTTACACAAATGAAGCTTAGAATGCTAGGTTGCTAAACGCTAATAAAGTATCAGAGTTTGTTGGT
Organism: Vicia faba; assembly: GCA_948472305.1. NCBI lineage: Eukaryota > Viridiplantae > Streptophyta > Magnoliopsida > Fabales > Fabaceae > Vicia > Vicia faba. The sequence goes on from OX451741.1 coordinate 78,047,581, forward strand.
TTAGCAAAACTTGTAGAGTGAAGATTATTGTTCAGCTTTGTGCGTGTAGAGAGTTTGGAAGCATTAGCCGTGATAATCTTCGAAGCTTGGTTTATATAGCACTTGAGAAGATGAACGTTGAAGCAAATATTCTTGATTCAATGCTATTAACAAGCTTTCCTTTTTGAGCAGATCTTGTCTAGAATGATGCCGTTGGTATTGATTAGCTTTCAATGCACAGTACCGTTGCTTCTTCAATGCACGTTCTGGCTTGGCTCATTCTGATTCTGCTTTGCTGCTGATGAACAAATTTGATTCTGTATCAGAGTGTTTTACGCGCAGTTCTGTTCATCAAGCTTCAGCATGTGCAAGCGTTGATCATCTGATCTTGACGTTCTGATTCAGCAACTTCTGATGCTGGTGTATGAAATCATATTCTGATGCTGAAAACGCGATCTTGCTTATTTTAATCAGCATATCTGCAAGTCAGAGCATAGTAATTTTAGGCAGCATATAATTCAATCATAAAATATTTAACTACTATATCTTTTCACTTTGTTATCATCAAAACTTAAATATAGGGTACTAGATTCAAACATTGTTCTAACAATCTCCCCCTTTTTGATGATGACAAAAACTAGATATTTTAAATGAAAAATAACGTGAAAAGTTATCAGAGCTATGTATCAGAATAAGAAGTACGGAGAAGTCAGAGTTAAGAGATACTCCCCCTGAGTTTGTTACTTCCCTTTGATATGCGTGTTCTTCAGAGTCAGATCTTTTTCTATCTTTGAGCATCAGATTATAAGTCTTTGACTTATCAGAGAGCAGAGCTTCAGAGCTTTTCTTGTCAGAGCTTTGCTTCAGATCAGAGTGTTAGGTCGATCAGAGCTTCATATATCAGAACTTCATATTTGATCAGAGCAACATGAGCTTTTACATTTTGATCAGAGCTTCTAGTTCATAGACTTCATAGTGTTCGGAGCTTCCTTGTGCCTGTAGACTTAACAACACAACAGAAAAACATTTCAAGTAATAGAGTTAGAATGTTTGAGAATTTCTGTCTAGTTAGCCGTTATTGATTTTAAATATCATTTCTTGTTCTCCCCCTTTTTGTCAGCAATCAAAAAGTGCTAGTGATGTGCTAAAACAATTTAGATCAGAAAAACAAGTTATATTAAAAGTAGTTCAGAGCAAAGAACATTACACAAGCATAGTCAAAACATAGTCAAAAGTACATCAGAAAATGAAGAAAATATAGAGAATGTCATGCATAAAAAAAATTTCAAGGTTGTGGGGGCATGCGTGAGAACAGGCTTTCCAGCATTGCTTGAATCTTTTCAGAAGTTTCATTCTGCTTCTGAACCATGGTGACAACAGTATCAATCTTGCTGTCCTGAACATTCATTCTTGCTTCCATCTTCTGATCATTCTCTTCCATCCGCTGCTGTAGACGCAAGTCATTCAGCCTTAATTCTTCCAGAGCCTGCCTGTCCAAGGCAGCTTGAGAACTTTCAGCAGGAGGAAGCTTCTCAGAACTTTCAGCTACATCTTCTGCTGGATTTTCTTCCTGAAGAGTCTTGTCTTCTTCTGAAGGTTGCACCTGTGCAGCTTGCTCTTTCTCAGACCAAGATTCAGAGTCCAGAGGGAGCACAACTTCTTGAGGCAGCTGACTCTCAACTTCCTTCAGCAGCTTGCTAAAGTTCTGTTGAGCCTGCTCATAGTTGACGTCCTGCAGCTTGAGTGCTTCAGCACGAACCCATACTCTGAACTGTGACCAGAGCTGATCAGAAGCAGCTGGGTCGATCATCCCCGGACAGACTTGCTTCAAGGAAGCAATCCATTGCAGCATACCTGTTTCAAAGTCCAAAATACCAGAGCCAACATCTAGTTGCTTTGGTTTGGGAATGGCCAATTTGTGTCTTAAATCAGCAAGACGTTCAAGACTTGTTAAGTCAATGAAAGTTTTGCTGGGGTTTTCAGAGGATTGGTTTTCAGAGGTGTGCTGAGGTGCTGTTTGTTTTGGAGGATGGTTATCAGAGTCAGAGGATATATCTATTGGAGTGGTTGGAGTTTTTGGAGGTGTTGATTCCTCTGATGATGGTAACTGGGGTCTGACAATGGTGGTTCCACATGGCAACTGTATTGCCAGCGGTGAGGGTTGAGGTGAGTGGGGATCAGAATGATGAGGAGATGGGGTTTCATAGCGGTGAAACTCTGTTTGAGGTGAGGGAGGATTATTTTCTGGTTGAGGAGGTGGAATCTCTGATTGCTCAGGGATCAGAGGTTCTTCTGTGATTGGTTGATGGGATTGTGGTTCTGGTTCTGGTTGATGTTCTGGTTGTATTTCTGGTTCAGGTTGAATTTCTGGTTCAGGTTGTGGAGGAGGAATATTTGGTGGTTCAGAGTGAGGTTGAACAGAAGCATGTTCACGCTCAATGTCAGCTAGCACTCTATCAAGTGCTGGAGTTGTTGAAACAGTTGGTTGTTGTTTGGGAATTTTAATGGGAATTTTAATTCTGGTTCTTCTGAGTTGTAAGGCCTCAGAAGGGTCTTCTGGTATGGTTTCATCAATAGTGGGGATTGGAATGGATATTCTGTGAGAGGTTTGAGGAGGAGCAACAGATGTTGGAATAGTAGAGGAAATTGAAATAGGAGCAGCAGATGAATTACCTCGTTTCTTTGGAGTCTGATGAGATGATCCTTCTGCTTTCCTTTTCTTTGACTTCTTCTGAATCACTTCAGGTTGAACTTGACTCAGATCTTTGATCTTCAGCTTTGAACCTGCATCTTCTTCCTTGTATGAATCTGGATACTTGATAAACATATCAGGTTGGGATTCTATTTCAGAAAATCTTGGGAAATCACTCAGAGGCACTCTTCTTCTGGAGATGTCAGCAGTTGAAGAAGCTCTGGGTTCCTTCCTGATATTTTCTATCAGCTTCATCTTTTTCAGGTTCTTAGCGTTCAGCGGTTTTCCAACAGTTGGTTCAAAATTGCCCAGTACTTTAGCTTCGCTCAGATAATCTATCAGCTTATTCTCTGTCAGAATATCTGATATGAGCCTCCCAAACGGTATCCAGTCCCTTTTGGTCCTTTCTTCTTCTCTAGTCTCTTTCACACTAGTCTTCAGATGATTGAACAGGAAGTGTGCCAGATTTATCTTCACCCTCTGATCAATAAAGTAGATCAGAAATTGCTGATCCACGTTTATATAGTCAGGAGAGCTTGTTGGCTTCCTGTGATTGAAACAGCCCAAAACAATCTTGGCCCATACTCTGCAGTGATCCTTCAGATCCTTGATTTTGCTGCTGGGAAAACCAAGAGTGAAAATGCAGTTGGCTACCACACCTATATCAGGGCATCTATCAGCCATGTCCACACAACGGACTCCACCACCACTTTGACCAATTAACCTAGCAATGAGGTCTTCAGAAATTATTATCTTCTTTCCCATGACAGAAGAGATGACTAGATGTTTATGAATCTTGGCGTGAATCCAAAATTCTTTGACAAGCTCTGGAAAGGTTGGTCCAACCAATCTATCAAAGTACCTCTCCCACTTTTGAGCTTTGACTTCCTCAGTTAGGTCAAATCCATTTTCCTTCAAACTTTCGAAATCGATGATTAATTCAGAGAGAACCTCAAGATTCTTTACCGGTGTGAGAAGAGTTCTGGTAGGCGCTTGATATTGCTCAGAGGTTTCTTTCTTCTGATTTCCTGCAGAAATGCTGGAGGATGCCATTGTTCTCACACAAAAAGCTTGAGAATGATTTGAGAGAAAAGGGGTTTGAAGACGGTAAACTCAGAAGTATGCAGAAAAATTCTTAAGAGATTATGAGAAAGCGTAAAGATTAAGAATGAAGAGTAATGTGCTTAAATAGAATTTTCAAAAATTATTTTGAAAAATAAAACGTTTTAAAAAAAATAATGATTGCCATTAACAAGCGTGATTACTTTTGCATTTAATGCTTGCTGATTTTGGGGGATTTGAGAAAGATACTTAAAAACGGTTACCAGACATGTGTCTCAATGCACCCAATCAGCGCTTTGCCTTCTCAGAAACGTGCACGCGTTCTGCTTCAGGGATTTGCTGATGATTGGATGACACTTGTTTGATGTAGTGATCAGCACGTCTGTCTTTGAGCTTAGACTCTCAGATCTTTAGACTTGCCTCTGATACAATCTGCATGTTCTAACTTTCTGAAAGAAGATTGATCAGAAGTTCACAGTAATATAAATACATTCTGAAAGATAAAAATATGGAATTAAAGCATTTTCATTCTGGGCATACTTTCATGCTGAGATGTTTCAGAATGAAATTAAACCTATCTTCTGAAAGGGGTTTAGTAAAGATATCAGCCCATTGATGGTCTGTATCTATAAATTTCAAGTTTAAAATTCCTTTCTGAATATAGTCCCTAATGAAATGATGTTTTATTTCTATATGCTTAGCTCTAGAATGTAAAATAGGATTCTTACTTAAGCAAATAGCAGAAGTATTATCACAAAGAATAGGAATGTTACTCTCAAAAATCTGGAAGTCTTCAAGCTGACTTTTCATCCAGAGCATCTGTGTGCTACATCCTGCTGCTGCTATGTACTCAGCTTCTGCTGTTGACAGAGCAATAGTTGATTGCCTTTTGCTGGACCATGAGATCAGATTTTCTCCCAGAAACTGGCAGCTTCCAGAAGTACTTTTTCGTTCCACTCTGTCTCCAGCAAAATCAGCGTCGCAGTAGCCTACTAAACTGTAATCACTAGATTTTCTATAAAACAAACCCAGATTAGTAGTACCTTTCAGATACTTGAAAATTCGCTTAACAGCTGTTAAGTGAGATTCTCTAGGATCTGATTGGAATCTAGCACAAATACATACGCTGAATAAAATATCAGGTCTTGAAGCAGTCAGATAAAGGAGAGAACCAATCATACCTCTGTAGACTTTCTGTTCTACGCTTTTGCTTACCTCTTCTCTTTCCAGAATGCACGTGGGATGCATTGGAATCTTTGATGGCTTACATTCTGAGAGGTCAAATTTCTTCAGAAGATCTCTGATGTATTTGCTCTGATGAATGTAAGTTCCCTCTGGAGTTTGATTGATCTGAATTCCTAGAAAGAACTTCAGTTCCCCCATGAGGCTCATCTCAAATTCTGCCTGCATACACTTAGCAAATTTTCTTCCAAGAGAAGGATTAGTAGAACCAAAGATTATATCATCAACATAAATTTGACAGACTAAAATGTCACTCTTAACTGTTTTACAGAATAGAGTGGTGTCCACTTTCCCTCTGGTGAACTCATTTTCAAGCAGAAAGTTACTTAGCCTTTCATACCAAGCTCTGGGAGCTTGTTTCAGACCATACAGTGACTTTTTCAGTTTGAAAACATGTTCTGGATGTTTTGTATTTTCAAAACCTGGGGGTTGGTGAACATACACTTCTTCTTCTATATAACCATTTAAGAATGCACTTTTGACATCCATCTGATACAGAGTGATGCCTCTATTAACAGCAAATGAGATTAAAAGTCTGATAGATTCTAACCTGGCGACTGGGGCAAAGGTTTCTGTATAGTCTATCCCCTCTTGCTGACTATAACCTTGTGCAACCAGTCGTGCCTTGTTTCTGACGACTTCACCTTGTTCATTAAGCTTGTTTCTGAACACCCATCTTGTTCCAATGACGTTGAATCCTTTTGGTCTTGGAACGAGATCCCATACGTCGTTTCTGGTGAATTGATTCAGCTCTTCTTGCATTGCCAGAATCCAGTCATTGTCCAGAAGTGCTTCATCAATAGAAGAAGGTTCAATCAGAGACACAAGTCCCATCAGAGTTTCTTCAGAGTTTCTGAAGCTTGCTCTTGTTCTGATTGGATCTTCCTTTCTTCCTAGAATAGTCTCTTCTGGGTGATCCAAACTACTTCTGGGTAATCTCTTCTGAGGTTGATCAGCAGTTGTAGGATTTCTAGCATTGCTTCTTTCAGACGTTGAAGGAATGTCTGTGTTGAGAGCTTCTGATGACTTGTCTTCAGAACCTGCAAATTCAATTTCTATACCTGCAAGATTTTCATTCTGCTTTGACTTTTCAGAGTCAAGCTTATCATCAAAACGAACACTGATTGATTCTTCCACAATCTGTGTTTCTGTATTGTATACTCTGTACCCTCTTGAGCGTTCAGAGTATCCTAACATAATACACTTATGTGCCTTAGAATCAAACTTGTTCAAATAATTCTTTGTATTTAACATATAGCAAGTACATCCAAATGGATGAAAATACGAAATGTTGGGCTTTCTGTTCTTCCACAATTCATATGGAGTCTTTTCCAGAATAGGTCTTATTGAGATTCTATTCTGAATGTAGCACGCTGTGTTTATTGCCTCTGCCCAGAAAATCTTAGCAACGTTTGTCCCGTTGATCATGGTTCTGGCCATTTCTTGCAATGTTCTGTTCTTTCGTTCTACAACTCCATTTTGTTGGGGAGTTCAAGGACAAGAGAAATCATGCAGAATGCCTTTGTCATTAAAGAATGACTCAAAATCTTTATTTTCAAATTCTCCACCATGATCACTTCTGACTTTAACGATTCTAAGATCTTTTTCATTCTGAACTTGGTTACAGAAGGTAATAAACACAGAGTGTGACTCGTCCTTGTGTCTTAAGAACTTTACCCATGTCCATCTGCTATAGTCATCTACGATTACTAACCCATACTTCTTGCCACTGACAGAAGCAGTTTTAACTGGTCCAAATAAGTCAATGTGCAGAAGTTCTAATGGCTTAGAGGTAGAAACAACATTTTTGGATTTAAAAGAAGGTTTTGCAAATTTGCCTTTCTGACATGCTTCACACAGAGCATCTGAATTGAACTTAAAATTTGGAAGTCCTCTGACCAGATTGAGTTTGTTAATCTGAGATATTCTTCTCATACTAACATGCCCCAATCTTCTGTGCCAGATCCACTGCTCGTTGTTAACAGACAGAAGACATTTTACGTTCTGACTCTTTAGTTCAGAAAGTTTGATTTTGTAAATGTTGTTTTTCCTCTTACCATTAAATAGGATAGTCCCATCTTTCTGACTAACAGCTTTACATGATTTTTGATTAAAGATTATATCATAACCGTTATCACTTAATTGACTTATGGATAACAGGTTATGCATCAATCCATCAACAAGCAGAACATTATTAATAGAGGGAAGATTTCCGTTACCTACAGTTCCAGAGCCAATTATCTTTCCCCTCTGATCGCCTCCAAAGCCAACGTGGCCTCCAGGCTTAAGTTCCAGGCTTTGGAACATATGCCTTCTTCCCGTCATGTGACGTGAGCAGCCAGAGTCCAGGTACCATGACTGGTGTTTCTGACTTGCTGCTAAAGATATCTGCAACATGTATTATTTTATCCTTAGGTACCCAGATCTTCTTGGGTCCTGATTTGTTAGTTTTACCAAAACTCTGATTGAATTTTGGTTTCACAAAGTGATTACTACTAGTATATTTGATGTCATGTGTGTGACCATACACAAAGTGTGAATTTAGAGGAGTGTGTTTAATGGTTAAATCCATGACATTTTTAGGTGTAGGAACCTTACCTAGGTATCCTATTCCTTTCCTGCCGTTTCTGCTAACTCCATAGATCATTGAAGCCATTCTGCTTCTATCTATGCTTTTAGCAAGGAACTTCTGGAAACTATGATCATACTCCTTGATGATCTCATCAGCGTTGCTGGGAGTTTCAGCAATTGGTTCCTTCTGAGAGTTTTGTAAAGAGTTTTCTAATTTTAAAATTTTATCTCTCAGCTCAGAGTTTTCCAATTTGAGACTCTCAGACTTATTAGAGTCAGATTCAAGAGTCCTTTTCAGGTCTCTGAATTTAGCTCTAATCTGCTGATAACGTTCCAGAATTTCATTGAGGCTTTCAGCAAGTTCAGCCTTTGTAAAATTAACAGCGAAGTTAGGGAATACCTCTTCTGTGTCTGATTCTGAGTCTGAGTCAGAAGCTTCACTGTCATCTGGAATGTTAGCCATAAGCGCTATGTTCGCCCTTTCATCATCTGATTCTGAGTCAGCTTCAGACGAGTCAGAGTCATCCCATGTGGCCATGAGATTTTTCTTCTTCTCTCTTCCAAACTTCTTTTTGGGCTTTTCCCTCTGAAGCTTTGGACAGTCACTCTTGTAGTGTCCTTGCTCATTGCACTCGTAGCAGATGATGTCTTTTGTATTTGGCTTCTTGCTACCTGAGGAGCCTTCAGATCTTCTGTATCCAGAGGAAGAATCTGTCCTTCTGTATCTGGAGCAAGACTCGTTCTGATCAGATCTTCTGGGATTCCTGAACTTCCTTTGTCTTTGCTTCCACAGTTGATTTACTCTTCTGGAGAGAAGAGAAAGCTCGTCTTCTTCTGATGAGGATCCATCAGATGTTTCTTCAACTGCCTGCAAAACTTTAGATTCAGATTTTCTGTTAGATTTTAAAGCTATAGGCTTACCTTGCTTCTGAGGCTCGTCAGCTTCCAGCTCTATCTCATGACTTCTGAGGGAGCTTATAAGTTCCTCCAGAGTGATTTTGTTGAGATCTTTCGCCAGCTTCAGAGCAGTAACCATAGGCCTCCACTGCTTGGGTAAACTTCTGATTATCTTCTTGACATGGTCAGCAGTAGAGTATCCCTTGTCCAGAACTTTGAGACCAGCTACCAGAATCTGGAATCTGGAGAACATAGTTTCAATGGATTCAGATTCTTCCATTTTAAACGCCTCATACTTCTGAATGAGCGCCAGAGCTTTTGTTTCTTTGACTTGAACGTTGCCCTCATGCGTCATTCTGAGAGAATCAAAGATGTTCTTAGCTGTGTCTCTGTTAGAGATCTTCTCATACTCAGTATAGGAGATAGCACTGAGGAGGATGGTTCTGGCCTTATGGTGATTCTTGAAATCACGCTTTTGTTGATCAGTCATTGATTTTCTATCAATCTTCTGACCAGTTGCATTAACAGGGTGCGTGTATCCATCTGTCACCATATCCCACAGATCAGCATCATGTGCTAGAAAGAAGCTTTCAATTCTGTCTTTCCAGTAGTCAAAGTTTTCTCCATCAAAGACTGGAGGTTTGCCGCTGAATCTGTCTCTGTCCTCATTGGTGTCATTGCTGAAATGAGAGTTGTTTCCTGCCATTGTGTTTTTCTGACGCTGGATCTTGTACTGACACGGTTAAGTGTTTTAGCTCAGAACCAGGCGCTCTGATGCCAATTGAAGGGGTGAAAAACACAAGAAGGGGGGGTTGAATTGAAAAACTGGAATCTTAAAGCAAATGACAAGGTATTTTTATCCTGGTTCGTTTGATCTCAAACTACTCCAGTCCACCCGTCAAGGTGATTTCGCCTCTCTCCAACGAGGTCTTAATTCACTATATTCAACTGAATACAAATCTGCTTTAGCAACTGCTAAAACCTTCTTGATTCAAACCACAATCCGGTTTGTCAAGGCAACACTTTCTTACAAAGGTATAAGCAAATGTGTGTGAATGTTTTCTACAAAAACTATATCACAACTGTGATGTTTACACAAATGAAGCTTAGAATGCTAGGTTGCTAAACGCTAATAAAGTATCAGAGTTTGTTGGTTTAGCAAAACTTGTAGAGTGAAGATTATTGTTCAGCTTTGTGCGTGTAGAGAGTTTGGAAGCATTAGCCGTGATAATCTTCGAAGCTTGGTTTATATAGCACTTGAGAAGATGAACGTTGAAGCAAATATTCTTGATTCAATGCTATTAACAAGCTTTCCTTTTTGAGCAGATCTTGTCTAGAATGATGCCGTTGGTATTGATTAGCTTTCAATGCACAGTACCGTTGCTTCTTCAATGCACGTTCTGGCTTGGCTCATTCTGATTCTGCTTCGCTGCTGATGAACAAATTTGATTCTGTATCAGAGTGTTTTACGCGCAGTTCTGTTCATCAAGCTTCAGCATGTGCAAGCGTTGATCATCTGATCTTGACGTTCTGATTCAGCAACTTCTGATGCTGGTGTATGAAATCATATTCTGATGCTGAAAACGCGATCTTGCTTATTTTAATCAGCATATCTGCAAGTCAGAGCATAGTAATTTTAGGCAGCATATAATTCAATCATAAAATATTTAACTACTATATCTTTTCACTTTGTTATCATCAAAACTTAAATATAGGGTACTAGATTCAAACATTGTTCTAACAGAAGAGGCTGATTACGTCGAAGAACAATATCCTCCTGCTGATGACAAATACAAGCAGCTGGAGGATCTTCTCAACGCCATGGAAATTCAGAGGTTACCTGGTCTAGATTTTGAAGAATTAGGGCTGGTTTCTGGAGTGGTCATCCCACCAAAGTTCAAGGTTCATGTATTTGCTAAATATGACAGGGTTTCATGTCCTAAATTACATATGAGGTCTTATGTCAGGAAGATCCAACCTCACACAGCTGATAGGAATTTATGGGTGCATTTCTTCTAAGAAAGTTTATCGGGGACTCAATTGGAATGGTTCTATCAGCTGGAGGGAATCAACATCCGCACATGGGAGGATCTGGCTGCTTCTTTCTACAAGAAGTACCAATACAATGATGACCTCTCTACAACCCGTACTCAACTTCAAAGCATGTCTATGAGTTCTAGCGAGGGCTTCAAAGATTATGCCCAGAAATAGAGAGATCTTGCAGGAAGAGTCCAGGCTCCTCTGTCTGATAGAGAGCTGGTAGATATGTTCTTGGGTACATTGTCTGATCCATTTTTCAACCACTTGATCAGAAGCTCTTCGGCTGGGTTCACTGAGCTGATATTGACAGGTGAAAGAGTAGAAGTTGGAATCAGAAGTGGGAAAATTCAGGTGGTTGTGTATTCAAATGTTGTGAAGAAGCCTTTCAATGGGAAGAAAGAGGCTAATGCTATGTACGAACAGAAGGGTCATGGTAAAGAAGATCATCATCAAATTGTGGGGGCAGTTATGATTTCTAATCCTACACCAGTGCGACAATAACAACGGGGTAAGCAGCGAAGGAAAGACGAGCCCAAGAGACAGTTTACCAAAATCAACATGTCGTTGTTTCAAGCATTGTATGATACGGTGGCAGAATCGACTATTTATACTGGTTTTGTGTTTGTGTTCGTAAATGTTGTGGTAAGCAAGAGTCGCCACCGACTTTTCTTTTATCCAAATTAAGGAAAGGGTGAAAAGAACAGAAAAAGACGTTTCGAGATTATTTCTGAGTAAGGGGGTAGATTATGGAAAGGGAAGATGTTATCACCCTTTCCATCCGTAGTTTTCTACGAGATCTTAGATGCTTAGCTCATTTTTTTAAATACCTTGTGCTTTTTGTTTTTTTGAAAAGTATTTGGAAATGCGTTATTACGGCGATCTGCTTTATGATAACTCTTGTATCATTCCTCAAGAGTGTTGATAAAGCGAATGTTTTTGAAGGTGTTTTTTGAAATGTGTAAGTGTAAAAAGTTCGTTTTGAGCAAGCATCTAAGAACTATCTACTTGTAATCGAAAGGGTTGTTCTTTTCCTCTTTTCCTTTAGACAATTCTATCCTACTATTAGTGAGTAGGTAGCCCTATCGTTGGATGTATGAGGGACATTCGAAGGGACGTACAGTCATAAAGGAAACATATGGAGACGCTTTAGAAATTTTGTTCAAGGAACAAGATTATTTACCGAAAGGCAACACTGTAGGGTCATCAAGGGACTATGATATTTTGATTTACGAGTCTTGCTAAAGCGTTCCCATTTTCGAGGGAGATGACTGTTTTACTTTCCGAAAGACAACCAAAGTGGGCATACTCTAGAGGTGTATATGTGAAAATGTGTTGTATTCAGTTACTTTTGTCTTTTTTGTTAGGTTTGCTAGCGTTTTGATTTTAATCTTTTCCATACAATCCTATTAGTCATACATCTAGCAGTTAATATGAAAGCAATAGAAAATTCGAAAAATAAGTGTCCTGCGCTATTACAACCAAATTGAAAGGCAAGAAAATGTAAAAACAAGAACAAAATAAAGAGGGGAAGTGAGTCCTTCGATCCAGGTAGCAGACTCCTTCGATTCACCCTTCTTTTTATTTCTTTTGATTGAGATTGGGAGTTGGCGTGAGCAACCTTCGATTGCACCCTTTCCTACTTCTTTCGATTGGGCTTGGGAGTTGGTATGAGCAACCTTCGATTTCACCCTTTCCTGCTTCTTTCGATTGAGCTTGGGAGTTTGTGTGGGCAACCTTCGATTGCAACCTTCTCTGCTTCTTTTGGTTAGACTATGAAGCAATATGGACCTGGAGAGCAGCATGAGTGTATATCCTTCTGTTGTACCCCAAAATTTTCCCTCTCATTTTCTTTCAAGATTTTTATTTTACATGGGTGGTTGAAAACTTTGGCTTGAGGAAAGTAAAATTTGAAGATGAACGAAATTTCCTTCGATTGGAACATTAGAGTTTCCTTCGATTGGAACATCAGAGCTTCCTTCGATTGGAATATCATAGCTTCCTTTGAAAAGAACATCAGAGCTTCCTTTGATTGGAACATCAGAGCTTCCTTTGATTGGAACATCAGAGATTCCTTTGATTGGAAAATCATAACTTCCTTCGATTGGAACAACAGAGCTTCCTTCGATTGGAACATTAGAGCTTCCTTCGATTGGAACATTAGATCTTCCTTCGATTGGAACATCAGAGCTTCCTTCGATTGGAACATCAGGGTGTCCTTCGATTGGAACATCAGAGTGTCCTTTGATTGGAACATCAAAGTTTCCTTAAATAGAATGAAGTATCCTTCGATTGGCGTATCAATACATAGGTGTCTTAATCTAAAATGTTTTGATGAGAGAAGTTCTGAACACTTCAAATCAGAACTCAGAACTATCAAAGATAATAAGGGTTGATCAAAGGGGCTATGAAGAGGAAAATTATGAATATTTTCAAAGGCTTGTCCACTACTTCTTCAGCATCAATCTCGTGACAGTAAGCTGGTTCATCCATTCTCTCAATGGTGATCTGAGGAGCCTCATTACCCCACCTGATTTTGAACATGGATAACATAATGGCTAGTGCGTCCGCTAGTTGATTTTCCTCTCGTGGAAAATGCTTAAAGGTAATTTCCTTAAAATGTGGGATTAATGTCAACACATATTCCTTGTAAGGGATGAGATTAGGATGCTTCGTGTCCCATTCTCCTTTGATCTGACTGATGACTAACGTTGAATCTCCAAATACACTTAAGGACTTGATTCCCAAATCTATGGAAGCTTTGAGACCCATAATACACGCTTCATATTCTGCCATATTATTGGTACAGTTGAAACACAGCCTAGCAGTGAAGGGGGTATGAAAGCCTTCAGGGGATATGATTACCGCATCGATGTCGTTGTTGAGTGCGTTGGAAGCTCCGTCAAAAACCATGGTCCATTGTGATCCTTGTTCAGGTCCGTCATATGGTCCGAGTTCTTCACAATCATTTACCAACATGATGTATTTGTCTGGGAATTCGAAATTCATGGATTGGTAGTCATCCACAACCTGATGAGCCAAATGATCAGCTAGCACATTTCCCTTTATTGCTTTCTAGGTAGTGTACAAAATGTCGTATTCAGTCAGGACCATCTGCCATCTTGCTATTCTTCCCGAGAGGGCGGGCTTCTCGAATATGTATTTAATTGGATCCATCTTGGATATCAATAAGGTAATGTGAGTCAGCATATACTGTCTTAGTCGGCGAGCAGCCCATGCCAGAGCGCAGCAAGTTTTCTCGAGCAGTGAATATCTGGTTTCACAGTCAGTAAACTTTTTGCTCAGGTAGTATATTGCATGCTCTTTTCGGCCAGACTCGTCATACTTCCCCAACACACACCCCATTGAATTTTCTAAGATTGTTAGGTACATGATCAGAGGTCTTCCCTCAACTGGCGGCATCAAAATGGGAGGCTCTTGAAGGTACTCTTTGATCCTATCAAAGGAAGCCTGGTAGTCATCATTCCATTCCACCACATGATCTTTCTTCAGTAATTTGAAGATTGGTTCACAAGTAGCGGTTACATGGGAAATGAACCTGGCGATATAGTTTAGCCATCCTAAGTATCCCCTAACTTCCTTCTTAGTGCGAGGAGCAGACATTTCTTGTATTGTTTTACCTTTGCAGGGTGTACTTTGATACTTTATTCGCTGACAACGAAGCCTAAGAGTTTACGGGACCTCACTCCAAAAGTGCATTTATTCGGATTCAGCCTTAGTTTATATTTCTTCAGTCTTTCAAACAGTTTCTGCAGATGGTCAAGGTGTTCCTCCTCAGTTTGAGATCTGGCTATCATGTCATCCACGTAGACCTCTATCTCGTGATGGATCATATTGTGAAACAAAGATACCATGGCACGCTGATAGGTTGCCCCGACATTCTTCAGCCCAAATGGCATAACTTTCTAACAGAACATGCCCCACTGTGTGACGAAGGTTATTTTCTCCATGTCCTTAGATGCCATTTTGATCTGGTTGTATCCGGAGAAACCATTTCATAAAGGAAAATACTTTATATTGTGTGGTGTTGTCAACCAGAATATCGATGTGGGGAAGCGGGAAGTCATCCTTGGGGCTTGCCCTATTCAAGTCTCTGTAATCCACACACATACGTACCTTACCGTCCTTTTTAGGCACTTGAAAAACATTGGCGACCCATTATGGATAAGAAGTGACAAATAAGAATCCAACGTTGAACTGCTTCATGACTTCAGTCTTTATTTTCTCTGACATTTCTGGCCGCATGCAACAGACCTTCTCTTTTACCGGAGGGCAGTCTTCTTTTGTCGGTAGACGATAGACCATAATATCAGTGTCGAGTCTTGGCATGTATTCGTATGACCAGGGAAAGAATTCAACATAGTCATGTAGTAACTGAGTTAAGCGCTTCTTGACACTAGGCTCCAGGTTGGCACCTACCTTGACTTCTTTCTTGTCCTCTTCAGTACCTAAGTTAACTGTTTCAACCGGCTCTTTGTGGGGCTGTATGGTCCTTTCTTCCTGCTGTAATAACCTGGCTAGTTCCTCTGGTACCTCACAATCTTCTTCACCTTCGTCTTCGGCTTGGTAGATCAGATTTTCAAAGTCATGATAGGTCATAGCAGGATCGTTACCCATGGGATCCTGACTGGATGTGGATCTGAATTTCGATATGTGAGTGTTTGTAAGAGCATAACTATCTTTGATAAAATAAAAGGTAGAAAAAGAAAAACAAATAGCATAAAAATTTGCATGTAAAACGTCCATGATTTATTGATGACATATGAAGATGAAGTAACAACCCTCACAAATGGAACATTGTTCCTCGGGTAAGACACAAGGTTTTAAAGTATAAATTGTTTAAATATTACAAGTCTGAAAAAATTAAAAGACAATTACTCTTGAATAAAAGTAATAGAGACAAATTCTTTGGCCTCCCAATTATTGAGTCCTCAACTGATGGTTGGAAAAATCCACTCGTACATGTGACAACAACTACCACTATATTCCAATGCATTGACTCCATGGTTGCTGATGCGTAAAGGTGGTCCCCTAGCATGAGAACGTCGAACAGCTCTTAGGGCCTCCGCTGTAAAACCCAAACCAAATTTGTTGGATTTGTAGAGAATATCCGGAAGTTGACCCCATATGGTACATCCATCTCCCTCAACTACTGCTCTAGCATCTTTTAGAGAGGCCATCTTCAATGGAGGTCTGGTAACCTTCAGAGTCTTGGTAGTGGTCTTGGTTACCGCAGTCGTTTGTGGGACCTCCTCAAAATTCTGACATGGGGTCTCAATGAACTCACCGTCCATTTCAACATAACTGAAAGAATTTAGGTGGCTAACCATGTATTCCTCCTCCCCATGGACTGTGATGATATTTCCCTTGATTGGGTACTTCAACATCTGATGTAGGATAGAAGTGACGGCACCAGCGCCATGGATCCAGGGTCGGCCTAATAGACAGGAATAAAAAGGGCAGATATCCATCACATAGAAGGTTAAGTCAAAAGTCTGAGTCCTAATTTTGATAGGGATGTCTACTTCTTTGTGCACTGTTCTTTTAGAACCATCGAAGGACCTCACCATAATGTTGTTGGGCTTTAATGTGAGTCCTTCGTAATCTAACCAGTTAAGAGCGTTCTTGGGTAAAACATTCAGCGATGAACCTGTATCCACCAAAACGTGGGCTAACGTAGTGCCCTTGCACTCAATGGAGACATGCAAGGCATCATTGTGTTCCTTCTTTTGGGAGTTAAATCAGCATCAGAAAAACCCAGTCCATTATCAGCAGTTAGACTGGCCACACGATTCTCAAATTGATTAATGGAAGTCTCTTGGGGCACGTGGGCGGTCTTCAGAAATTTTACTAAGGCCTTGGCATGGGCCTCAGAGCATAAAAGCAAAGTAAACATTGATATTTTTGAGGAGGTCTGCCCCAACTTCTCTATGAAGTTGTAGTCACTTTTCTTGATTATCTCTAGTATCTCTTTCATCTCCTTGCTAGAAGCTTAAGGAATAACCTCTGGATGTGCCTTCGTCTGGATAGGCTCAGACAGTACCTCCTTGCCCCTTGTCTCGGTAGTAGGGATAAGAGTAAGATTATCAACGGGAGTATCACTGGGAATGTTGGTAGGAGTGGTAGCGGGAATACTTACAGGAGTAGAAATGATCTTTGGAGATATCTCGGGGGAAAAACCCTTCCAATTCTTGTTATCTTACTGGTTCTAATGATATTGTCGATGTTAGGATCAGTGTCTTTAGATATTTTGTCTTTGATAACCAATAGATCTTGCTTGACGCCATGGTAATAGATGTCATCCCCATAGTTCCAGGGAACAACTTTATCTGAAGAATATGGTATTGGCCTCGGCATGGTGATGATTAGGGGAGCAGACTTTGGAATAGATATAATCCTGACGGGTCTTTTAGTGGAGACCCTGGGAGGATTGTCGGAAATGGTGATTATTGAAACATCTTCCCAGTAATTTATGGTAAGAGGAACTTTTTCAAACATGATTTCTTTGTTAGCCATCGGGCGTTGGACGCCCATCTTCAGTAACAAATAGCCATCTGGTAGAGACATACATAAGTGATAGCTTTCATCACATCCCGGAAACAGGCCGGCTTGCAATAGATTCCATTTAATAGTCAAAAGGGGAGTAGTTAAATCATCCACAGAGGAAACGAAACAGTCATCATCAATAGCATTGACACCTTAACCATGTTTGGGCATTGGCGCCGTTATTACATTAGGTGTTTTTGGGGATCTCAAACTCAATATCTTTCACCTCAATAAGGTCTTGTACTTTATTCTTCAAGGTCCAACAATCATTTGTATCATGCCTCAGACTTTCAGAATGATAGGCACATCGAGCATTCGGGTTGTAGCTAGGAGAAGTAGTATTGGGGTTCTTGGGAGCTTCCTTTAGAGTCACTAGATTGGACTTCAAAAGATGTGGCAAATCTTGGGAGAAGGTCATGTTGATCCAGGTGAATCTTCTCATGGGCGCCTCTGGCCTACGTTGATAGGTTTGTTGTTGATTTGATACAGGATTGGAAATCATAATAGCCCCTACCGTCGGACGACGTTCAGTTTTGTTTTGATTCCTATGGTCATAAGCAACGCTGACCTCTTTCTTTCCGGTAAAGGGTTTCTTCATCGTGCTCGAGGATACATCCTTTGAATTTTGCCGCTCTTAATACCGACTTCTACCCGCTCAGCAGTCATGATTAGTTCAGTAAATCCAGGCGAAGAGCTTCTGATTAGATGGTTGAAGAATGGACCAGACAACGTGCCTAAGAACATATCCACCAATTATCTGTCAGATAAAGGGGGCTGGACTCTTCCCGTGAGATCCCTCCATTTTTTGGCATAAATTTTGAAACCTTCACCAGTACCCACAGACATACTTTGCAGTTGTGTTTGAGTTGGAGCTAAGTCATCATTATATTGGTATTGCTTGTAAAAAGCGGCAGCCAAATCTTCCCAATTGTGAATATTGGTTCCTTCCAACTGATAGAACTAATCCAATTGTGTCCCTGACAAACTTTCTTGGAAGAAATGTACCCATAGGTTCCTATCAGCAGTATGGGGTTGAATTTTCCTGACGTGTGACCTTAAATGCAGCTTAGGACAAGACACACCGTCATATTTAGCAAAAGTGGGGACCTTGAATTTCTATGGGATGACAACCCCTGAGACAAGTCATAGCTCTTCAAAATCCAACCCGGGTACCCTATAGATCTCCATATCATTAAGGCGATCCTCCAACTGCTTGTATTTATCGTCATATGGGGGATACTGTTCTTTAGAGTAGTCAACTTCTTCCTCTTCTTTAGACTATGGGTGGTCATTTCCTTCCTTGTTTTTTCCTTCTTGATTATCTCCTTCACCCGACGAGGTTGTGAAATCTAGAGTTCGCCTGGCTAGTCCTTTGAACCTTCTTCCCAGATTCAAAACACTGACTGGTTTCTTCGCCTTCTTCTTCTTATCTTTGATCAACAAAGCTTTCAAGTCCTCTTGTCCTTTAGCCAGAGCCAAGAACATTTGTTGGAATTGAGCGCTCTTCGCTTGAAGATCCTTTACTGTCTGTTCAATATCCATCTCACTGAAATAAACATTAGAAATATAAGGAGACCTGTTGTGAGAAACCTGTTTATGTTATGATGAATGAAAATGCATATGCAAATGATTTCAAGGAAATTAGAGATTTAAATTTGTTTAAACAAAAGGAAACACATGTTATATTAATAAATCCAAGTTCGAGTACATCATGCCTCTTTGGGCTTACAATGAAAGAAATAAAATACAAAACTCCTAAGACAAAAAGGTTGAACGCATCCTCTTTGGTGCGATGTAGGCGTTAAAACTCCACTCTTCAAGAAGCTGCTTGGTGAGCTCCAAAACTTTCTTCTCACTGGCTTAGAATTGGTCTCCAAAAGTGTCTCGCTCTTCTTTTAGCTGAATCCAATCCTTTTGTAAGTCTTCGAGAGAGGTAGGCATGTTGGGATGAAGGATAGTATACGGGACATCTCCTTCAGCAACGGGCTCCATGATAATAGGGAGGACGGAGGGGTAAGGTATTATGAGACTCTGAGCACGAGCTTGTACCCACCTAAGGAAAGGCTCAAGGGGAATGAAATTTTTGTGTCCCAATGTCTTACTATCCACTTTTTTTACCATCCTCCAAGCTCGTATAAACCTCTGACGACAGCCTTGATCGTCGCTCTCGTAGTCAAACACCACATCTTGAATGAGTGCATCATGTGGACCATCTCTTCGTGCGTACCCAAACTATCACAAAGCTAAGCAAGGGTTATAAGTGATACCTCCCCTAATGCCAAGCAGAGGGACATTAGGGAATTCCCCACAAGGGTCGATGATAGTAATGTCCTCCAAGGATCGAGAACACCAGTGGATATCCAAATGTCTGTGTGACATCAGCCTATTGGACCATCTCAAGCCTTGCTCGTTCTTCACAATGGATCGGGGGAGATGCGAAACAAACCACCTAGCCAACAGAGGAGTACAACACATAAGGGCTCCTCTTCTCTTCATGGTGCGAGAGTGGAGAGAATGCAAGATATCTCCCAACAAAGTAGGCACTAGATTGTGAGATAAGAAGATTTTGACATCATTTACATCTATAAGGTGGCCAGGATTTGGAAATAGTACCATCCCATAGATGAGAAGAGCCAAAATTTCTTTTAAAGCTTGTAAATCCAGAGTGTTCCAACAGTCTTGAGATTTTTCCAATAGGAAGTTTGCTAGGAACCCTTTGACACCACTTCTTGTTTCCCAATTAGCCATGATGTCAGATTGTTGCAAGTGTAAATCTCGGGCAACCTCTTCAGGGCTTGGGTCTCTTTCAGTACCGTTGAAAGGTAGTTGATTGAGAATAGAAATTCCCAAGAGTTGAGAGAATCCTTCCATAGTAGGTACAAGCTGGTAATCAGGGAAGGTAAAGAAATGGTGCAAAGGGTCAAAGAACTGGAAAAGCACCTTCATCATATCTTCATCAAAGCTTGAGGTAACCAAGTTGAGAAGTCGCCCATGTCTTTTGATGAACGGAGAATTCTCAGGGACCCTTGATGCTAACTCCTTGAGCTGAAAAGGTACTCGTACAAGGTTGACTTGGATTGTGTTCCTGCGAGTGGGAGTCATGTCCTACAAAACAGGTCAAAGATGAATATCAAAATCCTTGAAATGGTTAGTCTAAATGACTATGGTATAATGTAATGATGTTATATACAAGCATATGCACAAGTTAATTAAACAAATTCCTTAGGTTTAGGCTTGCATGAGGTTTATAGGTAAGTACCCTCTTGAAGTTTAGTTGGTTCAACCTGTCCTAAAAAGTAAATGGATTATAGGGAATCTCAATATCACTGATATTTCTTCATCGGGCATTGTTTCAGCACAAGCCTCTTTATTGGAGATCAAAATATCCCGAAAGTTCAATCTCAATGAGCATAGTATCGAGTATCAACTAACTTCGGACTGCAGCAAAGCCGACTACCTCACTACTTCCTAATGGCCAAGTTCTTCAAGTAAAGGTTCTAAAGTCAGTTAGTACTTCATGACACCACACAGCGAACCCGTATTCTCCTTGACTACTCAAGGGCTACCGGTACTGTTGTACCCCAAAATTTTCCCTCCCATATTCTTCAAAGATTTGGCAAGATCATGGTTCAAAATCTCTAAAGGGTTGCACAGTCCAATTGCCTCCTAACACAGTCAAAATTAGGGTTTTGGTTCTTGCAAAGAAATTGAGGTTTTCAAGGGCCCAGTCAAGTCCCATATGCCTACATACATTGTCAAGCATCCATATGTCAAGTTTCAAGACTCACAGCATCAAATTGCACAGTCAAAACCCTAATTGCTCCACAGTCAACTGCAGGGGCAAAATGGTCATTTGACAGTCAAAAGTCAAAATTTTTTGTCAACATTTTATTTTGAAGCCACAAACATCATTTGATCAATTCTTGATCATGATTCTCAAAGCATGGCTCAAAAAGTCTCAAGATGCAAAAGTTTCTATTTTTGGACAGTTGAAAAAGTCAACTGCAAATTGACCAAGGCATAACTTCTTCATGGTTTATCAGAAAAATTCCATCCAAAGCTCATTTTGAAGAGAATGACATTTCCTACAACTCATGTTCACACTCCAAATCCAAGAAATGCTCTCACAAAAAGTTATCAATTTCAACATTATAGGTCATTTTCAAAAGTCAACAAAAAGGCACCTTAAGTCAAAGACCATAACTTGAGATTGGTAAATCAAAATGACATGGGACCAAAGGAATTGGTTAGAGGACTTCAAGACCTTTCCAAAATGTCCAAGAACATGTTCATAGCTTCAAAATTGAGCAAGATATGCATTGGAGAAGTTGGGAAATTTTTGGGAATTTTGAAAAGTCAACTTTGCCTAAAACACTTCAAAATTGCTAATGGGCCTCAATTTCTTCCTTGAATCATTACCCAAAGCCTATGCACGACCCATTGAGCTTAAAGGGATTTATTTTCTTATTTTTAATTAATTAATTGAATTTTTATTCTTATTAATTCATTTAATTAAATTTAATTATGAGAAAATATCAAATAATGCTTGGTCAAATCTTTTTATGCAGCAAAAACACTCATTATATGCTAAAGATTTCGTGCATCATCTCAAGGGGACAAAATCTTCCTAAATTGGCAAAGTTTCATTGAAAAAATATTGGAAAATATATGTTGAAAATCAAATCTTCAAATCATCAATTCATGGACCTTTGGGCTTGTTTTTTGACCTAGAATTCTTCACTTACATATGCACAAGAAAACCTAATTGAGGGAGACACGAAAAAGCTGCTAAGAAGCCATCACAAAGTTGCAACTTTTCATCAAAAACTTGGAAACTGATTTCGTATTTGCAGGGCGATTCAAGGCTTGAAACCTTTTCCATTGCATTACTGACATTGCTAGGAAACTATTGGCATCAAGAACAAGCTTCCATACTCCAAGAAACGGTAGAACAGATTCACGCTTTTCACAAAAATGTCCATAATCGAATTTTAATTTCCACGCATCATTCATGTGTTTTGATTATTGATTCATGCTACTAACATCTCCCTGAAACTTTTGGCATAGTTTAATTATTCTAAAAATGCTTGAATCGAAATTTACCATTGATGAAACCTAGGGTTTCAGAAGCTTCAAAATAAGGGTTTCCATATACTGTAAAATTGGATCACCAAACCTACATGAACGAACTCGTTGCAGCAAGCCTGACTCATTGAGCTACTCGCGCCTTTTTTATATGTCCTCCTCTTCTAATCGCTATTTTTATAGTTTCAGTATAGTGGGGGTTTAAAACCCCCGCTACTTGTTTTATAATTTGCAGGAAGGACGAAGAAGAAGCTTGCGTGTCCAGGCGTGGTTGGGTAATTCAAATATTGGCGCGTTTTTCAAACGTTTCAACATAATTGCCTTTTCCATATATTATGATTCCTTAGTATATTATATACAAATGCGTTTGGCAGCTCAATTGGCAAGGGACACGCTTGGTGAGTGCTGGGACCTGGGTTCGATTCCCAGGTCCCCCATATAATTCATAATATTTTTCCTAACACAATCTTATGCAGCGTTCATTCAAAGGGCCACCATATGTCCTAACGCCTAAGCTTGCCAAGTGTCCCTGATGCTCCATCCAGTGGCCAGATGATGCCGTCCATAGTGAGTCCCAGTCAAACAACACGTAGGTGATTGAGAAAGTCAACATGGCTTAGACTTCTATTGGGCCTGAATTGCTTCCAGTTTACCTCCATTTGGGCCAGACACCCGCCCTTGTTTGTATATTTAATTTCTTTTTCTTTTTCTTTTTTAATTCTTTGATTTGTTTTATTTATTTTTATTTAATTCACCTAAAATAATTTTCTTTTCATAATAAAAACAGAAAAATCAAAAATACAAAATATGTTAATTATTTATTAATTTGCTCATTAATTTATTTTTGTAAATAAACTTTAACAATTAACTTAGTTAATTTAGGTTTTAATTTAATCTTTCATAAATAAAAAATATCTAGAATTAGGTTTTTTTAACATTTTCATCTTTTTCTTAATTAAATCATTTTTTCTCATTATTTATTATTATTGTTAATTACTATTTATTTTTGTAAATAAACATGTAAATTAATTATTTAGCGTAAATTAGGTTAACTTGGATATTTTCTTTAATAACTAAAAATAATCTAGAATTAGGGTTCCCATTTAATTTTAATTTTCTTTATTTCATAAATACAAAAAAACCCTAAAAAAAACTTTTCTTTAATTAAATAATTATCATGCATTAATTTAATTTCAAGCAAAAGGGTCCAACGCCCTCGGATATTCAATTTTAATTTCTATTTCGCGCATTTATTTTCTTTTGAATATTATGTAATTGCTCAAGGATTGTAATAGTAATTAGGTTTACCGCATTCTTTTATTTTCCGCATTTTTATCAAAAAACGGGTCTTTGTACTTTGGCGATGTATAGACCTGCGCCTTGTAATAGCGTAGTTTTATCTTTCCGCACTCTTAAATTCTAAATGGCATGAAAGAATGTATGGTTAATTAAAAACAAGCGTAGCTCACAATGATGCATGATCAAAGATAACTGTTAAACTGAAGACAACACACAAATACACACACCACTTCTAGGGTACGCCTCACCTGTTGCCTTGCCTCGAACGTGGCCGTCGAGTATAGGACGTTTTAGTAAGTCCTTATGTCCATGATCCAGTTGCCTCGAAACGGTTGCCTCGGATTAAAAAAGGATCAAGGACATAAGGGTAGCTTCTAAGGTGCCCTACTGTTGCTCTGGTGACCACACTGTTCCTACAAACGAATTGACCCGAACACCTCCAACGGTGGTGCTACCTACCTCTCAATGGTGGGATGGCACTACCTTAAGGACATTTACACAGCCTAATTCCTTAGGGTAGGTGGATGACTCATAGATACTTGCTCTCTTCTAAAAAACAAATCAAAAAAACCTTTTCACACTGACACTTTCAAAAGACTTTCAAAACAATTTTTCAAACACTCTTGAGGACAGATACAAGAGTTATTCAGAAATCTTTCAAAGAAACTTTTGCAAAACCCACTCACATTTTGAAAAGCAAACAAACATTTTGAAAACATAAGAGCAAGTATCTAAGAGCCCGTGGATAACCACGGATAGAAAGGGTGCTAACACCTTCCCTTTCTATAAATCTACCTCCCGAACCGAGAAACATTCTCAAAGAAGGAATTTTGTTGTGCTTTTGTCCTTTCCATGTTGGAGAACATAAAAGACGGTGGCGACTCTCGCTTACCGCGACATTTCGCGAACCAGCTTTAAAAACAGTCAGTTCTATTTCCACCGATCACAGAACTGGCGACTCTGCTGGGGATACTTAAAGTGAGGTGTACCTTAGGATAGCTCAGACTTGTGTTTTCAATTGCGGTGTTTGTTTGCTTTATTATTATGGGCACTGTCTTGGAGTTTCATAGATCCTAACCCGGATCTGGGGATACCCTGTTAGGTAGCATAAGCTGTGAGGGACCTGTCCGGCGTAGACCGACATGGGTGAAGCAGTGGCTACGTTGGTGTGGCGCCTTGGTCTGTACCAATATCCCTTGTGTTGCAACGAGGAGAATATGGGTCTTCTGAGGAGTCATTAAGCACCAACCGACCTTAGAACCTTAAATGACCCAACTTGGCCAATAGAACAGTAGCAGTATGCTACACCCATTGAGGCTAAACTCTCGCGATGGTTCTAGCCGCAAGAAAATATTGCGATGTTGGAGTTATGACCGATTGAGGGTAGTCAATGATATTGGGATCCTCTAGAACCCAGTTACTTTTGATAGGACAGGTCTGAACCGACAAACCGAAAGAGGGTAATACCTAGACACCACGCTGGCCTAAACTCTAAGGGATGTCATGCGTGACTTGTGTGCTTTCAAACTTGACTACTTGCATGCTTATATCTAACACACGAGTTCCTTGCAGGTTTTGTTTACAGTCCTTAATCTGGGCTCATAACAGGGCTTACTTACATCACTCCATGCATAGCATAACACCATACCATTGCATACATCCTTCATAAGGACTAATTCGTTTCAAGGATCTTAAGGGTTTGTGATGCAGGTCATGATGAACCAACTATCAAGCAAGGGGCAAAAGGGGTTTATTTTCCTCTAACCAAAGTTGTCCAAAAATCAAAATAGAATAGCTTGAGTCAGGGGCTATGACCCACTCGATATGGTGAGCCTTGACTCTTGAAGAAGGATTCTCAACAATATGCAGTTCCTTCCATCAAGCTACAAAATGCAAATTCCAATTCTAACAATTTTCTTGTTTACCCCGCGAGATCCTTGAAAACATTGCATGCATATCATACATATCATGGCATTACAGGTACCATTGTTTATAGGTCACTTACCTTCTTTGCTGTTTATTTCAGCAGTCTCATTATGAATCCTGAATCATCTACTGAGCAATCCATCAAGGCCCTCCAGGCTCAGAACGCCCAGTTCCAGGAGTTGATTAAGAGTCTAGCCCAAGGTCAACATGATTTGAAGACTCTGCTCTCGAAGAAGAAGAAGAAGAGAACGGTGTTGTTCAACCCGAGACGCAAATCTGGGAAGGGATCACTAAATGAAGTTGAGCAGACTTCCCCATCTGTTGGAAAGGACATCCCCCATGAGAGAGAGGTTCCTAGTCCAGTGGTCTCCGACAATGAGACAGAGTTCAATGATGAACAGTACCCTCCAGCTGAGGACAGATATAAACAGTTGGAAGACCAGCTAAGTGCTATGGAGATACAAAAAGTGCCCGGCCTGGACTTCGAAGATCTAGGTCTGTCTTCTGGGGTAGTAATCCAGCACAAATTCAAGGCACCTGCCTTTGCAAAGTACGACGGGGCATCCTGTCCTAAGCTGCATCTCAGGTCGTACATAAGGAGGATCCAGCCCTACACGACTGACAAGAATTTATGGATTCACTTCTTTCAGGATAGTCTGTCAGGAACTCAACTCGACTGGTTCTATCAACTGAATGGAGCCAACATCCGCAGCTGGGAGGACTTGGCCACTGCATTCTACAAGCAATACCAGTACAACGCCGACCTTGCTCCCACGCGCACTCTGCTACAGGGAATGTCTATGGGCGCAGGCGAAGGCTTCGAAGAATATGCTCAAAAATGGAGGGACCTTGCTGGAAGAGTACAGCCACCTCTAACTGACCGTGAACTCGTTGACATGTTCTTAGGGACCCTGTCTGGTCCTTTCTTCAACCATCTGATTGGGAATTCTTCTACTGGGTTCACGGATTTGATCTTGACTGGGGAGAGAATTGAAGCTGGTATCAAGGCTGGGAAGATTCAAGAGGCCGCACCTTCTGATACTCACAAAAAGCCTTACACGGGAAAGAAAGAGTCCAATGCTGCATATAGCCAAAAGAGTCGTCGTGACCAACATGCAGGGGCAGTCATGATCTCTGGTTCTGCGTCACGCCGACAACCACAAAAGGGAAATCAGCAAAGGCCGGACGAACCTAAAAGACAATTCACCAACATCAACATGCCATGGTCACAAGCATTGCAGCACATGTTTAAAATGAATCTGATTGCGGTGATCAACCCTCCTGCAAATCCCAAGACCTCCTCTCCAAACTACAACCCAGAAGCGAGGTGTGCTTATAATTCTGATAGCCCGGGGCACGATACTGAGGATTGTTGGGCGCTAAAATACAAGATCCAGAATATGATCGACACTAAGGAGATCGAATTCGAGCCTACTGAGACACCCAAT
This sequence comes from Vicia faba, assembly GCA_948472305.1. Lineage (NCBI taxonomy): Eukaryota > Viridiplantae > Streptophyta > Magnoliopsida > Fabales > Fabaceae > Vicia > Vicia faba. The sequence goes on from OX451741.1 coordinate 78,074,386, forward strand.
GTGACCGCTGCTCCCTTGCCAAAACATGGCTAGGGTTGAGAAAAAGAAGAAAAAAAACTTTTGTTCATTCGAATGTTCGAATTGTAATTTTCTTTGATTGTTCAAACATTTTATTTCATGTCAAACTTGGTTATTTCATTAATGCATTACACATGTCTGTTTTGAAGTAATTATGCTTACTATATTCAAAACTGCTTTTATGTTTGATGTTCAACTCTCAATTAATAATTCTAAGCCTCTTGAGGGAGGATGACGAAAAGGATACCATGATCTACAGTATGCTTTTGGACAGACCCCACTGATGAGGTACAGGCATTGTTTCAATTCCTAAACACTGGAGTAATAAGGAAGATAATCCCTCGTCAACCCCTCTGAGCCAAAGAAGTAGGAGTTTTTCTTTTCGAAAATTGAAACCCTTTATCATAACCTGGGGCAGGGTAGTTCTCTCAGTTGATCCAAGTGCATAACAAATGGCACCAGAGAGGTCCTTACAAAACGAAAAAAAACAGTGATGGTTCTGAATAATCATAAAGACAGGCAGTCATTATCTCTCAGAAATAAAAGCCCAATAAGTCAAAACCTATGAAGGAGACTTACAAAACTGGGGCATGCCGCTGACTGTAATCACAAAATAAATAGTTCAGGCAAAAAACAGGGATAACAAAATCAAAAAGAAAGAGGCCCTACAAAAAGAAAGGGATACTCCCCACTCAAATTTTCCTGCAAAGGGGACATATGGCCAAACAAAAGGCTCACATTTACCTTTGTAACAATATGCTTTTGAACTAACTTGTGCCTCAGCTAGGACTTTTAAGGGTTATAACGTAGCCTGGTTCAATGGTTTAAGAAACAAAGGTTAAAGGCTCAAATTTTATTTGTACCCACCCGCTCTTCGTGATGTTCTTCAAACCTAAACTCAGTTGATCGTACGTTAGACCTTGTTTGAGTCGTTGCTTTGATATTCCAGTGATGGTTCGGATATTGACAGTTTATTTTGAATAGGCAGTCATTTCCCTTTATTTTTTGGAGGGTTTGTAGGACCTTTTTTTTTATTTTGATTTTTTTATCCCTGTTATTTGCCTGAACTGTTCCTTTTTGTGATTACAGTCAGCGGGATGCCCCAGTTTTGTAAGTCTCCTTCATAGGTTTTGACTTAATGGGCTTTTATCTTGATAATGACTGCCCGTCCATATGGTTATTCAGAACCATCACCGTCTTTTGTTTTGGAAGGACTCCTTGGATGCTATTCGCTGTGCACCGGGATCAACTGAGAGAACTACCCTGCCCCAGGTTATGATTAAGGGTTTTAATTTTCGAAAAGGAAAACTCCTACTTCTTTGGCTCGAAGGGGTTGACGAGGGATTATCTTCCTTATAACTCCAGTGTTTAGGAATTGAAACAATGCTTATACCTCATCAGCGGGGTCTATTCAAAAGCATACTGTAGATTGTGGTATCGTTTTCGTCATCCTCCCTCAAGAGGCTTAGAATTATTAATTGAGAGTTGACATCAAAAAATGAAAGCAGTTTGAATATAGAGAATGCGAATATATTGATTCAAAACAGACATATGTGATGCATTGATAAAGTAAAAGAGTTTGACATGAACAAATGTTTGAACAATCAAAGAAAAATACAACTTGAACATTCGAATGAACAAAAGCTTCTTAGTTTGCACTAGTCATCTCAGATGGAAGATTCTCAGCAGAAGATTTTCATTTTGCCACCTGGCATGAACTCCAGCACCCTTCCGTCGATCAAGTCCTGGATCTTGTTCCTCAAGCTCCAACAGTCGTCAGTGTCATATCCAGGACTGTCAGAATGGTAGGCACACCTTTCATCAGGATTGTACTTCAGGGAGGTTATGTTGAGATTCTTAGGGGGATCTTTTAAAGCAATCAGCTTGACCTCCAACAAGTGTCTCAGTATCAGTGATGATGGTATACCAGTCTCCGAGAAATGTCTTCCAGACGTATTTCGCTTACGCCGATTACCCTGTTGACGCTGGTGAGGTTGATGCTGGGCTTGTGACCCTGAAGCAAACTGAGGAGCTTTTCCCTTGTCTTCTTGCACCACAGGTGGTTAATGATGGCTTGCTTTTCAACCTTAGATGTTTTCCCCAGTTGGTTATCCTGAAGCAGTTGGTTGATGAGAACCCTGAGCTCTCCTTGTCTTTGAGATAAGTCTTGGATAAGAGCCATTTGCCCTAGCATCTGGGTTCTCATTGTATCCACCTCAGCTTGTAGACGTTTCAGCCGTTCGTCTTTATCGTCTTCTGGACTGTTCCTGACCAAAGTCCCCATGAGGAGTGTTCTCAGCTCTTCCTGCCCCTTGGATAGGCTTAGGAAGATCTCCCTGAACTGAGTCTCTTGAGCATGAAGACCCTGGTTATCTTGTTGGGAAGCCATTGCTGAAATAAACAGCGAAGAAGGTAAGCGACTTGTAATAAGGGTACCTGTAATGCAATGTATGTATGATATGCATGCAATGTTTTCAAGGACCTCGCGGGATAAACAAGAAAGATTGTTAGAACTTGAATTTTGTTGCTTGATTGAAGGAATTTCATGTTGTCGAGAGTCCTTCTTCAAGAGTCAAGGCTCACCATATCGAGTGGGTCATAGCCCTTGACTCAAGTCATTAACCTTGGCTAGGGGAAAATAAATCCCCTTTGCCCCTTGCTAGACATTTGATTCATCATGACCTGCATCACAAACCCTTGAGATACTTGAAATGGATTAGTCCTTATGCGGGATGTATGCAATGGTATGATGTTATGCTATGCATGGAGTGATGTAAGTAGGCCCTGTAATGAGTCCCAATCAAGGACTGTAAACAAAACCTGCAAGGAACTCGTGTTGTTATATAACAAGTATGCAAGTAGTTCAAGTATGAAGGCACACAAGTCACACAAGACAGCCCTTAGAATTTAGGCCAACATGAAGTTTGGGGTACTACCCTCTTGAAGTTGGTGGTTAAGACCTGTCCTATCAAAAGTAACCGGGTTCTAGAGGATCCCAATATCACTGACTACCCTCAATCGGTCATAACTCCAGCGTCACAATCTTTTCTTGCGGCCAGAACCATCGCGAGAGTTTAGCCTCAATGGGTGTAGCATACTTCTACTGTTCTATGGCCAAGTTGGGTCAATTTAGGGTTCTAAGGTCGGTTCGTGCTTAATGACTCCTCAGAAGACCCATATTCTCCTCGTTGCAACACAAGGGATATCGGTACAGACCAAGGTGTCACACCAATGTAGCCACTGCTTCACCCGTGTCGGTCTACGCCGGACAGGTCCCTCACAGCTTATGCTACCTAGCAGGGTATTCCCCAGATCCGGGTTAGGATCTATGAAACTCCGAAACAAGCCCACAATATAAAAGCAAACAAAGCATACAATTGGAAACATAAGAGTGGTCTAATCCTAAGGTACGCCTCACTTATAAAATATCCCTAGCAGAGTCGCCAGTTCTGTGATCGGTGGAAATAGAACTGACTGTTTTTTAAGCTGGTTTCGCGAAATGTCGCGGTAAGCAAGAGTCGCCACCGTCTTTTATGTTCTCCAACATGGAAAGGACAAAAGCATAGCAAAATTCCTTCTTTGAGAATGTTTCTCGGTTCGGGAGGTAGATTTATAGAAAGGGAAGGTGTTAGCACCCTTTCTATCCGTGGTTATCCACGGGCTCTTAGGTACTTGCTCTTATGTTTTCAAAATTGTTTGCTTTTCAAGTGTATGTGGGTTTTGAAAAAAGTTCGTTTGGAAAACTTCTAAGTAACTCTTGTATCAGTCCTCAAGAGTGTATGAAGTGTTTTGTTTGAAAACTTTTTGAAAGTGTGGGGTGCGAAAAGTTGTTTTTGTTTGTTTGAAAAGAGAAAGTACCCAGGAGAATCTACCTACTCTAAGGAATTAGGCTGTATAAGAGTCCTTTAGATAATGCTATCCCACCATTGAGAGGTAGGTAGCATCATCGTTGGAGTTGTTCGGGTCAATTCGATTATAAGGGACAGTGTGGTCACCGAAGCAATAGTAGGACACCTTAGAAGTAACCCTAATGTCCTAGATCCTTTTATCCGAGGCAACCGTTTCGAGGCAACTGGATCTTTAGACGAAAGGGCGACCTCTAAGACACCCTATACTTGATGACCACGTTCGAGGCAACCAGTGAGGCGTACCCTAAGAGTGGCATGTGCATGTGTGTTGTTTTTCAGTTAATTATCTTTGTACATGTTATTTGTGAGCTACGGATTGATTTTATTTACATACATTCTTTCATGCATTTTTTAGCAGTTAGGAGTGCGGAAAAATAAATTGCGGGAATGTAAATCTAACTATTACAAGGCGCGGGTCTATACATCGCCAAAAAAACAAAACCCGTTTGGAAATAAAGTGCGAGAAATAGTAAATAAAGAGATAAACCTAATTACTATTACATACCCGGAAACAGTTACATAAATAATCAAAATAAGAATAATGCGCGAAAGAATTAAATCAGGAACGTCCTAAGGGTTTTGACCCTTTTTTGAATAAGAATTAAATTTTGTTTTTTTTTTTGTAATTAATGAAATTAAAACTAATAACTAATTAATTAATTAATTAAAAAAGATATTTTTGTGTTTTTGTGTTCTTAATGAAAATAAAGAGAAAATAAATAGAAATTAAAAGTTAGTAAAAAAAACTAATTCTAAATTGTTTTTATTTATTGTAAAAAAAGATTAAAGTTAAACCTAATTAAAAAGAACTAAATTAATTAATGTTAATGTTTATTTACAAAGTAAATTAGTAGTGAAATTAGTAAATAAGAATATTAGTTTTTTTTATTTTTGGTTATGAAAATAATTATTTAGGTTAATAATAATAATAATAGTAATAATTAATAAAAAGGAATTATAAAAGAAAAGAAAAAAATAAAAGAATGAAAAACAAAACCAAGGGGGTTTGGGCCAGAATTGAGTGTGTGTTTAGAAATCTGGAAGCCCACTATTCATCCAGCCACGTTGACTTCTTGGATCAAGTGCTTGGTGATTGACTGGGAGCATGGTGTGGATCAGTTTATGACCACTGGATTGACGCTTGTGGACACTTGGTGCCTGATCTGTGAGGGGTATGGTGGAACACACTAGCAAGCCTGCATAGGAATATGTTAGGAAAAATTGAAACAATTATTGAGTGGACCTGGGAATTGAACCCAGGTCCTGTAGCCTTTCCCAATAGCATGGCCACCAACTGGGTTGCGCGTTTCATTTGATCTAAGAATAAGAAATGATTAATATATGTAATAAAAAGCAATATTCCTGGAAATAAAAAAAAACACGCGCGTTATTTTAAACAGGCCAATCAGATGCAAGCATGTGGTCATCTTCTTCCTCAAAAATTGCAGGTTTTTTTACCTGCGGATTTTATCCGCAGGTGGTTTCGTAGGTGGCTTCGAAACTCGTCCCTAGGCCATGAAAATCCATTTCAAAACCATATTTGATCTCGTCTCCACCTCCTGAATCCATCTATGCTCATTACTTGCTATGATTTCACCTGCAAATGAAACGCCTAAAAACAACCCACGCAAACCCTAAGAGCGGATATCATCATATGGGGCTTAAAAATGAAATCAAATATTACAGTTATGTTGGAAATCAAGCAAGCAATATGATTATGTCAATATTTTTGAGAAACAATGCAAGAATAAGGAGTTCATGTTCTATGTACAGGGGTGACTTTGGAAGAACTTACAGCGCGGTATGATGGACCTTAGGACGTGGCAAGGATTGCTTTAGCTTCAGGGTATGGCAAAGAAGAGAGTCACGTCCTCCTTTTGATCTGAAAATGCTCGTAACTGCGTTTTAGAAGTCTCACTTTTTGGACAATTTTTGGTTTTGCTCTTGGCCGTTTCTGCACACCCTAGGTCGTGAATGAGGCTTGTAAGGCTTGCATATGTAGTCATGAATGAGAATAATTCACCTTTAGGAGCCTTAAACTTGTGCCATTATGTTTTTGGATTTTGTCTTAACCACCATTAAAGGCCTTTCAAAGCTTTGTCCAAATTCAAAATTTCGTGCATAAATGAGCTTGGCACGGTTTTGGTATGTGGAATATGACACATGAAGGCTAATCAAACCATAAGATACCATTTAATTAATTTTTTTAATTTTATTTGAATTATTATGGATTAAAATGAATTAAATCCATAAAAATTAAATAAAAATGGAAAAATAATTATTTGGTCTTGAAATTGATCATGGGACACGTGGGTGGCATGACAAGGATGAATCAAGTGGAAAAAAGTGGGCCCTTTTGTCAAAAATTGAAGTTTCAAGGATAGTTGACTTTTGCCATTTCACAAAAATTTCCCAACTTCTCCAATGCATATCTTGCTCAAATTTGATCATATGAACACGTTCTTTGACATTTTGGAAAGGTATTGAAGTCCTCTAACCAATGCCTTTGGTCCCATATCATTTGAATTTACCAATCTCAAGTTATGGTCTTTGACTTAAAATGCCTTTTTGTTGACTTTTGAAAATGACCTATAAAGTTGAAATTGATAACTTTTTGTGAGAGCATTTCTTGGACTTGGAATGTGAATATGAGTTGTAGGAAATATCATCCCCTTCAAAATGAGCATTGGATGGGATTTTTCTGATGAACCATGAAAAAGTTATGCCCTGGTTAAATTACAGTTGACTTTTCAGCTGTCCAAAAATGGAAACTTTTGCATCTTGATGATTTTTGAGCCATTCTTGTGAAATCATGGTCAAGATTTGACCAAATGATGATTGTGGCTTCAACATGAGATGTTGACCAAAAATTTTGACTTTTGACTGCCAAATGACCATTTTGCCCCTGCAGTTGACTGTGGAGCAATTAGGGTTTTTGACTGTGCAACTTGACCTTGTGAGCCTTGAAACTTGACATGTAGGTGCTTGACAATGTATATGAGCATATGGGACTTGATTGAGCCCTTGAAAACCTCAACTTCCTTGCAAGAGCCAAAACCCTAATTTTGACTGGCTTAGGAGGATGCTTGACTGTGTAGCCCTTGAGTAGACTTGAGCAAATTGAGATGATGCTTGTCAAAACTTTGAAGAATATGGGAGGGCAAATTTTGGGGTACAACACTATTCTTTTCACCCTTTACTTAATTTGGATAAAAGAAAAATCGGTGACGACTCTTGCTTACCACAACATTTGTGAATGCAAACGCAAAACCAGTAAACAACCAAGTCGGTTTTGCCATCATATTACAGAACTGGTGACTCTGTTAGGGATAATAATTTAAACGTGGGGTTACCTTAGAGTTAGATCATTTTAAATTTGCTTTACATTGTGTGTTTTGTGTACTTTACTTTTGAGGGCTTGTTTGAGTTGTTACTAAAAGATCCTACACCCAGATATGGGGCACCTTTTTAGGTAAGTAGCAATAAATCATGGAAGTTGTATGGCATAGACCGATATGGACAAAGTGATGGCTACATTAGCGTGATACTATGGCTTGTACTAATGTTCCTTGAGTCAGTCAAGGATAGCATTAAGCTTCCTTATAGTGTCATTAAGCGATGACTGGCCTTTAGAACCTTTAATTGACTCATCCTAAGCCATTAGAAAGTAGTGAGATGGGAGGCTTTGGTTTCGACCAAAGATTGGTTGATACTCGATACTACACTCATTGAGAATAGACTTTTGGGATATTCTGGCTGCAATACTTTGATACTTGAGCTAGAACAATGCCTAAAAGAAAGGTTATTGATATGAGACTCTTTAGAACCCGATTATTATTAATAGGACAGGTTGAACCAACTAAAGTTCAAGAGGGTACTTACATATGGAATCCATGAAAGCCTGAACATAAGGCTACTTGTGTGATTTGTTTGCTTTCATTATCTGACGAATTGAACTCTTTGCAACGTTTTGTTTATTATCTGATGATATGAGTCATTATCCAATAACCTGGATTTCTAGCAAGACATACTTGTCTTCATTACCCTACATTTTTGCTTGACGCATAGAATACACATCATAACATCATACCATAGCATTTCCTTAACCATTTCAAGGATCACAAGGGCCTATGATGCAGGTTATGATAAAGAAGACGTCTAGCAAGAGGCAAGGGGATTTGTTTTCCTCTAACCAAATGCCTTCAAAAGACCAAAACATGACAACTTCAGTCAGGGGCTATGACCCACTCGATATGGTGAGCTTGATTCTCGTAGAAGGACATTAAATAATACAAAGTTCTTCCGCCAAAGCTGCAGTCAAAATTCAACTTCTGACATTTTCTTGTTTAACCCGCGAGACCTTGAAAATATTTGCATATCATACATGTCATTGCATAATAGGTATTCTCCAGACATGTTTCTTATTCCTTCGCTGTTTATTTCAACAGAAGAATGGCTCTTGAACAAACAATCAAAGACCTTCCAGCTTAAAACGCTTAGTTCCAACAAATGTTCCTGGATCTGACCCAGGGGCAAGAAGACCTGAAATCTCTGATTGTCAAAGAGAAGACTAAGAAGGAAAAGAACTCGGATGATGTCTTGAATTTGGGAGGAAGACTTAAAAGACCAACCAAGAGAACTCTAGATCTCGCAACTCCACCAAATGAGGAGGATAATCATGAAGATGATAACAATCCAGGGTCTGGAGAAGATGAACCTGACTATTCTGAAGAGCAGTATCCTCCTGCTAATGATAAATACAAACAGCTGGAGAATTGTCTCAATGCTATGGAGATTCAGCATACATATGGATTGGACTTTGAGAATTAGGGCTGGTTTCTAGCATGATCATCCCACTAAAATTCAAGGTTCCCACATTTGCCAAATATGATAGGGTTTCTTGTCCTAAACTTCACTTGAGGTCATATGTCAGAAAGATCCAGCCTCACACTACTGATCGGAAGCTATAGGTCCATTTCTTCTAAGAAAGTTTGGCTGGCACTCAACTGGAGTGGTTCTATCAGCTAAAAGGAACTGATATCCATACCTGGAAAGACTTGGCTACTGCTTTCAACAAGCCGTACCAATACAAGGCTGACCTGGCACCAACTCTAGTGCAATTGCAGAATATGTACATGGGCTCAAGAGAAGGGTTCAAGGAATATGTACAGAAATGGAGGTATTTGGATGGCAAGGTGCAACCTCCTTTTACTGATCGGGAAATAGTGGACATGTTCATGGGCACTCTGACAGGCTCGTTCTTCAATTTGCTGATTGGAAGTTCCTCATCCGGTTTTATAAAGATGGTTCTGACTGGGGAGAGGATTGAAAGCGGTATCAAGAGTAGGAAGATTCTGATGGCCCCATATTCTATTGTTGAGAAGAAGCCATTTGGTGGCAAAAAAGAAATTAATGTCGTCTATGGCCAAAAGAGCCATAGTAAAAATAACCACCATCAACGGGGCAATAGGCGTAGGATAAAGTATCAAGAGAGGCAATACAGTAATATTAATATGCATTTGTCTCAAGCATTACAACAATTGCTAAAAGGGGAGCTGATTACACTAAAGGATCCTCCTCAAAAACCTGATACCTCTTCTCCTAAGTACAATCCTAATGTAAAATGTGTTTACCATTCTGATAGTCTTGGGTACGACACTGACAGCTGTTAGACTTTGAAGAATAAGATTCAGGATTTGATCGACAACAAGGAGATCAAATTTGACTCTCCTAAGACCCCAGTGTGATCACTGCTCCCATGCCAAATCATGGTCAAAATTGAGAGCGTTTATTTCATTTGAATTATCAGTTGTAATTTCGTTGTTGCTTAAAAACATTTATCTTTATGTCAAACTTTTGTTATTCATATTAATACGTTGCATTTGTTTTATCTTGAACTATTTCATCCATATTCATTATATTCAAACTGTGCTTTTTCTTCCCTTTTGTGATATTCAACTCTCGATCAAAAGCTCTAAGCCTTTAGAGGGAGTATGACGAAAACAATACCACAATCTCTACAATATGCTTTGGAGCAGATCTTGCTGACGATGTACAAGAATTCTTTCAAATCCTAAACAGTGGAGTTATAAGGAAAATAATCCCTTGTCAACCCCTTTAAGCCTAAGAAGTAGGAGTTTTTATTTTCACATAAATTAAAACCCTTAATCATAACTGAGGGAAGGGTAGCTTTCTCAGTTAATTCAGAGGTACATTCAGTCACAAGCTCATCCTTCATACACGACAAATAGTAAAGAAGATACCCTCCAAAAGATGGTGATGGTTCCACATAATCGTCAAGACGGGCATTCATTATCACTTAAAATAAAATCCTGTTGAGTCAAAACCTATGAAGGGGACTATTGTACCCCAAAATTTTCCCTCTCATTTCTTAAGAAATTTCTCACAAGATCTCCATTATTTCAAGACTACACAAGGTTGGATTAACTCAAGACACCTCCTTAAGCACTGATGACTCAAATTAGGGTTTGAATTTGCACAAGGAAAAATAGACTTTTAATGCCACATATGACTTTCATGGATCATTTTGGACCTTCAAGATTGCTCATGTCAAGTTTCAAGTCTTGGATCACATTTTTGCTCAGTCAATTGATCAGATGACCTAAAATCAACTATATTGGGGATAAAGTCAATTATGGTCAATTCACAGTCAAACTTCATAATTTTTGGTCCATATAAACATTATGAACTCATATATGTCACTTTATCAAGTTTGGATCACAATTCCTCAAGAAATTTGATCAAAACATCAAAAGGGCAAAATGGTCAAAATTAGGGTTTTGATTGGGAAGGTTCAATTTCTGATTTTTGACTTAACAAATGAATTATTGGTTTAAGACATGATCTCAAGGATTCAAATACTTCATTTTAACCTAATGGCATGGCTCAAAACATTTCTCAAGATCAATTGGTTGATAGTTAAATTTCAGTCAACTGATGAAAAGTCAATTGTACACTGAAAAGTCAAACTTTGACTTTTTGATCAAAATCAAGTTTCAAAGATTATAATTCATCAATACATGTCAATATATGAAACTTTTTCATCAAGATATAAAAAAGTCAAGATTTCATTTTGAAAAGTCAAAATTTCCAAGACTTGGAATTTTTCCAAGTATTGAAAATTCATGTTTTTTTCATAACTTTGTGCCAAATTTTCACCATGATGCAAGATGATTCAAAGGAAACTTCCAACATGACAGTTGTAGATCTCAATGAGATCTAAAACATTGTAGGGCATAAATTTTCCTAGAAATTCTTGGGTTTCAAGTTATGAATTTGTGAAGACATGTTCATGAAACTTTAAAGACTTAGTGAAATTTTGCACTAGTTAGGCAGGATTTTGACCTAACATCATGGCAACTTTTCACCTAGTTCCAAATGGAATTTTCAAAAATTCTCATCATGAAGGTTTTAGGGGATGTTAAAAGCTTTCCAAAATCTCCAAGAATTCATTAAGATCATGCTTGATCTAAGAGAATCGAAGCCATGAAGTTAGGGTTTCATTCTTGTATTACAAGTCAATTTTGTGATGAAAACTTGATCCAATCTTCAAGCATGTTGCACAAATCCTACTTTGCAGGCTTCTAACTTTCTTTTCACTCCATAATCAAATGTCTACACGTCTGTTAGAATCTTTAATACAAGCATTCAATGCATTGCCCATGCTTAATACCATTTTAGGAAGAAAGGCAACATTGCCATTTTGGAAAAGTGGCTTTTATGCACAAAGTCAATTCTTGAGCCTCTCACTTGTTCCCTCTGATCATACTCCATCTACAAAGTCAGAAGTAATGTGATAAACATGATTCAACCACTCTACATTGTTAGTACAAAACATTGAAACTTGATTTACTCATTTTTCTTCAAAATCAAGAAATCTAGCCATAACCCTATAACTGAGAAATCTGTTGTGAAAAAGTCCTCTAACCTTTTCCATATAACCATACAAACCATTTTCAAGCTAAGACACGATTTCAAGCCTCGTCAAACTCTCCCAAACATCTTTGCTGCACAGAACTGTTCAAACTTGACAGTTTTGAGCAAAAACTCACCATCTCCATTTCCACTTGTGCGTTTTAATTCCTAATCATTCAAACACCTTACATGCATCACACACAAGTGATCCAAGTCCCTGTTTCAAGACGGTATCCCCTCCATCACCATCCACCATTTTCAAAACTGAAGCTTGCAACTTGACTTGAGTTGGGAGTTTCAGCCATCCTCAAAGCAAAGTAGGAGTTGGAATACATTCAAGGAGGTCCAGGCAAGCTACAGAAATTATCAGGCCATCTCAAAGGTTGCTCAAACTCCGTACATGAATCCAGCTGCAAGAGGTAAGTTTTCAAACTTTTATCTCTTCATACAAGCACCATTTGTTTCTGATTTGTGAAGATAAAATGTAGATATCATTGCCCTGAAACTGTACATGTCCATATATTTCATTTATATTGATTGAGCTTAGAGAATTTTAGGTTTGAATCTCTGAAAAAAGTTAGGTCAGAATTTGAGACTTTTACAAATTCTCATTCATCTTTGATTTATAGCTTATGATATTTATATGGTTGGATTTGTATGAAAAAATGGAGCAACTTCCATGTTTACATCTTTCATTTTTGTTGAGAAATGAGCAAGTTACAGGAACCATGGATGGAGGTTGAAGAAGAAGTCATTTTCAAAACTTATTTTGTGTTACGTATTTATTATTTCACTTATGTTAATGGATGTATAGCCACCCTAGTGGTAAGGCAACACGCGTTTCATGTACAGGGCGTGGGTTCAAGCCCCAGCGCTGCCACTTTTCATATTTTTCCATATTTTTTTATCTCTTTTGACACAACCAGTGCATGGGCTTAATCATTGGGCCTTGCCATTTTGCTGCACCCTCCCCCCCGTCTGCTTATCACACACAGGCCCAAGTTTTTTTATTTTATTGTTTTTCTGATTACAAAAATCTCATTAGTGGGCCTAACAAAACAGTTTTTTCTTACTAACCCCTTTAACCATTTTCAAACTCCCCTGAATTTTTAATTTTTTTTTTTTAATTTTTATTATTATTATTATTATTATTATTATTATTATTATTATTTTATTAATAAAAAAATCCCAAAATATTTTATTTATTGTTTACACACTTATATTTTATTTTCTTTATAAACTAAAAAAGGCAAAAATATTTTCTTCACAAATTAATTTCTTTTTCTTAATAAATTAATAATTAGATTTAGATTTAATTATTTATTCTTTTTATTTAATATCAACTTAGAATTTAGGATTCTTTTATTAATTAATTTTCATATTATTTTTATTAACCTAAAACCTTTTCTTAAGAACCCTAAAAAAATTTGCTTTCTAATTTATTTTCTTTTCTTAATTAGTTTAGGTTTAATTTTCTTATTTTAAGTAATCATTTTTCTTAATTAGGTCAAAACTAAACCCTTTCATTAAAACCAAACAAAAATAATTTCCTTTCCATTTATTTTCTTGCATATTTATTCAATTCTTATACATTTTTCAATACGGTTGTAATAGATAATTAGGTTTAATTTTCTTGTAATCCCCATTTGTAAATTTGTATACCCCATCCCCTAATGATGTAATAGCATAGTAATTTTACTTTCCACAATTTATCCCTTTCATGTAAATGTTAGTAATTAGGGTTTGTATGGAAAGACTAAAATCAACAATTAGTAAACCCTAATTCAAGATAAACAATGCATGTAAATCAAGCACACTTGCACACTTGCACCCTTAGGATAATTCCACTAGTTGCCTTATAAAAATGGTCATGCTATGCATGTGGGATGTCTTAGCAAAAACAAATAAAATATACAAGATCATAGTCCCTCGATGACGCTACGAGTGTTGCCTCAAATGATCTTAGTCCCTCAAAGAGAAATGCTAAGATATCTCACAACATTGCTATCATAACTATATGATGACCCACACCCTTCCCTCTACATCCAAAGATAAGGCTTCTTACCAAATCAATGGTAAGATAGTAATATCAAAGGAAGGAAGAAATGGACAAAGACTTTTGAGTAGGTATATTGTTCCTAGTTGCCTGCTCATTTTCAAAAAACAAACATCCTTGCTCATTTTCAAAACAAACACCAAACACTTTCAAAAAACAAACTTTCAAAACTTAAAATATTTTTAAAAGTCTAACACTTTGTATACGTTCTTACGAACGAGAACCATTACAAAGTTTGCCTAAACGAAGGCGCCTTTTCAAAATACTTTCAAAACCACTACAAAGCACATTTTCAAACAAAAGCAAGTGATCTAGCAAGAAACTAAGAGCCCATAGATAACTATGGATTAAAAGGGTGCTAACACCTTTCCTTTTCATAATCTACCCCCCGAACTCAAGAAATAATCTGAAAGGTCTTCCCTGTTCTTTTCCACCTTTCCTTTTGGATAAAAGAAAAATCGGTAGCGACTCTTGCTAACCGCAACATTTGGATCAAACACAAAACATTCCAAGTCATTTCTCCCGTCGTATTACAGAACTGGCGACTCTACTGGGGAGAAACTTAAAAGTGGGGTTACCTTAAGGATAGATCACCGTTACTTGCTTTCATTGTTTGATTTGTTTGCTTTACATTTTCGTTCCTTGTTTGGGCTTGTTCTAATCCTCTACCCGGATTTAGGATACCTTATAGGTAAGTAGCAATATATTATGGAAACTGTGTGGGGTATACCGACATGGTCTAAGCAATAGCTACGTTAGTGTGACACATTTATGGGTACCGGTATCCCTTGAATAGTCAAGGAGAGTACGGGCCGCTGTGTGGTGTCATGAAGCACTAACTGACTTTAGAACCTTTACTTGACCAACTTGGCCATTAGGATGTAGTGAGATAGCTGGCTTTGGTGCAGTCTGAAGTTGGTTGATACTCGATACTACGCTTATTGAGATCATACTTCTCGGGATATTTCAGTCATCGTGAAAGAGGCTTGCGCTGAAACAATGCTCGACAAGAAAGATCAGTGATATTGAGATCCCTTAGAACCCGATTACTATTTCTAGGACAGGTTTGAGCCAACTGAACTTCAAGAGGGTACTTACCTATAAGAATCCATGCAAGCCTAAACCTAAGGACTTGTTTTCCTTGTTTGTATATGCTTATTTGTACATAATATCATAAACATCATAACATCATACTCATTTTCACTAACCATTTCAAGGATTATTGGGATTTATCTTTGTTCTGTTTTGTAGGACATGGCTTCTATCCGCAGGAATACCATCCAAGTCAATCTCGTAAGGATTCCTTCTCAACTCAAAGAGTTAGCATCAAGGGTCCCTGATAACTCTTCATTCACCGAAAGACATGGTCGCCTCTTAAAGTTGGTTACCTCTAGCACTGATGAAAATAAGATGAAGGTGCTTTTCCAATTCTTTGATCCTCTACACCATTGCTTCACTTTTCTCGATTATCAGCTTGTACCTACTATGGAAGAATTCTCTCAACTCTTTTGGATTCCCATTATTAATAAACTACCCTTCAACGGTACGGAAAGAGATCCAAAACTTGAAGAGATTTCTCGAGCACTACACTTTTAACAATCTGATGTCACGACTAATTGGGAAACAAGGAGTGGTGTCAAAGGGTTCTTAGCCAAGTTCTTGTTTGAGAAAGCTCAAGATTATTGGAACTCTTTGGACTTACAAGCTTTTGAAGAAATCTTGGCCCTTCTCATCTATGGGATGGTATTTTTTCCAAACCCTGACCAACTTAGAGATGTAAATGCTGTCAAAATCTTCATGTCTCACAATCCGGTGCCCACTTTGTTGGGAGATATCCTACATTCTTTTCACTCTCGCACTATGAGGAAGAGAGGGATCCTCATGTGTTGCACTCCTCTCTTGGATAGATGGTTTATTTCACATCTTCCCACGGTCTGTGTTAAAGAACGAGCAAGGTTTGAGGTGGTCCCATAGGGTGATGACGCTCAGACATACTGATATTCATTGGTGTTCTCGATCCTTGGAGAATGTTACTATCATCGATCGTTATGGGGAATTCGCTAATATCCCTCTGCTTGGCATTACATGAGGTATAACTTACAACCCTTGCTTAGCCTTGACAGTTTGGTTATGCCCGAAGGGATGGTCCTCATGAGATTATCATCCAAGGAGTGGTATTTAACTATGAGAGCAACGATCAAAGCTACCGTCAGAAGTTTATAAGAGCTTGGAGGATGGTAAGAAAAGTGGATAGTAAGACGCTGGGACACAAGAATTCCATTCCCCTTGAGCCTTAACTTAGGTGGGTGAGAGCTCATGCTCAGAAACTTGTGATGCCTTATCCCTCTATCTTACTAGTTATCATGGAACCTGTGGTTGAAGGAGATGTCCCGTACACTGTCCTCCATCCCGACTTGCCTATTTCTCTTGAAGACTTGTAAAAGGGTTGGATTCAGCTAAAGGAAGAATGAGATACCTTCGAAGCTCAATTCTATGCTAATGAGAAAAGGGTCTTGGAGCTTGCAAAGCAACTGCATGAAGAGCAAATCGTGAACACCTACCTTGCACCAAAGAGGATACATTCGGTCTTTTTATCTTAGAGATTTATTTTGTTAGCCCAAGAGGCATGTTGTAGTCATTTTGAACTAATTAATGAAATTTGACGTTTGTCCATTATTTGTCTATACAAATTTAAATTTCATAAATCCTTGAAATCATTTGCATACACATCTTTCATGCATCATAACATAACATGTTTTCCATGACAGGTTTCCTTATCTTTCTGTCGTTTATTTCAGAAAGATAGATCTAGAGAAAACAATGAAGAACCTTTAAACACAAAACTCCCAGTTTCAAGAGACTTTATTGGCTCTAGCCAAGGGGCAACAAGATCTGATAGCGTTGCTGGAAGCCAAAAAGAAACCTAAGAGGAAAGCTCTAGTCAACATGGGTAGAAGGTTCAAAGAGTCGGTCCATCAGATCCCGATAGTGGAAGACTCATCTAAGGAAGATAAGAATCAGATTGGAGAAGCTAGTAGTACCCAGGCTGGGTGTATTAATGATCAAGCGTCTGATGATGGTGATTATTTTGACGAGCAGTATCCTCCCGCCGATGTCAAATACAAGTAGTTAGAAGATAGATTGAAGGCCGTTGAGATTCAAGTCGTCCCCGGTTTAAATTTTGATGATTTGGGTTTGATATCTGGGGTAGTCATTCCCCATAAATTCAAGATACCAGTCTTTGCAAAGTACGATGGGGTTTCCTGTCCAAAACTTCACCTGAAATCTTATGTGCGCAAGATATAGCCGCACACCGCTGATAAGAAACTCTGGGTTCACTTTTTTCAAGAAAGCCTGGCCGGAACACAACTAGAGTGGTTCTACCAGTTGGATGGTTCCCGTATCAATACATGGGAATACTTAGCCACCGCTTTCTACCACCAATACCAGTATAATACCGACTTGGAACCGACAAGAGTTCAGTTGCAAGACATGACAATGGGGAAGAATGATGGATTTAAAGAATACACCCAAAAGTGGAGAGACCTTGCCAGTAGGGTTTAGCCACCTTTGACTGATAGGTAGCACATTGACATGTTTATAGACACTTTATCTGGTCCTTTCTTTAACTTATTGGTTGGCTTTTCTTCTTCCGGATTCACCGAGCTGATCTTAACCGGTGAAAGAGTTGAAAGCGGCATCAAAAGCGGGAATATTCCCATAACATCTGCCTCCACTTCCAATCCTGTAAAGAAACCTTTTACCGTGAAGAAAGAAATCAATGTTGTGTATGGGGCAAGGGCCCGTACCAATAAGGATGACCTCTAGTCCCTTAATGCCGTCCGAATTTCCAATCCAACTCCTGCTCAAAGACGATATGCTAATCATTAACGGTTTGAGACTCTGAGAAGACAATTTGCGAGGATAGGCATGTCACTATCCCAAGACTTACAACACTTACTAAAGTCTAATTTGGTGACTGTGATCGGTGGAAATGAGAACTGACTGTTTAACGCTGGTTCACGAAATGTCGCGGTAAGCAAGAGTCGCCACCGTCTTTTATTTTCTCCAACAAGGAAAGGACAAAAGCACAGCAAAATTCCTTTTCGAGATGTTTCTCGGTTCGGGAGGTAGATTTATAGAAAGGGAAGGTGTTAGCACCCTTTCTATCCGTGGTTATCCACGGGCTCTTAGGTACTTGCTCTTATGTTTTCAAAAATTGTTTGCTTTTCAAGTGTGTGTGGGTTTTGAAAAAGTTTCGTTTGAAAAATTTCTAAGTAACTCTTGTATGTGTCCTCAAGAGTGTATGAAAAATTTGTTTGAAATCTTTTGAAAGTGTCTGTGTGAAAAGATGTTTTTGTTTGTTTTGAAAAGAGCAAGTACCCATGAGATCTACCCACCCTAAGGAATTAGGCTGTGTAAGAGTCCTTTGGACAGTACTATCCCACTATTGAGAAGTAGGAAGTACCGTCGTTGGAGGTGTTCAGGTCAATTCGTTTGTAGGGACAGTGTGGTCACCAGAGCAACAGTAGGACACCTTAGAAGCTACCCTCACGTCCTTGATCCTTTTTTAATCCGAGGCAACCGTTTCGAGGCAACTGGATCATGGACATAAGGACTTACTAAAACGTCCTATACTTGACGACCACGTTTCGAAGGCAACAGGTGAGGCGTACCCTAGAAGTGGTGTGTGTACTTGTGTGTTATTTTCAGTTTAAGTTTATCTTTGATCATGGCACTGTGAGCTACGCTTGTTTTTAATTAACCATACATTCTTTCATGCAATTTAGAATTTAAGAGTGCGGAAAGTAAAAGACGGAAATATAACGCTACGCTATTACAAGGCGCGGGTCTATACATCGCCAAAATACAAAGACCCGTTTGATAAAAATGCGGAAAGTAAATAAATACCTAATTACTATTACATCCGGAAAGCAGTTACATAATAATCACTAAAGGAAAATAAAGCGCGAAAAGGATTAAATTGAACGTCCGAGGGTGTTGGACCCTTTGCTTGAAATTAAATGAAATTAAAGTCTATTTAATTATTTAATTAAAGAAAATAAAGTATTTTTTTTATGTTTTTGGTATTTATGAAATAAAGAAAATTAAAATTAAAATTAAAAGGAAACCCTAATTCTACGTCTATTTTAATTATTAAGAAAATACTAAATTTAACCTAATTAACTTACATGTTTATTTACAAAAATAAATGGCAATTGACAATAATAATAAATAATGAGGACAAATTAATTAAGAAAAAGATAAAATGTCAAAATCTAATTCTATGTATTTTATTTATTAAGGAAAAAACGTTAAAATTAAAACCTAATTTAACTAAGTTTATTATTAGCATTTATTTACAAAAATATTTTAATGGTGAAATTAAATATAATTAAATATAAAACATTTTTTTTTGTTTCTGATTTTTTATTATGAAAATTAATTATTTGTGAATTGATGAAAACAATTAAAAAGAATTAAAAAGAATTATAATTAGAAAAGAAAAGAAAATTGAAAAGATACAAACCAAGGGGGTATCAGGCCCAAATGGGAGGTAAGATTGAAGAATTCTGGCCCTAGAGTCACAAAGCCTCTTTTGACTTTTCTGATCGTGTGTGCACTGGTTGACTGGGGTGTATCCTGGAATTCACCCTCTGACCATTAGATGGGATCTCCTGGCCACTTGGCAAGCACAGGCATGAGCGTGCATGGTGAGCCATTAAGTGAGCGCTGCATAGGAAAACATTATAACAAAAATTATGGATTAAGTGGGGGGACCTGGGAATCGAACCCGGGTCCCTATACCTGCAAGACACGTCCTCCAACCACCATGCCATTTGCGTTTGTTTGTAAATATAATAGATAGAAAATATAATATACAAAAAAACATTGGTTAGTGGTATAAGACAAAAAGCGCGCCACAGTTTGAATCTCCCAATAGCGTCAGGCCACGTCCATCTTCTTCCTTGTTTTCCCTGCAATTATAAAACAAGTAGCGGGGGTTTTAAACCCCCACTAAGCATAGCCACGAAAAATAGCGAATAGAAGATGCGTTAACATAAATTGAGCGCGAGATCATCATTCAATTCGTATGGAGCTCCTGAATTCAACTGCATAGGTCTCAAGGTCCAATTTTTCCTCTACATGAAAGCCCTATTTTGAAGCTTTGGAAAACCTAATTTTCGTCCATGGCAGATCTTGATACAAGCAGTTTTAATACAATTAAATTATACCAAAAGTTTTAGGGAGATGTCAGTAGCATAAATCAATAATCAAAACACATGAATGATGCGTGTAAATTAAAATTCGATTATGGACATGTTTGTGAAAAGCGTGATTCTGTTCTACCGATTCTTGGAGTATGGGGACTTGTTCTTGATTGCAATCGACTCCTGGAAGGTCCAGCAACGTGTTAGAATGCTTTTTATGCTTTGAAACGTGCTCCAACTATGAAATCACTTTCAAGCTTTTTGTTGAAATTTTGCAATTTGGTTATGGAGCATGAGCAACTGTTTCGTGTCTTATGGAATAGGGTTGAGTTGTGCATAAGTATGTGAACGAATTTAGGTCAAGAAACAAGCCCATAAGTCCATGAATTGATGTTTTGAATCTTTGATTTTCATCATATATTTTTCAATCTTTTTTCATTGAAATATTTGCCAATCATGGATGATTTTCCTTTTTTGGATGTGAAACGACTTGGCCAGCTTTCCCAAGTTGGATTTGCTGCATAAAAAGATTTGAAAAAACATTATTTGATATTTTCTCATAATTAAATCTAATTAAATGAATTAATAAGAATAAAAATTCAATTAATTAAAAATAAGAAAATAAATCCCTTTAAGCTCAATGGGTCGTGCATAGGCTTTGGGTAATGATTCAAGGAAGAATTTGAGGCCCAATAGCAATTTTGAAGTGTTTTGTGCAAAGTTGACTTTTCAAAATTCCCAAAAATTTCCCAACTTCTCCAATGCATATCTTACTCAAATTTGAAGCTATGAACATGTTCTTGGACATTTTGGAAAGGTCTTGAGGTCCTCTA
The DNA here is from genome assembly GCA_948472305.1 of Vicia faba. Taxonomy (NCBI): domain Eukaryota; kingdom Viridiplantae; phylum Streptophyta; class Magnoliopsida; order Fabales; family Fabaceae; genus Vicia; species Vicia faba. The sequence continues at coordinate 78,095,348 of OX451741.1, forward strand.
ACCAATGCCTTTGGTCCCATGTCATTTTGATTTACCAATCTCAAGTTATGGTCTTTGACTTAAAGTGCCTTTTTGTTGACTTTTGAAAATGACCTATAATGTTGAAATTGATAACTTTTTGTGAGAGCATTTCTTGGACTTGGAGTGTGAAGATGAGTTGTAGGAAATGTCATTCTCTTCAAAATGAGCTTTGGATGGGATTTTTCTGATGAACCATGAGGAAGTTATGCCCTGGTCAATTTGCAGTTGACTTTTCCAACTGTCCAAAAATAGAAACTTTTGCATCTTGAGACTTTTTGAGCCATGCTTGTGGAATCATGATCAAGAATTGATCAAATGATGATTGAGGCTTCAAAATAAGATGTTGACCAAAAATTTTGACTTTTGACTGACCATTTTGCCCCTGCAGTTGACTGTGAAGCATTTAGGGTTTTTGACTGTGCAATTTGATGCTGTGAGTCTTGAAACTTGACATATGAATGCTTGACAATGTATGGAGGCATATGGGACTTGATTGGACCCTTGGAAACCTCAATTTCTTTGCAAGAACCAAAACCCTAATTTTGACTGTGTTAGGAGGCAATTGGACTATGCAACCTTTAAGAGATTTTGAACCATCTGGAGATTGATCTTGGCAAATCTTGAAGAATATGGGAGGGCAAATTTTGGGGTACAACAGTTGCCCCTGCTCAATCTTCTTAGACCTGAGGAGGTAGATTGGCTGGCGTGCCTTTCGTAATCCAAAGGTGGAAGATGATTGAACACTAGAGTGCCCAGAAATTTGCACTCACATAGTAGAATATCAGCAGTGATGATGTCGGGAATGGACTTACAGACGCCATTTGGAAAGGTGGTGGATAAGAGGATGGGCTTATAGATGCCATCTGGAGCTGTTGGTATGTGGATGGGCTTATAGATGCCATCTAGGTGTCGATCGCGTAAGAGATTCCTTAGCGAGAACTTGCGTACAGATGTGCCCTGGCTAGATACAGGAATCGAATCTGGAAATAGTCGTTAACAGATACACCCTGGCTGGATACAGGAATCGGATCTTCAAACTCTTCAGACGTACCCTGGCTGGTTACAGGAATCGAGTCCGGAAATAGTCGTCAACAGATACACCCTGGCTGGATACAGGAATCGGATCTTCAAACTCTTCAGACGTACCCTGGCTGGTTACAGGAATCGAGTCCAGAAATAGTCGTCAACAGATACACCATGCCTGGATACAGGAATCAGATCTTCAAACTCTTCAGACGTGCCCTGGCTGGTTACAGGAATCGAGTCCGGAAATAGTCGTCAACAGATACACCCTGGCTGGATACAGGAATCGGATCCTCAAACTCTTCAGACGTACCCTGGCTGGTTACAGGAATCGAGTCCGGAAATAGCCGTCAACAGATACACCCTGGCAAGATACAGGAATCGGATCTTTAAACTCTTCAGACGTACCCTGGCTGGTTACAGGAATCGAGTCCGGAAATAGTCGTCAACAGATACACCCTGGCTGGATACAGGAATCAGATCTGGAATTGCGACAGTTGATAGTAATCATCGTTGTATTGACTTTTGTCCTGCAAAGATAAAACGTTAGTTGTATGTGATGTCATGATATGTGATGTCATGAGATGACTGAGATTTGTATGTTCATGATGCGTATATGCATGCTATAATGTATGAAGATGTGATGTTTATGAATGTATTTTTGTCTAGGAAAATAAATCCTTGACGAGTGCCGGGAAGTTGAATCCTGGGCTGATGTGGAAGAGTAGAGCTTCGTTTCCGCTGGGGATGATGGTTGCAAGAATACCGGTAGGAGAAGATGACTCAGTTGGGGAATAAACTTGGCGAATAGATTACTCTGCGGGGAGTTACTCTGTGGGGAAAGAGGCACTTTGCTGAGATGCTGATGATAACTCCGCTGGGGACACCATTGATAAGCTCTGTTGAGGGAATTGATAAACTCCGCTGGGGATAGGAAGACTTCACCGGGGACGATCTTTCCGTGGCAATTGGCTGAGGATAACCCAGTTATAAGCTCTGGTGGAGCATAACCTTTGAATAAAGCCGGGTAGACGCATTCGTGCTCTGTAGGGGTGACAAGCTTCCAGAATCTACTGGGGATAAGCTTCACGACTTGCTGGGGATATGGATTCCACTTTCCTAGGGAAACTTTTGGACTGAGGAATGGCTCCATTGGATGTTCGGTATTCCGCCGGGGAACAATCTTAGATCAAGACTGCCGGGGATGCTTGTTAGGAATGTTTGTATACTCCGTTGGGGAATGTTGAGATCTTCTGGGGGATAATCCAACTTCCTTAAGGCGGACAGGGTATAACTCTGCTCGGGGAGAGTATTGATGACTTGCTGGAGATACGGTGCCTTGTTAGGGTTGACGGGAGACCAACTGCTTGGGAGAGAATTGTTGAATCTTGGCGACCTCACTGAGGAATAGAGGTAACTTGGTTATGTTCTTCAGCAGAACCTACCTTGGTACCTTGGTGGACGGAGCAATTGGATTGCTTAGACAACTCATTATTGCCCCTGTTTCTGATGTTACCTGTAATTAATCCTTTGTTTTGCATGCAAATATTTATGAGTTAGCAATTAGTATCAAATGCATATATCAAAATTGAACATTGGACGTTCTTCGCAAAACAAAACAGAAAAAGTAAAAACAATTGGCGATTGGTCTGAAAAGTGAATTTGTATTGATTTTTGAATTTTCCTGTAAATAGGCGTTTATGTACAAGAGGCTGACATCCTAGTAAGAGAATGCCGCCGAATAACAAAGTTTATACAGTTTTGTGAAAAAGGAAAACAAAACAGTTGTGTGGAAAGAATAATCCCACTGGGTTCCAACTCTGCTATCGCCTTTATATCTTCGAGCGTCTCATCACTTGGCTGCTTAGTTGAAGATGAAGCTGACTGATCGATGCCGTCTGAACTTGATGTTGACACCGGATTCTGGATGCAAAGTGATCCAATGAGACATAGTATTACGCTTTATCCCTAACTTTTGCGTGGACCGCCCTTTCGGGTTTTCGGTCCACCGGGATACCCATTTTTGCCCAAGCCGCCTTTTCAGGTTTTCGACTTGCCGGGTGTACAGATTTTTTTCATTTCATCCCTCATTTTGCCCGAACCCTTTTGGTTCGCCGGGAAGCCCTAATTTTTGCCTAGGTATGTCAACCTAGCGGGTCTTTTATCATGCGTAGTATCTTTTTACTATGTCTGCATTGGCGGGGTGAGGAAGGTCGTCACCATCCATGGTGGTTAGAATCATGGCTCCTCCTGAGAACACATGTTTAACCACAAATGGCCCTTCGTATGTGGGGGTCCATTTGCCCCTGGGATCACTTTGAGGAAGAATGATGCGCTTGATTACCAGGTCCCCAACTTGATACTCTTGTGGTCTGACTTTCTTGTTAAATGCCCTGATCATCCGTTTTTGGTACGTTTGACCATGACAAATAGCAATGAGTCTCTTTTCGTCAATTAGATTTAATTGATCAAGTCAAGTCTGGATCCAGTCATCTTCGCTCAGATCTGCATCCTTCATTATCCGGAGAGAGGGTATCTGGACTTCAATCGGCAAGACTGCCTCCATGCCATAGACCAAGGAAAAGGGAGTTGCCCCGGTTGACGTCCTCGCTGAGGTACGGTACCCATGAAGCGCAAACGGTAACATCTTGTGCCAATCTTTATAGGTCACTGTCATCTTCTGCACAATTTTCTTGATATTCTTATTAGCTGCTTCTACAGCCCCATTCATCTTCGGCCGGTAAGGAGAAGAGTTATGGTGCTGTATCTTGAATTGCTCGCAGAGCTCAGTGATCATCTTGTTGTTAAGATTGGTACCATTGTCCGTAATGATCCTTTCTGGGACGCCGTAGCGGCAGATCAGATTGTGACGAATGAACCGTGCCACGACGTTCTTGGTTACTGTAGCGTAGGAAGCTGCCACAACCCACTTTGTAAAGTAATCGATCGCTACCAGGATGAAGCGATGCCCGTTGGATGCCGTAGGTTTAATCTCGCTGATCATATCAATGCCCCACATTGCAAAGGGCCAAGGTGCTGTCAAGACATTCAGAGGAACTGGAGGAACGTGAACCTTATCCGCATATATCTGACACTTGTGACATGTCCTAGAATGTTGGTAACAATCAGCTTCCATTGTGGACCAGAAATATCCTGCCCGAAGGATTTTCTTTGCCATGGTGTGTCCACTGGAATGCGTTCCGAAGGTACCTTCATGTAACTCCGCCATGATCCTTTCTGCTTCATCTTTATCCACACAACGCAGCAGGGTTGAATCATGGCTTCGCTTGTACAGAATGCCGTTGCTAAGGAAGAACTACGCTGCGAACCTTCTCAGGAACTTTTTGTCATTGACAGATGCACCTTCGAGGTATTCCTGAGCTTCCAGATACCTCTTCACCTCATGATACCAGGGTTTTTCAGTTACTATCTCAGCCTCGAGATCACAACAATATGCAGGTTCATCCAGTTTCCAGATGATGATCCGGGGAGCCTCATTGTCCCATTTGACTTTGAACATGGAAGACATCGTAGCTAACGCGTCCGCCAACTGATTCTCCTCTCTTGGGAAGTGTTCAAAAGTTATCTCTGTAAAATGGGGGATCAATGTCAACACACACTCTTTGTAAGGAATAAGGTTCGAATGTTTCATATCCCACTCGCCTTTGATATGATTGATCACGAGAGCGGAATCTCCGAAGACACTCAGAAACTTGATCCTTAAGTCAATCGCAGCTTGAAGACCCATGATGCACGCCTCATACTCCGCCATGTTGTTGGTGCAGTTGAAACATAGCCGGGCAGTGAGTGGAGTATGAGTGCCTTGAGGGGATATGATCACAGCGCCGATACCGTTACCCAAAGCGTTGGAAGCTCCTTCAAAGTGCATAGACCATCGGGATCCTTCCTCAGGTCCTTCATCCGATCCAGGTACTTCGCAATCAGTCACTACCATGATGTTCTCGTCAGGAAATTCAAAGTTCATTGACTGGTAGTCATCCACTGCCTGGTGTGCCAAGTGGTCTGCCAATACACTTCCCTTGATTGCTTTCTGATTCGTGTACTGGATGTCGTATTCTGTCAAGATCATCTGCCATCTTGCTATTCTTCCAGACAGAGCAGGCTTTTCGAATATGTACTTTATTGGATCCATTTTTGAAATCAACAGAGTAGTGTGAGTCAGCATATACTGTCTTAGCCGTCGAGCAGCCCATACCAAAGCGCAGTAAGTTTTCTCGAGCAGTGAGTATCGGGTCTCACAGTCGGTAAACTTTTTGCTAAGGTAATAAATGGCGTGCTCTTTTCGTCCAGACTCGTCATGCTGCCCCAGCACACACCCCATTGAGCTGTCAAGTACTGTCAGGTATAGTATTAGAGGTCTCCCTTCAACCGGTGGCATAAGAATGGGTGGTTCTTGGAGATAATCTTTGATTCTGTCAAAAGAGGCCTGACATTCATCATTCCAATGTACTACCTGATCTTTCTTCAGCAGCTTGAAGATTGGTTCACAAGTAGCAGTTAGGTGCGAGATGAATCGGGCGATGTAATTCAGACGTCCTAGAAAGCCTCTGACTTCTTTCTCTATCTTGGGAACTGGCATCTCTTGTATGGCTTTAACCTTGGCAGGGTCCACTTGAATACCTTTGTCGCTCACGACGAAGCCTAGCAACTTTCCAGATCTTACCCCGAAGGTGCACTTGTTCGGGTTCAACCTCAGCTTGTACAACTTCAACCGGTCAAACAGCTTCTGTAGATGGTCAAGGTGTTCCTCCTCAGTTTGAGACATTGCAATCATATCATCGACGTACACTTCAATCTCATGATGGATCATGTCATGAAATAAAGCAACCATGGCACGTTGGTAGGTTGCCCTAGCATTTTTCAACCCGAAAGGCATGACCTTGTAGCAGAAGGTGCCCCACTGAGTAACAAAGGTAGTCTTTTCCATATCTTCAGGAGCCATCTTGATCTGATTATAACCTGAGAATCCATCCATGAAGGAGAACACCTTGTGCTGAGCAGTATTGTCAACCAGAACGTCGATGTGAGGTAGAGGGAAGTCATCCTTGGGGCTGGCCCTGTTCAGATCCCTGTAATCAACACACATTCTGACTTTACCATCTTTCTTCGGTACCGGCACCACATTGGAAACCCACTGAGGGTAAGAAGTCACTGCAAGAAACCCGACATCAAACTGCTTCATAACCTCAGCTTTGATCTTCTCGGACATCTCTGGACGCATACGGTGGACCTTTTGTTTAACCGGAGGGCAATCTTCCTTGGTAGGCAGGTGATGAACCACAATGTCGGTATCCAACCCAGGCATGTATTCGTAAGACCAGGCAAAGATTTCCACATAATCATGCAACATCTGAACCAACCGTTGTTTCACGCTGAGCTCTAGATTGGCACCAATCTTAACTTCCTTTATGTCTGTCTCAGTACCCAGATTTACCGTTTCCACTGGCTCTTCATGTGGCTGAATGGCCCTCTCTTCCTGGAGTAACAGTCTTGCAAGCTCACCAGGCAATTCACAATCATCTTCACCTTCGTCTTCGGCTAAGTTGATCGGATTTTCGAAGTCATAACTGGCAGTAGCAGAGTCGTTACCAGTGAGATCCAGAGTGGATTGAAACCTGTATAGGTGAGTGTGTGTAAATATAGCTGTTTTGCAATATATAAAGAAAGAAATAAAGGGAGCACAAGATTTGAAATGCGAAAAACGTCCAATGCTTTTAGTCATGATATATGGAAATGACAAGTAATAAGCCCTCACAAATGAAGCCAACGGTGCCCCGGGTAAGACACCGGGCCATAAAGTTTCAATTTATTGTTCGTTACAAATTAAAAAACAAAGGAATTCATTACTGCATAACAAAAGTGACAGGTATGTAGTCTTTTGCGGTCCAATTGTTCAGTCCACCGTCGGTCGTCGGGCAGATCCAGCTGTTTAACTCAGATTCTTCCACTTTGTCACCATCCCTGATAGGATTTACTCCACGGTCAGGTAGGGGAGCCGTCACCACATTAGGCTTCTCGGGCGCCTCGAACTGAACCTCCTTAGCATCAATAAGGTCTTGAACCTTATTTCTTAGAGCCCAACAATCATCAGTAGAATACCCCATGCTATCAGAGTGATAAGCACAGCGGGCGTTGGGATTATACTTGGGAGAGGTTGTGTTTACCACCTTCGGAGCTTCCCTGACGGTCACCAAGTTGGTCGATATCAGTTGCGGCAAGATCTGTGACAAGGTCATACTAAGCCGAGTGTATTCTCTTCTGGGTCTCTCACCCCTTGGTTGGTTAAGTTGCCGAGGAGCGGTAGCAGGCTTTGCAATTACCACCGCGTTGACAGCTTGGCAGCGTTCTGGTTTATTTTGCCTTCTAGGACCATACACAGCACTGGCTTCCTTTTTGAAAGGCTTCTTCTTAGAACTTGAGGACGCACCTTTCTGTATCTTCCCTGATTTCATACCAGCCTCTATCCTTTCCCCAGTCAGAATGAGATCTGTAAACCCTGCAGACGAATTGCCAATGAGATGATTGAAGAACGGCCCGGATAGGGTACCCAAGAACATGTCCACTAGTTCACGGTCAGTTAATGGTGGCTGCACCCTGCCAGCCAGGTCCCTCCACTTCTACGCATATTCTTTAAAACCTTCTCCCGATCCTAGCGACATACCCTGGAGTTGGGTACGTGTAGGAGCAAGGTCGGCATTATACTGATACTGCTTGTAAAAAGCAGTAGCCAAGTCCTCCCAGTTACAAATCTTGGCTCCATCCAGCTGATAGAACCATTCGAGATGAGTCCCCGAAAGACTCTCCTGGAAGAAATGGATCCACAAGTTCTTGTCCACAGTATACGGCTGGATCTTCCGCACATAAGATCTGAGATGTAACTTAGGGCAGGACGCCCCGTCATACTTTGCGAAAGATGGTGCTTTGAACTTATGTGGGATAACCACCCCAGAAGATAGACCCAGGTCTCCGAAATCCAAACCAGTCACTTGTTGAATTTCCATGGCATTCAGGCGATCCTCTAACTGCTTGTACTTGTCTTCAGCTGGAGGATACTGCTCCTCATTGAAATCAGTCTCGTTGTCAGAGACCACCGGACTAGAAACCCTTCCCCCCTAGGGACTGCCTTTTCCCACAGACGAACCAGCTTGATCAACCTCATTCTGTAGTGTGTTACCAAACCTCCGGCCAGTGTTGAATAGTACCGTTCTCTTCTTCTTCCTCTTGACCAGCAGAGCCTTCAATTCCTCCTGTCCTTGGGCTAAACTCATGATCAGCTCTTGGAATTGGGCGTTCTGAGCCTGGAGGGCCTTGATGGACTTCTCGGTAGATGATTCAGGGTTTATGATGCTGAAATAAACAGCGAAGAACATTAAGCAACCTGAAAAGAAGAGTACCTGTGATGCACATGATTAATGGAATGCGTATGATTTATGTTTTCAAAGACAATCGGGATTCAACTTTGTAAACAAAAAGGAACGCACTTTATTAGATTCAAACTTTGGAATTTAAATTGTTCAACAGATTGCCTTTAGGCGTTACATAAAATGGAAATACTGAAAAGGGAAATAAAAACTGTAAAAGACCATCCAAAGCTCATCAGTGATCCCAGGGTCTCCTCTTCTCAGTACGGATGTAGTCATTCAAGGCCCGCTCGCTCTCAAACTGCTTTGTCAGCTTCTGGATCTTCAATTCCTGCTCGTTGAACTTTTCCCGATAAGAATCCCGTTCTTCTCGTAGTTGCAACCAAGACCTCTTTAGTGTATCAACATCAGTAGGTATCTGAGGAGGGAGAACAGTTGGAGGAGCCCCATCTCTGTCAGGATATTCAAGAATGATGGGTCTGACAGCTTCATATGGCATACCTAAATTCTGAGCACGGATGCGGACCCATTTGTAGTAGGCTTCCATAGGTAGAGAAGTCTTCGGTCCCAACTCTTGTGGGTCAGCTTTGTGAATTTTGTCCCAAGCTTTGATGAACCTACGACGCAGCTCGTCACTATCTCCCTGAAACTCGAAACTGATGTGAGGCACCAACATCTCATGAGGCCCTGCTCTTCTGGCTCTTCCAAACTGACAGAGAGCTAGACATGGATTATAAGAGATCCCTCCTTGGGTACCAATCAAAGGAACATTAGGATATTCTCTGCAACGATCAATAACAGCTACCTCATCCAAACCTCTGAGAGTCCAAATGAAGTCATTATCAGTGAGAGACATTAACCTATGAGCCCAACCTCTTCCTTCTTTGTTCTTCAGCACGAACTTAGGGAGGTGCGAAATAAACCACCTCACTAGTAAAGGAATACAACACCACAGAGTTCCTCGTCTTCGGGCAGTACGAGCATAGAGTTGTTGCAGGATATCACCCAAGAGAGTGGGCATAGGGTTCCGAGACATGAAGATCCTTATGGCAGTGACGTTAATGAAGTTATCCGGATTCGGAAACAAAACCAGACCATAGATTAGGAGAGCCAGAATGTCCTCGTACGCCCTGAAGTCTAAGTCATTCCAGAAACTGTTAGCTTTACCGATCAGAAACTTGGCCAAGAAACCCTTAACTCTGCTTCTAGTCACCCAGTTGTCCATTACCTCTTTGTGGGTCAAGGGAAGGGCTGCAGCAACTTCCTCAAACCTAAGAGTCTTTTCCCAACCAGTGAAGGGAGTCTGATCCAAGATAGGGATGCCAAGCAAATCAGAGAACTCTTCTAGGGTAGGGACCAGCTGGAAGTCTTGAAAGGTGAAGGAGTTATACAAGGGATCATAAAACTGGGTCAGGACGCTCATCAGTTGTTGGTCCCACTTTGAAGCGACTAAACCGAGAAGAGAACCATGCCTCTGGATGAAGGAAGTGGTATTTGGAATTCTACTAACCAATTCTTCAAGCAACTCAGGTGGGTGAACAAAATTGAACCGGATAGTGTTCCTTCGCATAGGCATCATGATGTCCTACAAAACAGAGCAAAGGTGAAACCCTCTTGTCTTTGAAATGGTCAGTCCTTATGCAGGATGCATGCAATGTTTATGATGGTATGATGTTATGATAAAGCACACCACAAATATTCACAAAGGCAAACATGATAAGGCACACAAGTCACACAAGACAGCCCTTAGGTTTTAGGCCAGCATGGGGTCTAGGTATTACCCTCTTTCAGTTTGTTGGTTAAGACTTGTCCTATCAGAAGTAACCGGGTTCTAGAGGATCCCAATATCACTGACTACCCTCAATCGGTCATAACTCCAGCATCGCAATCTTTTCTTGCGGCCAGAACCATCACGAGAGTTTAGCCTCAATAGGTGTAGCATACTGCTACTATTCTATTCGCCAAGTTGGGTCATTTAAGGTTCTAAGGTCGGTTGGTGCTTAATGACTCCTCAGAAGACCCATATTCTCCTCGTTGCGACACAAGGGATATCGGTACAGACCAAGGCGCCACACCAACGTAGCCACTGCTTCACCCGTGTCGGTCTATGCCGGACAGGTCCCTCACAGCTTATGCTACCTAAAGGGTATTCCCCATATCCGGGTTAGGATCTATGTAACTCCGATGCAGCCCACAATAATAAAGCAAACAAACACAACAATTGAAAACACAAGTATGAGCTATCCTAAGGTACACCTCACTTTAAGTATATCCCCAGCAGAGTCGCCAGTTCTGTGATCGGTGGAAATGAGAACTGACTGTTTAACGCTGGTTCGCGAAATGTCGCGGTAAGCAAGAGTCGCCACCGTCTTTTATTTTCTCCAACAAGGAAAGGACAAAAGCACAGCAAAATTCCTTTTCGAGATGTTTCTCGGTTCGGGAGGTAGATTTATAGAAAGGGAAGGTGTTAGCACCCTTTCTATCAGTGGTTATCCACGGGCTCTTAGGTACTTGCTCTTATGTTTTCAAAAATTGTTTGCTTTTCAAGTGTGTGTGGGTTTTGAAAAAGTTTCGTTTGAAAAATTTCTAAGTAACTCTTGTATCTGTCCTCAAGAGTGTATGAAAAATTTGTTTGAAAACTTTTGAAAGTGTCTGTGTGAAAAGATGTTTTTGTTTGTTTTGAAAATAGCAAGTACCCATGAGATCTACCTACCCTAAGGAATTAGGTTGTGTAAGAGTCCTTTGGACAGTACTATCCCACTATTGAGAAGTAGGAAGTATCGTCGTTGGAGGTGTTCGGGTCAATTCGTTTGTAGGGACAGTGTGGTCACCAGAGCAACAGTAGGACACCTTAGAAGCTACCCTCACGTCCTTGATCCTTTTTTAATCCGAGGAAACCGTTTCGAGGCAACTGGATCATGGACATAAGGACTTACTAAAACGTCATATACTTGACGACCACGTTTCGAAGGCAACAGGTGAGGCGTACCCTAGAAGTGGTGTGTGTACTTGTGTGTTATTTTCAGTTTAAGTTTATCTTTGATCATGGCACTGTGAGCTACGCTTGTTTTTAATTAACCATACATTCTTTCATGCAATTTAGAATTTAAGAGTGCGGAAAGTAAAAGACGGAAATATAATGCTACGCTATTACAAGGCACAGGTCTATACATCGCCAAAATACAAAGACCCGTTTGATAAAAATGCGGAAAGTAAATAAATACCTAATTACTATTACATCCGGAAAGCAGTTACATAATAATCACTAAAGGAAAATAAAGCGCGAAAAGGATTAAATTGAACGTCCGAGGGTGTTGGACCCTTTGCTTGAAATTAAATGAAATTAAAGTCTATTTAATTATTTAATTAAAGAAAATAAAGTATTTTTTTTTTATGTTTTTGGTATTTATGAAATAAATAAAATTAAAATTAAAATTAAAAGGAAACCCTAATTCTACGTCTATTTTAATTATTAAGAAAATACTAAATTTAACCTAATTAACTTACATGTTTATTTACAAAAATAAATGGCAATTGACAATAATAATAAATAATGAGGAAAAATTAATTAAGAAAAAGATAAAATGTCAAAATCTAATTCTATGTATTTTATTTATTAAGGAAAAAAACGTTAAAATTAAAACCTAATTTAACTAAGTTAATTATTAGCATTTATTTACAAAAATATTTTAATGGTGAAATTAAATATAATTAAATATAAAACTTTTTTTTTTGTTTCTGATTTTTTATTATGAAAATTAATTATATGTGAATTGATGAAAACAATTAAAAAGAATTAAAAAGAATTATAATTAGAAAAGAAAATAAAATTGAAAAGATGCAAACCAAGGGGGTATCAGGCCCAAATGGGAGGTAAGATTGAAGAATTTTGGCCCTAGAGTCACAAAGCCTCTTTTGACTTTTCTGATCGTGTGTGCACTGGTTGACTGGGGTGTATCTTGGAATTCACCCTCTGACCATTAGATGGGATCTCCTGGCCACTTGGCAAGCACAGGCATGAGCGTGCATGGTGAGCCATTAAGTGAGCGCTGCATCGGAAAGCATTATAACAAAAATTATGGATTAAGTGGGGGGACCTGAGAATTGAACCCAGGTCCCTATACCTGCAAGACACGTCCTCCAACCACCAGGCCATTTGCGTTTGTTTGTAAATATAATAGATAGAAAATATAATATACAAAAAAACATTGGTTAGTGGTATAAGACAAAAAGCGCGCCACAGTTTGAATCTCCCAATAGCGTCAGGCCACGTCCATCTTCTTCCTTGTTTTCCCTGCAATTATAAAACAAGTAGCGGGGGTTTTAAACCCCCACTAAGCATAGCCACGAAAAATAGCGAATAGAAGATGCGTTAACATAAATTGAGCGCGAGATCATCATTCAATTCGTATGGAGCTCCTGAATTCAACTGCATAGGTCTCAAGGTCCAATTTTTCCTCTACATGAAAACCCTATTTTGAAGCTTTGGAAAACCTAATTTTCGTCCATGGCAGATCTTGATACAAGCAGTTTTAATACAATTAAATTATACCAAAAGTTTCAGGGAGATGTCAGTAGCATAAATCAATAATCAAAACACATGAATGATGCGTGTAAATTAAAATTCGATTATGGACATGTTTGTGAAAAGCGTGATTCTGTTCTACCGATTCTTGGAGTATGGGGACTTGTTCTTGATTGCAATCGACTCCTGGAAGGTTCAGCAACGTGTTAGAATGCTTTTTATGCTTTGAAACGTGCTCCAACTATGAAATCAGTTTCAAGCTTTTTGTTGAAATTTTGCAATTTGGTTATGGAGCATGAGCAGCTGTTTCGTGTCTTATGGAATAGGGTTGAGTTGTGCATAAGTATGTGAACGAATTTAGGTCAAGAAACAAGCCCATAAGTCCATGAATTGATGTTTTGAATCTTTGATTTTCATCATATATTTTTCAATCTTTTTTCATTGAAATCTTTGCCAATCATGGATGATTTTCCTTTTTTGGATGTGAAACGACTTGGCCAGCTTGCCCTAGTTGGATTTGCTGCACAAAAAGATTTGAAAAAACATTATTTGATATTTTCTCATAATTAAATCTAATTAAATGAATTAATAAGAATAAAAATTCAATTAATTAAAAATAAGAAAATAAATCCCTTTAAGCTCAATGGGTCGTGCATAGGCTTTGGGTAATGATTCAAGGAAGAATTTGAGGCCCAATAGCAATTTTGAAGTGTTTTGTGCAAAGTTGACTTTTCAAAATTCCCAAAAAATTCTCAACTTCTCCAATGCATATCTTGCTCAAATTTGAAGCTATGAACATGTTCTTGGACATTTTGGAAAGGTCTTGAGGTCCTCTAACCAATGCCTTTTGTCCCATGTCATTTTGATTTACCAATCTCAAGTTATGGTCTTTGACTTAAAGTGCCTTTTTGTTGACTTTTGAAAATGACCTATAATGTTGAAATTGATAACTTTTTGTGAGAGCATTTCTTGGACTTGGAGTGTGAAGATGAGTTGTAGGAAATGTCATTCTCTTCAAAATGAGCTTTGGATGGGATTTTTCTGATGAACCATGAGGAAGTTATGCCCTGGTCAATTTGCAGTTGACTTTTCCAACTGTCCAAAAATAGAAACTTTTGCATCTTGAGACTTTTTGAGCCATGCTTGTGGAATCATGATCAAGAATTGATCAAATGATGATTGAGGCTTCAAAATAAGATGTTGACCAAAAATTTTGACTTTTGACTGTCAAATGACCATTTTGCCCCTACAGTTGACTATGAAGCATTTAGGGTTTTTGACTGTGCAATTTGATGCTGTGAGTCTTGAAACTTGACATATGAATGCTTGACAATGTATGTAGGCATATGGGACTTGATTGGACCCTTGGAAACCTCAATTTCTTTGCAAGAACCAAAATCCTAATTTTGACTGTGTTAGGAGGCAATTGGACTGTGCAACCTTTAAGAGATTTTGAACCATCTGGAGATTGATCTTGGCAAATCTTGAAGAATATGGGAGGGAAAATTTTGGGGTGCAAAAGTGACATTGCGTGATCCTCCGGAAAATCTAGATACCTCTTCACCAAAGTTTAATCCGAACGCCAAATGTGTATATCACTCAAGTAGTCTCGGGCATGAGACTGACCAATGCTGGGCCCTGAAGAATAAAATTCAAGGCTTGATAGATAACAAGACCATTGAATTTGATCCTCCTCCAACTCCAAATGTAATCACCGCGCCTATGCCAAACCATGGGAAGGGTGTCAATGTTGTTGAAGATACAATTTTTGTTTCCTCTGTCGAAGACTTGACTACTCCGCTGAACATCATCAAAAAGAATCTGTTGAAAGCCGAGATTTTCTCTGGTTGTGTGAAGGACTGTGTTTGCTGTGCCAAACAACTCAATGGATGTGAAGGGCTGAAGGAAGGCATTCAACGCCTGATGGATAGCCACAAGATCTTATTTTAGAAGACTCCGCTTGCCAAAAGTTTGACTAATAAATGTGAAGATCTCTCCATCATAACTATCTCAAACAAACCTCTTAGGATTTCCTCCAAAGGTCCTATCAGGATTTCAAATGAACCAATTGTTTCTCCTCTGATAATTACCAATCCTGGGCCAATTCCCTAATTTTCTAACAAAGCAGTTCCATGGAACTATGGTGCTGAGGTGTTTTACCATGGGATAAAACAAGACACTTGGATTGAAGAAGACAAAGCTGATGACGTTGGTAACATAACTGGCTCAAGTAAGGTAACCCGAACTGGGAGAATATTTTCACCCAACATCTCACCACCAGTTATTACAAAGGCACTTGTCTGCATCACTGTTATTAGGCCAAGTACTGATACAAGAGGGAAAGAGAAGGTTGTTGAGCCTGTTGAGACGAAAATACCCACAAAGGACATTGCTGATGGAGAACCTTCCGCTCGTGAAATGGATGAGATCTTAAAAATCATAAAGAGGAGCGATTTCAAGATTGTGGAGCAGTTGAGGCAAACCCCTTCCAAGATTTCTATGTTGTCTTTGCTACTCTGTTCCGATGCTCATGCTCGGGTGTTAATAAAATTCTTGAAGAAGGCTCATGTCTCTCATGAGACCACAACTGACCAGTTTGAGAATTGCGGGGCAAGCTTGACGGCCGATAATGGTTTGGGGTTCTCGGATGCTGATCTGACGCCACTTGGGAAGAACCATAATAAAGCTCTGCACGTGTTTGTTGAATGCAAGGGGACCACCCTAGCACATGTTTTGGTCGACACTGGTTCTTTAAATATGCTACCCAAGGGGGCATTAGACCGTTTAGACTGTGAAGGTTTAGTCTTGGAACCAAGTGATATTATTGTGACGGCTTTCGATGGGTCCAAAAGAACAGTTCATGGACAAGTGGGCCTCCCGATCAAGGTGGGCTCACTGATTTCCAACTCCACTTTCTACATCATGGATATGTGTCCTGCCTACACCTGTTTGTTGGATCGCCCTTGGATCCATGAAGCTGGGGAAGTAACCCAACTCTTCATTAAAAGCTCAAGTATCCGGTCAAAGGAAGAATTGTCATTGTCTGTGGTGAGGAGGAGTTCATGGTAAGTCACCTAAACTCTTTCAAATATGTAGAGACGGATGGAGAATTTATAGAGACCCCGTGTCAAGCTTTTGAATTTGTGCCACCAATGGTTGCTGCTACCAAATGTTCCTCTGATGTGTTCAAAGATATTAAGGTCGTGCCGAAGATGATTTCATTCAAAGATGCTTGTGCTGCAGTTGAAGAAGGAAGCTGTGATACTTGGGGGAAACTCCTCGAGATCCCATTCGAAGCAGAAAAATTTGGTTTGGGTTTCACTGTCAAGGCTCAGAAGGAAGTGAGGCACGCTCGTGCAGGGAAGCCCCCTCTCCGTATTGGAAGCCACAAAGTCAATGCTGTAGGCGATTCTGATGATGAACGTGCGTTTGAAGATTGGGTGTATCCTACTACAACATAACTCAACAATTAGAAAGCAAAGGACTTCGTTCCAATCTCCTTCATTGAGGAGTAATCATTTATTTATTGCTTTCTTTTAATTAAAGAACATTTTGTCTGTAATATTTAAAAATGACTTTTAAGTCATGTGCCCTGCCCGAGGCACTTTGGGTCCATTTGTCAAGGGTTTTATTTATGTTCATGTTATCATATGATCATTCAATACAAACCATTGGACTCTTTTGCATTCAAATCTTTTTGCTCATTATCTTTCTTTTTCTTCAAATACATTTTTCAAAATAGCCATGTATCTTACATGTGCACACACACACTCTTGCAGGTCCTCATCCACTCTAGATCTTATTGCCAGTGACTCTACTATTACCGACTATGACTTCGAATTTCCAATTAACCAAGCCGAAGATGAAGGCGAGGAAGATTGTGAAATACCATGAGAACTAGCCATACTTCTATTACAAGAGGAAAAAGCTATTCAGCCGCATGAATAGTCAGTTGACGTCATCAATCTGGGTACCGAGACAAACAAGAAAAAGTTAAGATCGACGCTAACATGGAAAGCAATGTCAAGATCAGGTTGGTTCAAATGTTGCATGACTATGTGGAAGTGTTTTCTTGGTTGTATGAAGATATCCCAGGGTTGGATACCGACATTATAGTTCATCGTCTGCCAAAAAAAGAAGATTGTCCTACTGTCAAACAAAAGGTTTATCGCATGAGGCTTGACATGTCTGAAAAGATAAAAGTTGAATTGGTGAAACAATTTGATGCAGGATTCCTAGCTGTGACATCTTATCCCCAATGTGTTGCAAATGTGGTGCCAGTGCCAAAGAAAGACGGAAAAGTTTGCATGTGCGTAGATTATAGGGATCTGAATAGGGCAAGCCCCAAGGATGATTTCCCTCTACCTCATATTGATGTCTTCGTTGATAACAATGCTCAGCATAAGGTCTTCTCTTTCATGGATGGTTTCTCAGGCTATAATCAAATTTGGATGGCTCCCGAAGACATGGAGAAGTCCACTTTCATTACACAATGGGGCACCTTTTGTTATAAGGTCATTCCATTCGGGTTGAAGAATGCAGGGGCCACATATTAAAGGGCTATGGTAGCTTTGTTTCATGATATGATCCATCATGAAATAGAGGTATATGTGGATGATATGATTTCCAGGTCACAAACTGAAGAGGAACATCTCGATCACCTGTACAAGCTATTCGAAAGGTTAAAAAAGTATAAGTTGAGGTTAAACCCTAACAAGTGCACATGCGTAGTACGATCTGGAAAGCTTCTAGGTTTTGTTGTCAGCGGTAAAGGCATCGAAGTTGATCCTGCCAAGATAAAGGCCATCCAAGAAATGCCAGTCCCCCACTATGAAAAGGAAGTTAGAGGATTCTTGGATCGTCTCAATTACATCGCCCGCTTCATATCTCACTTGACTGCTACTTGTGAGCCAATCTTCAAACTCTTGAAGAAAGATCAAGTAGTCAGATGGAATGATGAATGCCAAGCTTCCTTCGACAAAATCAAAGAATATCTGCAAGAACCTCCTATTCTCATGCCTCCAGTTGAAGGAAGACCCTTGATCATGTACTTGACAGTGCTAGAGAACTCTATGGGGTGTGTTTTGGGCCAACATGATGAGTCTGGCCGAAAAGAGCATGCAATTTATTACCTGAGTAAAAATTTTACCGACTGTGAAACCAGATATTCATTGCTCGAGAAAACTTGCTGCACTCTGGCATGGGCTGCTCGCCGTCTAAGACAATATATGTTGACTCATACCACTCTGTTGATTTCTAAGATGGACCCAATCAAGTACATCTTCGAGAAATCTGCTCTTTCTCGACGGATAGCTAGGTGGCAAATGATCTTGACTGAGTACGATATTTAATACACAATGCAAAAGGTCATCAAAGGAAGCGTACTAGTAGATCATTTGGTCCATCAAGCTGTTAATGATTATCAGTCTATGAACTTTAACTTCTCGGATGAGAACATCATGCTAGTAACTGACTGCGCGAAACCTAGACCGTATGACAGACCTGAACCAGGATCCCGATGGACTATGGTCTTCAATGGGGCTTCCAACGCCTTGGGTAACAGAATTGGTGCTATGATCATATCCCCTGAAGGTTTCCACACTCCTTTCACTGCTAGACTATGCTTCGATTGCACGAATAATATGGCTGAGTACGAAGCGTGCATTTTGGGTCTGAAAGCTGCCATTGATTTGAGGATCAAGCATTTGAATGTGTTTGGGGATTATGCTCTAGTGATTAGTCAAGTAAAATGGGATTGGGACGCTAAACACCCTAATCTCATCCCTTACAAGGAACTTGTGCTATCTCTGATTCCTTACTTCGAAGAGATCACCTTTGAACACTTCCCTAAGGAAGAAAATCAGTTGGCTGACGCCTTGGCAACCATGTCTTCTATGTTCAAGGTTAGATGGGACAACGAAGCTCCTATGATTACAATTGAGAGATTCGACGAACCTGCGCACTAATGTGAGCTTGACACTGATACAGAAAAGCCATGGTATCATGAGGTGAAGAGATACCTTGAAGCACAAGAGTATCCCTAAGGAGCATCCATCAATGACAGAAAGTTCTTACGAAGATTTTCAGCCAAATTCTTCCTAAGTAACGGAATATTGTGCAAGCACAACCATGACTCTACTCTACTCCGATGTGTGGACAAGAAGGAGGAAGAGGAAATTATGGAAGACATGCATGATGGTCTCTTTGGGACTCACTCAAGCGGACATACAATGGCCAAGAAGATCCTGAGGGCTGGTTACTATTGGTCGAAATGGAGACTGATTGCCGTTAACACTCAAGGACTTGCCACAAATGCCAAATCTATACTGACAAGGTCCATGTGCCTCCTATCCTTCTGAACGTCATGACCGCTCCGTGGCCATTTACAATGTGGGGCATTGACATGATTGGAGAGATCAAACCCACCGCTTCCAATGGACATCGCTTCATTTTAGTCGCCATCGATTATTTCACCAAATGGGTCGAAGCCGCTTCATTTGCCTCAGCCACAAAGAACGTGGTAGCCAAATTCATCAAACATAACCTTATTTGCCGCTATGGCATCCCCGAAAGGATCATTACCGACAATGGGACTAACCTCAACAATGCTATGATTACCGAACTTTGCACTCAGTTCAAAATCAAGCATCACAGTTATTCTCCTTATAGACCTAAAATGAATGGCGCAGTGGAAGCGGCCAACAAAAACATTAAGAAGATTGTGCAGAAGATGGTATTAACCTACAAGGATTGGCATGAGATGTTCCCGTTTGCTCTTCACAGCTACCGCACTTCATCTAGAACATCAACTGGGGCAACTCCCTTTTCATTAGTCTATAGCATGGAATCTGTTTTACCAGTAGAAGTTCAGATTCCCTCACTAAGGATTATGAATTAGCCAGGCCTAGGCAAAGATGAGTGGATTCAAACAATATTGGATCAGTTGAACTTGATCGATGAGAAGTGACTGACTGCTGTTTGTCACAGTCAGATGTACCAAAAATGCATGGCGACCCCATGAAATATTGTGCAAGCACAACCATGGGAAATTCTTCCATTTCTTAGGAAGAACTTGGTGATAAAGCGCATCATTCTGCCATAAGGCGACCCCATGGGAAAATGGACTCCCACCTACGAAGGGCCATTTGTTTTCAAGAGAGTGTTCTCTAGCGGTGCCATGATGCTGACTACCATGGACGGTGAAGACTTCCCACATCATGTGAATGCGAATATAGTTAAAAAATACTACGCATAAGAGACCCGCTAGGTTGACACACTTAGGCAAAAATAAGGGCATCCCGACAAACTAAAAATTTTGGGCAAAAATTAGGGATATATGCAAAAGATTGTACACCCGACAAGTTGAAAACCCAAAAGGGCTAGTTGGGTAAAAATGGGTATCCTGGTGGGATGAAAACCCGAAAGGGCGGTCCAGGAAAAAGTTAAGGATTGAAAGCGTATGACTATGTCGCGTGGAATCACCACAATCAACTTTATTACCAAGGTCAGAGTTCAAACGGTCCAAGATCAATCCAGTCAACTTCTGTCAACGGCAAGGGGCATTCGAAGACATTGGCGCAATAGTAGATTTGGAATGCAATTATATCACTTCCACATGGCTATTATCTTTGTTTTCAATTTTGTTTTCCTTTCGATGATTTCCTCTTACTAGGATCTCCGTCTCTTTGTACAAAAACACCTATTTACGGGAAAAATATCAATACAAATATACTTTGAAGTGAAAACTTTCTGTTTTTGTTTTGAGTGCAAAGTTGTCCAATGACTAAAATTGAACGAACATATGCATGTGAACATAATTAAAACTATTTGGCACATGTGTCCTGCTAAGCAGCAACAAACATCTATTTAATGTATATGGAATATCCCCACAGAGTTATTCCATTAGCATTATCCCCACAAGACGGCTACGATAAACCATTCTTCAAAAAGTTACCAACAAAGTCTCTTTGCATAGGTTGATCTCCAACTAGAGTCTCAATCTCTTGACAGCTCTCTCCCCAGCTAAGTTGATCCTACAAGAAGAAGCCTTGTGGGTCTCTTTATAAAAGAACTCATCTCGTCAGCAGTTCATCAAGTATTTATAAACATGGTTTATTTCCCCAACAAACAACATACAACAATCAACGAACAACAAAATTCCCTGGCATAGTCTATCTTCCCCAGTTGATTCTGTCTTCCCCGGCTAAGTCTATACTCTCCAGTTTGAGTTTTCCTTTTAGACTGTTACAAATCAGAGGGCCACAACCCCTAATCCCCAGTAAAGTCGTCAACAGAACCTTTACTATCTCTAAAAGATACTATGAAGCCTAGACCCAACCAGATGATAGTACAATTTTTAAGCTACTATGAATCCTGGACCCGACCATATAATAATCAACTTCTCAAGTCACTATAGAGCCTGGACCCGACCAGATAATGGTGAAAGCCTTTCAGATACTATGAAGCCTGGCCCCGACCAGATATTAGTACCATTTCAATTACTATGAAGCCTGGCCCCGACCAGATATTAGTACAATTTTCAGTTACTATGAAGCATGGACCCGACTAGACAATAGTTAACGTCTCAAGATACTATGAAACCTGGACCCGACCAGATAATAGTTTAACTCTTTGAGATATAGAAGAACCTGGACTCAACCAAACAAGGGTTTAACGTCTTTTCCCCAATAGAGTTTTCCTCTACCCCAGCAAGTTACTGTGAAGCCTGGATCCGACCAGATATTAGTTTTCAACTTCATCTTTTCAAGCAAGTTATTGTGAAGCCTGGATTCGACCAGATAGCAATTCCCTTAGAAGTTTGTTGTGAAACCTGGAATCCAACCATATAACAACTAAGTTCCAAGCAAGTTACTGTAAAGCCTGGACCCGACCAGATATCAGTTCAACTTTATTTCTTCATATAAGTTTATTGTGAAGCCTGGACTCGACCAGATAAAAATTAACTTCATCCACCTCAAAATCTGTGAAGCCTGGATCCAACCAGATATCAGTTCAACTTCGTCTATTCAAGCAAGTTATTATGAAGCCTGTAGCCCGAGCAAATAACAAATAGCTACAATCCCCAGCAAGACACTATGAAACCTGGACCCAACCAGATAATAGTATAACTTTTCAAAAAAAAACTATGAAGCCTGGACCCGACCAGATAGTTGTTACCACTTCAAGAAATCTACGAAACCTGAATCCGACCAGATAACAGTTCAATTTCAAGAAATTTTCTACGAAGCCTGGAATCCGACCAGATAACAGATAATTTATTCTTCCCCAATAAGTTACCGTGAAGCCTGAAACCCAACCAGATAGAAGTTGACTTCCTCATCCTCAACAAAATGTTGTGAAGCCTGGACCCGACCAGATAACAGCTAACATTGAAGAGATAGTCCCCGATAGAAGCATTCTGTCAACAAAGTTTGAAGATGTGTATATTCTTCATCCCTAACAGCAATCTGGGATTCAACTTCCCATAAATCCTCTGCAGTAGTCAAGGATTTATTTTCCCAGACAAATGTGCATCCCACATTCATACATCATAGCATATACATACAAATTTCATTTAGCATAATACCACATCTTGTGAACATCATGCATACATCTGCATTTAACTAACCCTTTTTTCGTAGGTAAAACATCAAGTTTTAGTATAAATCGACCAAAGATTTGTGCTGATAATTCTTCCAGTTTTTACCATCATTCCTCCAAATGGCATCTATAAGCCCATTCCCAATACATCTTCGAGTGCAAATTTCTGGGCACTCTAGTGTTCAATCATCTTCTACCTTCAAGTCACGAATGGCGGATCCGCCAATATAACTCTTCAAGTTTAAGAAAAGATTGAACAGGGGAATCTATTGTACCCCAAAATTTTCCCTCTCATTTCTCAAGAAATCTCTCATAAGATCTCCATTGATTCAAGACTACACAAGGTTGGATCAACTCAAGACACCTCCTCAAGCATTGATGACTCAAATTAGGGTTTGAATTTGCATATGGACAATTGGACTTTTAATTCCTCGTATGACTTTCATGGATCATTTTGGACCTTCAAGATTGCTCATGTCAAGGTTCAAATCTTGGATCACATTTTTGCTCTGTCAATTGATAAGATGACCTAAAATCAGCTGTATTGGGGAAAAAGTAAACTATGGTCAATTTACAGTCAAACTTCATAATTTTTGGTCCATATCAACATTATGAACTCATATATGTAATTTGATCAATTTTGGATCACAATTCCTCAAGAAATTTGATCAGAACATCAAAAGGGCAAAATGGTCAAAATTAGGGTTTTGACTGGGAAGGTTCAATTTTTGATTTTTGACTTAGCAAATTACTTATTGGTTTAAGACATGATTTCAAGGATTCAAATACTTCATTTTGACCTAATGGCATGGCTCAAAACATTTCTCAAGATCAATTGATTGATAGTTGAATTTCAGTCAACTGATGAAAAGTCAACTGTACACTGAAAAGTCAAACTTTGACTTTTTGATCAAAATCAAATTTCAAAGATTACAATTCATCAAGACATGTCAAAATATGAAACTTTTTCATCAAGAAATCAAAAAGTCAAGATTTCATTTTGAAAAGTCAAAATTTCCAAGACTTAGAATTTTTTTAAGTATTGAAAATTCATGTTTTTTTCATAACTTTGTGCCAAATTTTCACCATGATGCAAGATGATTTAAAGAAAACTTCCAACATGAAAGTTGTAGATCTCAATGAGATATAAAATATTGTAGAGCATAACTTTTCCTAGAAATTCTTGGATTTCAAGTTATGAATTTGTGAAAACATGTTCATGAAACTTTAAAGACTTAGTGAATATTTTCCCTATTTAGGCAGGATTTTGACCTAAATTCATGGAAACTTTTCACGTAGTTCCAAATTGAATTTTCTAAAATGCACAACATGAAGGTTGTAGAGGATGTTACTAGCTTTCCAAAATGTCCAAGAACTCATTGAGATCATGCTTGAGCTAAGAGAATCGAAGCCATGAATTTAGGGTTTCATTCTTGTATTACAAGTCAATTTTGTGATGAACACTTGATCCAATCTTCAAGTATACTGCACAAATCCTACTTTGCATGCTTCTAACTTGATTTTCACTCTATAATTAAATGTCTACACAACTGTTAGAAGCTTCAATCCAAGCATTCAACGTATTGCCCATGCTTAATACCATTTTAGGAAGAAAGGCAACGTTGCCATTTTGGAAAAGTGGCTTTTATGCACAAAGTCAATTCTTGAGAGTCTCACTTGTTCCCTATGATCATAATCCATCTACAAAGTCAGAATCAATGTGATAAAAGTGATTCAACCACTCTAAATTGTTAGTACAAAACATTGAAACTTGATTTTCTTATTTTTCTTCAAAATCAAGCAATCTAGCCATAACCCTATAATTGAGAAATATGTTGTGCAAAAGTCCTCTAACCTTTTCCATATAACTATACAAACCATTTGCAAGCTAAGACATGATTTTAAGCCTCCTCAAACTCTCCCAAACATCTTTGCTGCACATAACTGTTCAAACTTGACAGTTTTGAGCCAAAAGTCACCATCTCCATTTCCACTCATGCGTTTTGATTCCTAATCATCCAAACACCTTACATACTTCATACACAAGTGATCCAAGTCCCTATTTCAAGACTGTAACCCCTCCATCACCATCCACCATTTTCAAAACTGAAGCTTGCAACTTGACTTGAGTTGGGAGTTTCAGCCAACCTCAAAGCAAAGTAGAAGTTGAAATACATTCCAGGAGGTCCAGGCAAGCTACAGAAATCATCAGGCCATCTCAAAGGTTTCTCAAAATCCATACACAAATCCAACTGCAAGAGGTAAGTTTTCAAACTTCTATCTCTTCATACAAGCATCATTTGATTCTGATTTGTGAAGATAAATGTAGATACCATTTCCCCGAAACTGTACATGTCCATAGATTTCATTTATATTGGTTAAGCTTAGAGAATTATAGGTTTGAATCTATGAAAAAAAGTTAGGTCAGAATTTGGTACTTTTAGAAATTCTCATTCATCTTTGATTTATAGCTTATGATATTTATATAGTTGGATTCGTATGGAAAAATGGAGCAACTTCCCTGTTTACATCTTTCATTTTTGTTGAGAAATGAGCAAGTTACAGGAACCATGGCTGGAGGTTGAAGACGAAGTCGTTTTCAGAACTTATTTTGTGTTATGTATTTATTGTTTCACTTATGTTAACAGATGTATAGCCACCCCAGTGGTAAGGCAGCGCGCGTTTCATGTACATGGCGTGCGTTCAAGCCCCAGCGCTGCCACTTTTCATATTTTCCCAAAATTTTCTCTCTTTTGACCCAACCAGCGCCTGGGCTTAATCATCGGGCCTTGCCATTTTGCTGCACCACCACCCTGCCTGCTTATCACACACAGACCCAATTTTTATTTTATTTTATTGTTTTTCTAATTATAAAAATCTCATCAGTGGGCCTAACAAAACTCTTTTTTCATACTAACCCCTTTAACCATTTTCAAACCCCCTGACTTTTATATTTTATTTTTATTTTATTTTTCTTTTTTATTATTTTTATTATTATTATTATTTTTATTATTTTTATTAATAAAAAAAATTCAAAAATATTTTATTTATTATTTACACACTTATATTTTATTTTCTTTATAAACTAAAAAAACAAAAATATTTTCTTAACAAATTAATTTCTTTTTCTTAATAAATTAATAATTAGATTAAAGTTTAATTATTTTTTATTTTTATTTAAAATCAACTTAGAATTTAGGTTTCTTTTAATTAATTAATTTTCATATTATTTTTATTAACTTAAAACCTTTTCTTAAAAACCCAAAAAAAAAATTCTTTCTAATTTATTTTATTTTCTTAATTAGTTTAGGTTTAATTTTCTTATTTTAATTAATCATTTTTCTTAATTAGGTCAAAACTAAACCCTTTTATTAAAACCAAACAAAAATCATTTCCTTTCCATTTATTTTCTTGCATATTTATTCAATTATTGTACATTATTCAATACGGTTGTAATATATAACTAGGTTTAATTTTCTTGCAATCCCCATTTGTAAATTTGTATACCCCCTCCCCTAATGATGTAATAGCGTAGTAATTTTACTTTCTGCAATTATTGCTTTCATGTAAAGGTTTGTAATTAGGGTTTGTATGGCAAGACTAAAATCAATAATTAGTAAACCCTAATTCAATATAAACAATGCATGTAAATCAAACACACTTACACACTTGCACCCTTAGGGTAATTCCACTTGTTGCATTATAAAGATGGTCATGTTATGCATGTGGGATGTCTTAGCAAAAACAAATCAAAAATACAAGATCATAGTCCCTCGATGATGCTACGAATGTTGCCTTTCAAATGATATTAGTCCCTCAAAGAGAAATGCTAAGATATCTCATAACATTGCTATCATAACTATGTGATAACCCACACCCTTCCCTCTACATACAAAGATAAGGCTTCTTACCACATCAATGGTAAGATAGCAATATCAAAGGAAGGAAGAAATAAACAAAGACTTTTGAGTAGGTAGATTGTTCCTAGTTGCTTGCTCATTTTCAAAAAACAAACATTCTTGCTCATTTTCAAAACAAACAACAAACACTTTCAAAAAACAAACTTTTAAAACTTAAAATATTTTCAAAAGTCCAACACTTTGAATACGTTCTTACGAACAAGAACCATTACAATGTTTTCCTAAACGAAGGCACCTTTTCAAAATACTTTCAAAACCACCACAAAGAACATTTTCAAACAAAAGCATGTGATCTAGCAAGAAACTAAGAGCCCGTAGATAACTATGGATGAAAAGGGTGCTAACACCTTCCCTTTTCATAATCTACCCCCCGAACTCAAGAAATAATCTCAAAGGTTTTTCCTATTCTTTTCTACCTTACCTTTTGGATAAAAGAAAAGTCGATGGCAACTCTTGCTAACCGCAACATTTGCAATCAAACGTAAAACATCCCAAGTCATTTCTCCCACCGTATTACAAGGACTTAAGAAAAAAAGTTGGGGCATCCCACTGACTGTAATCACAAAAGAAACAGTTCAGGAAAAAGTAGGGATAATGAAAACAAAATAAGATATCCCACAAATCCTCAACAAAAAAAGAACAGGTTAAAAAAATAACTACCTTCTCAAACGAACGTTCAATTCCTGAACCATCATTGGAATATCAGAGTAAAGACTCGAGAGGGAGTTAAACGCATAATTAACTGAGCATAGGACTGAAGAATATCACGAAGAATGGGTTGGGTACAAATAAATTTTGAGGCTTTATCCTTTGTTTCCTAAACCGTGAACCAGGCCATGCTACAACCCTTAAAAGTCCTAGCTGAAGCATGGGTTAGTTCGAAAACATACTATTATAAAAGTTATCCTGACTCCTATAAGGTTTGCTATAAATCCTGAGTTGATATAACACTCTTACAAAATTTATTTGTTTTACTAAAAAATTAATTTTCAAACATCAAGACAGACACAAGCTTTGCATTCTTTAAATGACATTGTTTGCATATGGATAATTGTTCAACAACAGAGAAATTCGCACAACGAATATTCAGTGAATGAAGAACCTCTCAATGGACTGAATCACCTCAGACGGAAAAGACATTTCTAATAAAACGCCCTTCATAATCAAGGGGCATGGCACGGTATCCAGCTGATCTGGGGCAGTCAAGTCAAGAATCGAGGAATCTCTCAAAATTCCAAATAGCCAGGGGCATACCTCCGTCTGAATCACTTGGGGCATTAGACATGAATTCCAGCAGCGAATCATATGCGATCAAACAAACATCTTCTGGCAGTGTGGAAACACTTGCTACTATGGACAATGACAATTCCCCGTACCCGGTGAACGTGGACATAGCCGGAAATACTATGCATGAACAAAGACTCGCTAGGTTGACTGGCCTAAGCAAAAATAAGGGTATCCCAGCAAACCAAAAGGGTTCGGGAAAAAATTAGGGATATACATATGAAAAAAAACTGTACACCCGGCAAGTCGAAAACCTGAAAAGGCGGCTTGGGCAAAAAAGGGTATCCCGATGGACTAAAAATCTGAAAGGACAGTCCAGGAAAAAGTTAGGGATTAAAGTGTACGACTACGTCTTGTCATCTCGTCACTTGTCTATCATTAGAAGCTTTATTACCCTAATCTACATTCACCAAAGACTCCAAGAGTTGGGACAACAGTCAAACCATCCACAAAATCCCGACAGATATTTTCTCCAGCAGGTACCGAGGTAGGGGCATTCTACTGCAAGGCCACTGACATATTCCCAGCATGCAGCCTAATGATGTCAGGTGTTCTCATATCCCTGGTGGAGCAAGAATCTCCAACTACTGCTCCGACATCCAAAAATTTCCCAGTGAAGTTGTCGGGCTTCTCAGGATTCCCCAACAAGATTTCCATAAAATCCCAAGGCAGTTCATGAAGTTTCCTTCCCCAACAGAGTTTATTTCCCTAACAACGGAAATCTGCCTCTCATCATCTGAACTTCAACAGAATTTGAAGACCTACATTTCTTCATCTCCAACAACAATTAGGGATTTATTTTCCCTAGTTCAACAATACCGTAATAGAATGACTGGCACGTTCATACATTGCATTCATACATCATTTTACAAACATCATAGCATACGCCGTACGAATTCATATATCATAATCTCGTTGTTTTTGAGAACATCATTTGCACTTCATGCATCATGACATTGCATGCAGCTAAACCTTTATCTTTTCAGGTAAAGTCTATACACAGACGAATTTTCATGTGACCAGACGAATTTTTGGTAATCTGTTGAGGTAGAAATCGTCCAAGATTACTTCATTATCTGTTGAGGTAGAAATCATCAAAGATTCCTTCATTATCTATTGAGGTAGCAATCGTCCAAGATTCCTTCGTTATCTGTTGAGGTAGCAATCATCAAAGATTCCTTTATTATATGTTGAAGTAGCAATCGTCCAAGATTCCTTCATTATCTATTGAGGAAGCTATCGTCCAAGATTCCTTCATTATATGTTGAGGTAGAAATCGTCTAAGATTACTTCATTATCTATTGAGGAAGCAATCATCAAAGATTCCTTCATTATCTTTTGAGGTATCAATCGTCCAAGATTCCTTAATTATCTATTGAGGAAGCAATCGTCAATGATTCCTTCATTATCTTTTGAGGTAGAAATCGTCCAAGATTCCTTCATTATCTATTGAGGTAGAAATAGTCTAAGATTCCTTCATTATCTATTGAGGAAGATATCGTCAAAGATTCCTTCATTATCTTTTGAGGTAGCAATCGTCCAAGATTCCCATTATCTATTGAGGTAGCAATCGTCCAAGATCCCTTCATTATCTGTTGAGGTAGCAATCGTCCAAGATTCCTTCATTATCTCCAGAGGTTTTTTGCTTTATTTAACAAGAGTTGAGTATCAAAAAACTAATGAAAACATTAACGAGTGAATACGAATGGATTAATTCAAGACAAACATATTCAATGTATTGTGATTAATATTCAAAAATCAACAAGTTTTGCATACAAGAAAGTATTCAACCAAACAAGAAATATTACAAATGAGAATGCAAATTTAATTTGAATTTGCCATGTTAAAGAGACTAGTCTCCATATGGACTTGTTGCTTCAGTCGGTGCTCCGACAGTCTTGACATTCAGAGTCAAAGGAGAATTCAAATTTGACTGGCTGGCCCGAAATTGACAGCCTTTGCATCAAGCAGGTCTTGCACATTTTCTTTGAAAGCCCTGCAGTATTTAATGGAATGACCTCGTGCCCTAGTATGGTAATCACATTGCAGATTAAGATTGAAATCCATAGGATAAGGAGGAATGACAGGCTTCAGTGGCTTGGGTTCCACCAAGGAAAGCTTGAGCAACTTAGAGAACAACTGGCCATAAGTCATGGGAACAATGTCGAACACCCTCTTTGGCTTCATATCCCTTTTCTTACCTTGTTGCATACATCTCTATTGATAGGTTTGCTGTTGAGGAGCATACCGAACTGGATGAACATGAGGAACATTCTGATTTTGATTAACCAACTGATTTCCATAATTTGTAAACGACTGTTGGTGAGAAATTTTTGGGATTATAGGTTGTGGATGATGTGACTCCGGTCGTGAGATATAACTTTGAAGAGGAGAAGGTGTAACCCTATTCTTTGTAACAATTGGCATAAAATTGATTTGCACGCTCAAACCTTCGGGAGTGAAGAGAATTGTCCCTGCATCAAGAAAGTCCTGGACTTGGTGCTTAAAAGCTATGCAATCTTCAGTATCATGACCGGATTCCTCAGAATGAAATTCACACCTAGCATTGTCGTCAAAGCCATGAGGGCGCCTTTCATGTGTAGTGAAGATTCGAAGTTTAACAAAATGAAATTCTAGCATGTGAGGAAGCGATTGTGCATACAACATTGGAATAAGATCAAACTGTCCTTCAGGCTATTTTGGCCTTTGCTGACGGACTATGCTTTTCGGGTCCTCTTGGGAAATGACAACTGGTTATTGATGGGAAGATCCTGGAATGCAAGGTTGTGGAGGAGATACTCCCTGAGTTGAAAGAGTCTCAAGATTATGGTGAGGAATGGTAACTCCTATTATAGCAGGAATAAACTCATCTTCTTTCTTCAACATTATCCGTAAAATTTTCATAACCAAACTTAACTTAGCCTTCAAGTGAGTGTTCTCCTCTCTCAGGAGTTCTTGCCCACATACCAAATCCTGCATATCTAGCATCAAAAACCCCATTTGTTCTTTCATCTCATCCAATTCCCCACGAAGTTGTTCCATAACTTGAACCTGATCATGGAGCGACGAGAAGTCAAGATTTGCAGTTCTGAAAAGAAAATACCGAGTTTGAATAAGGATTTCCCATTCTGAGTACCTTCTGAGTACCTTCTATGGATTCATGAAGATGCATGAGGTGAATGAGCGGATGTAATGCCATGTTCAAACATTTTTTTTGCATACAATCTTTCACATTTCTTTTTTTTTGTGTAAAATAAACATACTATGATGCAAGGTGCGATAATATAGGTTCAAAATTTCAGCATAGCAACTGTACAACCCTCTGGGTAACTTCTATATAAATCTGCTGCATAGTCTGAATATCACAGAGTCAAAGGTTTGGCACCATTTCAAGAATATAATGGAACCAAGTACCATGAATAACCGTCATATAATCTCTGGCCAAGTTGAATATATCAAGATCAAAGGTACAAAACATAACCAAATAACCACAGTCACCAACAAAACAATACAGTCACCATCAAAACATGGTCACCATCTGTACCTGTAATAATCAAGTCCCTCCCCTCTCACGGGTGAAAACTAGGTCATGGGTAAGGTCAGGTAACCCAGAATCAAGGGTACTCCTGAAAAACTATCTCCATATCACCTATGTGAAAATGATAGCCCCTCATTTGTACCTCATCTGAGCATAAACGACATGGTGGCAATAGTGAAACCAAAGTGAACTAGCCATTCATGTTCCACACTAATCCTAGGGTCCCTATGGTTATCACTTGGCCTGGGTATTGGGCCTTTTACCTCTTGGAACACCCACCCAATCATGGAAACAAATCCAGCACAACAGATAACCAATATAGAAAGTGTGATACGGTGGGAGAACTGACTAGGGTTTTGCGTTTGTTTTCGCAAATGTTTCGGTTGAGCAAGAGTCGCCACCGACTTTTTATTTTATCCTAAGGAAAGGTTTAAAAAGCACAGCAAAAACCTTTGAGATTTTTCTTGGGTTCGGGGAGTAGATTATAGAAAGGGAAGGTATTAGCACCCTTTCTATCCATGGTTATCCATGGGCTCTTAGATACTTGCTTAGATCAACTTGCCTTGGTTTTCAATTGTTTGAAATGGTGCTTGATGTGTGGTTTTGAAAATGTTTCGAAAAGATGCCTTGTATAGGTTTCCCTTGTAACAATTCTTTACTCGAATGTTTTACAAAAGGTGTTTTGTCTTTTGAAAAGATGTTTCAAGGTTTTTTTGAAAGTTTGTTTTGAAAGTGTTGGTGAAATGTAGTTTGAAATTAGGCAAGTGTTTTCTTTGCAAATTGACAAGTACTTAAGAGTTATCTACCCTAAAGTTTTCTCAAAGGTTTTTTTGTTATGTTTTAAACCTTTTGACAATTTTGTTCCACCATTGCATTTGGTGGACAATCTTGTCTTAGGAGGTGAAAGGGACGGGCGCGGGTCATCGTTTAGACCATAATTGCAATAGTATTAAATGTCTTTGGGCAATTTTTCTTTAAAAAAAAAGGGACTTGATCATTCATTTAGGCAACATTTTGAGGGACTATGATCATTTGATTGTTTGTTTTACCCAAAGAAATCTAACATGCAACATGGCCCAATTATTTGAAGGCAACAAAGTGGAATACCCTAGGGGTGCAAGTGTGGAATGTGTTGTCCATTTTCCATGCTTTTTTGTCTTGTATTAGGTCAAACTATTTTGTTCGTTTTATTCGCATACAAACCCTAATTCTAGCATGGTATGTTTAGAAAGCATTAAAGTGCGAAATTTAAATTCCTACACTATTACAACACAATAATATGGGGAGGGGGGTACAATGTTTCAAATGGGGTATATTTAGACAAGAAATTAAACCTAGCTATTACATCATTTTCTTTGAATATTTACAAGACAAATAATTGTATAATTAAATGGAAATTGAAATAAATATGCAAAATGTAAAAAGAATTTTTATGCGTATGAAATAAAAGAATATTATTGATGTGAAATAAAAAGAGAAATAAAAAGGTATTATTTTTGGAGTATTTTCAAATTTAGGGCAAAACCCTAATTTTTAATCAAAAAGGGGTATTAATCAATTAATTCATATAATATTTACTATTTACATACAAAAATAAAATAAAATATAGTATATTTATAAAAATGTCTTTTTAGTGTTAAATATTAATAAAAATAAAAATATGTATATTTTTGATATTTTTACCCTAAATGTATTAATATATATATGTATGTTTATATTATTCACAAGATATGTATTATATATATATATATATATATATATATATATATATATATATATATATATATATATATATATATATATATATATATATATATATATATATATATATATATATATATATATATATATATATATATATATATATTAATTAATAATATTTAATATTAAAATAAAAAAGTATTTTTTCTATAAAATATTTTCAGGAAGTAAAAATAAGATAAAAGTGTATAAAATATATTTGTGCTATTTTAGTATTTTAAACAAAAAGTATATACTTATTTATTTATGTACAAACTAAAAGAAAAAATCAAATAAATACCTAATAAATTCAAAAATGATGAGAAAAAATATTTTTATATTTTTAATATGCTGAGAAAAAATAAATGAGTCAATTAAAAAAAGAAAAATTCAAAAAACATTAAAAATAAAGCAAATGGGCCCAGGGGGTGTAAAACCAAAAAGGTGGTGTGAACAAGAAAATCACTCAGGCCCAGCCCAAGAAGACATTGTCTTCAACCTTCAGACAAAACCAGTTCAAAAACGCGCGCCCTTCTTCTCAATCTTCTAACTCCTGATTCCTGGCTTATTAATGAAAACTCATAACATAAAAAATGTTCAGCATCAAGAGACGAATCCAACCATATGCAGAACTTGATCTAACTCTCTAAGATGAGGGAGAATTTCTTCTCCCCCAAATCCTAACCTAGATTTTCTTCCATTTTTAAACCTTAAATTCTCACAGCTCAAGCAAAAGAAATGAAAAGTAAAAACATGTACATGTTCAGTGGCATGAGTAGAACATTGTTTATTCACAAGCTTAGAGCTAATGATGCTTAATAAGAGAGATAGAAGTTCACCAAAATACCTGTTCAGTTGAAGTTCTATCTAGCAATGAGGAAGCTTTCAGTGCAAGGTGATGATTGGAAAAGCTTCCTTGAGGTCCAGGGATGCTATTCCAATGTTTACTTTGTCTTGAAAGCTTTTGAATCGTGCTAGAGCACTTCACCTGCAAAACAAGAAACTGAAAATGGTGGAACTGATTAGAGGGATTACAGGTCGTGTTTCAAGTCATGGTTAGCTTGCATAGATGCTAGGGAATGTATGTGAACTGGTTTGGGCAAGAGAGCTTGAGGGAAATGGAAGATGGCACTCAAACTGCAGGCCTGGCCCTGTTTTTGCAGTTTGAAGGTGATTCTGAGATTGGGAGTGTATGAGAGGTGTTAGGGTCGTGCAATAGCTTGGTTGAGATGTCTTGAGTGTGTTTCACAAGTTCACCTAAGTGTTTGCAAGCTGATATGAGAGTTATCTTACAATATGCCAAGTTACTTACACTTTAAGCAACAAATGCCCAAGTTGTGTTCTAGGTCAGTAGAGGCCCCCTAATGAGCTGCATAATCCCTCCTTGATCAGAGTGTTTTGCTCATAATCTTGTGCCAATTAGATCTCATTTGTACTGCTTGGATTTTCAATTGGACATAAAGTTAACTTTTGCAAAAATGGAAGAAATGCTTTATCTATTTTGGGATTAATCCTTTAGGCAATGCTTGAACTCATGAAACAAGGCCTTGGCACAAAGGTTTTGCATTGAATTATTGAGTGTCAAAGGGTTTTAGGACCTGTAATTTAGCACAAACTATGCTGACTTGAAAATGGCTTAAGTTATGAACATGTTCATGCTCAAATCAAAAGTGAGTTTTTGCCATATTATGAAATTCGATTCTCTCAAGTTATGAGGTTGTTTGAGAAGTTCTTGGACATTTTGGAAAGCTTGGAATGTGTACTACAATCCATCTTTGAAATTCAAATTGAAATTCCAAGTGGAAGTGTATGGAAAATGGCCTTGAAGTTGGGTAGAAAACCTTATCAAAATAGGTTAAAATTTCACTAAGTTAAGAATGGTTTAGTGCCCTTATTCAAAAATTTGTAACTTGAGATACAAGCCTCAAATGGGAAAACTTTGTGAATCAAAGTTGTAGATTATGCAACAAGCTACAACTTTCATGTTTTGACTTTTGTTTGAATCCAAATGGATCTTGGTGAAAAAGTGGGGCAAAGTTGGGAAAATTTTAGGGTTTTTCATAACTTAGAAAAATTCTAAGTTATGAAAAATTCTAATTTCTAACCCTAATTTGCATTTTGTGATTTCTTGATGAACAAGTTTCATGATTTGGCATGTTTTGATGAAAAATGAATCTTGACTCTTGATTTTGACCAAAAAGTCAAAGTTTGACTTTTCAGTGTATAGTCAAAATTGATCAATTGACTGGGAAATTCAACTGTCAATTTTGTGTACTTGGGATCTTTTGAGTTTGTTGAGAATGTCAAGACAATTCCATGGGGTCCTTGAGTCCATATATGAGCTTGGTTTGCCATTGGCTAGGTCAAACAGTCAAAAATTGCCTTTGTGCAGTCAAAACCCTAAAAATGACCATTTTGCCCTTTTGGTGATCTGATCAAATTTCTTGTGGAACTGTGATCCAAACTTGATCAAATGGTCCATGTGAGTTTATAATGTTGATGTGGGTCAATTTTCATGAGGTTTGACTGTCAATTGGCCAAAGTTGACTTTTTCCCAATACAGCTGATTTCTAGGTCAACTGTCCAATTGACTGGGCAAAACTTGGAATCAAGGCTTGAAACTTGGTATGGATAAACTTGGGAGTCCAATATGAAGCATGAAAGTCATCTTAGGCATTTTAGGTCAAAACATGTTTGTGCAAACACAAACCCTAATTTGGGTCCATAGTGCAAGGAGAAGTCTTGAGCAGATGAAACCCTAACTGGATCTTGAGCTTTAAGGGCTTTGTGATGAGAAATCAATGAGAAATGGGAGGGCAAATTTTGGGGTACAACAGTTGCCCCTGTTCAATCTTCTTGAATCCGAAGAGTTAGATTGGCAAGCTTGCCTTTCGTGACTCGAGGGTAAAAGGAGATTGGACACTAGAGTGCCCGGAAATTTGCACTCGTCAAAGCAATGAATGCGGGAATGGGCTTAGAGATGCCATTTGGAGATGGGCTTAGAGATGCCATCTTGAGAGGGTAACAGAAATCCTGTCGGGGATGGGCTTAGAGATGCCATCTGGAAGGGAATATCAGGAAGGTGTCCAAGCTTTGGACCATCTCTGAACTGGGGGTCTGAACAAGCAATAGATTGACATCCGTTGTTGGGAGGAATCCGTAAGCTGTTTTCAGAAGGTTGCGTCCGAACAAGTTGATAGATTAACATCCGTTGTTGGGAAGAATCCATGAACTGTTTTCAGGAGGTCGGAGAAGAAACTGAACAAGCGATAGGTTAACATCCGTTACTTGGAGAACCCGTAAATTGTTTTCAGAAGTCTTGAAGTTTGAATTAGCAATAGAGCAACATCCGTTGTTGGGAAGCGTCCGTAAGCTGTTTTCAGAAAGTTGCATCTGAACAAGTCGATAGATTAACATCCGTTATTGGGAAGAATCCATAAACTGTTTTCAGAAGTCTTGAGAAGAATCTGAACAAGTGATAGGTTAACATCCGTTACTTGGAGAACCCGTGAACTGTTTTCAGAAATCTTGAGGTTGAATAAGCAATAGAGCAGCGTCCGTGGTTGGGAAGCGTCCGTAAGCTGTTTTCAACGGTTGAGAAGAGTCTGAACAAGTGATAGATTAACATCTGTTGTTGGGAAGAATCCGTAAACTACTTTCAGAAGTCTTGGATTTGAATAAGAACCGGCGTAGGGTTGCTTGATGATGAATCCGTGTAAAACTGCATCTGAAACTGTTAAGGATAGCTTTTTATCCCTATCTTGACAAGGACAAAATGTCAGCTAAACACAAAATTATGTTGCATGAAATGTATGATGCAATATATGTTATATCAATGTTTATGATATGAATGTAATGAATGCGCATGTAAGCTGATGAGCTGTCTTGCTGGGGATAGATGAATCCTGGATGGCTGAAGATAAAAGCATTGTGACTGCTTTTAGGAAGAATAAATCCTGGTCATTGCTGGAGAAAAAGGAGCTTGGGTTGTATACCAAGCCTCTGGGGAATTCCTGATGACTTCTACCGGGGAGTACCAATCTAGTAGACTCATGCTGGGATGCAAGACTGAGAATCTTTAGTTTGGCGGGAGGCATCTCTGGCGACTTCACTGGGGAACTCAAGATTTGTTCTCCTAAAACTCTGTGGGGAGAAGGTTCATTAGTCTGGCTCCGCTGGGGATATTGAAACTTAAATTCTGAGGGAAATTGGATTCCTGAGGATCCTCTGGCTGGGGGATTGTAAAGATAAGTTACTGCTGGGGAAATTTGATGAACTCCGCTGGGGATAGGAAGAATTTTGGCGAGTGCGATCTTCTGCGGTTGTTAGCTGAGGATAACCCAGTTATAAGTCCCTGGGAGGAATAACTTTGAATAAAACTCGGGAGAGACGTCCGTTCTCTGCGGGGAATAAGCTTCCAGAATCTACTGGGGATGAGCTTCAAGACTTGTTAGGGATATGGATTCCAAATCTCCCGGGGGTTTCCTTTGAAAGGGTATCGGGTTATCCAACTGTACCTTCGACTTATCAGTAATCCTCTCTCTTGGTTTATAAGGAAATGATTATGTTTCAAATGCATATGCCTATTTAACAAAACATTGGACGTTTCTCAAAATAAACAAATAGTGCAAGAGAAAAGAAAAGGAAATGACACAAATTTCTGGGAAAAGTATTTGTATTGATTTTCTATGAGTATATTTGTACAAAGGAGACAATCATCCTAGTAAGAGGATTTTATCGTAAATATTTGAAAGGTTTATACAAAATAAAGATGGCTATGTGAAATAATTCCATGGGATTCCATTCCGCTATAGCCTTTACAACCCTGAATATCTGTCCATTCAAAGCTTCGTTTGATGATGACTGGATTGATCAGAGGCCTCGAACCGGTTGATGAAGAGATTGTCTTTGAAGTGATTCGTCGAGACATAGTCATACGCCTTAATCCCCTAACTTTTGCCTGAATCGCCCTTTCGGGTTTTCGATCCACCGGGAAACCCCTTTTTGCCCAAGCCGCCCTTTCGGGTTTTCAACTTGCCGGGTGTACAAATTTTTTTGTTTTTATCCCTAATTTTTGCCTGAATCGCCCTTTCGGGTTTTCGATTCACCGGGATGCCCATTTTTGCCCAAGCCGCCCTTTCGGGTTTTCGACTTGTCGGGTTATTTTATGCGTAGTATCTTTTGACTATGTCTGCGTTCGCAGGGTGCGGCAAATCGTCACCGTCCATGGTGGTCAGAATCATTGCACCACCAGAAAATATGCTCTTGATCACAAATGGTCCTTCATATGTAGGAGTCCATTTTCCCCTGGGATCACTTTGCGGCAAGATAATCCGCTTGATTACGAGGTCTCCGACTTGATACACTTGACGTCTGACTTTCTTATTGAAGGCTTTGATCATCCATTTTTGATACGTCTGACCATGGCATATAGCAGCAAGTCGCTTTTCATCGATCAGATTGAGTTGATCAAGTCGGGTCTGCGTCCAATCATCTTCATTCAAACCTGCATCCTTCATAATCCTTAGAGAAGGGATCTGGACTTCCATGGGCAAAACAACTTCCATGCCATAAACCAAAGAAAATGGGGTTGCCCCGGTTGAAGTACGTACCGTCGTACGGTATCCATGCAGAGCAAACGGTAACATCTCATGCCAGTCTTTGTAAGTGACTGTCATTTTCTGAATGATTTTCTTAATGTTTTTGTTCGCAGCTTCAACAGCACCGTTCATCTTCGGCCGATAGGGAGATGAATTGTGATGATAAATCTTGAACTGTTCGCACAATGCAGTGATCATTGTGTTATTCAGATTTGTACCGTTGTCTGTGATGATCCTGTCTGGAACACCATACCGACATATGAGATTTTGCTTGATAAAGCGGGCAACCACATTTTTAGTGACAGAGGCGAAGGAAGCTGCTTCGACCCATTTAGTGAAGTAGTCAATGGCAACCAGGATGAAGCGATGTGGGCTTGATCTCTCCAATCATATCGATCCCCCACATTGCAAAGGGCCACGGAGCAGTCAGGACGTTGAGAGGAACCGGAGGAATATGAACTTTGTCAGCATAGACTTGACACTTGTGGCAAGTACGGGAATGTTGATGGCAGTCAGCCTCCATAGTAGACCAGTAATAGCCTGCCCTTAGGATCTTCTTAGCCATTGTATGCCCGCTAAAGTGAGTGCCAAATGTGCCGATGTGTACGTCAGTCATAATCAACTCTGCTTCAGCTTTATCTACGCATCGGAGTAATACACAATCATGGCTTCGTTTGTAAAGGATGTTGTTGCTCAGGAAGAACTTAGCAGCGAATTTCCTTAAGAACTTCTTGTCATTCACGGAAGCTCCTTCAGGATAATCTCGGGTCTCGAGATACCTTTTGATTTCATGGAACCAAGGTTGTTCCACTACTTCTTCGGTATTAATCTCGTGGCAATGCGCCGGTTCATCCATTCGCTCGATGGTGATTTGGGGAGCCTCGTTATCCCAGTTGAGTTTAAACATGGAGGACATTTTGGCTAGAGCATTTTCTAGCTGATTCTCTTCTCGCGGGAAATGCTCGAAGGTAATTTGCTCGAAATGCGGCAACAATGTCAGGACATGTTCTTTGTATGGGACGAGATTAGGATGTTTGGTATCCCATTCTCCTTTGATTTGACTGATAACCAAAGCCGAGTCCCCAAATACGATCAAAGATTTGATCCCCGAGTCTATAGCAGCCTTGAGACCAAAGATGCAGGCTTCATACTCAGCCATGTTGTTTGTGCAGCTGAAGCAAAGTCGGGCCGTGAAAGGTGTGTGACAACCTTCCGGAGAAATGAGTACTGCGCCAATACCGTTTCCAAGCGCATTTGAAGCACCATCAAAGTACAGGGTCCATCGGGATCCCTTTTCAGGTCCGCCATACGGTCCGTCACCTTCAACGTTGTCCAAATTCATGATGTCCTCGTCTGGGAAGTCAAATCTCATGGGTTGATAGTCTTCGATAGCCTGATGAGCCAGATGGTCAGCTAATACACTCCCTTTTATATCTTTTTGGGTGGTGTACTGGATGTCATACTCGGTCAAGATCATTTGCCATCTAGCTATCCTTCCAGATAAAGCGGGTTTCTCGAAGATATACTTGATAGGGTCCATTTTGGAAATCAACAAGGTAGTATGAGTCAGCATATACTGTCTTAGTCGGCGAGCAGCCCATACCAAAGCGCAGCAAGTTTTCTCGAGCAGTGAGTAGCGAGTCTCACAGTCGGTAAACTTTTTGCTAAGGTAATAAATAGCATGCTCTTTTCGACCAGACTCATCATGCTGGCCCAAAACACACCCCATTGAGTTATCCAAGACGGTCAAATACATGATCAATGGTCTTCCTTCGACGGGTGGCATCAGAATAGGAGGTTCTAGCAAATACTCCTTGATTCTATCAAAAGCAGCTTGGCAATCGTCGTTCCATTCCACTACCTGATCTTTTTTCAAGAGTTTGAAAATCGGTTCACAGGTAGAAGTCAGATGTGAGATGAATCTGGCAATATAGTTTATGCGCCCCAAGAATCCTCTAACTTCCTTCTCAGTACGGGGAGCAGGCATCTCTTGTATTGCTTTTACTTTTGCGGGATCGACTTCAATGCCTTTGTTGCTTACAATGAATCCCAGGAGTTTACCAGACCTAACTCCAAAATTGCATTTACTTGGATTCAGCCTGAGCTTGTATTCTTTTAACCTGGCAAATAGCTTCTCTAGATGTTCAAGGTGCTCTTCCTCTGTTTGTGACCGAGCTATCATATCGTCTACGTAGACTTCAATCTCATGATGTATCATATCATGAAATAAAGCTACCATGGCGCGTTGATAAGTTGCCCCTGCGTTCTTCAGCCCGAACGGCATCACCTTATAACAGAAAGTGCCCCACTGTGTGACAAAAGTCGTTTTCTCCATATCCTCGGGAGCCATTTTGATTTGATTGTAGCCCGAGAATCCATCCATGAAGGAAAACACTTTATGCTGAGCTGTATTGTCGATCAAGATGTCAATGTGAGGTAGCGGGAAATCATCTTTAGGGCTGGCCCTATTCAAATCCCGGTAGTCCACACACATCCTGACTTTGCCATCTTTTTTAGGTACCGGCACAACGTTAGCGACCCATTGAGGATAGGACGTAACAGCCAGAAAGCCAGCATCGAATTGCTTCATTACTTCTGCCTTGATCTTCTCAGACATGTCAGGCCTCATTCGGCGAACTTTTTGCTTGATTGGTGGACAGTCTTCTCTTGTGGGGAGACGGTGAACCACGATGTCCGTGTCTAAACCCGGCATGTCTTCATAAGACCAAGCGAAGATTTCAACATACTCATTCAACAACTGTACCAAGCGCTCCTTGACTTTTGGTTCCAGATTGGCACCCACTTGTACCTCCTTCCGGTCCTC
Source organism: Vicia faba (assembly GCA_948472305.1). Taxonomy (NCBI): domain Eukaryota; kingdom Viridiplantae; phylum Streptophyta; class Magnoliopsida; order Fabales; family Fabaceae; genus Vicia; species Vicia faba. The sequence continues at coordinate 78,136,805 of OX451741.1, forward strand.
CTCGGTTCCCATGTTAACAGTTTCCAATGGCTCTTCATGCGGTAAGATGGCCCTTTCCTCTTGTTGCAGAAGTATGGCTAGTTCCCCGGGTACTTCACAACCTTCGTCATCTTCATACTCGGCTAGATTGACTAGATCTTCAGAGTTATTGGAAGATATAGCAGAATAGTCACCCATGGAATCCGGAGTGGATGGGTACCTGCATTGGTGAGTGTGGGTGTATGTAAGGGATAGCCATCCTTAAACAAAAAATGCAAAAGGAAAGAAAATGAACATAAGCAGTTTATCAAATGAAAAACGTCCAATGAATCATTAAACATGGCATATGGATATGAAAAGTAATCAAAACCCTTACAAATGGACCTACATGCCACGGGCAAGGCAGGAGGTGAAAAGATAGTGTACGGATTGTTTGAAAGTGAATATTACAGACCAAATAAGAAATGTTTAACAGATAAATTACTGATGAATAAAAGTGATGGGGACAAAGTCTTTTGCCTCCCAGTTGCTCAATCCTCCTTCGACAGTTGGATAAATCCACTCTTCAATGTTGCTCTCCTTGTCTTCATCTTCCAGGGCGTTGATTCCGTAGGGAGAAATTTTGACTGGCGCCCTTTCAATCTTCGCGCGGCGCATAGCTTTCTGGCCGGCGGCTGTGAACCCTAACCCAAACTTGTCAGTCTTATGCGGAAAGTCGGGTAACTGCCCCCATGCTGAATTCTTCCCTTCTTTTATTGCGGCCCTTGCATCCTCCAGAGATGCCATCCTGGCCATCTGCCTCGGTGTCTCAGTCGTCAACTTCGCTACTGCTATTTCAGGAAGGACTTCTTCGAAATGTTGAAACGGTGTCTCGATGAATTCTCCTTCAACCTCCACATACCGGAAAGAATTTAAGTGGCTAATCATGTACTCTTCTTCGCCATGGACGGTAATGATCTTTCCCTTAACAGGATACTTCAACATCTGATGTAAGGAGGAGGTGACTGCCCCAGCATGGTGTATCCAAGGTCTACCCAGCAGGCAAGAATATGATGGACGGATGTCCATCACATAGAAAGTGGATTTAAACACCTCGGTGCCTATCTTGATGGGAATTTCAACCTCTCCATGGACCATTCTCTTTGAACCATCGAAAGCTCTGACAACAATATCACTTGGCTTCAATTCCAATCCTTCACAATCTAGTCAGTCCAAGGCCTTCTTAGGCAAAACATTCAGCGACGAACCAGTATCAACCAAGACATGTGCGAGAGTAGTTCCTCGACACTCGACTGAAATGTGCAAAGCATCATTGTGATTTCTACCTTTAGGAGTTAGGTCGGCATCAGAAAAACCTAATCCATTGTCTGCAGTCAGGCTAGCCACGCAATTCTGAAATTGATCCGCAGAGGTTTCCTGGGGCACATGAGCTGCCTTCAGGAATTTTATCAGGGCTTTAGCGTGCGCTTCTGAGCAAAGTAGTAGTGCCAGCATGGAGATCTTGGAGGGGGTTTGCCCCAACTGTTCCACCACATCGTAATCACTTCTTTTGATTATCCTCAAAATCTCGTCCATTTCCTTCTTGGAGGTTTCCGGGATTACCAAGGGTTGAGCCCTCGTCCTGACGGGCTCATCTTGGATTCCCTTACCTTTGTCAGCAGCGGTAGGAGAGACAGTATTAGGAACAACAATGTCTTCAATCAGAGGAGTTCTAGCAGAGAGTTTTATTGGTGCAGGGATGACCTCGTTAGTTGATGAGGGTCCAAAGACTGCTCTTGGAGGGGCAATCTCTGGAGAAAATATTCTCCCGCTCCTGGTTATTTTGCTAGTGCCTGCAATGTTGCTAATGCTGGATTCATCATCATCTGAACTTTCTTTAACTACTTCGATTTGCTTGATACCATGGTAGTAGATGTCGCCGCCATAGTTCCAAGGTATCGACTTCTCATAAACATAGGGAACATGCCCTGGCATTGTTATCTTCAAAGGAACAGATTTCGTAGCTAGCGTAATCTTAACAGGCTTTTTGACGGCCTTGGAAAGATTGGCGTGAATGGTTATGATTGAGACATCTTCAGTATGAACTGGAATAATAGAAACTTTTTCGAACAAAATTTGTCGGCTATCCATAAGGCCTTGGATGCCTTTCTTCAGTAGCGGACAATCAAATGGCAGAGAGTAACAACAGTAGCAGTCTTCTTTACATCCCGGGAAGATCCCAGCCCTTAACAAATTCAACTTAATGGTTAGCAGTGGAGTAGTCAGATCACTGACATCAGCAACATACAAATCTTCTTCAATGGCATTGACATTTCGGCCGTGCTTCGGCATGGGTGCAGATATTACATTAGGCTTCTCTGGAGCGTCAAACTCTACCTCCTTAGCCTCTATCAGGTCTTGGATTTTATGCTTAAGTGCCCAGCAATCATTGGTATCGTGTCCAACACTGTCTGAATGGTAGGCGCATTTAGCATTGGCATGATAATGCGGAGAGGACGTATTCACATTCTTTGGTGCCTCCTTGATGGTGGCGAGGTTCAACTTCAATAGATGGGGAAGCACTTGCGCTGGAGTCATATTAATACGGGTGAACTGCCGTTGTGGCCGTTCCACTCGTTGTTGATTTGGTCTGGACTGGTTATAGCGAGGCTGCTCGCTTGGAGTGTTTTGAATCATTACGGCCCCCACAGTTGGCCGACGCTCCGTCTTCCCTGCTCTTCTCTGAGAATATACCACAGCTGTTTCCTTCTTAAAAGGCTTCTTCTCAACACTTGCAGCAACACCCTTCTGAATCTTTCCTGACTTGATGTCAGCTTCTATTCTTTCGCCTGTTAAGATCAAATTGGTAAACCCCGCGGAAGAGTTACCAATTAGATGATTGAAAAATGGCCCAGATAGGGTCCCAAGAAACATATCAACGAGCTCACGATCGGTTAAAGGAGGCTGCACCCTGCCAGCCAAATCCCTCCATTTTTGTGCATATTCTTTGAATCCCTCGCTTGTTCCTAGTGACATACCCTGAAGTTGGGTACGAGTAGAAGCAAGATCAGAATTATACTGGTATTGTTTGTAGAAAGCGGTGGCCAAATCTTCCCAATTCCTGACACTGGTTCTTTCTAGCTGATAAAACCACTCCAACTGAGCTCCCGAAAGGCTGTCTTGAAAGAAATGAATCCAGAGATTTTTATCTGCCGTATAGGGTTGAATCTTTCTCACGTAGCACCTGAGATGCATTTTTGGACAGGACAGCCCATCATACCTCACAAACACTGGCACTTTGAATTTTGGGGGAATCACAATCCCGGCAACCAAGCCCAAGTCTTCAAAGTCCAAGCCCGATACTCTTTGTAATTCCATGGCGGCCAATCTGTCTTCTAACCCTTTGTATTTATCATCAGCTGGAGGGTATTGCTGATCAGAATAATCCTTATCCTCTTCAACCTCTTCTTCCTCCGCATCAGACTCGGAAGGCACCGCAGCTCCATCTCTCTTACTAGTCCCTTCATCAGAAGTAGGAGGAAATTCAAGCACTCTTCGAGCTTCTCCGTCAAATCTTCTCCCCAAAGTAGCCACCCCAATCCTCTTTTTCTTCTTTTTTACTGGGTCCTTATTCCCCAACTGAGTCTTGATATCCTCCTGACCCTTAGCCAAGGTCATCAGGAGCTGCTGGAACTGTGCATTCTGAGCTTGTAGGTCTTTGACTGTTTGCTCGAGATCCATCCTACTGAAATAAACAGCAGACAGATAAGGAAACCTGGAGTGAGACCTGCTTATGCACATGATGAATGGTATGCTTATGTATGCAATGCATTCAAGGATTTAGAACATTCAAAATTGTTTCAGACAAAGAAGAACGCACGTCATATTAATAAGAAGAAATTTGTTAGTACATAAATGCCCCATGGGCCAAATATTACAAAATAAACTTCTTAAGGCAGAAAGACATTGCGCATCCTCTTTGGTGCGATGTAGGTGTTGAGGGCCTCTTGCTCGTGGAGTTGGCGGGTAAGCTCTAGAACCTTCTTTTCACTGGCGTAGTAGCTAGCTTCAAAAGTATTCCGTTCCTCCTTGAGCTGAATCCAACTTTTCTGCATTTCCTCCCACGATGTAGGCATGTCTGGATGTAGGATGGTGTAAGGGACCTCTCCTTCATTGACGGGCTCTTTAATCACTGGGAGTACATGAGGATAAGGCATCATTAGACTTTGGGCTCGAGCTCATACCCACTTGAGATAGGGCTCAAGAGGGATGGAATTCTTGTGTCCCAGAGTCTTGCTATCAACCTTGTTGAGTTTTCCCCAAGCTCTGATGAATCTTTGGCGAAGTCCTTGCGCATCGTTGTCGAAGTCAAAAACTAGGTTAGGAATCAAAATGTCATGAGGGCCATCCCTCCGTGCATATCCAAATTGCCTCAAAGCTAGGCAAGGGTTGTAGGTGATACCTCCCCTAATTCCAAGTAAAGGAACATTAGGAAATTCTCCGCAACGATCGACGATGATGACATTTTCTCTGGACCGAGAACACCAATGCACATCAGAATGAGTAAGAGTCATCAACCGTTGGGACCACCTTGAACCTTGGTCATTCTTCAAGACGGACTGTGGAAGGTGCGAAATAAACCACCTTGCAAGGATAGGAGTACAGCACATGAGAACACCCCTCTTTCTCATTGTTCGTGTGTAAAATGAGTGAAGGATGTCCCCAAGCAATGTTGGTATTGGATTTCTGGACAAGAAGATTTTGACGGCGTTGACATCCACCAATTGGTCAGGATTTGGGAACAAGACCAATCCATAGATAAGGAGTGCCACAATCTCTTCAAAGGCTTGTAGGTCCAATGAGTTCCAACATTCTTGTGCCTTTTCAAACAAGAATTTTGCTAAGAAACCTTTGACGCCGCTTCTGATTTCCCAATGCCCCTTGATGTCGGATGGTTGTAGATGTAATGCTCGAGCAACATCTTTCGGCTTTGGTTCCTTTTCCATACCGTTGAAGGGTAGTTGATTAAGGATAAGAATTCTCAGGAGTTGAGAAAACTCCTCCAAAGTGGGTACCAACTGATAATCAGGGAAAGTGAAATAGTGGTGAAGAGGGTCAAAGAACTGGAATAGCACTTTCATCATGTCTTCTTCAATGTTGGTGTTGACTAGGCTGAGCAGTCTACCATGTCTTTCACTGAAGGATGAATTTTCCGGAATTCTTGAGGTGAGCTCCTTGAGTTGAGGAGAGATTCTCACAAGGTTGACTTGAATGGTGTTTCTGCGAGGAACTTCCATGACCTACAAAACAAGAACAAAGATGAAGATCCAAACCCTTGAAATGGTTAGTGAATGCATATGATGCTTCATGATGTTTATGATGTATGCACAACACATATGCACAAGCAAATCACACCAAACCCTAGTTTCAGGCTTGCATGGGGTTTCATAGGTAAGTACCCTCTTGAGTGTAGTTGGCTTAAAAACCTGTCCTATAAATAGTAATCGGGTTCTAAGGAGCTCAATATCACTGGATTGTTTTCATTGTTCATGGTTTTGGTTTAGCCACTTAACTAGCGACCAAAATATTCCAAGAAAACAACCCTCAATGAGTGTAGTATCGAGTATCTACCAACTTCGGACTGCACCAAAGCCGATCATCTCACTACCCCTAATAAAAGGCCAAGATGGTCAATTAAGGTTCTAGGTCATTAGTGCTTAGTGACATCACTCAGCGGCCCCGTACTCTCCTTGATTGAACTCAAGAGTTACCGGTACTCACAAATATGTCGCACTAATATAGCTATTGCTTCGACCGTGTCGGTATACCCCGCACAGTTTCCACAACGTATTGCTATCTATGAATGTTTCCCAAAATCCGGGTGTAGGATTGCAAACCCAAACAATAGAGCCAAATATAAAAGCAAACAAATCAAACAATTAGTCATGCAAGAGGGTGATCTAAGCCCTAAGGTTACTCCACTTTTAATATTCTCCCCAGCAGAGTCGCCAGTTCTGTGATACGGTGGGAGAACTGACTAGGGTTTTGCGTTTGTTTTCGCAAATGTTTCAGTTGAGCAAGAGTCGCCACCGACTTTTTATTTTATCCTAAGGAAAGGTTTAAAAAGCACAGCAAAAACCTTTGAGATTTTTCTTGGGTTCGGGGAGTAGATTATAGAAAGGGAAGGTATTAGCACCCTTTCTATCCATGGTTATCCATGGGCTCTTAGATACTTGCTTAGATCAACTTGCCTTGGTTTTCAATTGTTTGAAATGGTGCTTGATGTGTGGTTTTGAAAATGTTTTGAAAAGATGCCTTGTATAGGTTTCCCTTGTAACAATTCTTTACTCGAATGTTTTACAAAAGGTGTTTTGTCTTTTGAAAAGATGTTTCAAGGTTTTTTTGAAAGTTTGTTTTGAAAGTGTTGGTGAAATGTAGTTTGAAATTAGGCAAGTGTCTTCTTTGCAAATTGACAAGTACTTAAGAGTTATCAACCCTAAAGTTTTCTCAAAGGTTTTTTTGTTATGTTTTAAACCTTTTGACAATTTTGTTCCACCATTGCATTTGGTGGACAATCTTGTCTTAGGAGGTGAAAGGGACGGGTGCGGGTCATCGTTTAGACCATAATTGCAATAGTATTAAATGTCTTTGGGCAATTTTTCTTTAAAAAAAAAGGGACTTGATCATTCATTTAGGCAACATTTTGAGGGACTATGATCATTTGATTGTTTGTTTTACCCAAAGAAATCTAACATGCAACATGGCCCAATTATTTGAAGGCAACAAAGTGGAATACCCTAGGGGTGCAAGTGTGGAATGTGTTGTCCATTTTCCATGCTTTTTTGTCTTGTATTAGGTCAAACTATTTTGTTCGTTTTATTCGCATACAAACCCTAATTCTAGCATGGTATGTTTAGAAAGCATTAAAGTGCGAAATTTAAATTCCTACACTATTACAACACAATAATATGGGGAGGGGGGTACAATGTTTCAAATGGGGTATATTTAGACAAGAAATTAAACCTAGCTATTACATCATTTTCTTTGAATATTTACAAGACAAATAATTGTATAATTAAATGGAAATTGAAATAAATATGCAAAATGTAAAAAGAATTTTTATGTGTATGAAATAAAAGAATATTATTGATGTGAAATAAAAAGAGAAATAAAAAGGTATTATTTTTGGAGTATTTTCAAATTTAGGGCAAAACCCTAATTTTTAATCAAAAAGGGGTATTAATCAATTAATTCATATAATATTTACTATTTACATACAAAAATAAAATAAAATATAGTATATTTATAAAAATGTCTTTTTAGTGTTAAATATTAATAAAAATAAAAATATGTATATTTTTGATATTTTTACCCTAAATGTATTAATATATATATGTATGTTTATATTATTTACAAGATATGTATTATATATATATATTAATTAATAATATTTAATATTAAAATAAAAAAGTATTTTTTCTATAAAATATTTTCAGGAAGTAAAAATAAGATAAAAGTGTATAAAATATATTTGTGCTATTTTAGTATTTTAAACAAAAAGTATATACTTATTTATTTATGTACAAACTAAAAGAAAAAATCAAATAAATTCCTAATAAATTCAAAAATGATGAGAAAAAATATTTTTATATTTTTAATATGCTGAGAAAAAATAAATGAGTCAATTAAAAAAAGAAAAAGTCAAAAAACATTAAAAATAAAGCAAATGGGCCCAGGGGGTGTAAAATCAAAAAGGTGGTGTGAACAAGAAAATCACTCAGGCCCAGCCCAAGAAGACATTGTCTTCAACCTTCAGACAAAACCAGTTCAAAAACGCGCGCCCTTCTTCTCAATCTTCTAACTCCTGATTCCTGGCTTATTAATGAAAACTCATAACATAAAAAATGTTCAGCATCAAGAGACGAATCCAACCATATGCAGAACTTGATCTAACTCTCTAAGATGAGGGAGAATTTCTTCTCCCCCAAATCCTAACCTAGATTTTTCTGCCATTTTCAAACCTTAAATTCTCACAGCTCAAGCAAAAGAAATGAAAAGTAAAAACATGTACATGTTCAGTGGCATGAGTAGAACATTGTTTATTCACAAGCTTAGAGCTAATGATGCTTAATAAGAGAGATAGAAGTTCACCAAAATACCTGTTCAGTTGAAGTTATATCTGGCAATGAGGAAGCTTTCAGTGCAAGGTGATGATTGGAAAAGCTTCCTTGAGGTCCAGGGATGCTATTCCAATGTTTACTTTGTCTTGAAAGCTTTTGAATCGTGCTAGAGCACTTCACCTGCAAAACAAGAAACTGAAAATGGTGGAACTGGTTAGAGGGATTACAGGTCGTGTTTCAAGTCATGGTTAGCTTGCATATATGCTAGGGAATGTATGTGAACTGGTTTGGGCAAGAGAGCTTGAGGGAAATGGAAGATGGCACTCAAACTGCAGGCCTGGCCCTGTTTTTGCAGTTTGAAGGTGATTCTGAGATTGGGAGTGTATGAGAGGTGTTAGGGTCGTGCAATAGCTTGGTTGAGATATCTTGAGTGTGTTTCACAAGTTCACCTAAGTGTTTGCAAGCTGATATGAGAGTTGTCTTACAATATGCCAAGTTACTTACACTTTAAGCAACAAATGCCCAAGTTGTGTTCTAGGTCAGTAGAGGCCCCCTAATGAGCTGCATAATCCCTCCTTGATCAGAGTGTTTTGCTCATAATCTTGTGCCAATTAGATCTCATTTGTACTGCTTGGATTTTCAATTGGACATAAAGTTAACTTTTGCAAAAATGGAAGAAATGCTTTATCTATTTTGGGATTAATCCTTTAGGCAATGCTTGAACTCATGAAACAAGGCCTTGGCACAAAGGTTTTGCATTGAATTATTGAGTGTCAAAGGGTTTTAGGACCTGTAATTTAGCACAAACTATGCTGACTTGAAAATGGCTTAAGTTATGAACATGTTCATGCTCAAATCAAAAGTGAGTTTTTGCCATATTGTGAAATTCGATTCTCTCAAGTTATGAGGTTGTTTGAGAAGTTCTTGGACATTTTGGAAAGCTTGGAATGTGTACTACAATCCATATTTGAAATGAAAATTGAAATTCCAAGTAGAAGTGTATGGAAAATGGCCTTGAAGTTGGGTAGAAAACCTTGTCAAAATAGGTTAAAATTTCACTAAGTTAAGAATGGTTTAGTGCCCTTATTCAAAAATTTGTAACTTGCGATACAAGACTCAAATGGGAAAACTTTGTGAATCAAAGTTGTAGATTATGCAACAAGCTACAACTTTCATGTTTTGACTTTTGTTTGAATCCAAATGGATCTTGGTGAAAAAGTGGGGCAAAGTTGGGAAAAATTTAGGGTTTTTCATAACTTAGAAAAATTCTAAGTTATGAAAAATTCTAATTTCTAACCCTAATTTGCATTTTGTGATTTCTTGATGAACAAGTTTCATGATTTGGCATGTTTTGATGAAAAATGAATCGTGACTCTTGATTTTGACCAAAAAGTCAAAGTTTGACTTTTCAGTGTACAGTCAAAATTGATCAATTGACTGGGAAATTCAACTGTCAATTTTGTGTACTTGGGATCTTTTGAGTTTGTTGAGAATGTCAAGACAATTCCATGGGGTCCTTGAGTCCATCTATGAGCTTGGTTTGCCATTGGCTAGGTCAAACAGTCAAAAATTGCCTTTGTGCAGTCAAAACCCTAAAAATGACCATTTTGCCCTTTTGGTGATCTGATCAAATTTCTTGTGGAACTGTGATCCAAACTTGATCAAATGGTCCATGTGAGTTTATAATGTTGATGTGGGTCAATTTTCATGAGGTTTGACTGTGAATTGGCCAAAGTTGACTTTTTCCCAGCACAGCTGATTTCTAGGTCAACTGTCCAATTGACTGGGCAAAACTTGGAATCAAGGCTTGAAACTTGGTATGGATAAACTTGGGAGTCCAATATGAAGCATGAAAGTCATCTTAGGCATTTTAGGTCAAAACATCTTTGTGCAAACACAAACCCTAATTTGGGTCCATAGTGCAAGGAGAAGTCTTGAGCAGATGAAACCCTAACTGGATCTTGAGCTTTAAGGGCTTTGTGATGAGAAATCAATGAGAAATGGGAGGGCAAATTTTGGGGTACAACAGAAAGCAATAAAATATGATGCAAACATATGCTCAGATAAACATGTACAAAATGAATAAACTGAAAGCATAAAATAAACATCCAAGGAAAAGAAAACAAGAGCTAGGATCGACTCCATGATGGACCAGCAATAGGTCAATCGGTTCCTTAGTGAAGTCGACAGCTGAAATAGACGGCTGAACAATCAACTGATAATGAAATCAATGAAGTCGCCATCAAATGTTTTTTATCTCACGGGAGGGGAATGGTAAACATCGAGTAAACCCGAGAAGGGTGAAATCAAGGTCGAACGACCAAGAGATCGAGTAAGGGAGTCTGTTACGTGAGGGGAAGGTATTAGCATCCCACAGGCCCGTAGTACTCTACGGTATCCACTATTATTGTATATCTTATGGGTGTATTTCAAATCTATATCTAAACTGTACAGGGAATGCATGCAAAAGAAAAGAGAAAATAATATAGGGAAAATAAAAGTTGTGCTCGTTCGGGCCCTACCCGAATGCCTGCGTATCCCTTTTAAGGAATCAGAGCAGCCGTAGTTTGGCTACAAATATTTTTTGTTGGTTTGTATTTTTTAATGAACAATATTAATTTCACCTTCTGCCGCAACTCGACGTTTGCAGACTTACGCGTCAGCATAAATGTGAACTAACATGTTCTTTCTAAAAAGTTTGAAAGAAAAGCCCGAAGGCGCAAAAGAGTTTGCATTTGTTGATAGCTTTTACCTTAAAGAAGGATTTGGAAATTGTTAGATGTTTTAATATTTTTCCAAGAAAGAGAAGGTTTTTGTTTTAAATGCAAGGATGCAAAAGAAAAGAAAATATCTAAGGGAGACTAACCTAAATTTATCCATAATATTATCATACAATGATTGATCCTAAGGTTGAGCTTTTAAGGGAAATCTCTACCCTAAGTTGACATGCTTGGATAAAAATCCTAATGTCTATCTCAACTCATCATCTATAGATGAATCAAGAAGTCCTAAAGGAGCATAGCAAGGGTCTATCACCTAAAACTATGTCTATCTCGAATCATCATCTATAGTTGAATCGAGAGCTCCTAAGGGAACATGCCGAGGGTATATCTTCTCAAAACATGCACACAAAGATGAAATCAAACAAGCAATCCAATAAGCTCAAGAGAGCACAACTAGAGAGATCCTACCTAGGCTAGCATACCAAAGGAAGTCTAACAAAAATTATCCTATGGGGAACATGCAATGAGAGCGAAGTCGTGATCTCAATTTCTAAATTGAGTGACTCATCGATCAATAAGAAATAAAGGAAAGCAATGAAATCCTATAGGGAGCATGCACTGAGAGCAAAGTCGTGATCTCAATTTCTAAATTAAGTGACTCATCGATCAACAACCAAGGAAACAAACACAAGCATAACACATATAGAAAATGAAGTGCGGAATGCCTGCTACATGTCTTTAAACAGCGACTTCGAGCGCACACTCTTTATTTCCTACTTCTCATGATATCTAGAAAGCAGTAAAATGCTGAAATGAGATAAACAAGGGAAAATACCAAACAGATATCAATCTATAGCAAAGCGTATCAAAATAAAGAAACCCGAAAAACTTCGAGTAAGCTTCACCTAGCAAAGAAAAGAGTCAGAAATCAAGCGCTCAAGACATGTGTCGAAGCATCATCTATGTGAAAATAAATCACAATCGAAATCTCAATCATATCCGCATACCACGCAATAAACCTAATGGAGAAGTTTTGTTGCCTCTTCAACACGCTCAAAAGCTCAAGATCCTCGCGGAAGCTTCACCCGATCAATTAGAAATCAATCATAAAAATTATAAGAAGCAATTTAAACAGAGGAATCCAGGGGTGCACGCTGTAGACAGGAAGTATAATCCAGAAATTCAGAATGAGACACTAAGCCCATCAAAATGATCCCATAGCAATTTTTGTTTGCATCCAGCAAGAAGTTACCAAAAATAATTCAGGCCCAAGGATGTGTGGTTCGGTCCATTATCCCATCCATCAACCCACTTCACCAAATGAATTTTCTTTTTTTATCATCAATAATATTTATTTACATTCAGTAATTGAAAACAAATTTAATAAAACCATGGAAATGGAAAGGCCGCTGAACACAACGTTTATGCGAGTTAGGTTTTTAAGCCTTTTTTTCATAAAATCACGATCTCTTCTTTGTTCAGAACTCAATGCTCACGGTGGCGCGCTTCTCTCCGACGAACATCAACGATTCGCCACTAGAAACGTCTCAACGTTCATTGTTCTTCTTCATCTTTCATTCAATTTGAGTTCAGATTTTGGATTTAGAAACCTCGATTCATCCTTCCTCGCGAAGCCTCAAAGTATCCATGTCTCTGTGCTTCTCCATGATTTCGTGTCGAATCACCCTCACACGCTACTTCGATTCGGCGGTCAATTTTAGGTATTGAGTTTCTCTTCCGCTCTCGGCTCTTTCCTCTCCTTTTAATACCTCATCACGGTGGCGCTGTCCATCTCGACGTCTTTACCTCGGATCCCTCAACACCTCATCTCCTCCCATCGTTTCGAATCTTCTCACACCTCAATCACTTCCCAAACACTATCGATCTAAATAGTGCTACCACATAGATTATGAAGCGAGAAGAACAAATAATGAAAGAAATTGTAACCTACTTGGATGGAGACATTCTGGCGATTCTTCCGTGATGACGAATCCTAGTAGAAAACCGGAGAACTAATCTGAATCAGGTACGAATCCTTTTTCTTTTTGCGCTTTTGAATACTCTTCTCTGTGTTCAATTCTACTTCTCTGATTCAATGCGTTGCTGGTTGTTACATGAGTGGCAGAGTCGATGCAGTGACTGATGTACAAAGCTTGAAGATGATTGAGGAACCGATGAAGATTCTTGCAGAGAATAGAGAATTAAAGTGTTGATGATTATGAAGGACCAAGCTGTGTAGTAGCTCGGAGATACTTTTCTGATTTTTGGGTGGTATAAAGGTTGATGAAGGTGATGAAGAAAGATGAGAGTAAAGTTTGGGAGAGGAAACAGAGAGAATTTCAGAGGGAGATTCCTTAGCAGACAAAGATGAAGATGAAGATGATAGGAGAGATATTTTTCTGACTTTTTTTGGTGGATATCCTTCTGTCAATCGAAGCCCCTAAATGGTGAGTTTTTTCTGTTTTTATAATTCTGTTAGAATCTGTTAAAGGAAACGGTTAGAGCTGCTTCCTTTCTGAAATTCTGTTACGAGTCAGTTATAGGGATCTAGAGAATTAGTTTGAAATTCTGTTACAAGTTGTTAGCTATTTTTTGGGTTTTTTTGTTAATTGATGCTGAGCTGGAATATTATGAGTTTTGTTATTTCTTAAGTTTGTTTTTGGAACTAGAATCTGATTATTGATTACATTGTCGGCCAACTTAACAGGTTCAACCCCAGTCAGTCTCCATGAAGATCGATTGCCGGCATTCAAGGATTCACCTGAGGTACCAGAAGAAACCATCATTCCAAATGACACATTCACATCTTTCCCTTTCATTAAGTTGTTAACATCTAGCGATTCTAAACTTTCAGCTGGTTTATTGGCAGTAGAAATCTCCTGCCTGAGTGTAGAATGCTTGGGTTCCTGTCTATTGGCAGTAGGATGTGGAGTTGAGTTGTCTTCATCCCAATTTTGTCTTTTACTTAATTTAGTAGCATATTTGTCTATATCTCAAGATTCAAGATGACATTGTACATCCTTCTTGCAATGGAATACATATCCAATCTTTCCTTATGCCATTTCTGTTCTTCCTAATCTTTGCTTCTTTATTCCATCCAGGGGGTAGATCCTCTTCAGCAGACTTCTCGCTCGCAACATTGCTTGGAGAGTGCCTTTCTTCTTCTTGGAAGAGCAGTTGCTGGCCTTTGTAGTTTCAAGATGTCGTAGTACCTCGGGTTTGGAGTAGAATTTATGAATATTCAATGGATCAATGTAGAAATTATATGAAGATCCCATAGCCAAACCACTTTTTCGGGTTTGAACTTTAACATCCCAGCCATTAGACAACCATTCAGGGTGTTCACCAGCTTTCTCTGCAGTATTGGTTGGATTCTGTTATGGCAGCTAGGATTAGTTTGAATTGGTTTGAAGCTAGGCTTATTATCAATCCTGTTAGTTTCTGCTTACGGTTTTTTGCAAGGCTGATTATTGGTATATTATGCTAGCTGTAAGTTTGAAACAGGACTTATCACGGCAACTATTTTAGCATGGTGCAAATGGTGTCTTGGAGTAAGATTCATCAAGCCTTTTTGGGATTTGTTTGGCACGATTTTGACAATTGTATGCAGAGCTGTTTTGGTCTAACTGTCAGCTTGGTTTGGAGACTTGAAAGAAAACATGGAATTTGGTTGAGGCATGAAGACAGAGAGCATGGAAAGCTGGGTTTTGCCAATTCTTGCAATTTTCGTGATATTTATAATTTGAGCTTCTCGCTTTATTATTGGTGTAATGATTTGAGTTTGTAAGTGACAATGGTGTACTCTAACACTTGAACATTGAATGAGGAAGTTTTGGATGAAATCTGGATAGATTTTGAATAAGTTTTTCTTGACATTTCGCATGAAATTATAGCTCTTGATCATGAATATAGTTTAAAATCTTTAGAATTCAACATCAATATTTTTAAGTATTCAAAAGTGTATGCTTTTCTCCCTCAAATTGAATTTAAATTTCACTTAATTGCTTTTGAACTTGTAAATGAATACTCATTTCTTTGATCCTGAAATACCATTGATAGAATAATAATGAATATTGTGAACTTTGATGATGAATGTGTTTGAACCATGATTTCGCAATATTCTTTCTTTCTCCAATATTTCATGCTTATCATAACTCAAAAGTATCATTGGACGGAAATACCAATGCACCAAAACTTTCTTCCAATTGCCCCTTTCACATTTAGAGCTTTCTTCTTGTTTTTGCAATATAGAATGAATCTCGAATGAAACTTGAATTTGTATGAATCTTGTTTGAACCAGGAATCTTGAATCTCAATTAAACTTCATTCAATGTTTGTACCAACAGATCCATATAAGAAAGTCCCAATAGCTTAAACTTAACTTTGAGATGATCTTGTATCAAATCCACAATATTTTCTTGTAAAGCACATAACCAAATGAACCAATCTTCTCATGACGATTCACAAAAAAAACATAATTATGAAATGCGCCACATGAATACCATGCAACCAAAACCTTAAGATCCACTTGATAACCACTATCACAACAAAGAGAATCCTTGTCTGTGATTAAATCTTAAATCCAATACACTGTTCTTGAAACAACAACTAGGCAAAATCCCAACTTGTGATCGATGATTCCTGAGGAAGAACCTCCATTGGAGTACAATAGTTGAAAAAGTCCTGATCTTTTCTCACACATGGAGAAATAAACCCGAAGAACCTTGTAGCTTGATGAAGAAATAAATTCTCAATGACCAAAACTCACAACCCTAAATCTCAATCTCACTGCTCGAATAAGAAATCATCCTTTATTGGATACAAACGCCTTAACCACTGCGAATCCCTAATATTGCACGACCACTGAACTTTGAACCTTAAGTTCTCTATTGAATGTAATGCATGCTACGTTAGTGACCTAATGGAATATATACATACGAATGCAAAAGACTAAACCAAGTAAAAGAAATTAGGAGGGAAAATTTTGGGGAGCAACAAGGTGTTAGCACACTTTTCATCCGTAGTTATCTACGGACTCTTAGTTGCTAGCTCACTTTGAAAATGCTTTTTGTATAAGTGTGTTTTTGAAAATATTTTGAAAAGATGCCTTAGTGCGGAAAACTTTGTAATGATTCTCGTATCGTTGAGAATGCGTACAAAGTGTTTTTGTCTTTGAAAATATTTAGAAAAGAAGTGTGTGAGAAATTTGTTTTCTTTTGTGAGCAAGCAACTACAAGCTATCTACCTACTCGAAAGATATTTTTTATTTTCCTCTTTTCCTTTAGACAGTGCTATGCTACCATTAGTTAATAGGTAGCCCTATCATTGGATGTTTTGAAGGATAAGTGTGGGTCATCATACAGTCACAAAGGCAACTCGTAAGATATTTTAAAATTTTCTCTAAGGTACCAAGATCATTTACTAAAGCAGCATCGAAGGGTCATCGAGGGACTATGATATTTTAACCAAAGGGTCTTTGATAAAACCTCTCACGATCGAGAGACGTGAGTGTTGTTTTTCGAAGGCAACAAGTGGAGGTACCTTAGAGGTGCGTGTGTGCGAAATGTGTCTTGAGGTTAGATTTTCTACCGTTTGCTTTTAAGGATTATCATGCACGCCTAATTAATCTAACTATTAGATATATACATAAGGGCGGGAAATAAAATTGCGGGAAGTAAACTACACTATTACATCGCTTCGGGGATGGGGGAATACAAACCAAAAATTAGGGATAAAATGTAAAGGTCCTAATTTAACTATTACAAACTATGGACAATTGCAAAATTATGAAAAATAATAATGCGGAAATAAATAAATATGTGGAGATGGGATAGAGTAAACATATCTAAAAAGCTCTAAAAAACTTCTAAGTATAAAAATGTTTTTGGTATTTTTGTTTAGAAAAATAATTAAATTATGAAAAACCTAATTCTAATTAGTTAATTAATTGGCAAAAATTAACATGTGATTTAATTTAAATTAATTCACATTTTAATTATGAAAAAAGATTAAATTAATTTGTAAAAGCCTAAGTCTATTTTTTTTTTAATTTTATGATTAAATAAAGAAAAAAAGGATTAATAAGCATTTAAAAAAACAAAAGTGAAATTTAGATGGGCCTGATTTAGAGAAAATGGGGGGTGCGTTTCAGAATTTCTCTAGGCCCAAAACTAATGGCCCATGAGTCTTTTTTGGATCTAGTGAGAAGGGTGCCTTGGTGTACATCATGGTCCTGATGGTTTTGGAGCGCTGGATCTGAGACTTTGAGATTTGATGGCCTAGATGGGAGATGTATCGTGTGCGTGATGGCCTTGTAATCACCGGATCTGCAAGAATAACATGGAAAAATAAAAACGCCTCACGCCAGGATCGTACCCAGGGCGAGGCGCATGAATGCCTTATGTGCATGTGTGTTTCCACTAGAGTTGCATGATTCATACGATATATACACATAATTGATTAAATATAAATATTAAATCAATTGTAGTTTTATTTTTTTCAAAACGCATGCGCTGGGTTGGTCTCCCTGGATTTTGAATGAACCAGTAAGAACACTCCTATGTGCCATGTATGCCCTTGCTAGATTCAGCAAGACTCAGAGACGCCAGAGTCAACCTCCGGTCATCTTCTCCGACCACGCGAAATTTCAAACCCGCAAAAACGCAACGGTCAAAGCATACAGGGCACCATACTCCCCTTAAAATCCCCCCTGAATCCAAATCTGGCATTAGTTTAAGCTAAAAACTCCTGAATCATGCGCTTTGAATCAAAACTCATAGATTCGAGGATAAATGGTATCTAACCATTCCACGTGCATGGGGATGTATCATTGGTCAGAACCTGTTCAGGAAGAACTTGGGAACATATTAGTAGTAACATGAAGCTTAAAACAACGCAAAAATAAAAGAACATGAATTTCAAAAACTTTATGCAATCGGAAATGCATGCCATGCCCTTCTCATGTGTTTTGGACCATGGTAACTGGTCCAAACTTACCCTTTCACGTCCAGTAAGAGAGTATGACTGAATTTATGGAATGAGCAGGTCTGTGGATAGAGCTTTGAGGCTCGAGGGTTTTTGAGAATTTTTCGATAACTTTGCTAGCTTCTTGTGCAGTGATATCGTGTCTTTGATCTTCTTTGGCTTGCCTTTATATAGAGGGAAATATGAGCTAACAAGTATGGAGAGGGACAAGATATTCATGCCCATGAAATCAATATTCTAACACATCAAAAACTTGCATTCTTTGCATGATTCTTGTCTCTTGGATTTCTTGCATGAATCTGGACATGTTTTCATGAGTTTGTATGGGCCTGTGCTGGACTGAAAACAAAAGGCCCAAGCCTTCAAACATGGTTTATATTTTTATTTATTTTAAATGAATAGAAATTCAAATAAAAGAAATAAAAATCCTAAAAATGTGTGAATGCTTTCTAGAGGTCCTCTAAGGTGTTGTGAATATGTTTGAACATCAAAAACTAGGTTCATTAGTTCAAACATCCAATTTTGCTCATCTTGCATTTCATGAATTTCCTCAAAATTCCCCAACTTGTGAAACTCATAACTTGCTCAATTTTCATCTTTTGAAATTGATATTGGACTTTTTGAAAAGCTAAAGACGTCCTCTAAATTTATCTTTTAATCATTTTTGCATTTGAAGACATTATCTTATGTAAGTTGCCTTGACAAAAAGTGTCTTTTGTTGACTTTTGAAAATGACTCATAATGTATTAGATCATATCTTTCAAATGGAGCATTTTTTGGACTTGATCATAAAAGAAAAGTTGTAGAGAATTGTATTTTCTTCAAAAAACGGGCTTTTGTTATGGAAAAGTTGATGAAGCATGTGAAAGTTATGTCTGGTCAAAGTTCAATTGACTTCTCCTAAGGAAACCCTAATTTGACAATTCTTGACTTTTGATGATTTGAGAGATTTCCTTGGGGATCATGATTAACACTTGATAAAATGATGAATATCGCTTCAAAATGTTTATGTTGACCAAAAATCTTGAAGTTTGACTGTATGTTGACCATAGTTGACTTTTTGCCCAACATAGTTGATTTTCAATCATCTGAGTGATTGATTGAGAAAACATGTTATGCAAGACTAGAAAGTTGACATGAACCTTGTTGAGGACCTATAATGAACCATGGAAACCACTTAAGATCTTTGCAACCCAAATTTCCTTGAAAAACTCAAAACCCTAATTGTAGGCTCTTGGTTTAAGATGAGTATTTGACTGGTCATCCTTTGAGATTCTTAAGTATTTGAGGAGCCTTGAAAGAATTCTTTGAAGAATAATGGAAGGGAAAATTTTAGGGTACAATAACTACCCCTATTCAATCTTCTTAAACCTGGAGACTTAGATTGGCACGTTCGCCGTTCCTAACTTGAAGGTAGAAGAGGATTGAACACTTATGTGCCCTAAAATTTGCACTCGCCCGTGCAAGAAGTGATGCTTTTTGTTGATTATAACGGTAATGGGATTATAGATGCCATTTGAAGAGGTGATGAATATTCGTCGGAGATGAGCTTATAGATGCCATCCAAAATAACTGTTGACTTCAACTGGAAGAAGTATCAGAATAAATATTTAGTTGATTTGATCTCAGCCAGAGGATGTTTATGCTCAACTTTGACTCGAAAAAGTATCAGAATAAATACACGCTTGATTTAAACTAAGCCAGAAAATCTCTTCAACTGGGAGAAGTATCAGAATAAACCTATGGTGGGTTCTATTTGAGCCAAAAGATGTATATGTTCGACTTTGACTGGAAGAAGTATCAGAATAAATACGCACCAGATTTAAACTGAGCCAGAAAATGTCTTTGACTAGAAGAGGTATCAGAATACATCTTTGGTTGATTTAATCTGAGGTAGAAAAAGGTCCACTGGAAGAAGTATCAGAATAAATCTTTGGTCGATTTAATCTAAGCCAGAAAAAGGTCCACTGGAAGAAGTATCAAAATACATCTTTGGTCGATTTAATCTGAGCCAGAGGATGTTTATGCCTGATTTCTACTGGAAGAAGTATTAGAATAAATACACGCTGCATTTAATCTGAGCCAGAAGCTATCTGTGACCGTCTTCAACTGGAAGAAGTATCAGAATAAATCTTTGGTCGATTTAATTTGAGCTAGAGGATGCTTGTGCTCGTTTTTATCTGGAAGAAGTATCAGAATAAATCTATCTCAATCTAAACTGAGCTAGAAAAAATATCAGCTGGAAGAAGTATCAGGATAAATACACGTTTGATTTAAACTGAGCTAGAAGATGTATACGTCCGTCTTTAACTAGAAGAAGCATCAGAATAAATCTAGGGTCGATTTAATCTGAGCCAGAAAAATATCTTCAACTGGGAGAAGTATCAGGATAGATCTATGCTTGATCTAAGCTGAGCCATAAGAATGTCTACTGGAAGAATTCGTTCGTCCTTAACTGGAAGAAGTATCATAATAAATCTAGGGTCACTTTAATCTGAGCCAGAAAAATGTCTTCAACTGGAAGAAGTATCAGGATAGATCTTTGCTTGATCTAAGATGAGCCAGAAGAATGTCTACTGGAAGAAATATCAGAATAAATCTTTGGTCGATTTAAATTGAGCCAACATATATTTATTTTTGACTTAATCTGGAATAAGTATCAGAATAAATCCATGCTTGATTTAATCTGAGCCAGAAAATGTCTACGACCGTCTTCAATTGGAAGAAGTATCAAAATAGATCTACGCTCGATCTAAACTGATCCAGAAGATGTTGTCTTTGAGCAAACTGTCTGGTCATACAATTAATTGATGGTATTTGTCTGTTTGACTGATCTTTCCTGAAAAGGTAAAGAGTTAGTTGTATGCAATGTCATGATGTATGAAATGAATTACGTAACGATGTTCTCAAAATAAATGAGATTGTGTTATATGCGTTTTGTATGCATATTTTATGCTGTTCGTAAATGATGTATGAATGTGAGATGTCGTTGAAATGTATTTGTAAACTCGAGCAACATTTTTGTCTGGGGGAACATAAATCCATGACTATTGCTGGAGATGAAGAGCATGTGTATCTTTGATATTTTGGGAATTGTTTCCGCTGGGGATTCTCGCTTTCTGTTTTAGAAAACTCCGTTGGGGAATGTTGATTTCTGCTTGGGAGAGAAGAGTTGACAACTTTGATTGTTCCTTGCTCTACTGGGGATTATAATTCTTGTATACCCTGACTGGGGATAAAAGAGATGGATAACCTTTCGACTCATCTGGGGAGGATAAAGTTGACTGATATTTGGTTTGGTTTCAGATTTAGTAGCAACTCCTTTGGGATAACAATCTGGGATGTCCTTTGTTGGAGGCAGGAATATTTCCTGTAATTTGTGGTAGAAACAAACTTAAGCTGAGGAGATTTAACTTCGCTGGGAAAATAAACCTTGTTGGGGAAATAAATGCTGTTTACGGAAATCTGAACTCCACTAGGGAAGTAAACCCTGTTGATGGAGGAATACTCTGCCGAGGGAAACTCTTTGCTAAGGAGAATGAGCTATGCTGGAGAGAAGTAGTATGTAGGGATTTTACAATTTTGAAAACTCAGTTGGGGAGAAGAATTTCCATAAACTGTAATGATTGGGAATCTGCACGTGAGTGATCTCTCTGGGAAAAGATTATATTCCTTTATCCGCTAGAGCGGTTTTCCGGGGAAATTACGGGGAACATATGAACTTGTGAAGATTATTTTTGTAGGGATAATCT
The DNA here is from genome assembly GCA_948472305.1 of Vicia faba. Lineage (NCBI taxonomy): Eukaryota > Viridiplantae > Streptophyta > Magnoliopsida > Fabales > Fabaceae > Vicia > Vicia faba. The sequence continues at coordinate 78,158,342 of OX451741.1, forward strand.
CATGAAAGTGGCTCTGTGGGGATTTGTGGATGGCTTGGACGTCATTCCAACTCATAGAGTCTTGAGTAAATGCTTATTCATGTTTTTACGCATATATTTATTAACAATCAATTGTATTCATATGCATATGCTCATTCAATTTTAGTCATTAGACGTCTTGCAAACAAAACAAAAAAAAGTAAAAACATAGAGTTTGAATTTGTATTTTATTGATAATTTTCCCATAAACGGGCGATCTTGTACAAAGAGACAAAGACCCCAATAAGTGGAAATTATCGTGAAACTAAAAGAGTACAAAGTGTAAACAAGATAACAACTATGTGGAAATGATCTCGTCGGGTTCCAACTCTGCTATTGCCCCTATGTCTTCAAGCATCTCATCTCTTGCTGTCGGAAGAAGCTGATTGAATTGATCTGTATCGTTTGAACTCTGACTTCGGTAATAAAGCTTGCTGTAAGTGATCCGATGGGGACATATTCGTACGCTTTAATCCCTAATTTTGGCCTCGACCGCCCTTTCGGGTTTTCTGTCCACCGGGATACCCTTTTTTTCCCAAGCCGCCTTTTCAGGTTTTCGACTTGCCGGATGTACAGTCTTTTCATATATATCCCTGATTTTTGCCCGAAACTTTTTGGTTTGCCAGGATGCCCTTGTTTTTTCCTAGGCCAGTCAACCTAGCGGGTCGCTTTTATGTGTAGTATCTTTTGACTATGTCTGCATTCACAGGGTGTGGGGAATCTTCATCGTCCATGGTGGAAAGTATCATAGCTCCGCCGGAAAATATTTTCTTGATTACAAATGGCCCTTCATAAGTGGGAGTCCATTTTCCCCTGGGATCACCCTGCGGAAGAATAATGCGCTTTATTACCAAGTCACCAGCCTGATCTTACTGATGCTTGATCTTTTTGTTAAATACTTTGATCATGCATTTCTGATACATATGACCGTGACAGATGACCAGAAGCCTTTTCTCATCAATCAGATTTAACTGATCCAACCTGGTCTGAACCCACTCATCTTCGTCCAAGTCTGCATCTTTCATGATCCTTAGAGAGGGAATATGGACCTCGACAGGTAGGACAACTTCCATACCATAAACCAGAGAGAATGGGGTTTCCCCACTTGATGCTCTAGCCAAAGTGCGGTAGCCGTAAAGAGAAAACAGTAACATCTCGTGCCAATCTTTTTATTTCACAACCATCTTCGGTATGATCTTCTTGATGTTCTTATTAGCGGCTTCCACTGCCCCATTCGTCTTAGGTCGATAGATAGAAGTGTTGTGATGCTTGATCTTGAACTGTGTGCAGAGCTCAGTGATCATCGTCTTGTTGAGATTGGTACCGTTGTTTGTGATAAAACTCTCTAGAATGCCATACCGATAGATCAGGTTGTGCTTGATGAACCGGGCGACCACATTCTTGGTAACAAAGGAAAATGAGGCTGCTTCGACCCATTTTGTAAAGTAATCAATGGCGGCGAGGATGAAGTGATGTCCGTTAGAGGTTGTGGGCTTGATTTCTATGATCATGTCAATGCCCCACATTGCAAATGGCCTGGGAGCAGTCATGACATTGAAAGGTACCAGAGGCACATGAACTTTATCAGCATAAATTTGGCACTTATGACAAGTTCTCGAGTGGTGGTGATAGTCAGTTTCTATAGTCGACCAATAGTAACCAGCTCTCAAAATCTTTTTAGCCATAGTATGCCCACTGGAGTGAGTACCGAAGACACCTTCGTGCATATCTTGCATAATTTATTTTGCTTCCTTCTTGTCCATACAATAGAGAAAAGTTGAATCATGATTGTGCTTGTATATAATTCCATTTCTCAAGAAGAACTTAGTCGAGAATCTCCGTAAGAACTTCTTGTCATTTATGGATGCCCCTTCTGGGTATTCTTGAGCCACAAGATACCTTTTCACTTCATGGAACCAAGGTTTTTCCTCTACTCCATCAGTGTCAATTTCAAAGTAGTGGGCTGGTTTGTAGAATATTTCAATGGTAATCTTGGGAACCTCATTGTCCCATTTGACCTTGACCATGGCTGACATGGTAGCCAGGGCGTCCTCCAGCTGATTCTCTTCTCTTGGTATGAGTTTAAAGGCAATCTCTTCGAAATACGGGATCAAGGTTAACACATGCTCTTTATAAGGAATGAGATTCGAGTGTTTCGTATGCCAATCTCATTTGACCTGACTAATCACCAAGGCCGATTCTCCATATACACTTAAGAACTTGACTCTTAGGTCAATATCAGCCCTAAGACCCATGATGCACGCTTCATATTCAGCCATATTATTGGTGCAGTTAAAGAATAGTCTGGCAGTGAAGGGCGTATGGAAACCTGCAGGGGAGATGACCACAACACCGATTCCGTTGCCAAGTGCATTGGACGCTCCATCGAAAACCATAGTCCATCGGGATCCTGGCTTAGGTCCTTCATATGGTCCAGGTTCTTCATAATTTATTATTTGCATAATATTCTCGTCTGGGAATTCGAAGTTCATAGACTGATAGTCATCTACAACTTGATGTGCCAAATGGTCGGCCAATATACTTCCTTTGATTGCCTTTTGAGTTGTGTATTAGATATTGTCTTAGTCGGCGAGCAGCCCATGCCAAAGCGTAACAAGTTTTCTTTAGCAGTGAATATCTTGTTTAATAGTCGGTAAACATTTTGCTAAGGTGGTATATTGATTTCTCTTTTCGACCCGACTCGTCATGCTGCCCCAATACACACCCCATTGAGTTCTATAGCACTATTAAGTACATGATTAGAGGTCGTCCTTCAACTGGTGGCATCACAATAAGAGGTTCTTGTAGGTACTCCTTAATTTTATTAAAATCTATTTGACAGTCGTCATTCCATTTTACTACTTGATCTTTCTTCAGCAGTTTGAAGATTACCTCACAAGTAGCAGTCAAATGAGAAATGAAATGGGAAATGTAATTTAGTCTTCCTAAGAAACCTCTTACTTCCTTCTCGTTACGAGGACAACATTTCTTTAGTAACTTTGAACTTTGCTGGATCAACTTCAATACCTTTACCACTGACGACAAAACCCAAGAGTTTACCAGATCTCACCCCAAAAGTGAACTTGTTCGAGTTTAGCCTCAATTTATACTTCCTCAGTATTTCGAACAGTTTATGCAGATGATCAAGGTGCTCTTCTTCAGTTTGTGACCTGGCTATCATGTCGTCAATGTAGACTTATATTTCATGGTGAATCATGTCATGAAATAAGGCTACCATGGCACGCTGATAAGTTGCCCCGACGTTCTTCAACTTAAAAGGCATAACTTTGTAACAAAAAGTGCCCGACTGTGTGACAAAGGTGGTTTTCTCCATGTCTTCAGGCGCCATCTTGATCTGATTATAACTTGAGAAACCATCCATGAAAGAGAATACCTTATGTTGAGCGGTGTTATCGACCAAAACATCAATATGTGGTAGTGGGAAGTCATCTTTGGGGCTTACTCTATTCATATCCATGTAATCTACGCACATACGTACCTTTCCATGTTTCTTTGGCACTGGAACAGCATTAGCAACCCATTAAGGATATGACGTCACTTCCAAGAACCCTGCGTTGAATTGCTTCATAACCTTGACTTCGATCTTTTCTGATATGTCAAGACGCATGTGTTGTACCCCAAAATTTGCCCTCCCATATTCATCAAGATTTGCCAAGTCAAGGTCACAAAATTCCCCAAGGGTTGTGCAGCTCAACTGTCTCCTATACAGTCAAAACTAGGGTTTGAGTCCTGGTCAAGCAAATGAACTTTTCAAAGGCCCAATCAAGTCTCACATGCTTACAAAGATGGTCAAGTATCTTCATGTCAAATTTCAAGGCATTCAGCTCAAGATTGCACAGTCAAAACCCTAAACTGCACTACAGTCAACTGTAGGGGCAAAATGGTCATTTGACAGTCAAAAGTTCAAATTTTTGGTCAATATATCATTTTGAAGCCACAAACATCATTTGATCAATGCTTGATCATGATTCTCAAAATTTGGCTCAGAAATCATCAAAGATGCAAAAGTTGCTATATTTGGACAGTTGAAAAAGTCAACTGAAATTGACCAGGGCATAACTTTCACATGGATTATCAGAAAAATTCCATCCAAAGCTCATTTTGAAGAGAAAGACATTTCCTACAATTCATCTTCATGTTCCAAGTCCAAGAAATGCTCTCACAAAAAGTTATCAATTTCAACATTATAGGTCATTTTCAAAAGTCAACAAAAAGTGACTTTAAGTCAAAGGCCATAACTTGAGATTGATAAATCAAAATGACATGGGACCAAAGGCATTGGTTAAAGGACTCAAAGACCTTTCCAAAATGTCCAAGAACATGTGAAAAGCTTAAAAATTGACCAAGTTATGCCTTGTGTAAGTTGGGAAATTTTTGGGAATTTTGAAAAGTCAACATTGATGCAAAAGGCCTAAAAATGCAAATGGGCCCATTTTTCTTCCAAGTTTCTTCATGCCAAGCCTATGCACGACCACTAGGCCCAAAGGGAAGTATTTTCATATTTTTTAATTATTTATTTGAATTTATATTAATTTATATTCATTTAAATCATTTTAATACATGAAAAATACAAACCTAACCTAAAAAAATCTTTTTATGCATATTCCAAGGTCAATATTTCGTGCACTTCTTAATTAAGCAAGTTTTGATGAGAATTGATCAGATTTGAACCGAAATGCACATGGAAAAGATTTGGAAAAGATCTTGTAAAATCAAATATTGAAATCCATTATGGCATGAGATTTTGTACAGCTTTCTTGACCTAAAAGCCTCTATACATACTCAGAAACATAACCCTAATGATCTTAGACTGCAAGCTGCGCAAAAAACCAATATACAAACTTGAGAAAATTGCCTTAAAACTAAAATCTGAAATCAAGGTTTTAGGTGGATTCAAGCCCCAAGTTTCATTCCAATAGCATCCTGAGACATTCTTGAACATTTCTCAATCATTAACATCAGCAAAAACGCCTTGAATTGGTACTCCTAAGTCCAACTGTGAAGCAAAAATTCTGAAATCGCATAGCATGAATTAAGCATCCTCTTGCATTTTTATTTATGGATTATTGCTTACAATGATGTTTCTGAGCTAACCATTACATTCAATTGCTTTTTTGTGCCATATATACGAATTCGCCATGTTTGAATATTAGGGTTGCAGGTTTCTTAAAATAGGGATTTTGTGTAGAAGAAAAATTAGGACTTCTGAATACCATGGTTGAACTCAGTGCTTAGAGACGAAAAGATCCATACCATCGCGCCCAATTTATGTTGAGAATGGAGCTATTCGCTATTTTCTTAAATCACCCCTAACGCAACGCTGTAAAAACCGTTGCTCTTTTGTTTTGTTTTACAGGGTGGGGAAGAAGACAACCTCGTGTCCAATAGTCATTGGTCCTTTTGAAATTCGCGCGTTTTTAACCAATTAGCATTATGTTTCACTTATTATATTTACGTGTTATTATATGTTAACTAAATGCGCTTGGTTCAGTTGGTAACATGTGACGTGAATAATCTTCAAGACCTGGGTTCAAGTCCCAGGTCTGGCAAAATCTCAATGCTATTTTTCAATATGAGATCCAATGCTTTGCTAATGTCCAGGACTATCATGGTCCATCATCATCCAACAGCCACGCGTCCCATGAGATCAGGCCAAGGGCAAAGATGGGGAGAGCATCATGTACCATAGTCCAACGTGTTATACGCACTCCAAAAAGTCAGCGAAATTCAAAGCTAATGGGCCAGACATTCCAGGCCTGCACCTCCATAATGGGACAGAAAACCCCCCCTGGTTCTATCTTTTCTAATTTTCTTTTATCTTTTATTATTTTTAATTATTTATTTGTTTATTTATTTTCTGATTTAATTAAATATCCTTTTTTACAAAAAACACAAAAAAACATCATAAAAATAAAAAATGTCCAAATAAAAATATAATTTTTTAATTTTAATTATTTTCATCAATAAATTAATATATGTAAATATTTAGTTAATTAGGTTATAGTTTTAATCTTTTTAATAAAAAACACCAAAAATAGAATTTAGGTTTAATATCTTTTTTTATTTTTATTATTTTTCTTTTAATTTTTCCTTCTTTTCAGAATAATATTATTTAGTTATTTTCATAAATTAAAAATTGTGCATAAATAAATTAGGGTTTAATTTAGATTATATTTTAATTCCTTCATAATAAATAAAAATATTAGAATTAGGGTTTGCCTTTTAATTTAATTTCAATTAATTTCTTTTCCTTATTAAATCTAAAAAATACAAAAATATCAAAAACATTTAATTCTTTTTTATTATTTTATTTTTAATTCCTTATTAATTTTAATTATTTGCAAAAGGGTCCAACGCCCTAGTTTCGTTTAATTCCTTTATTTCGCGCATTTATTTTATAATCGTTTAAATAATTATGTAAATCTCCCAAAGCCATGTAACCTTACTTTTCGCACTTTTATTTACTTCGAGTTATTTATTTTCCGCTAAATCGGGTCCGGTTTAATTTTGGCGATGTGGACCCGCGCCATTTGTAATAGTCGTAGATTTATTTTTCGCAAACTTTATAACTGTTAAATATGCATGCAAGACTGAATGGCCTTAAAATAAAATCAAGCGTAGAACACAAGTAAACATGACAAGACAAATAACTGAAACATGACACACAATTCGCACACACCACCCCTAGGGTACGCCTCACTGTTGCCTTTCGAAAGGTGGTCGTCGAGTAGAGGACGTCTTAGTAAGTCCTCATGATCCGGGAACCTGGCATGAGGGTAGCTTCTAAGGTGTCTTCCCATTGCTCCGGTGATCACCATGTCCCTAAAATCGAATTGACCCGAACACCTCCAACGGTGGTGCTACCTACCTCTCAATGGTGGGATGGCACCACTTTAAAGGACATTTACACAGACGAATTCCTTAGGGTAGGTAGGTTCTCAAGGATACTTGCTCTAATCTCAAAACAAATCAAAACATCTTTTCACCAACATTTTTCAAAAGCTTTCAAAGCAAATTTTTCAAACACTCTGACGTACGAGTCGATCTGAAATTTTTCAAAGAACTTTTTTAAACCCACATTGAAAAGCAAGCAAATGATTTTGAAAACACATTGAGCAAGTATCTAAGAGCCCATGGATAACCATGGATAGAAAGGGTGCTAACACCTTCCCTTTCTATAACCTACCTCCCGAACCGAGAGCAATCTCTATAAGGAATTTTTCTGTGCTTTTGTCCTTTCCATTTGGAGAAAATAAAAGACGGTGGCGACTCTTGCTTACCGCGACATTTCGCGAACCAGCTTTAAAACAGTCAGTTCCAGATCCACCGATCACAGAACTGGCGACTCTGCTGGGGAGTACTTTAAAGTGAGGTGTACCTTAGGGCTAGGTCATAACTGTGTTTTCACTTGTATTGTTTTGCTTGCTTTACTATTGTGGGTTGCATCGGAGTTACATAGATCCTAACCCGGATCTGGGGATACCCTGTTTAGGTAGCATAAGCTGTGAGGGACCTGTCCGGCGTAGACCGACACAGGTGAAGCAGTGGCTACGTTGGTGTGGCACCTTAGTCTGTACCGATATCCCTTGTGTTGCAACGAGGAGAATATGGGTCTTCTAAGGAGTCATTAAGCACCAACAACCTTAGAACCTTAATTGACACAACTTGGCCTTTAGAACAGTAGCAGTATGCTACGCCCATTGAGGCTAAACTCTCGTGATGGTTCTGGCCGCAAGAAAAGATTGCGATGCTGGAGTTATGACCGATTGAGGGTAGTCAATGATATTGGGATCCTCTAAGAACCCGGTTACTTTTGATTAGGACAGGTATGAACCAACAAACTGAAAGAGGGTAGTACCTAGACCTCATGCTGGCCTAAACTTTAGGGGCTTGCCTTGTGTGACTTGTGTGCCTTACTATGTTTGCCTTTGTATCTGTATGTGGTGTGCTTTATCATAACATCATAACATCATGAGCATTGCATGCATCCTGCATAAGAACTGACCATTTCAAAGACAAGAGGGTTTCATCTTTGCTCTGTTTTGTAGGACATTATGATGCCTGTGCGAAGTAATACTATCCGGTTCAACTTTGTTCGTTCACCTGAGTTGCTTGATGAGTTGGTTAGCAGAATTCCAAACACCACTTCCTTCATTCAGAGGCATGGTTCTCTTCTCAGTTTAGTCACTGCAAAGCGGGATCAACAGTTGATGAGTGTTCTGACCCAGTTCTATGACCCTCAGTACCAGTGCTTTACCTTCCAAGACTTCCAGCTGGTCCCTACCCTGGAAGAGTTCTCTAATCTGCTTGGTATCCCTATCTTGGATCAGACTCCCTTTACTGGTTGGGAAAAGACCCTCAGGCTTGAGGACATTGCTGCAGCTCTTCCTTTGACCCATCAAGAGGTAACAGACAACTGGGTAACTAGAAGCGGAGTTAAGGGTTTCTTGGCCAAGTTTCTGATTGGCAAAGCTAACAGCTTCTGGAATGACTTGGACTTTAGGGCGTATGAAGACATCTTGGCTCTCCTAATCTATGGGTTAGTCCTGTTTCCTAATCCTGACAACTTCATCAATGTCACTTCCATTAGGATCTTTATGTCTCAGAACCCTGTGCCCACTCTCTTGGGTGACATCTTGCAACAACTTCATGCCCGTACTACCCGAAGACGAGGAACCCTATGGTGTTGTATCCCTTTGTTGGTGAGGTGGTTTATTTCGCACCTCCCTAAGTTCGTACTGAAGAACCAAGAAGGAAGAGGTTGGGCTCACAGGTTAATGTCTCTCACCGATAAAGACATCATTTGGACTTGCAGAGGTTTGGATGAGATAGCTATTATTGATCGATGCGGGGAGTATCCTAATGTTCCTCTGATTGGTACTCAAGGAGGGATCTCGTACAATCCATGTCTAGCACTCCGTCAGTTTGGAAGAGCAAGAAGAGCAGGCCCCCATGAGATGTTGGTGCCTCACCTCAGTTTCGAGTTCCAGGTGGATAGTGACGAGCTGCGTCGTAGGTTCATCAAGGCTTGGGACAAGGTTCATAAAGCTGACCCACAAGAGCTAGGGCCAAAGACTTCTCTACCTATGGAAGCCTACTACAAATGGGTCCGCACCCGCGCTCAGAAGTTAGGTATGCCGTATGAAGCTGTCAGACCCGTCATTCTTGAGTGTCCTGATAAAGATGGTGTTCCTCCAACTGTCCTTCCTCCTCAGATACCTACTGATTATGAGACATTGAAGAGATCTTGGTCGCAACTGCAAGAAGAACGGGATTCTTACCGGGAAAAGTTCAACGAGCAGGAATCAAAGATCCAGAAGCTGACAAAGCAGTTGGAGAATGAGAGAGCCCTGAATGCCTACCTCCGTACTGAGAAGAGGAGACCATGGGATCAATGAGGAATTCTGAATGTGCCTTTACAGTTTTTATTTCCTTTCCAGTTGTTTCATTTCATGTAAACGCCTAAGGGAAACTTGTTGAATAATTTCAGTTGCAAAGTTGAATCTAATAAAGTGTGTTCCTTTTTTGTTTACAAAGTTGATTCCCGATTGTCTTTGAAAACATAATCCATACGCATTTCATACATCATGTGCATAGTAGGTTTTTCCCCTTTTCAGGTTGCTTACAGTTCTTCGCTGTTTATTTCAGCATCATGAATCCCGGATCTGAATCCACCGAGACATCAATCAAGGCTCTCCAGGCGCAGAATGCGCAGTTTCAAGAGCTAATCATGGGTCTGGCCAAAGGCCAAGAAGAACTGAAGACTATGCTCCTGAAGAAGGAGAAGAAGAAGAAAAGAAGAACTGTTCTATTCAACACGGGCCGAAGGTTGGGTAATACTCTGCACCATGAAGAGGCTGGTTCTTCTGTGGGCAGGAGTCCTTCTCAGGCAGAAGTCAAGATTCCTACTCCAGTGGTCTCCGACAACGAGACGGATTTTGATGAGGAGCAGTACCCTCCTGAAGACAACAGGTACAAACAACTGGAGGACATGTTGAAGGCTATGGAGGTGCAACAGGCACCTGGGCTGGATTTCGGAGATCTGGGTTTGTCGACTGGTGTAATTATCCCGCACAAGTTCAAAGCTCCAACCTTTTCTAAGTATGACGGGGCGTCCTGTCCCAAGCTGCATTTGAGGTCCTATGTTCGAAAGATTCAGCCGTACTCTGCGGACAAGAATCTATGGATCCACTTCTTCCAGGAGAGTCTTTCAGGGACTCATCTCGAATGGTTCTATCAGCTGGATGGGACCAAAGTTCATAACTGGGAGGAGCTGGCTACTGCTTTCTATAAGCAGTATCAGTATAATGCCGACCTTGCCCCTACACGTACTCAACTCCAGGGTATGTCGTTAGGTGCAAGTGAAGGTTTTAAAGAGTACGCGCAGAAGTGGAGAGACCTGGCTGGCAGGGTGCAGCCACCTTTGACTGATCGAGAGCTAGTGGACATGTTCTTGGGGACCCTATCTGGGCCGTTTTTTAACCATCTCATTGGGAATTCTTCTGCTGGTTTCACTGATTTAATCTTGACTGGAGAGAGAATCGAAGCTGGGCTGAAATCTGGGAAGATTGCAAAGGGTGCATCATCTAGTGCAGAGAAGAAACCCTTCAAAAAGGAGTCTAGTGCCGTGTATGGCTCCAGGAAATCAGAAAGACCTGATCGCCGCCAATCTGTCAGCGCGGTAATGATCGCTAAGCCTGCTGCCGCTCCCCGGCCAAACAATCCTCAAAGGGCTGATAGACCCCGGAGAGAGTTTACCCGGTTAAGCATGACCCTATCGCAAATCCTGCCACAGTTGCTATCCACCAATTTGGTGACTGTCAAGGAGGCGCCAAAGTTCTCAAACACTACCTCTCCTAAGTACAACCCGAATGCCCGTTGTGCTTACCATTCAGACAGCCCGGGGCATGCTACTGATGACTGTTGGGCACTAAAGAACAAGCTGCAGGACCTCATTGATGCTAAGGAGGTACAGTTTGAGGCATCGGACAAGCCTAATATGGTGACAGCTCCCCTGCCTGCTCATGGGATAAATGCTATTGGGGATGAGGAGGAAGTTGATGAAGCTGAGTTCGATAGCTGGATCTACCCGGCAACTGACGGTGGACTCAACAATTGGAGCGCGAAGGACAATCTCTCTGTTTCTTTTGGCACTAAGTAATGAATTTCTTTGTTTTGATATTTTGTAATAAACAATGATAAACTCTATGGCCCGGTGTCTTACCCGAGGCACCGTGGTTCTATTTGTGAGGGCATACAAACTGTCATTTTATACATCATGAATGAAAGTCTTGGACGTTTTCGCATTGCAAATATTGTGTTCCTTTTCTATCTTTCTTTTCCTTTACATAATTTTCAAAAACAGCTGTATTTACACACACACTCACTCATACAGGTTCCAATCCACTCTGGATCTCACTGATAACAGCTCTGCTAATGCCAATTATGACTTCGAAAATCCGATCAACTTAGCCGAAGACGAAGGTGAAGATGATTGCGAAGTGCCTGGCGAGCTTGCAAGATTGTTACTTCAGGAAGAGAGGGCAATTCAACCCCATGAAGAGCCAGTGGAAACCATAAACTTGGGTACTGAGGCAGATAGAAAAGAGGTAAAGATTGGTGCCAACCTAGAGCTCAGCGTGAAGCAACGGTTAACCAAGATGTTACATGACTATATGGAGATCTTTGCCTGGTCCTACGAAGACATGCCAGGGTTGGATACCGATATTGTTGTCCATCATTTGCCGACTAAGGAAGACTGCCCTCCAGTTAAACAAAAGGTCCGTCGGATGCGTCCAGAGATGTCCGAGAAGATCAAAGCCGAGGTCATGAAACAGTTTGATGCTGGGTTTCTAGCAGTGACTTCTTACCCTCAGTGGGTTGCTAATGTGGTGCCGGTACCTAAGAAGGACGGTAAGGTCAGAATGTGTGTTGATTACAGGGATCTGAACAGGGCCAGCCCCAAGGATGACTTCCCCTTACCTCACATTGATGTCCTTGTTGATAATACAGCCCAACATAAAGTATTCTCTTTCATGGATGGCTTTTCAGGCTACAATCAGATCAAGATGGCACCTGAAGACATGGAAAAGACTACATTCGTTACTCAGTGGGGCACCTTCTGTTACAAGGTCATGCCATTCGGATTAAAGAATGCTGGGGCAACCTACCAACGTGCCATGGTTGCCTTATTTCATGATATGATCCATCATGAGATCGAAGTGTATGTGGACGACATGATCGCTAGGTCCCAGACTAAGGAAGAGCATCTAGATCATCTACAGAAGTTGTTCGACCGGTTGAAACTGTACAAGCTAAGATTGAACCCGAACAAGTGCACCTTCGGGGTAAGATCTGGGAAGTTGCTAGGCTTCGTGGTCGGTGATAAAGGTATTCAAGTGGACCCTGCTAAGGTCAAAGCTATTCAAGAGATGCCAGTTCCCAGGACAGAGAAGGAAGTCAGAGGCTTTTTAGGACGCCTGAATTACATTGCTCGATTCATCTCTCATCTGACTGCTACCTGTGAGCCAATCTTCAAGCTGCTGAAGAAAGATCAGGTAGTACGTTGGAACGATGAATGTCAGGCTGCCTTCGACAGAATCAAAGAGTATCTCCAAGAACCACCTATCCTTATGCCACCGGTTGAAGAGAGACCTCTAATCCTATATCTGACAGTGCTAGACAACTCAATGGGGTGTGTGTTGGGGCATCATGACGAGTCTGGCCGAAAAGAGCATGCCATTTATTACCTTAGCAAAAAGTTTACCGACTGTGAGACCCGATACTCACTGCTCGAGAAAACTTGCTGCGCTTTGGTATGGGCTGCTCGCCGGCTGAGACAGTATATGCTGACTCACACTACTTTGTTGATCTCAAAAATGGATCCTATAAAGTACATATTCGAAAAGCCTGCTCTGTCTGGGAGAATTGCAAGATGGCAAATGATCTTGACGGAATACGACATTCAGTACACAACCCAGAAAGCCATCAAAGGGAGTGTATTGGCAGACCACTTAGCTCATCAAGCTGTAGATGACTACCAATCAATGAACTTCGAGTTTCCGGATGAAAGCATCATGATAGTAACTGATTGTGAAGTACCTGGGCCGGATGAAGGACCTGAACCAGGATCCCGATGGTCTATGCACTTTGACGGAGCTTCCAATGCTTTGGGAAATGGTATCGGCGCCATTATCATATCTCCACAAGGTACTCATACTCCACTCACTGCCCGGCTGTGTTTCAACTGTACCAACAACATGGCGGAGTATGAGGCGTGTATCATGGGTCTTCAAGCTGCGATCGACCTAAGGATCAAATTTCTAAGTGTCTTCGGAGATTCCGCTCTTGTGATCAATCAGATCAAAGGAGAGTGGGATACGAAACATCCAAACCTGATCCCTTACAGAGAATGTGTGTTGACCCTGATTCCCCACTTCACAGAGATAACCTTTGAGCACTTTCCAAGAGAAGAGAATCAGTTAGCGGACGCGTTAGCTACAATGTCTTCAATGTTCAAGGTTAAATGGGATAATGAAGCTCCCCGGATCATCATCTGGAAACTGGACGAACCGGCATACTGTTGTGATCTTGAAACTGAATTGGTGACTGAGAAGCCTTGGTACCACGAAGTGAAGAGATATCTGGAAACTCAGGAATACCCTGAAGGTGCCTCTATCAACGATAAGAAATTCCTGAGGAGGTTCGCAGCCAAGTTCTTCCTAAGCAACGACATTTTGTACAAGCGAAACCATGATTCAACCTTACTGCGTTGTGTGGACAAGATTGAAGCAGAAAGGATCATGGAAGAGCTACATGAAGGGACCTTTGGTACGCATTCCAGTGGACATACTATGGCTAAGAAGATCCTACGGGCAGGATACTACTGGTCCACAATGGAAGCTGACTGTTACCAACACTCCAGGACATGCCACAAGTGCCAGATCTATGCAGATAAGGTGCATGTTCCTCCGGTTCCCCTGAATGTTCTGACTGCGCCTTGGCCGTTTGCGATGTGGGGCATAGACATGATCGGCGAGATAAAACCTACAGCATCCAATGGACATCGCTTCATCCTAGTAGCGATTGATTATTTTATGAAGTGGGTTGAAGCAGCATCCTATGCTACGGTAACCAAGACTGTTGTGGCACGGTTCATTCGGCACAACCTGATCTGTCGATACGGCGTCCCTGAACGGATTATTACAGACAACGGTACCAATCTGAACAATAAGATGATCGCTGAGCTTTGCGAACAGTTCAAGATACAGCACCACAATTCTTCTCCTTACAGACCGAAGATGAATGGGGCTGTAGAAGCAGCTAACAAAAACATCAAGAAGATCGTGCAAAAAATGACAGTAACTTACAAAGATTGGCACGAGATGTTACCGTTCGCTCTGCATGGGTACCGTACCTCAGCTAGGACGTCAACCGGGGCAACTCCATTCTCTCTGGTTTATGGCATGGAGGAAGTCTTGCCGATCGAAGTGCAAATTCCCTCTCTCCGGATAATGAAGGATGCAAATCTAGACGAAGATGATTGGATCCAGACACGACTTGACCAACTCAATCCCATTGACGAAAAGAGACTTGTTGCTATCTGTCATGGTCAGACGTACCAGAAACGAATGATCAAGGCATTTAACAAAAAGGTCAGACCACAGGAATATCAAGTTGGGGATCTGGTTATCAAGAGAATCATCCTTCCTCAGAGTGATCCAAGGGGCAAATGGACCCCTACATATGAAGGGCCATTTGTGGTTAAGCATGTGTTCTCAGGAGGGGCAATGATCTTAACCAACATGGATGGTGACGACCTTCCTCACCCCGCCAATGCAGACATAGTTAAAAAATACTACGCATGAAAAAGACCCGCTAGGCTGACATGCCTAGGCAAAAGTTAGGGCTTCCCGTCGAACCAAAAGGGTTCGGGCAAAATGAAGGGATGAAAATGAAAAAATCTGTACACCCGGCAAGTCGAAAACCTGAAAAGGCGGCTTGGGCAAAAATGGGTATCCCGGTGGACTGAAAACCCGAAAGGGCGGTCCAGGCAAAAGTTAGGGATAAAGCGTAAAACTATGTCTCATTGATCACTTTGCATCCAGAATCCGGTATCTACATCAAGTTCAGACGGCATCGATCAGTCAGCTTCACCTTCAACCAAGGTCATCAAGTGATGAGACGCTCGGAGTTATAAAGGCAATAGCAGAGTTGAAACCCAGTGGATCATTCATCTTTCACACAGCTGTTTTATTTTGTACAAAACTTGTATAAACTCCTTTGATCGGCGGCGTACCTCTTACTAGGACGTCAGCCTCTTGTACACAAAACGCCTATTTTCAGGCCATTCAAAAATCAATAAAAATATATCTTCAGTTAAATGTGCCAAGTGTTTTTCTTTTTTCTGTTTTTTTTTGCGAAGAACGTCCAAGGTTCAATTTGTGATGTATGCATTGACAATAATTTGCTAACTCATGAATATTTGCATACGAAACAAAGGAATTAATTACAGGTGACACTAGAAACAGGGGCAATAAAGAGTTGTCTGAGCAGTCTAATTGTTCTATCCCCCAAGGTACTAAGGTAGGTTCAGCTAAAGAACACGGCCAAGTGTATCTTAATTCCCCAGAGAGTGGTTCAACAAAACAATACATTCTTCTCCAAGCAAATCATCAAATATCAAAGAAATTGAGTATCCTCCTGTAGATCTCAATACCTCCCCAGCAGCATGCATTCTTAACAAGCATCCCCGGCAGTCTTGGTCTAAAGATTGTTCCCCGGCGGTATACCACCATTCAAAGGAATCACTTCCCCGCAGTCTAAAAACTTCCCCCAGGAGAGTCCAACCCAGTTTCCCCAGGAAAGTTGGAATTCATATCTCCCCAAGCAATAAGCTTATCCCCAGTAGATTCTGGAAGCTTATCCCTCGCAGAGCACGAACGCGTCGTCCCGGCTTGATTTAAAGAGTTATTTCCGTAACAGGATATAACTGGGTTATCCTCAGCCAAAAGCCACGGAAAGAGCGTCCTCGGCAAAGTATCTTCCTACCCCCAGCGAAGTCTATCAACACTTCCAGCACAACAAGGATATCCCCAGCGGAATTCATCAAATCTCCTAGCATAACTCACCAACGGTATCCCCAGCGGAGTTATCTTCATCAACTCAGCAAAGCATCGCTATCCCCACAGAGTAGCACTCCCCAGCATGATCGCTAGAGTATCTTTTCTCCCGCAGAATTATTTCATTTGCCAAGTTTATTCCTCAACGGAGTTATCTTCTCATACCGGTATTCTTGCAACGATCATCCGCAGCGGAAGCAAAAACTCTTCCTCAAACATCAGCCCAGGATATGACTTCCCGGCACCCGTCAAGGATTTATTTTCCTAAATGAAAAACATACATGAATCATCACATACATCATTATAGCATGCATGTACGCATCATATCATATGAATCGCATCCATGTTGAGAACATCACTGCTTGATCCATATCATGCATTGCATATAACTGACCTTTACCTTTCAGGAAAGATGCAGTTGAAATTCTCAAACATATTTCAAGGACTTCTCTAGTCCAGTTAAATCGACTCCAAACAGATTTTTCTGATAAAGACTCAGTAGAAGTTCTCTTATGGTCCCCTCTCCAACGGCGTGTGAGGTGGTAATTCCTTCTTCAGATGTTCCCCTCTCCGGCATGAGCGTGAGGTGATATTCTCTTATGGTCCCCTCTCCAACGGCGTGTGAGGTGGTAATTCCTTCTTCAGATGTTCCCCTCTCCGGCATGAGCGTGAGGTGATATTCTCTTATGGTCCCCTCTCCAACGGCGTGTGAGGTGGTAATTCCTTCTTCAGATGTTTCCCTCTCCGGCATGAGCGTGAGGTGATATTCTCTTATGGTCCCCTCTCCAACGGCGTGTGAGGTGGTAATTCCTTCTTCAGATGTTCCCCTCTCCGGCATGAGCGTGAGGTGATATTCTCTTATGGTCCCCTCTCCAACGGCGTGTGAGGTGGTAATTCCTTCTTCAGATGTTCCCCTCTCCGGCATGAGCGTGAGGTGATATTCTCTTATGGTCCCCTCTCCAACGGCGTGTGAGGTGGTAATTCCTTCTTCAGATGTTTCCCTCTCCGGCATGAGCGTGAGGTGATATTCTCTTATGGTCCCCTCTCCAACGGCGTGTGAGGTGGTAATTCCTTCTTCAGATATTCCCCTCTCCGGCATGAGTGTGAGGCGATATTCTCTTATGGTCCCCTCTCCAACGGCGAGTGAGGTGGTAATTCCTTCTTCAGATATTCCCCTCTCCGGCATGAGCGTGAGGCGATATTCTCTTATGGTCCCCTCTCCAACGGCGAGTGAGGTGATACTTCCTTCCAGATTATAATTTCCTATAGTTCCCTCTCCAACGGTGAGTGAGGTGACTCCCTTTGAGATTATAATGTCCTTCGGTTCTCTTCCTGACACTACGAAGATGGTAATTCTCACCAAGATTTTCTCAACGAGCGTTGTTGAGGTTGAAATCATTCAGGATTCTCTTACCATCCATGCTAAGGCAGTAACCATCCCTGGTTCATTCATCAACGTTTGAAGCTCCAGACTCAGCTCCTGTAACCAGTCAGGACACATCTATACCAAGCATCTAAAATCAGCTCCTGCGACGTGTCAGGTACTCATTTTTCTGTTTTGCAGGTATGCAGGTTCTCGCTAAGGAATCTCCTACGCGATCAACATCCAGATGGCATCTATAAGCCCATCGTCCTATCCAGCAACATCCAAATGGCATCTATAAGCCCATTCCCTCATCATCATTGCTACTATGTGAGCGCAAATTTCTGGGCACTCTAGTGTCCAATCATCTTCTACCCTCGGATTACGAAAGGCACGTCAGCCAATCTGCATCCTCAGGTCTAAGAAGATTGAACAGGGGCAACTGTTGTACCCCAAAATTTGCCCTCCCATATTCATCAAGATTTGCCAAGTCAAGGTCACAAAATTCCCCAAGGGTTGTGCAGCTCAACTGTCTCCTATACAGTCAAAACTAGGGTTTGAGTCCTGGTCAAGCAAATGAACTTTTCAAAGGCCCAATCAAGTCTCACATGCTTACAAAGATGGTCAAGTATCTTCATGTCAAATTTCAAGGCATTCAGCTCAAGATTGCACAGTCAAAACCCTAAACTGCACTACAGTCAACTGTAGGGGCAAAATGGTCATTTGACAGTCAAAAGTTCAAATTTTTGGTCAATATATCATTTTGAAGCCACAAACATCATTTGATCAATGCTTGATCATGATTCTCAAAATTTGGCTCAGAAATCATCAAAGATGCAAAAGTTGCTATATTTGGACAGCTGAAAAAGTCAACTGAAATTGACCAGGGCATAACTTTCACATGGATTATCAGAAAAATTACATCCAAAGCTCATTTTGAAGAGAAAGACATTTCCTACAATTCATCTTCATGTTCCAAGTCCAAGAAATGCTCTCACAAAAAGTTATCAATTTCAACATTATAGGTCATTTTCAAAAGTCAACAAAAAGTGACTTTAAGTCAAAGGCCATAACTTGAGATTGGTAAATCAAAATGACATGGGACCAAAGGCATTGGTTAAAGGACTCAAAGACCTTTCCAAAATGTCCAAGAACATGTGAAAAGCTTAAAAATTGACCAAGTTATGCCTTGTGTAAGTTGGGAAATTTTTGGGAATTTTGAAAAGTCAACATTGATGCAAAAGGCCTAAAAATGCAAATGGGCCCATTTTTCTTCCAAGTTTCTTCATGCCAAGCCTATGCACGACCACTAGGCCCAAAGGGAAGTATTTTCATATTTTTTAATTATTTATTTGAATTTATATTAATTTATATTCATTTAAATCATTTTAATACATGAAAAATACAAACCTAACCTAAAAAAATCTTTTTATGCATATTCCAAGGTCAATATTTCGTGCACTTCTTAATTAAGCAAGTTTTGATGAGAATTGATCAGATTTGAACCAAAATGCACATGGAAAAGATTTGGAAAAGATCTTGTAAAATCAAATATTGAAATCCATTATGGCATGAGATTTTGTACAGCTTTCTTGACCTAAAAGCCTCTATACATACTCAGAAACATAACCCTAATGATCTTAGACTGCAAGCTGCGCAAAAAACCAATATACAAACTTGAGAAAATTGCCTTAAAACTAAAATCTGAAATCAAGGTTTTAGGTGGATTCAAGCCCCAAGTTTCATTCCAATAGCATCCTGAGACATTCTTGAACATTTCTCAATCATTAACATCAGCAAAAACGCCTTGAATTGGTACTCCTAAGTCCAACTGTGAAGCAAAAATTCTGAAATCGCATAGCATGAATTAAGCATCCTCTTGCATTTTTATTTATGGATTATTGCTTACAATGATGTTTCTGAGCTAACCATTACATTCAATTGCTTTTTTGTGCCATATATACGAATTCGCCATGTTTGAATATTAGGGTTGCAGGTTTCTTAAAATAGGGATTTTGTGTAGAAGAAAAATTAGGACTTCTGAATACCATGGTTGAACTCAGTGCTTAGAGACGAAAAGATCCATACCATCGCGCCCAATTTATGTTGAGAATGGAGCTATTCGCTATTTTCTTAAATCACCCCTAACGCAACGCTGTAAAAACCGTTGCTCTTTTGTTTTGTTTTACAGGGTGGGGAAGAAGACAACCTCGTGTCCAATAGTCATTGGTCCTTTTGAAATTCGCGCGTTTTTAACCAATTAGCATTATGTTTCACTTATTATATTTACGTGTTATTATATGTTAACTAAATGCGCTTGGTTCAGTTGGTAACATGTGACGTGAATAATCTTCAAGACCTGGGTTCAAGTCCCAGGTCTGGCAAAATCTCAATGCTATTTTTCAATATGAGATCCAATGCTTTGCTAATGTCCAGGACTATCATGGTCCATCATCATCCAACAGCCACGCGTCCCATGAGATCAGGCCAAGGGCAAAGATGGGGAGAGCATCATGTACCATAGTCCAACGTGTTATACGCACTCCAAAAAGTCAGCGAAATTCAAAGCTAATGGGCCAGACATTCCAGGCCTGCACCTCCATAATGGGACAGAAAACCCCCCCTGGTTCTATCTTTTCTAATTTTCTTTTATCTTTTATTATTTTTAATTATTTATTTGTTTATTTATTTTCTGATTTAATTAAATATCCTTTTTTACAAAAAACACAAAAAAAACATCATAAAAATAAAAAATGTCCAAATAAAAATATAATTTTTTAATTTTAATTATTTTCATCAATAAATTAATATATGTAAATATTTAGTTAATTAGGTTATAGTTTTAATCTTTTTAATAAAAAACACCAAAAATAGAATTTAGGTTTAATATCTTTTTTTATTTTTATTATTTTTCTTTTAATTTTTCCTTCTTTTCAGAATAATATTATTTAGTTATTTTCATAAATTAAAAATTGTGCATAAATAAATTAGGGTTTAATTTAGATTATATTTTAATTCCTTCATAATAAATAAAAATATTAGAATTAGGGTTTGCCTTTTAATTTAATTTCAATTAATTTCTTTTCCTTATTAAATCTAAAAAATACAAAAATATCAAAAACATTTAATTCTTTTTTATTATTTTATTTTTAATTCCTTATTAATTTTAATTATTTGCAAAAGGGTCCAACGCCCTAGTTTCGTTTAATTCCTTTATTTCGCGCATTTATTTTATAATCGTTTAAATAATTATGTAAATCTCCCAAAGCCATGTAACCTTACTTTTCGCACTTTTATTTACTTCGAGTTATTTACTTTCCGCTAAATCAGGTCCGGTTTAATTTTGGCGATGTGGACCCGCGCCATTTGTAATAGTCGTAGATTTATTTTTCGCAAACTTTATAACTGTTAAATATGCATGCAAGACTGAATGGCCTTAAAATAAAATCAAGCGTAGAACACAAGTAAACATGACAAGACAAATAACTGAAACATGACACACAATTCGCACACACCACCCCTAGGGTACGCCTCACTGTTGCCTTTCGAAAGGTGGTCGTCGAGTAGAGGACGTCTTAGTAAGTCCTCATGATCCGGGAACCTGGCATGAGGGTAGCTTCTAAGGTGTCTTCCCATTGCTCCGGTGATCACCATGTCCCTAAAATCGAATTGACCCGAACACCTCCAACGGTGGTGCTACCTACCTCTCAATGGTGGGATGGCACCACTTTAAAGGACATTTACACAGACGAATTCCTTAGGGTAGGTAGGTTCTCAAGGATACTTGCTCTAATCTCAAAACAAATCAAAACATCTTTTCACCAACATTTTTCAAAAGCTTTCAAAGCAAATTTTTCAAACACTCTGACGTACGAGTCGATCTGAAATTTTTCAAAGAACTTTTTTAAACCCACATTGAAAAGCAAGCAAATGATTTTGAAAACACATTGAGCAAGTATCTAAGAGCCCATGGATAACCATGGATAGAAAGGGTGCTAACACCTTCCCTTTCTATAACCTACCTCCCGAACCGAGAGCAATCTCTATAAGGAATTTTTCTGTGCTTTTGTCCTTTCCATTTGGAGAAAATAAAAGACGGTGGCGACTCTTGCTTACCGTGACATTTCGCGAACCAGCTTTAAAACAGTCAGTTCCAGATCCACCGATCACAGCATGCAACAAACCTTCTATTTTATCAGATCACAACCCTCTTTCATTGGCAGACGGTGAACCACAATATCGGTATCAAGCTCTGGAATGTCTTTGTATGACCAAGCGAAAATTTCAACATATTCATGCAACATCTGGATTAGTCTTCTCTTGACATTGCTCTCTAAGTTGGCGCTGATCTTGACCTCTTTCTTGTTTGTCTCGGTACCCGAGTATACCACATCAACCGACTCTTCATGTGGTTCGATAGCCTTTTCTTCTTGTATCAAGAGTCTGGCAAGTTCTCCAGGTATTTCATAATCTTCCTCACCTTCGTCCTCGGCTTGGTAGATCAAATTTTCGAAGTCATATGCGGCAATAGTGGAATCGTTATCAACGAGATCCAGAGTGGATGAGGATCTGCAATGTAGTATGTGTGTGTGTGTGTAAGAACACATAGCTATTTGAAAATGCAATAAGACAAAAGAAAGACAGAGATCACAAAATTTTCATGCAAAACATCCAATATTTTTATTGAATGAACAAATGTTTATGAATTATCAAGCCCTTAACAAATGAACTATTTGTGCCCCGGGTAAGACACAAGGTTTTAAAGTCATTGTTTTATTACATAGCAAAAAACTTTTGAAAACAATAAGATATGAATATAGCTATTACTCATGACTAAAGGAGATGGGAAAGATGTCTTCTGCCTTCCAATTATCCAGTCCATCACCAACGATAGGGAATATCCAACTGTTGAAGTCACAATCATTGTCTGCATCCTCTATAGCATTAACTCCGTTGTTACTAATGCGGAATGAAGGTCTTCCAGCCCAAGCGCGACGAACATCCCTCTGACCTTCTGTAGTAAAGCCCATACATAACTTGTTAGATTTATAAGGGATATCAGGAAGCTGGTCCTAAATAGTATTACCACCTTCTTCAATAGCAGCTTTAACATCTTTCAAGAAGGCCATCTTGTGAGGAGTTTTAGTGATCTTCACAATGGCATAAATGTCTTCAACAATGGCATGGGAGATTAGTTCAAAGGTTTGATAGGGTGTTTCAATGAATTCTCCGTCCATTTCCATGTATCAGAATGAATTGAGGGGGTTAACCATATACTCCTCTTCTCCACAGATAGTAACAATCTTCCCTTTTACCAGATATTTCAGTTTCTGGTGCAAGGTGGAGGTGACTGCACCTGCCCCATGAATCCAAGGGCGTCCCAATAAACAAGAGTAAGTTGGATGGATGCCCATGACATAGAAAGTGGACTCAAATATCTGTGAACCCACCTTGATCGAGAGGTCCACCTCTTCATGCACCATTCTTTTTAATCCGTTGAAGGCTCTAACTATGATATTACTGGGCTTCAGCACAACCCCTTCACAATCTAGTTGGTCGAGAGCGCCTTTGGGCAAAACATTTAGAGAAGATCCAGTGTCAATCAATACATGGGACAATGTAGTGCCCCTACATTCAATAGAGACATACACGGCCCTATTATGATTTCTCCCCTCCAGAGTCAAGTCAACATCGGAGAAACCCAAACCATTGTCAATTTTCAGACTAGCCACATAGATCCCAAATTGATCAGCCGAAATTTCTTGTGGAACATGGGCATTCTTCAAGAACTTCACTTAAGCCTTCGCATGGGCCTTAGAACACAACAGTAGTGACAACATAGATATTTTGGACGGGGTCTGCCCCAGCTGTTCAACAATTTTATAATCACTTCGGCGAATGATCTTCAAAACCTCTTCCAAATCCTTTCCATAGGTATCTTTGACCAGAGCTTCCTTTGGCGCCTCTGTCCGGGCAGGCTCTATCACCGGCTCTTTACCCCGAGCCCCAACAGTTGTCTCAGTAACTGTAACTTGAGCAGGCAGAGAGATTTCCAGATAGAAAATCCTTCCACTTCTGGTAATTTTGCTAGTCCCCACAATATTGAAAATACTAGGATCAACTTCTTCATTCTCTTCATCGAACAACTCTTGCTTAACACCATTGAAATAGACGCTAGACCCATAATTCCACGGAATAGGTTTCTCCGAGGAATATGGGATAGGCCCGGGTGTTGTAATAACCAAAGGAGCAACTTTTGGGTTGGCGTTAATCCTTATAGGACCTTTGGAAGGGATCCTGAATGGAGTACCAGAGATAAGAGACAAGTCTTGGAACATATCCAAAATATTCTCAATCAGAATAACATGTTCGTCCATCAGGCGCTGAACGGCTTCCTTCAGTAACCCACAACCATTGGGTTTCACCGCACAACAATAACATTCTTCAGCACAACCTAGAAATAAACCAACTTGTAACAAATTTTCCTTAATTGTAGAAAGAGGAGTCACTATATCATCTATAGAGGTAATATACATCACATCGACAACAACACTTATGCCCTTGTCATGCTCGGGCATAGGTGCGGTGATCACATTTGGAGTCTCCGAAGGATCAAACCCAATTTCTTTATTATCGATCATGTCTTGAATCTTGCTCTTCAGAGCCCAAAAATTATTGGTGTTATAACCAGGACTATTTGAATGATAAGCACACCTTGCATTTGGATTATACTTTGGAGAAGAGGTGTTAGGATTCTGAGGAGGATCCCATAGTGAAATGAGTTCAACCTTCAGCAAATGTTGTAATTCCTGTGATAAAGGCATACTAATTTTAGTAAATTGCCTCGACAGAGCATCTTGCCTTTATCGGTTAACCTGTTGTTGTTGTTGAACAGGCGTTAGATTGGAAATTAATACTGGTCCCACAAACTGATGGTGGTTACTTTTACTATGACTCTTGTGGCCATAGAAAACATTGGCCTCCTTTTTACCTCCAATTTGATTATTCATTGCATTCGAAGATGTAGCCATTGGGATATTCCCGCTCTTGATACCGCTTTCAATTCTTTCCCCCGTCAAAATCATCTCTGTAAACCCAGACGAAGAGCTTCCGATTAATAGATTAAAGAACGGGCTTGTCAGAGTGCCCATAAACATATATACCATTTCCTGATCAGTTAAGGGAGGTTGCACCCTTCCAGCCAAGTCCCTCCATTTATGTGCATATTTATTGAACCCTTCATTAGAGCCCATGGACATATTCTGCAATTGCACTCGAGTTGGTGCCAGGCCAACATTGTATTGATACTGCTTATAGAGAGAAACAACCAATTCTTCCCATGTATGTATATTGGTTCCCTCCATTTGATAGAACCATTCCAGTTAAGTTCCATCCAAACTTTCTTGGAAGAATTGAACCCGTAACTTCCAGTCAGCAGTGTGAGGCTGTATCTTTCGAACATACGACCTCAAATAGAGTTTAGGAAAAGAGACCACATCATACTTAGCAAAGGCAGGGACCTTGAACTTAGGTGGGATGACCACCCCCGGGACCAGACCTAATTCACCAAAATCCAGTCCAGGTACCTTCTGAATTTCCATAGCCTTGGGTTTATCCTCCAACTACTTATATTTGTCATCTGCAGGAGGATACTGTTCATCAGAAAAGTCTTCATCTTCATGAGCATTTTCATAACGCTAATTGTTTCAGCCTTAATTCTTGATGCTTCTACCATATTCATCATGGTTCTCATCTTCTTCAGAGGATATATCTTCCACTTGGACGGGTTGAGCATGACCTTTAAACCTTCTCCCCATATTAAGGATGGCAGTCGGCTTCTTGGTCTTCTTTTTCTTGGCAACGAGCGCCAACAACTCTTTCTGTCCCTGTTCCAGATTCATGAGAGTTTCTTGGAATTGTGCATGTTGAGCCTGGAGATCCTTAACAATTTGTTCGAGGGCCATTTTTCTGCTAAAATAAACAAAGAGAAAATGAGAAACCTGTATGAAAAACCTGTTATGAAATGATGCATGATATGTAAATGCAAATGTTTTTAAGGACTCCAGAAGATTTAAATTTCTAATCTAGGAGGAAACAAAACAAAGATTTTATTAGCAAAGTTCAAATTACAATTTCCCTTTAGGCTTACAATGACAACAAAAGCTTTCAAAAAGACAATAAAATGAACTCCTAAAATCTAAGAATCAAGTCTCCCATGGACGCTTCCTCTTTGTGTTGATGTATGCATTAAGACTCTGCTCTTCATGAAGTTGTCTTGTGAGCTCCAACACTTTCTTCTCACTTGTATAGAATTGAGTCTCAAAAGTGTCCCGTTCTTCCTTCAGTTAAATCCAAGACTTCTGCAACTCTTCAAGGTCAGTAGGCATGTCTGGACGGAGGATGGTGCGAGAAACGTCTCCTTCGATAACAGGCTCCATAATCACTGGTAAGATAGTTGGATATGGAATTATAAGGTTTTGAGTACGAGCTCGTACCTGTTGTACCCCAAATTTTGACCTGAGATACCATCTCCCATCTGCATCATTCGCATTGCAAGGGTTTTGACCTATTTTTATCAAATTTTTAAAGCAGTGTAAAAATTCATAACTGCTTCGAGTCGAGAGCTATTTATTTGTTGAACGCTAAATTTATCAACTGATCAAGACTTAAATGACGTTTATTAATTATTTATTATCTTAAATTTAAATAATTGAAATCTATTTTCAATTGTTATATAATTTAAAGACTTATGAATAATGAAATAAACATTTTGAGAATGGGTTTATTAATTGATCAACGATGATTATTTAATTCTTTATCATTCTAGGTTAAATAATTAAAATTCTATTTTTTAATTATTATAATTTAGAATATTATGAATAATGAATTAAATAATTAAAGTTGTTAATTGGCCAATGATGTTTATTTATTTGTTTATCATTTTGAATTTAAATGATTGGATTTGATTTTCAGTTATTATATAATTTAAAGAATTATAAACAATAAATAAATAATTGGAAAGAAAAAAGAATTAATTGGGAAATAATAGAATTTTATTCACTTTATTCTATTTATTACAATTATCATTTAAATATTGTGTTATTACAAAATATTTATAATGGCAATTACATAAATGCTCAAAGTAAAATAAAAAAAACTATTTTCCTAAATTCTAAATCTTCATCTTCTATCCAATGCCTTTTCGTCTGCTCATTTAATTTTACCTGCAAAAACAATTAAAAGAAAAGTCAGATTTGAATAAATAATTAAAAGCAGAAAATAAATTTAATGTTCATCATTAAAGGCAAACGGCTGGAATCAGTTTACCTTTTTTTGCAAATCACGGGATTTCTCCCGGTTCACAAAAAAAGGAGGAATTTTATTTCATAAATGAATGCACAATTTTGAAATATGCACAAATTCATTTCTATTTTTCAAAACTAAATATGCATAATTTTTTGTCACAATGTATATTTCAAATTATACACAGCATACAAATACAACATATGCCATTTCCCACAAGCAATGCAATGTAAACCTATGCAACTTAAGAAGAAGCCAAACAACATAGGCTCCCATGCAAGACAAAAAGAATTATGCAGTTTCAAAACAATGTGCAAGCAACATATACTTCCTCATTCATCATATTCCAGCCCTTTGCATTTTCAGAACAGTAGTACATTATATCATTTTTATATATCAAATGTACCCATGAGAGAGAAGAGAGAAAGAAATTGGTTTTGCAGGTTTTGGTTTAGGCAGAAAGAATTATAAGACAAAGCTACTGCAATATCACAGTAAAAGGAGAAACACAAGAGTAGAATACAAACAAAACTGCTGTAACAGTGTGATGCAGAAGGCCAAGAAGTTTGTAAAAATATTCAAACCTCCAGCTAACGTAAACCTGAGCCATCAAACACAAAAATGCCAGGCAATTGATATAAGAGAACAAAAAACCCTTTCAAGAAACAGAGTTCACAACATATACCAAAGACTACCAAAGCAAAAGCAATTGTTCAAAACAAACTGCATAAACCATTTCAAAGCCTCAAGCTTTAAAAAACCTCAATCACCCAAACCGGCAAAGAACCAAAAAATCAAACTCCAAAACCATCAACCTGCTACTGCTAAACCGTTAACCTGCCATAACCATATCAAAAACCTTATGGCCAAACACAAAAACCAATAGGGAACCTACTGTCATAAACCAAACCTATTACCATCCTGTCTAAAAAAAAACCATGTCTACTGCATTCAAAAAACCAGTAAAACCTGTGTAAACCATACAAACACCTAGGCCTAAAAAAACCCGTAAAACCTGGTACTGCCTTATCCAAACATAACCAAAATCAAACCATCATTCACTATGGCCTAAAAAGCTAAAAATGCCAAAACCTGCATACTGCTAAACCGTTAACCTGTCATAAACCAAAAAACAGTATACCATTCCGAAAATCAGTTAAACCAAAACCACGCATCGAATGATATGGTCTAAACCTCAGAAAACCTGATTGAGCCACCAAAGCCAATATCACCATTTCAAAACCAAAACTAACGACCAAATCCCCAAAGCCTCAGAACTTGTCATCATTGGCTGTCATCAGACCACAGTAACAAAATATACAGAAGCATAGTTGAGAAGAAGAGAAAGGCAACACAACATCATAGGCAACATAATTTCAGGCAACGAAAATCACAAACGCAAAGAGGCAACAGGATCGCAGATTAGAAGAAGAGAAAGCTAGTCAAAAAAGTCTTTTTTCAACAATAGCAGTACCAAAGTCAGAGAGAAGAAGGAAGCTAAATACGAAATACCGGCCACCGAAGCTAGCCCACGACGCAACCCCTTTGCCGTCCGGCCTCCTAAGCACCTTCAAACTCCCTCCTCCAGCTCCAAAGGTACCATTTCATCCCCTTTTTTTTCTTTCAAAAACCTCCATATCACCATTAACAAACAAGAAGTCAGGATTAAAATGAACAAAATCAACGCATGCATTAATGAACCTTAACGAACAAAAGAGGAAATCGTACCGTGAATCTGTTGCCCAAGCGTCTTACTGGAGGGAAGAAGGAGATCAAAGTCACTGGTGGCCATGGACGGAGGCAAGTCAGAAGCGAGCAACACGAAGAAGATGAAGACGAGAGCATGAAGAAGAAGAACGGCGCCGTAACCAAACCCTAAGCTAATGTCCCAGCATTAAACGTGTTTAACCCCTAAGAACAATTGTGAACAAATGGGCCTTGTCCTGCTTTAAGCCCAGTGTGTTGCCTGTGCACCCCCCCGTTCTATCATTTTTTCTTTCTTTCCTTTTAGGATTTTAGTTTTGTAATAATTAGCAATTCCATTAAATAGGCATAGTTTAATTAATCATTTTAATAATTAATTTTATTAGTTCAACTTTTAGGAGTTAGTTTTGATAATTTTTGATAATTCCTTTTAATTAGAGTTAGGTTAATAACCTTTTTAAGTTTTAATTAATTTAGTATTTTAATAATTCTAAAATAATAACCTTTTATATTAATATCAAAAACATAAAATAGAAACATAAAAACTTAAAAAAAACATTTTATTCCCCTTAATTAATTCTCTTTGCATTCATCCGTATAAAAAATACGTAAAAATGGAGAAACAATTAAAACACTTTCTTTTTACTAATATTAAATCAAAAATGCATTATATCATTTAGCCTATCATTTAATTATTGTACTTAATCATGATCCGCATAATTTTTCCGTTTATGTATTTCATATTTATTTGTTTATTCCGTTTACGTTTAAATCCAAAGGAAAAACGATAAATTTGTTGACTTCATGTCCTCAAATCTAATCGCGCGAATATTTGCATTTCTCATTAAAACTTAGGATAATTTGCCTTCAAAATTTCAACCTTTTCAAAACTTATACCCTTTAAGCAAAAACTTCGACGTTAGGTCGTCGTATCTTCAAAAACCTATCCGTATCCCTTTTCGGCCAAAACGATTTATTTTTATCAAGCAATCAAATTTTAAATAAACAGATATTTCAAAAGGTTCCTATAGAGTACTATAGATGCATTGGGTGCTAATACCTTCCCATTGTATAACCAACCCCCGAACCATAAGATCTCTTTTCGAAAACGCTTTGTATTTTTATTATTATTTACATTGCATATTTAGGGTTTTATTTCGCTCTTTTCCCTTTTCCTTTGGAAACAATAAAGCGCGGTGGCGACTCTTGCTTTTGTGAGACGAATTAATCAATAATTCGATCTCCGATTTACCCCGCTACATTTTTTATCGCTACAGTACCCATTTGAGATAAGGCTCCTGTGGGATGGAAGTTTTCTTCCCTAAAGCCTTACTATCAATTTTACTTACCATGCCCTAAGCACGTATAAACCTCCGACGATAACCTTGAAGATCACTTTCATAATCAAACACAATACCCTGGATAAGTTCGTCATGAGGACCGTCTCTTAGGGCTTAACCAAACTAACGTAGAGCCAAGGAAGGGTTGTAAGTAATACCTCCCCTAATTCCAAGGAGTGGAACATTAGGGAATTCTCCACAACGATCAATGATAGTGATGTCTTCATGAGATCGGGAACACCAGTAAATATCTATATCAGAAAATGACATTATTATTTGCGACCACCTCAAACCTTGTTCATTATTCATTACCAAGCGGGGAAGGTGCAAAATAAACCACCTATACAAAAAAGGAATACAACACATGAGGGTTCCTCGGCTCTTCATAGTGAGAGTATGAAGAGAATGAAAAATATCTCCAAGCAAAGTAGGCACAAGTTTACGAGCGAGAAAAATCTTGATGGCGTTCACATTAATGAGCTAGCCTGGATTAGAGAATAGTACCAACCCATAGATTAGAAGAGCCAAGATATCATCAAAAGCTTGGAAACTCATAGCATCTAGGAATAGTTGAGCTTTCTCCAATAGAAATTTATCCACAAAACCTTTGACTCTGCTTCTTGTTTCCAAGTTAGATATAATGTCAGATTGCTTCAGATGTAAGGCTGCTGCAATAACTTCTGACTTCGGAGCTTAATCTAAACCGATGAAGGGCATCTGATCAAGAATAGGTAATCCAAGTAACTGAGAGAACTCATCCACAGTGGGCACCAACTGATAATCGGGAAAAGTGAAGTAGTGATGTGTAGGGTCAAAGAACTGGAAGAGAACACTCATCACGTCTTCCTCAAAACCTGGAGTAACCAAACTGAGCATTCGACCATGCCTTTTGATAAATGAAGAGCTTTCCGGAACCCTTGAGACTAACTCTTTAAGTTGAGGGGGTTCCCTTACAAAGCTGACCCAAATAGTGTTTCTGCGAGCGGAGGCCATGGTCTGCAAAACAGAACAAAGATAAATTCCCTGGTCCTTGAAATGGTTAGTAGAAATGAAATGGTATGAATATTATGATGCATGATGTTATGTTCGAACAATTTAATCATACACAGGCAAAATACACAAGGCCTTAGGTTACAGCTTGCATTGAGTTGTAGGTAAGTACCCTCTTGAAGTTTTAGTTGGCTCAACCTGTCCTAAAAGAATGTAACTGGGTTCTAGGAGTCTCAATATCATCAATCTTTCTCTCGGGCATTGTTTCAACTCAAACATCTAATTTGCAACCGAAATATCCCGAGAGTACGACCTCATCGAGTATCAAACAACTTTAGTCTGCACAAAAGCTGGCTATCTCGCTACTTTCTAATAGCTAAGTTGTGTCAACTGAGGTTCTACGGTCAGTTAGTGCTTTATGACACCATGCGGCAGCCCAGCATTCTCGTTGACTTAACTCAAGAGACACCGGCACCAACCAATGTGTCACACTAATGTAGCCATCTCTTCAACTATATCGGTGTACGCCATACAGTTTTCATGATCTATTGATACTTAGCTACAATACTCCAGATCCGAGTATAGGAGCTTTACAAGAATAACCTAAACAACCCCTTTAAGAATAAATCAGGCAAGTGAAACAATGAAAGCATTTAAATGTGAACTGTCTCTAAGGTAACCCTACTTTAGTGTTTCCCCAGTAGAGTCGCCCGTTTTGTTATATGGGGGGAGAACTAGTTTTACTATTTTTTGTGTTTTATCGTAAACTTTTCGGAAGTAGTTGTTACGCGATGCTATGCTCGGACGAGTTTCTCTTGAGAATATTGCTAATTATTGAGTAATCAAGACGTTGGTAATATCCGAAGGAGGAATGTGGACTCTGGGAACTCTTAGAACCATGTCTTACAGGTGTGATTGAACCATTAGTACATACCTTTGGGTGGGCTTTACTCTCGACTCCATGCTGAATGTTGAACCTTTGAACACCATGTTTGCAAGCTTGTGTGTGACTGTTGCATTATCATTCATTCATGCATTCACCAACATCTTTGTAAAAAAAAAACTTGTTTTTCAAGGAACTTCGGATTGATTTTTGCAGACGTCTTAGGTTATTATGGAACTTGGAAGGAGAAATACTCGAAGCTTTAGTTTCAAGGAGCCTGAGATTGAAGAACTGAAGAGTTTGATTCCGAAGATCGAGAGTCTGACGGATTTTCAGAAGAAATATGGGTCCATCGTACCGCTCATAAAGCGCAAGATGAAGAAAGGCATCCTCAACACGTTGGTTCAGTTCTATGATCCCTTGTACCGATGTTTCACCTTTCCGGATTACCAGTTGATGCCCACTCTAGAGGAGTACTCTTATATTCTTGGTTTGCCGATTGCCGACCATGTTCCCTTCTCTGGATTAGAAGAAGAGCCCAAGTCTCACGAGATAGCAGCTATCACCCACTTAAGGAAATCAGAGGTAGAGGAGAACATGACTACGAAAGGGGGAATCCGGGGTTTGCCGGCGCAGTTTCTGTTGAAGAAAGCTCGCCACTTTGCTGATACAAAGGATACTGTTGCCTTCGAAGAAGTGTTTGCTTTACTCGCGTATGGTCTTTTCTTATTCCCTAACATTGATAAGTTTGTGGATATCAACGCCATCAGAATTTTCCTGATTGGAAATCCGGTCCCTACGCTGCTAGGGGATACATATTACTCCATCCACCTTCGAAACTCTTATCAAGGAGGGATGATTATTTGTTGTGTACCGTTGCTGTATCAGTGGTACGTCTCGTATCTACCTGGGTCTGATGCTTTCTGGGATCTCGAGAAGGAACCGCGTTGGGCGCCAAAGATTATGGCTCTCACTCATTTCGACATTGACTGGTATAATCGAGTTTACCACGACGTGGAGATCATTGATAGCTGTGGTGCTTTTCCTAACGTACCTCTTCTCGGTACGAGGGGTGGAATCAACTACAACCCTGTTCTAGCGTGCCGTCAGTTCGGGTACCCGATGAGAGATAAACCAAACAACATCCATGTGAGTGGTTTCTTTCTTCAGGAAGGACAAGATCATCAGGCTGCTAAGAAGGAGATCGAAGGAGCTTGGCGCCACATCCACCGGAAAGGGAGAGATATGCTGGGACTTAGAGGTGCCGTTTCTTTGGAGCCTTACCTACAGTGGGTCCGTGCTAGGGCTTGTGCTCTCAAGATGCCATATAAACTTGAGAAACCTTTATTCCCTGCCATTGCACCATCATCTGTTGTTATCCCTATCGCGGATGTAGGAGAATATCAAGGAAATCTGGCTAGGATGAAGTCCGAGAGGGATGCTTGGAAGGAAAAGTATCATATGTCTGAGTATGAGAATCGAGTCCTGACTCGACAGTTAAAAGAGAAGGAGGAGTTTCTGCTTATTCAAGACGGCCGATTCATTGACCATGATGAGAAGCTTCGTCAGAAGGATGCCTTGCTGAAGAAGTATGCGAGTGAAAGGAAGAGAAAAAGGGAAGGTTCGGTAAGCGTGGCTCTCGTTCCTAATCCGCAGGAAGAAATCATCGATCGACTGATAGCTGAGAAGAAAGTGATGGAAGACTTTTATGAAGAAAAGATCAAGAAGCTCCGGTTACAGCTGGTGTTTGGTCCTTCATCTGAGGATTCCGAGTGACCTTTAGCTTTTAGTTTGTTTTATTGATGTCATTTTGTAAAACTATGTAAAAGGGCTTCATGCTCCGAAGTTGTAATTTATTGTTTTATTATGGGCTTCATGCTCCGAAGTTGTAATTTATTTCTTTATTTTAGATTTCATGTTGTAAATTGTAACTTATCACTTCATTATGGATTCCACGTTTCGAAGTTGTAGTTTATTATTGGATTTGTTATCCCAAATTTGTAATTTACTAGTTTTACATTCCAAATTGTAAGTTGTAATTTATCGCTTTCGATTAACGGATCGAGTTTTTGTTGTTCCAAATTCCTTTACCATTGATGTATGCAAAATTATCAAAGTTCCTTGAAAAACTTTTAAAATGAGTCATCATTTGCATCGCCATCATGCATCATTCCACATTCCACTTCACATGTTTTCTAGAGTCTCATCCTTGTTCTTTTTCCACTCCAAAGGTTGTCAAGCTGTCTCACCGATATGACACTCGGGCCCATCGTCAAAGGAAAATGGAAGATTTGGAACAGGAAAATCATGAGCTTCGTGGGGAAGTTGCTACACTTCGTGTCGAGATGGAAAAGTTAACTGCGTTAGTAGAAAGTTTGGTGGCTGTTCAGAATCAGCCATCGACTACAGCTGCCGAGATTCAGACTTCAACTCCAGTGGTTTCCGAGATTGTCACAGTTCCTGCCTCCGTGACTCAAATCAACTCTCCGCTTCAACATCAGATGCCGAAAGGTTTTCCGTGGGGAATGCCTTACAACTTTGTGCCAGAGGGGTATCAGCCTGCCGTACAACCTTTATTTCAACCTGCTTTGTCTCTTCCTCAACCAGAGACAACTGCCATGCCGCCAGTAATTCCGTCTGTAACACCTTTTCCGCAACCGATTATGACGACCGTTGCTCCTGTGGTCCACTCCGTGCCTTACTTGAATGAACCTATTTATCCTGCCGAGCCTGCTGAAAGTTTGGGTCTCTTTGATAGAATGGAAGAATTTCAAGATCAATTCCAGGAAATGCAGAAGGAGCTTAGAGCATTAAAAGGGAAGGATTTGTTTGGGAAGAATACACATGACCTTTGTTTAGTTCCGAATGTCAAGATTCCAGCAAAATTCAAAGTGCCAGACTTTGAGAGATATAAGGGTGATTCGTGTCCTAGAAGTCATTTGACAATGTACGTGAGGAAGATGTCTACGTACTCCGATGATCATGATTTGTTGATTCATTATTTTCAAGATAGTTTGACGGGTGCTGCTCTAAAGTGGTATATGGGTTTAGACAGTATTCAGATTCGTAACTTTAACAATCTTAGTGAAGCCTTTGTCCATCAGTACAAGTACAATGTTAACATGGCGCCGGACCGGGATCAACTCCGGGCGATGTCACAGAGAGACCGGGAATCTTTTAAGGAATATGCCCAGAGGTGGCGTGAAATCGCTGCTCAAATCTATCCACCCCTTGAGGAGAAAGAGATGACCAAGATATTTTTGAAGACTTTAGGATCCTTTTACTATGAAAGAATGATAGCCAGCGCACCCAGTGACTTCACCGAAATGGTAAGCATGGGCATGCGATTAGAGGAAGGGATTCGTGAAGGGCGTTTGGTTAAAGAAGGGAGTCCGTCTAGCACTGCGAAGAAGTTTGGAAGTGTTTTCCCGAAAAGAAAAGAGCAGGATGTTAGCGCTTTGTTTCCAGGTAGGCCTAGGAGAGGTTACTCTCACGTTGCGGCGGTCACTCCGGCTGTCCGCCCAACTTTGATGACCCCAGCTCATCAAACTCCACCAACTCAACAACGGCCTTTTCAGCAGCAGCCTCGACAACAGGCTTATCCGTTCAACAATCGGAACCGTTCACCCAGAAAACCGCAGTTCGATGCCATTCCTATGACTTATACTGAATTGTTCCCTGCTCTCATCAGAAAGAATCTCATCACAACAAAGCCTCCTCCTGTCGCACCAAACAGTGCTTCTCCGTGGTACAAAGCGGATCAGTTTTGTGAATATCATCAAGGGTCGCCGGGGCACAACCTTGAGAATTGCTTTGCTCTGAAGGCGGACGTACAGAGATTAATTAAGAATGGTATCTTGTCTTTCAAGGATGTTAATCCAAATGTCAGAGATAATCCTTTGCCTCGACATGGGGCAGCTTCAGTGAATATGGTGGAAGGTTGTCCGGGGAAGTTTCAAGTTTTTCAAGTTGAACACATAAGAGAGTCGTTGGTCAGGTTACATCAGAGTTTGAGAAGACTTGCCTTTGTTAGGCACCAACATGATTATGACGTTTGTGAGTTTTGTTCAAGAGAGGATGATTGTCCTATCGTGAAGGAGGATATTCAGAAGTTGCTAGATCAAAGGGTTATCACTATTACCTATGACCGAAATCCGGAGGATGAAGTGAATGTTATCATACCACAATTCAATTTGCCTGAATCAGTTGAGATTGCTTACAACAGTCAGACTGCGCCTGTTGATCCTTTGATTATTTGCCCACCTGGCCCTGTGCCTTACAATTCAGACCAAGCTGTGACGTACAAGTATAACGCCACGATGATTGAGAATGGGGTAGAAGTCCCTATACCAACAAGACCGTCTTTTGTTAACATTGCTGATGTAAGTAGGGTTACGAGAAGTGGACGTGTTTTTGCAGCAGTACCTTTGAAGGGACCAGAAATTCAAGTTAGGAGGCCCATACCGGCGGAGATCCCAGTAAGAAATGTTGAACCAAGGGTTGAGATAGGCCGATCCAGTGAACCTATCCCTCACCCTGAGGATGATGAGATCCTGAAGCTTATCAAGAGAAGTGAATATAAGATTGTGGACCAACTTTTGCAAACACCTTCCAAGATTTCCTTGCTTGCCTTATTGAGAGATTCTGGTGCGCATAGAGAAGCCTTGATGAAGGTCTTGGACCAGGCGTTCGTGGACCATGATGTGACGGTTGATCAGTTTGATGGGATTGTGGGAAATATAACTTCGTGTAACAATCTTGGTTTCAGTGATGAAGAGCTCCCGGAGGAGGTGAGAAACCATAATATGGCTTTGCACATCTCAGTAAGTTGTGGAAACGATACCTTATCAAGTGTGTTGGTGGATACAGGCTCGTCGTTGAATGTGATGCCCAAGACTACGTTATCTCGGCTTTCATATCCAGGTGCTCCTATGAGGCCTAGTGGAGTAATTGTCAAAGCATTCGATGGTTCCAGGAAGACAGTTATTGGTGAAGTGGATCTTCCTATCGTGATTGGTCCCCATACTTTTCAAATAACTTTCCAAGTGATGGATATCCGTGCTGCCTACAGCTGTTTATTGGGTCGTCCCTGGATCCATGATGCCGGGGCAGTCACCTCGACGCTTCATCAGAGACTAAAGTTTGTAAGGCATGGGAAGCTAGTGATGATTGGGGGAGAGCAGGCTATGGTGGTAAGCCATTTATCATCATTTTCTTTTATTGATGCTGACGAGGATGTGGGGACCCAGTTCCAGGGTCTATCTGTTGCTAAGAATACAGTGAAGAAGCAAGGGACATCCATCTCTTCTTTTGAGGATGCGCGGCGAGTGGTGGAAAGTGGTTCGGCCGAAGGATGGGGCCAGGTGTTGACGTTACCCGAGAACAAGTCTGGGGAAGGTCTGGGTTTTCATCCAGTATCTGCAAGGGTCAAGAAGGAGGTGGTTGTTCGTCCGATTCAAGAGGTTTTCCGAAGTGCAGGGTTTGTACATCCTGAGGTTGATGCTATCATAGATGATGATTCCGAGGAGGATTTGCCCGTGTTTGTGACGCCTGGATTGGCTTGCCAAAATTGGATAGTTGTTGATGTTCCTGTGGTTATGCACATTTCCGAGTAATGTTTTGTTTATTTTCCTTTGAAAAATTCGCTCTGCCCAAGGCGAAACGTATTTTGTGTCAGGCTATGAAATAATTCCTTTTGCTCTGCCCAAGGCAAAAGAGAGATGTCTAGGCTCTTTGTTTCAAGTATTTCCCTTTAATGAATAAAAATGTTATTTTGTCCACTACTGTTTTATTTTTCACTTTTTCGGGGAAATAGTAATGAAAATTAATTAATAACCTTTTGTTTTATTTGCACAAATCGATTTCTAAAATAAAGCATAATCATATGTGCAGATTAATCCATGACTTAACCATCGAAAACAATGATCCTATGCCCTCTCCCAACTTTGAATTCCCTGTGTTCAGAGCCGAAGAAGAGGAGGATGAAGAGATTCCTGTTGAGATTTCCCGTTTGCTCGAGCATGATGAGAAGGTCATTCAACCATTTGAAGAACCTGTAGAGTTGGTCAACTTGGGTGATGAAGAAGATAGAAAGGAAGTCAAAGTCGGAGCATTGCTTATCCCGGAGGTTAAGGAGAAAATGTTGGAGCTTCTCAAAGAGTATGTTGACGTGTTTGCTTGGTCCTACCAAGACATGCCAGGTTTGGACAATGATATTGTGGAGCATCGTTTACCGTTGAGACCCGAGTGTCCACCGATCAAGCAGAAGTTGAGAAGGACTCGTCCCGACATGGCTGACAAGATCAAAGAGGAGGTTCAGAAGCAGATCAATGCAGGTTTCCTTGTTACATCGGTCTATCCTCAATGGTTAGCCAATATAGTGCCTGTTGCAAAGAAAGATGGTAAAGTTCGGATGTGTGTAGACTACAGAGATCTGAATAGAGCTAGTCCGAAGGATGACTTCCCATTACCTCATATTGACGTGTTGGTCGACAGTACCGCCAAGTTCAAAGTCTTCTCTTTCATGGATGGTTTCTCTGGTTACAATCAAATCAAGATGGCGCCGGAAGATATGGAGAAGACCGCTTTCATTACACCGTGGGGAACATTTTGTTATCGGGTTATGCCGTTTGGTTTGAGGAATGCTGGCGCAACATACCAAAGGGCCATGACTGCTTTGTTCCATGACATGATGCATAAAGAGATCGAAGTGTATGTAGATGACATGATTGCCAAATCACAGACTGAGGAAGATCACTTGGAGCATTTGTTGAAGTTG
Source organism: Vicia faba (assembly GCA_948472305.1). Classification (NCBI taxonomy): domain Eukaryota; kingdom Viridiplantae; phylum Streptophyta; class Magnoliopsida; order Fabales; family Fabaceae; genus Vicia; species Vicia faba. The sequence goes on from OX451741.1 coordinate 78,196,863, forward strand.
TTCCAGCGTTTGAGGAAGTACAAACTCCGCCTGAATCCCAACAAGTGCACTTTTGGCGTTCGTTCTGGAAGACTTCTGGGTTTCATTGTCAGTCAGAAAGGTATTGAAGTAGACCCTGATAAAGTCAAAGCTATTCGGGAAATGCCCGCACCCAAGACGGAAAAACAAGTAAGAGGATTCCTTGGGAGACTGAACTATATCTCTAGATTTATATCTCATATGACTGCTACCTGTGGGCCGATTTTCAAGCTTCTCCGGAAGAACCAAGGATGTGTGTGGACAGAAGATTGTCAGAGAGCTTTTGACAGCATCAAAGAATATTTGCTTGAACCTCCCATTTTGATTCCTCCGGTGGAAGGAAGACCTTTGATTATGTACCTGACTATATTGGAAGACTCCATGGGATGTGTGCTTGTTCAGCAAGATGAGACTGGAAGAAAGGAACATGCCGTATATTATCTGAGTAAGAAATTCACAGACTGTGAGTCTCGATACTCAATGCTTGAGAAAACCTGTTGTGCTTTAGCTTGGGCTGCTCGCCGTCTGCGCCAGTATATGATTAACCACACCACTTGGTTGATCTCCAGAATGGATCTGATCAAGTATATCTTTGAGAAGCCCGCCTTATCTGGAAGAATAGCCCGTTGGCAGATGTTGTTGTCCGAATATGACATTGAGTATCACACTCAGAAAGCGATCAAAGGAAGTATTTTAGCCGATCATTTGGCTCACCAACCAATTGACGATTATCAATCCATCAAGTTTGACTTCCCATATGAAGATGTTATGTACTTGAAAGCTAAAGACTGTGAAGAGCCGTTACCTGAAGAAGGACCTGATCCTGAATCCCGTTGGGGTTTGATATTTGACGGAGCTGTGAATTCCTATGGAAATGGAATTGGGGAAATCATCGTCACTCCCCGAGGTACTCATATCCCGTTCACGGCAAGATTGAAATTTGACTGCACGAACAACATGGCTGAATATGAGGCATGTATTATGGGTCTCGAAGAAGCAGTGGATCTAAGGATTAAGATTCTTGATATTTACGGAGATTCGGCACTGGTGATTAATCAAATCAAAGGAGAATGGGAGACTCGTCATCCTGGTTTGATCCCTTACAGAGACTATGCTAGAAGATTGTTAACTTTCTTCAACAAGGTGGAATTACATCACATCCCTAGAGATGAGAATCAAATGGCTGATGCTTTAGCTACTTTGTCTTCAATGTTTCAAGTGAATGATTGGAACGACGTGCCTACAATCCGAGTTATGCGTCTCGACAGACCTGCTCATGTGTTCTCAGTAGAGGAGGTCACCGACGATAAACCGTGGTTCTTTGACATTAAACGTGTTCTTCAAACTCAAGAGTACCCGCCTGGGGCATCCAATAAAGATAGGAAGACGTTGAGAAGATTAGCAAGCAGTTTCTTTCTCAATGAAGAAGTTTTGTATAAGAGGAATTATGACATGGTCTTGCTCAGATGTGTAGACAGACGTGAGGCAGACATGCTGATGCAAGAAGTGCATGAAGGATCCTTTGGCACTCATGCCAATGGACATGCAATGGCTAGAAAGATGTTGAGAGCTGGTTACTATTGGATGACCATGGAATCCGACTGCTGCAAATATGTGAAGAAATGTCATAAATGCCAGATTTATGCGGACAGGATGCATGTGCCACCGACCCTCCTCAACGTTATCTCTTCACCTTGGCCTTTCTCTATGTGGGGCATTGATATGATTGGAATGATTGAACCCAAAGCTTCAAATGGTCATCGTTTCATCTTGGTAGCGATTGATTATTTTACCAAATGGGTGGAAGCAATATCTTATGCTAATGTAACCAGACAGGTGGTAGTCAGATTTATCAAGAATCAGATCATTTGTCGATACGGTATCCCGAGCAAGATCATCACTGATAATGGTTCGAATTTGAATAACAAGATGATGAGAGAGCTTTGTGAAGAGTTCAAGATCGAACATCATAATTCTTCTCCTTACAGACCGAAGATGAATGGAGCTGTTGAAGCTGCTAACAAGAATATCAAGAAGATTGTCCAGAAGATGGTGGTGACTTATAAAGATTGGCATGAAATGCTTCCGTTTGCTCTGCATGGATACCGTACTTCAGTTCGAACTTCAACGGGCGTGACCCCATTTTCCCTAGTTTATGGTATGGAAGCAGTACTCCCCGTGGAGGTTGAGATTCCGTCTCTGAGAGTGTTGATGGAAGCTAAACTTTCTGAGGCTGAATGGTGTCAAAGTAGGTATGATCAGTTGAATTTAATCGAAGAAAAGAGACTGACAGCTTTGTGTCACGGTCAATTGTATCAGCAGAGAATGAAGAAGGCTTTTGATAAGAAGTTTCGACCACGCGAGTTCAGAGAAGGTGACCTTGTGCTCAAGAAGATATTATCTTCCCAACCTGATTCTAGGGGAAAGTGGGCTCCGAATTATGAAGGACCGTATGTTGTTAAGAAAGTTTTCTCTGGAGGTGCCTTGATTCTCACCAATATGGACGGTGAAGATCTTCCGCGTCCCATGAACGCCGATGCAGTCAAGAAGTATTTCGCTTAGGCAGGCTTTTGGTCAGATCAGTCTTGGCATCTGAGCACATCCTGGAATTCAAAGTTATTAGGGAGAATAGTGATCATTGTTTTTGTATAACCTTTTATTTCATGTACTATTCCTCACATTTTTGTAAATCGTTGGAGTCGCGTTGTTAGCGAACTACCATCTTATTAATGAAATTCGAGCATTTACCTTCTGTGGGCAAAATCTTAATTTTTACGGCAATATTCGAAGCAAAGTATTTAAAATATTCTTATTTTCTAGAAAAAGTGTCGTGAACAACGAAAGGAATATTAACAGTCGTTCCGAAGAGGGTCAAGCCATGAAATGCAAAATAGTGCAGTAACTTATACTTGTATTATGAACCTGTTTTCTTTCGAATCGTCATGAAGTGTTGGTTGAGTGCACGCTTGGCTATAGTGGTGCTAAGTTGGTGACTCCTCAGTTGCTCCAATTAAGTGTTGTTTTGGATACCTTTGTTTGGGAGATCCTGAAGTGCGGTACACTTCGTCTCATGCCAGTGGTTTATTGGTATTGTAAGTCTGGATTTGGATGTTTTTCTCCTCAGAAGACTCGAGCTTTGTAGCGTTACGCTCCGACATTGCTCTGTGTTTCCAGTTCCGGGTATATTCCGTCTTCTCAAGATTGGCCGAGTATCTATTTTGCTGTGATAGCATATTATCTTCAAGATATTCCATATGTCTGTTTTGTCGGCATAACATTCATTTACTCATTTACACTCATATCAGCATGCATACCCCGTTTGCCGTTGATTTTGGGTCGTACTTTGTTTATTCGAACAACGTACATTTTTGTCCTTCCAAGTAGAAGGTTAGCTTAGGCGGAAAATGTGCTTCTTTTCTAAATTCCCCAGCTGAGCTAATCCTCGTGGATGATTTTTGATTCAGCTTACCTTGTCCATTTTTTGGATTGGATGAATCCCCAATCGAATCTCATTGAGTGGAGTCTCGTTTGACTGTTGTTCCCTCTGGTTATTGGAAGTGGTCGCCTCTTGCATAGGCTATCTCATTGACTTTCCCCAGTGAGTTTGCGACCTAGACGGTTGGTACATTTATTTTGCACATTTAAGTATGTGATCTCCTCGGGAAGGATTGATTCAGGGTTCTCTTTGGCGAAGATTTTTATTCTCTGCCAATATCATCGCAGTTTCCTTCTGAATTATTTTGGGAAGACGACAAGCGGCAACTCTTCATGAGCAACTTGTACGTTACTTCTTGAAAGCGCCGAGCAACAGCTCTTCACGAGTTACTAGTGCGTCATTTACTTTTTTGAAAGCGCCGAGCAGCAGTTCTTCACGAGCTACTAGTGCGTCATTTACTTTTTTGAAAGCGCCGAGCAGCAGTTCTTCACGAGCTACTAGTGCGTCATTTACTTTTTTGAAAGCGCCGAGCAGCAGCTCTTCACGAGCTACTAGTGCGTCATTTACTTTTTTGAAAGCGCCGAGCAGCAGCTCTTCACGAGCTACTAGTGCGTCATTTACTTTTTTGAAAGCGACAAGCAGCAGCTCCTCACGAGCTACCAGTACGTTATTATTCTTCGGAAAACGGCAAGCGGCGGTCTCTTTACTTGAGCAACTTGTACGTTATTACTTTTCTGGAATACAGCAAGTGGTAGTCTCTTTATTTGAGCAACTTGTATGTTATTGGTATTTTCTTTGGACAACGGCAAGTGGCAGCCTCTTTATTTGAGCAACTTGTATGTTATTGGTATTTTCTTTGGACGACAGCAAGTGGCAGCCTCTTTATTTGAGCAACTTGTTTGTTATTGGTATTTTCTTTGGACGACAGCAAGTGGCAGCCTCTTTATTTGAGCAACTTGTTTGTTAGTGGTATTTTCTTTGGACGACAACAAGTGGCAGCTTCTTTATTTGAACAACCTGCGTATCTACAATCTTATTACTTCAGCTTTAATTGGTATCTCTCCGGAAATCTCGCGGAGAAAATTTGTTATGAATTTTTACCTTCAGAAGTTGGTAACCTGTCATCAGCAAATTTGATATTTTTTGCCTATCTTCGACCTTGGGTTGTGAACTCACTGTTTTGGGTCAATAATCTTTTTACAGCCTATGCAAGACGCCTTCTTTGTTAGGGTCGGAGGTCATATCCCCTCAATTTTATTCGCTGTCAGGAGTCTGTCGTTTGAAGTCGATAACTCGTTTCCCCAGTAGCGTATAATTCATGTCTCTGTGTTTTGTTGGTGTTCGATTTCTCCAGCATTGTTTTGTTTCGTACAATATCTTTCTCTGAGAATTCAAGCACTACATTCATATCACTGCATGATGATGGCATCTTAGGACAAAATTTGCGTAATTATGTATTTAAGTACCTTCAATCTCGTCGAAACGAAGATTTTAATCTTCATATCTCCGGATAGAAGAAACTTAAATAGGGGCAGCTGTTGTACCCCAAATTTTGACCTGAGATACCATCTCCCATCTGCATCATTCGCATTGCAAGGGTTTTGACCTATTTTTATCAAATTTTTAAAGCAATGTAAAAATTCATAACTGCTTCGAGTCGAGAGCTATTTATTTGTTGAACGCTAAATTTATCAACTGATCAAGACTTAAATGACGTTTATTAATTATTTATTATCTTAAATTTAAATAATTGAAATCTATTTTCAATTGTTATATAATTTAAAGACTTATGAATAATGAAATAAACATTTTGAGAATGGGTTTATTAATTGATCAACGATGATTATTTAATTCTTTATCATTCTAGGTTAAATAATTAAAATTCTATTTTTTAATTATTATAATTTAGAATATTATGAATAATGAATTAAATAATTAAAGTTGTTAATTGGCCAATGATGTTTATTTATTTGTTTATCATTCTGAATTTAAATGATTGGATTTGATTTTCAGTTATTATATAATTTAAAGAATTATAAACAATAAATAAATAATTGGAAAGAAAAAAGAATTAATTGGGAAATAATAGAATTTTATTCACTTTATTCTATTTATTACAATTATCATTTAAATATTGTGTTATTACAAAATATTTATAATGGCAATTACATAAATGCTCAAAGTAAAATAAAAAAACTATTTTCCTAAATTCTAAATCTTCATCTTCTATCCAATGCCTTTTCGTCTGCTCATTTAATTTTACCTGCAAAAACAATTAAAAGAAAAGTCAGATTTGAATAAATAATTAAAAGCAGAAAATAAATTTAATGTTCATCATTAAAGGCAAACGGCTGGAATCAGTTTACCTTTTTTTGCAAATCACGGGATTTCTCCCGGTTCACAAAAAAAGGAGGAATTTTATTTCATAAATGAATGCACAATTTTGAAATATGCACAAATTCATTTCTATTTTTCAAAACTAAATATGCATAATTTTTTGTCACAATGTATATTTCAAATTATACACAGCATACAAATACATCATATGCCATTTCCCACAAGCAATGCAATGTAAACCTATGCAACTTAAGAAGAAGCCAAACAACATAGGCTCCCATGCAAGACAAAAAGAATTATGCAGTTTCAAAACAATGTGCAAGCAACATATACTTCCTCATTCATCATATTCCAGCCCTTTGCATTTTCAGAACAGTAGTACATTATATCATTTTTATATATCAAATGTACCCATGAGAGAGAAGAGAGAAAGAAATTGGTTTTGCAGGTTTTGGTTTAGGCAGAAAGAATTATAAGACAAAGCTACTGCAATATCACAGTAAAAGGAGAAACACAAGAGTAGAATACAAACAAAACTGCTGTAACAGTGTGATGCAGAAGGCCAAGAAGTTTGTAAAAATATTCAAACCTCCAGCTAACGTAAACCTGAGCCATCAAACACAAAAATGCCAAGCAATTGATATAAGAGAACAAAACACCCTTTCAAGAAACAGAGTTCACAACATATACCAAAGACTACCAAAGCAAAAGAAATTGTTCAAAACAAACTGCATAAACCATTTCAAAGCCTCAAGCTTTAAAAAACCTCAATCACCCAAACCGGCATAGAACCAAAAAATCAAACTCCAAAACCATCAACCTGCTACTGCTAAACCGTTAACCTGCCATAACCATATCAAAAACCTTATGGCCAAACACAAAAACCAATAGGGAACCTACTGTCATAAACCAAACCTATTACCATCCTGTCTAAAAAAAAAACCATGTCTACTGCATTCAAAAAACCAGTAAAACCTGTGTAAACCATACAAACACCTAGGCCTAAAAAAACCCGTAAAACCTGGTACTGCCTTATCCAAACATAACCAAAATCAAACCATCATTCACTATGGCCTAAAAAGCTAAAAATGCCAAAACCTGCATACTGCTAAACCGTTAACCTGTCATAAACCAAAAAACAGTATACCATTCCGAAAATCAGTTAAACCAAAACCACGCATCGAATGATATGGTCTAAACCTCAGAAAACCTGATTGAGCCACCAAAGCCAATATCACCATTTCAAAACCAAAACTAACGACCAAATCCCCAAAGCCTCAGAACTTGTCATCATTGGCTGTCATCAGACCACAGTAACAAAATATACAGAAGCATAGTTGAGAAGAAGAGAAAGGCAACACAACATCATAGGCAACATAATTTCAGGCAACGAAAATCACAAACGCAAAGAGGCAACAGGATCGCAGATTAGAAGAAGAGAAAGCTAGTCAAAAAAGTCTTTTTTCAACAATAGCAGTACCAAAGTCAGAGAGAAGAAGGAAGCTAAATACGAAATACCGGCCACCGAAGCTAGCCCACGACGCAACCCCCCTTGCCGTCCGGCCTCCTAAGCACCTTCAAACTCCCTCCTCCAGCTCCAAAGGTACCATTTCATCCCTTTTTTTTTTTTCAAAAACCTCCATATCACCATTAACAAACAAGAAGTCAGGATTAAAATGAATAAAATCAACGCATGCATTAATGAACCTTAACGAACAAAAGAGGAAATCGTACCGTGAATCTGTTGCCCAAGCGTCTTACTGGAGGGAAGAAGGAGATCAAAGTCACTGGTGGCCATGGACGGAGGCAAGTCAGAAGCGATCAACGCGAAGAAGATGAAGACAAGAGCATGAAGAAGAAGAACGGCGCCGTAACCAAACCCTAAGCTAATGTCCCAGCATTAAACGTGTTTAACCCCTAAGAACAATTGTGAACAAATGGGCCTTGTCCTGCTTTAAGCCCAGTGTGTTGCCTGTGCACCCCCCCGTTCTATCATTTTTTCTTTCTTTCCTTTTAGGATTTTAGTTTTGTAATAATTAGCAATTCCATTAAATAGGCATAGTTTAATTAATCATTTTAATAATTAATTTTATTAGTTCAACTTTTAGGAGTTAGTTTTGATAATTTTTGATAATTCCTTTTAATTAGAGTTAGGTTAATAACCTTTTTAAGTTTTAATTAATTTAGTATTTTAATAATTCTAAAATAATAACCTTTTATATTAATATCAAAAACATAAAATAGAAACATAAAAACTTAAAAAAAAACATTTTATTCCCCTTAATTAATTCTCTTTGCATTCATCCGTATAAAAAATACGTAAAAATGGAGAAACAATTAAAACACTTTCTTTTTACTAATATTAAATCAAAAATGCATTATATCATTTAGCCTATCATTTAATTATTGTACTTAATCATGATCCGCATAATTTTTCCGTTTATGTATTTCATATTTATTTGTTTATTCCGTTTACGTTTAAATCCAAAGGAAAAACGATAAATTTGTTGACTTCATGTCCTCAAATCTAATCGCGCGAATATTTGCATTTCTCATTAAAACTTAGGATAATTTGCCTTCAAAATTTCAACCTTTTCAAAACTTATACCCTTTAAGCAAAAACTTCGACGTTAGGTCGTCGTATCTTCAAAAACCTATCCGTATCCCTTTTCGGCCAAAACGATTTATTTTTATCAAGCAATCAAATTTTAAATAAACAGATATTTCAAAAGGTTCCTATAGAGTACTATAGATGCATTGGGTGCTAATACCTTCCCATTGTATAACCAACCCCCGAACCATAAGATCTCTTTTCGAAAACGCTTTGTATTTTTATTATTATTTACATTGCATATTTAGGGTTTTATTTCGCTCTTTTCCCTTTTCCTTTGGAAACAATAAAGCGCGGTGGCGACTCTTGCTTTTGTGAGACGAATTAATCAATAATTCGATCTCCGATTTACCCCGCTACATTTTTTATCGCTACAGTACCCATTTGAGATAAGGCTCCTGTGGGATGGAAGTTTTCTTCCCTAAAGCCTTACTATCAATTTTACTTACCATGCCCTAAGCACGTATAAACCTCCGACGATAACCTTGAAGATCACTTTCATAATCAAACACAATACCCTGGATAAGTTCGTCATGAGGACCGTCTCTTAGGGCTTAACCAAACTAACGTAGAGCCAAGGAAGGGTTGTAAGTAATACCTCCCCTAATTCCAAGGAGTGGAACATTAGGGAATTCTCCACAACGATCAATGATAGTGATGTCTTCATGAGATCGGGAACACCAGTAAATATCTATATCAGAAAGTGACATTATTATTTGCGACCACCTCAAACCTTGTTCATTATTCATTACCAAGCGGGGAAGGTGCAAAATAAACCACCTAGACAAAAAAGGAATACAACACATGAGGGTTCCTCGGCTCTTCATAGTGAGAGTATGAAGAGAATGAAAAATATCTCCAAGCAAAGTAGGCACAAGTTTACGAGCGAGAAAAATCTTGATGGCGTTCACATCAATGAGCTAGCCTGGATTAGAGAATAGTACCAACCCATAGATTAGAAGAGCCAAGATATCATCAAAAGCCTGGAAACTCATAACATCTAGGAATAGTTGAGCTTTCTCCAATAGAAATTTATCCACAAAACCTTTGACTCTGCTTCTTGTTTCCAAGTTAGATATAATGTCAGACTGCTTCAGATGTAAGGCTGCTGCAATAACTTCTGACTTCGGAGCTTAATCTAAACCGATGAAGGGCATCTGATCAAGAATAGGTAATCCAAGTAATTGAGAGAACTCATCCACAGTGGGCACCAACTGATAATCGGGAAAAGTGAAGCAGTGATGTGTAGGGTCAAAGAACTGGAAGAGAACACTCATCACGTCTTCCTCAAAACCTGGAGTAACCAAACTGAGCATTCGACCATGCCTTTTGATAAATGAAGAGCTTCCCGGAACCCTTGAGACTAACTCTTTAAGTTGAGGGGGTTTCCTTATAAAGCTGACCCAAATAGTGTTTCTGCAAGCGGAGGCCATGGTCTGCAAAACAGAACAAAGATAAATTCCCTGGTCCTTGAAATGGTTAGTAGAAATGAAATGGTATGAATATTATGATGCATGATGTTATGTTCGAACAATTTAATCATACACAGGCAAAATACACAAGGCCTTAGGTTACAGCTTGCATTGAGTTGTAGGTAAGTACCCTCTTGAAGTTTTAGTTGGCTCAACCTGTCCTAAAATAATGTTGTAGGTGTTTAGGTATTGGCTTGCATTTTTGGTAAATCCCAAGTGTATGTGTGAATGTCATGACTGATGTCATAACATTCTAGTTCAGTTTGTACTGGTTCATTAAGTACCTTTGCAGAAAAATATTGTAATTCAAATACTGATGTTTACAAGTGTGTATCTGAGCATTTTGCAAAATGATCACATTTTGCTAAATCAGTAGACAGGTTTTCTCAGATGTCATAACAAATGTTATGACATCCTGTTCTGAACTAACAGGATTGCAGGATTGGATAAGTCTGAGTTTTTTCAGGAAATAACTCAGTCCTTTCTGAACAGAATCCTGCGTTTTCTGAGGGGTAACCTAGCTCAACCCTAACCTGGTTAATAAAGTCCTGTGACCTGGTCTTTAGGTCAAACGGAATTAACCCTAGGTTTTTGGAAACCCTAACTGAAGTTGCAGCTGCTATATATTCAACAGAGCTGCTGTTTTTCAAGGATCGCTGCTGATTGATTAGAAGATCATTTGTAATCTGTATAGATTTGTTTATTTGTACTCCAAGCAATTATCATTGTGATAAGTGCCTTGGAATAGGTTTCTATTTGTAAGGGTTGTGTAGCACTCAAAGCTTTGAAGCAAGAGTGTTTGAATGTTCCTTGACTAAAGCTGTGAAGCAGAGTCAAGTTAGTTGTGTACATCACTCAAAGCTGTGAAGCACGAGTGATTGTGTTGCTTGATTAAAAAGCTGTGAAGCTTAATCAAGTGTTTGTTTTTGAAGAGTGTCTTCATTAATTCTTAAGTCAAATTGGTTTATGTATCACTGCTGTGATTGAGGGGGAGTGAGTAGGAACTCAGGTTTAAGTTGTACTTAGATTAGAATTGCATTGGGTAGGTCTTAAGTGAAGGAGATAAACTGGTTGGTTTATTCCTGAATTAACATCTCTTATAGTGGATTCTCTCCCTGGCTTGGTAGCCCCCAAAGTAGGTGTTGTTGCACACTGAACTGGGTAAACAATTGACTGTGTTCTTTATTGCTTTTGTATTTACTGTCATATAGTAAGTCAGATACGGTGTCATAACATTGAACGTGACATTGAGTATCTGCAGCAAGAATTTCAATTGGTATCAGAGCAGGCACCCTTCCTGTATTACTGGGTGAGATCTAGGGATATCACTTTCTGGCACTATGGACAAAGAAGGAGTTTTTGGAAATAGACCACCCATTCTGGATGGAACTAATTATGATTACTGGAAACCTCGTATGATTGCCTTCCTAAAATCTCTGGACAAAAAAGCTTGGAGAGCTGCTGACAAAGGATGGATTCATCCCACCATAACTGAGATAGATGGGACAATCAGTCTGAAGCCTGAGGAAGATTGGAGTAAAGAAGAAGATGAGTTAGCTCTGGGAAATTCAAAAGCTTTAAATGCCTTGTTCAATGGAATTGATAGAAACATTTTCAGACTAGTACATCAATATGAACTGGCCAAGGAAGTTTGGGACACTCTCAAAACTACTCATGAGGGAACTTCCAAAGTAAAAATGTCAAGGCTTCAGATGTTGACCACCAAATTTGAGAATCTAAAAATGATGGAAGATGAAACCATTCATGAGTTTCACATGAACATCTTGGAGATTGCCAACACCTCAGGAGCACTGGGAGAAAAAATGTCAGAAGAAAAACTGGTGAGGAAGATTCTCAGATCCTTGCCTAAAAGATTTGCAATGAAGGTAACTGCCATAGAGGAAGCCCAGGACATTAGCAAGTTGAAAGTGGATGAACTTATTGGGTCTCTTCAGACTTTTGAGATGGGGATCACTGATAATGGTGACAAGAAGAACAAAAGCATAGCACTTGTATCCAACACTGATGTTGAATACAAGGAGGATGAAGAAGAAAACATATCAGAAGCTATTTCCATGCTTGGAAGACAGTTCAACAGGCTCATCAAAAGAATGGACCCAAAGTCAAGGTCTAATGTTCATAACATTCCCTCTGACATTGACAGTTCCAGCAGAAGACCAAGGTCAGAAGATAAGGGAAACCAAGGCAGAGGTATTCAATGCCATGGATGTGAAGGATATGGACATATTCGAGCTGAATGTCCTACCTTTCTTAAGAAGCAAAAGAAAGGAATGACTGTTACTTGGTCTGACTATGATTCAGAAAGTAATTCTGAAGAAGAATCTGCCAAACTAGTTACTGCCCTAACTAGTGTTTGTACTTCTGAAAGTGACACTAGTGATGAAGAAGTGACATTTGAAGAACTGGCTGATACCTACAAGAAATTGTGTATCAGAAGTGCTGAAGTCTGTGTGCAGAATGAGAAACAATCAAAACTCATTATAAAGCTGGAGGCTGAAAAAAGGGCAAATCTTGAAACTATAAGTCATTTAGAAGGAGAAGTTCAACTGCTGAACTCACAACTGAATCAAATGACCAAATCTGTCAAGATGTTGACCAATGGAACAGACAAATTGGAAGAGATCCTTCAGGTTGGACAAAATGTGGGAAATAAATCTGGGCTAGGATTTATGGAAGCAAAGAAATCTGGTACTGGTAAGCAAATGTCAAAACGGATGTCTCAACACAACTCTCAACATCAGGAACAGAGACATATGAAGAAAAGGTACCAAAGATGGAAATGCCATCATTGTGGTAGATATGGCCACATAAAGCCCTTCTGCTTCAGATTACATGGATACCCTAATCAGATCTCAGGTGTCAAACCTAAGTCTAAAAAGGTACCACATGCTCCTCAATGGAAGAAAAAGGCTACTGCACTGATAGCTCACACTTCCCTGAGGGTCTCTGCAAAGGAAGACTGGTACTTTGACAGTGGATGTTCCAGACATATGACTGGAATCAAGAACCTCCTCAATAATGTTAAGCCTCACACCACCAGTTTTGTGACCTTTGGAGATGGGGCTAAAGGTGAAATCAAAGGAGTTGGTGATTTGGACTGCCCTGGAGTTCCAAGTCTGAATGAAGTACTGCTGGTGAAAGGACTGACCGCTAATCTCATTAGTATCAGTCAACTGTGTGATCTAGGATTCAAGGTCAATTTCTCAAAATCTGAATGCCTTGTAATCAATGACAAACAAGAGATAGTAATGAAAGGAGTCAGATCCAAAGACAACTGCTACTTGTGGGAGGCTGAGAACACTAATTCCTCATCTGTGTATTCCATTGCAAAAGAAGAAAAAGAGGTGAAACTGTGGCAGCATAAGCTTGGTCTCCTTCATCTAAGAAGAATGAAGAGAGCTATCTCTATGAAAACTGTCAGAAGAACTCCAAAACTACAGGTTGATGATATCTGTGATGTGGGAAATAAACTTGAAGAAGAATGTGTTGTCAGAACCTTAAGTCATCTTGACAAGGATGTTGGAAATAACAAGTCTCATAAATTCTGTTCTCAAAACATCTGGTCAAAGCAGATGCTCCCTGAGTACAATGTTACACAAGATGTTGTGACATTGTGGTGTGACAATCTGAAAACATTCAACATTTCCTTGAACCCTATTGACTTTGAAGAGAAGAAGTCATTTAAACTGGAACACAGATTCTCTAAGCTTCAGCTGAATGATTCTTCTACCAAGGCTCTTGTTAGAAATAAACTTGAAAATTTGAGGGGCAGGTTGGGTATTCACCAACATGAGAAATTATAGCAATTAGTTTTGCTTAAAACAAGGGTTGAAGGGATTAATTTTATTAAGTCTATATTTAGTGGGTTAATCATATTCTTTCACAATTCCTCAAAAGCTTTAAGAAGTTGAAGAGACTCCCTTTTACCCCCTACCTCTCTCATCCTTGCAACCTATTTCCTCCTCCCAATCAAAGATTTTTCTCAAACTACTACTATTACTCAAAGTTAATCAAAATGTCTCAGACATCGTCTTCCACCATGGCGGCTTCGTCTTCCTCATCATCGGCATCATCTGATCAAGATTCTAGGGCAATCACTACATGCACAGAATCTGAAGTTCTTGAGGTCACTCCTCTCAGGGAGATGGCAACTGACCCAGCCAGAGTCAAAAAGCTCAGAACCAGACATGCAGGAAGAGCTCAAGCTACAGCCTCTGGTAATTCTTCTCATCCTTCGTCTTCTGTACCTAATAGAGAAGGATCAGTTCAAGTACACCAAGCTATTGCTAGGCTGGTTACTAGCATTCTGAGTGGCAACCAATCTGTACCGGGGATTTCTATCCCTTTAAATCAATCAGAAAGTCCAAATGTGGAAGGTTCTGAAAATGTAGATGTCACTGAGGATGTTGTGACACCAAAAGACAACATTCAGAACCCCTCTGAAAAGGCTGCTGATCCACCTATCATTGATGTGGATGAAGATTACTCAGATAATGAACTGATTGCTAATGTGAACCCTAGCATAGCTAGGAGATTGATGAAAAGAAAGAGTAGTCAGAATGATAAACCTGATGCTAAGAAATCCAAGGCTGAAGGCATGGCTGAGAAAAGTATTCAGACAAAAGGGAAGAAGGCACAGGTGCAGACTGCTAGACAACCAATCTCTAAGAAAAGTAAAGAACCTGAAACTTCTGATTCTGATGAGGAATCAGAATTTGAGATTGATATTGAAGAAACTCCCATCAGAAGGAAGCTCCCCTCCAGCAAGATTGCTAGAGTGCCTGAAGTGCCAACAGACAACATCTCTTTTCATCATCCTGACAATGCAAACAGATGGAAGTATGTTTGCTTAAAGAGAATAGCCTTGGAGAGAGAACTCAACAATGATGCCTTGGAGTGCAAAAACATCATGGACCTGATCAAGAATGCTGGACTAATGAAGACAGTGATAAAGTTTAACAAATGCTATGAAAATCTGGTCAAGGAGTTTGTAGTGAACTTGTCTAATGATTGTGCTGATGGAAGGTCAGCTGACTTTGAGAGTGTGTTTGTTAGAGGAAGAAGGGTCAAGTTCTCTCCATCAGAAATCAACAAGTTTCTTGGAAGAACAAATAAGGACTGTCCTGATCTAGAGGCAACTGACAATGAAGTGTGTCTAACCATCACAGCCAGGCAAGTAAAGTGCTGGCCATTGAAAGGGAAGCTGAATGCTAGTAAACTCAGCATGAAATTTGCCATCTTGCATAAAATAGGTGCAGCAAACTGGGTGCCTACAAATCACAAATCAACTATCTCCACAGGATTGGGGAGATTTATCTATGCTATAGGAACCAAGACTGCCTTTGACTATGGAAGGTACATATTTGAACAAACTTTAAAGCATGCTGGCAGTTATGCTGTCAAAGGACCAATTGCCTTTCCCTCCCTCCTCTGTGGAATCATCCTTGCACAATTCCCTAATATCCTTGTGGCAAGAGATACAGTCTGCAAAAGAGCTCCTGCCCTTGGCCTGCACTACAAACTGTTTCAGGGATCTCATGCTCCAGACATTGTCATAACATCAGCTGAGACATCGTCTGTGAAGACCCAGTCCAAGACATCAGATGTCATAGCTGTTTTAAAAGAAACTTGCAAAGAGCTGGATACTAGAAAAAGGACCCTAGAACTTCTAATTGCCAGGCTAGAAAAGGAGGAAGCTGAAGAAAACAGAAGGGAAGAAGGTGAAGGACATCTCAACATTGAAGAAACTAGCTCCTCAGAATCTGATGACAGTGCTTGAAGGTTGATTGCTGTTTGGTGGAGTTTGGAAGTGTGTTCTGTTGTTGTCTGCTGCTGATCTTATTATTTTGTTTTGGATAACTGTATAATTTTTTGAACATGTTTTCTTTGGCCCATTTGTGGCTAAAGAGGGGGAGAATATTTTGGTACTTGCTTAATTAGTACTTGACATTCTGTGTTCTATTTTTCTGCTGTCACTTATTTCTGCTGCTATCTATCTCTGATTGTTTAGGGTCTTTAGCCAAAAATCTGCCAAAGGGGGAGTTTGTAGGTGTTTAGGTATTGGCTTGCATTTTTGGTAAATCCCAAGTGTATGTGTGAATGTCATGACTGATGTCATAACATTCTAGTTCAGTTTGTACTGGTTCATTAAGTACCTTTGCAGAAAAATATTGTAATTCAAATACTGATGTTTACAAGTGTGTATCTGAGCATTTTGCAAAATGATCACATTTTGCTAAATCAGTAGACAGGTTTTCTCAGATGTCATAACATATGTTATGACATCCTGTTCTGAACTAACAGGATTGCAGGATTGGATAAGTCTGAGTTTTTTCAGGAAATAACTCAGTCCTTTCTGAACAGAATCCTGCGTTTTCTGAGGGGTAACCTAGCTCAACCCTAACCTAGTTAATAAAGTCCTGTGACCTGGTCTTTAGGTCAAACGGAATTAACCCTAGGTTTTTGGAAACCTTAACTGAAGTTGCAGCTGCTATATATTCAACAGAGCTGCTGTTTTTCAAGGATCGCTGCTGATTGATTAGAAGATCATTTGTAATCTGTATAGATTTGTTTATTTGTACTCCAAGCAATTATCATTGTGATAAGTGCCTTGGAATAGGTTTCTATTTGTAAGGGTTGTGTAGCACTCAAAGCTTTGAAGCAAGAGTGTTTGAATGTTCCTTGACTAAAGTTGTGAAGCAGAGTCAAGTTAGTTGTGTACATCACTCAAAGCTGTGAAGCACGAGTGATTGTGTTGCTTGATTAAAAAGCTGTGAAGCTTAATCAAGTGTTTGTTTTTGAAGAGTGTCTTCATCAATTCTTAAGTCAAATTGGTTTATGTATCACTGCTGTGATTGAGGGGGAGTGAGTAGGAACTCAGGTTTAAGTTGTACTTAGATTAGAATTGCATTGGGTAGGTCTTAAGTGAAGGAGATAAACTGGTTGGTTTATTCCTGAATTAACATCTCTTATAGTGGATTCTCTCCCTGGCTTGGTAGCCCCCAGAGTAGGTGTTGTTGCACACTGAACTGGGTAAACAATTGACTGTGTTCTTTATTGCTTTTGTATTTACTGTCATATAGTAAGTCAGATACGGTGTCATAACATTGAACGTGACATTGAGTATCTGCAGCCAGAATTTCAAATGTAACTGGGTTCTAGGAGTCTCAATATCATCAATCTTTCTCTCGGGCATTGTTTCAACTCAAACATCTAATTTGCGACCGAAATATCCCGAGAGTACGACCTCATCGAGTATCAAACAACTTTAGTCTGCACAAAAGCTGGCTATCTCGCTACTTTCTAATAGCTAAGTTGTGTCAACTGAGGTTCTACGGTCAGTTAGTGCTTTATGACACCATGCGGCAGCCCAGCATTCTCGTTGACTTAACTCAAGAGACACCGGCACCAACCAATGTGTCGCACTAATGTAGCCATCTCTTCAACTATATCGGTGTACGCCATACAGTTTTCATGATCTATTGATACTTAGCTACAATACTCCAGATCCGAGTATAGGAGCTTTACAAGAATAACCTAAACAACCCCTTTAAGAATAAATCAGGCAAGTGAAACAATGAAAGCATTTAAATGTGAACTGTCTCTAAGGTAACCCTACTTTAGTGTTTCCCCAGTAGAGTCGCCCGTTTTGTTATATGGGGGGAGAACTAGTTTTACTATTTTTTGTGTTTTATCGTAAACTTTGCGGTTGGCAAGAGTCGCCACCGACTTTTGTTTTATCCAACAAAGGAAAGGGTGAAAATAACAGGAAAGACCTTTTGAGAATTTTTATGAGTAAGGGGGTAGGTTATGAAAAGGGAAGGTGTTAGCACCATTTTCATCTGTAATTATCTACGGGCTCTTAGTTGCTAGCTCACTTTGAAAATTCTTTTTGTATAAGTGTGTTTTTGAAAATATTTTGAAAAGATGCCTTAGTGCGGCAAACTTTGTAATGATTCTCGTATCGTTGAGAATGCATACAAAGTGTTTTTGTCTTTTAAAATATTTAGAAAATAAGTGTGTGAGAAATTTGTTTTATTTTGTGAGCAAGCAACTACAAGCTATCTACCTACTCGAAAGATCTTTGTTCTTTTCCTCTTTTCCTTTAGACAGTGATATCTTACCATTAGTTAGTAGGTAGCCATATCATTGGATGTTTTGAGAGACAAGCGTGGGTCATTGTAAAGTCACAAAGGCAACTCGTAAGATATTTTAGCAATTACTCTAAGGTACCAAGATCATTTAACGAGTCAACACCGAAGGATCATCAATGGACTATGATCTCTAAACCAAAGAGTCTTTGCTAAAACTTATCACGTTCGGGAGACGTGAATGTTGTTTTCCGAAGGCAACAAGTGGAGGTACCTTAGAGGTGTGCGTGTGCGAAATGTGTTATGTTTCAGTTATGTGTCTTGAGGTTAGGTTTTCTATCGTTTTCTTTTAAGGCTTATCATGCATGCCTAATTAATCTAACAATTAGATATATACATAAGGGCAGGAAATAAAAGTGCGGAAAGTAAACTACGCTATTACATCACTTTGGGGATGGGGGAATACAAACCAAAAATTAGGGATAAAATGTAAAGGTCCTAATTTAACTATTACAAACTATGGACAATTACAAAATCATGAAAAATAATAATGCAAAAATAAATAAATATACGGAGATGAAAGAGAGTAAAGATATCTAAAAAGCTCTAAAAAACTTCTAAGTATAAAAATGTTTTTGATATTTTTGTTTAGAAAAATAATTAAATTATGAAAAACCTAATTCTAATTAGTTAATTAATTGGAAAAAATTAACATGTGATTTAATTTAAATTAAATCACATTTTTATTATGAAAAAGATTAAATTAATTTTTCAAAGCCTAAGTCTGTTTTTATTTTATTTTATGATTAAATAAAGAAAAAAAGATTAATAAGCATTAAAAAAACAAAAGTGAAATTCAAATGGGCCTGATTTAAAGCAAATGGGGGGTACGTTTCAGAATTTTACTAGGCACAAAACGAATGGCCCAGGAGTCTGTTTTGGATCCAGTGAGAAGCGTGCCTTGGTGTTCATCATGGTGCTGATGGTTTTGGAGCGCTGGATCTGAGACTTTGAGATCTTATGGCCCAGATGGGAGACGTATCGTGTGCGCGCTCACCTTGCAATCACCGGATCTGCAAGAATAACATGGAAAAATAAAAATTCCTCACGCTTAGATCTAACCCATGGCGAGGCGCATGAATGCCTTATGTGTATGTGTGTTGCCACTAGGGTGACGTGATTCATCCGGTATATAAACACAAATGATTAAATATAATATTAAATCAATTGTATTTTTATTTTTTTTCAAAATGTGCATGCTGGGTTGGTCTCCTTGGATTTTGAATGAACCAGTCAGAACACTCATATGTGCTATGTATGCCCTTGCCGGATTCAACAAGACTCAGAGACACCGGAGTCAACCTCCGGTCATCTTCTCCAGCCACACAAAATTTCAAACCTGCAAAAACATAACGATCAAATCATACAAAGCACCCTACTCCCATTAAAATTCCCCCTGAATCCAAATCTGGCATATGTTTGAGCTAAAAGCTTCTGAATCATGCGCTTTGAATCAACACACAGATCAGAGGAAAAATGGTATCTAACCATTCTGCGTGCATGGGGATGTATCATTGGTCAGAACCTGTTTAGGAAGAACTCAGGAACACGTTAGTAGTAATCATGAAGCTTAATCCAATGTAAAATAAAAGCACATGAATTTCAAATATGTTATGCGATCGGAAATGCATGCCATGCCCTTCTCATGTGTTTTGGACCATGGTAACTGGTCCAAACTTACCCTTTCATGTCTTGGAAGAGAGTATGACTGAATTTATGGAATGAGCAGGTCTGTGGATAGAGCTTCGAGACATAAGGGTTTTTGATAATTTTTTGATAACTTTGCTAGCTTCTTGTGCAGTGATTTCGTGTCTTTGATCTGCTTTGGATTGCCTTTATATAGAGGGAAATAGGAGCTAACAAGTATGGAAAGGGACAAGGTATTCATTCCCATGAAATCAATATTCCAACACATTGAAAACTTTCCTTCTTTTCATGATTCTTGTCTCTTGGATGTCTTGCACGAATGTGGACATGTTGTCATGAGTTTGTATGGGTCTGTGCTAGACTAAAAACAAAAGGCCCAAACCTTCAAACATGGTTTACATTTTTATTTAATTTTATTTATTTTAAATGAATATAAATTCAAATAAAAGAAATAAAAATCCTAAAAATGTGTTAATGCTTTTTAGAGGTTCTCTAAGGTGTTTTGAATATGTTTGAACATCAAAAACTAGGTTCATTAGTTCAAAAATCCAATTTTGTTCATCTTGTATTTCATGAATTTCCTCAAAATTGCCCAACTTGTTCAACTCGTATCTTGCTCAATTTTCATATTTTGAAGGTGATCTTAGACTTTTTGAAACTCTCAAGATGTCCTCCACACTATATCTTTTAATCATTTTTGCATTTGAAGATATTATCTTGATGTAAGTTGCCTTGACAAAAAGTATCTTTTCTTGACTTTTGAAAAAGACCTATGATGTATTAGCTTATATCTTTCAAATGGAGTATTTTTTGGACTTGAGAATTAAAGAAAAGTTGTAGAGAATTGAATTTTATTCAAAATGGTATTTGGTTGGGGAAAAGTTGATGAGGCATGTGAAAGTTATGCATGGTCAAAGTTCAGTTGACTTCTCCTAAGGAAACCCTAATTTGACAATTCTTGACTTTTCATGATTTGAGAGCTTTCCTTGGGGAATCATGATCAAACCTTGATAAAATGATGAATATCACTTCAAAATGTTTATGTTGACCAAAAATCTTGAAGTTTGACTGTATGTTGACCGTAGTTGACTTTTTCCCCAACATAGTTGATTTTCAATCATCTAAGTCATTGACTGAGAAAACTTGTGATGCAAGACTGAAAACTTGACATGAACCTTGTCGAGGACCTATGATGAACCATGGAAACCACTTGATATCTTTTCAACCCAAATTTACTTGAGAAAATAAAAACCCTAGTTGTAGGCTCTTGGCTTAGGAGGAGCATTTGACTGGTCATCCCTTGAGATTCTTGAGTATTTGAGGAGCCTTGAAAGAATGCTTTAAAGAAAAATGGGAGGGAAAATTTTGGGGTACGACACCAGGTAAAATTAGACATATACAAACAAGGAAGATATCGACCGAAGAAGGCTCCAATAGGAATGCTGACCGAAGATAGACTTATGGAGAAAGAACACCGATCGAAGGCGAACTTTTTGGGGATAAAATATACATGTTTGGTCGGAGTTAGACATATATACGAAAGAGACCTACCAAAGTAGACTCTAACAAAGGACAACTGAGCAAAGGCAACCCTATAATGACAAGGAGACAAGCCGAAGATATATTCTTGAGGAAAGAATGGTGATCATAAACGAACCTACTGGGGATTCACATTTATATTGAACCCGAATAGAACTTCGATCGAAGGAGAACTTGCAAATGGAAAAGAGACCAACTGTAAGGACTCTAAATAAGGATTTCCAAAACACATTAGACTTGAAGAGGTTACAATTGCACAAGAACTACAATATCCCTCAAGCCAAAGGCGGGGTGTACTTCTCCAAGAGTGGAAATTATCTGAATTACCACACACCAAGTATGGATACTCAAATACTTGAGAAATAAGAAAGGTTATACACCGACCCTTACTAGCACTCTAACGGTAAAGCAAACACGGGTAAAATAACTGAGGACTTGTAGGAGCAAGGAAAAATCATGACTCACTGGGAAAAAGGGAAATACCAAAGACCCGATTGGTGGCATACCAAAACAGACTCCGTTGGGGAAACAAGATAGGATCACCCTAAAGGAAAGTTACGGAGGTAATTCAAATCTTAGCACATAACAATATGATTACTTCAGTTAAACATAAATGGCTTATACCTCGATGCATGTTAGAATATTTTTTTGTTATAGATGCAATACAATGATGGATGTTTAGTGATACACTAGTGAAACCAAGACAATAATCGACTGCTGAGAAGACAAAGAACTTCCTAACGATTATTCTTGCACATCTGATCTTCTGTAGAGAATAGTCGATCTGAATTTCATGGAGAAATTGCAAATCTGAAACATAAACTTCAAAGGATCGATATCACTGGGGAAGTAAATTCTTGGGAGAAATATTGCAAATATAAATTGCAGTTTAGAGAAAATCTTGAACCTTGATCAAACTCTTAACTTCCCGAGGAACAAATTCCTTGTCTCCTTCCAGGATGAGGAAAACATTGCTGGGAATGGAAACTTTCTCGGGTAGAGTTTCTTGATGCAGATAACTTCTATTGTGGATAATGAGAATTCTTGAATAAAAAGAAAACCAATATCAGACCCCACTGCATACTTTACCATCAGGGGTAAAAATGTTCACTTGGGGAAGAAGAAAGAATCATTGAAACAAAAACTTGAGGTTCAAAATTCCACTGGGGATATCTCAACAATCTTCTATCACCGGGGATAAAAAGAGTTCTGACCTGCACTCCCATGTGCACCACACTAGGGATACAAGATTTTGTATAATTTTCATCATTACTAGGCTTTGGTAGGGAAGAGAAAACTTGTTCTGCTAGGGATAAGAGGAAAGTTGATCAAGAAACTCCTCGAAACTCAGCTCCACCTAGGGAGAAAGCTACGTCTTCCACTTGGGAACATAAAAGCTCTTGATATCAATATTACCGAGACAAGCTACACTGAGGGAATACACCTTATCAAGGTTCATGCCAACAAGGACTTGTACTGGGGAGAAGAAATTACTCCATCGGGAATAATACACGTCTTCATGGGGATACAAACCATAATCTCCCATATGCAATCAGGAATCTCTTTAAGAAACCTGACATTAGAAAACCACACTGGGGAGGAAAATGCACACTTCATGGGGAAGATGAGTGCCAACCTCACTAGGGAAGCATAATGTCGACTTCAAGGGGAGTATATCAAGAATCTTAGATCGGTAAATAAAACCAAAAATCTTTGAAAGGAGCAGACTGCATTGAGGAAAGGGATTATACAGGATCATGGATTATGTTCTGTCTGGGAGATGATATGCCTTCATTGGGGATATTGGATTATGTTCTGAGAAAACATCCTTCCCATTTAGAATAACATGCTGATCATAAGCATACCTCTCTTTGTTCGCTTACTGGCATGCTTCTTTCTAGAAAAGACAAACAATACCTGCAAAATTGGAAATTATAGCAACATGCCCCATGTATGAAATGGCAACCTTAGCCGTCATCCCGGACACCCAAAATTCGAAGAAATTTCATATATTTATATCATGTGATATAAAGCTTAAAAATGCAAACTTTATAAAACTGATCATCTAAGGGAACCAAGAACATCTTGGAAGTTTCTCGGGAAACTTAACTTCATTGAGGAATAATTAGTCCAAACCAACGACCACTGGGTATAAATTGCGATAAAAGATTGCAACTCAAACATGTCAACTTTGAGGAGAAATGTCACTGAAAAGTGGACTTTTAAGAGGATACTGTAAAAATAAATTGCAGCCCACTGAACATAAATCATCTTAACTTCAAAAAGGTCCTAAACTCCTTGGGAATAAATGCTTCGCTGAAATAAAGGAAAACTTCACTTGAGGAATTAAGAACTTCAGACCAAGGACTCCTTTAAGCTTACCTTCATTGAGGATGATACAACACCTTCCATCACTAGGGAAAAGGATAATTCTTAAAATAAATCTCACGAGCACGATCTATACTGGGGAGATAAACTGTTGTACCAAACCCAAAAAGATGTACTCTTCTGGGGAAAACATCTCTGAAGAGAACCCTTTAGAAAATAGACCTTTGTCAATGAGATAATGAAAGAGAGTGACCATTGCATGCAATGGAGCCTTTAATGGGAAAGGAACTCCTTCTAGGAAACATCGTTTCCATCATGAACCTTGTAGGGGTAACAACTTCAAACACTCTCCGCTTCCTTGCTCGTACCCAGCTGAGGATAACGATCCAAACTTCAACTCGAGATAATTGTCTTGACTTCTGATGGAGGAACATAAATAACCTGGATGTAAATCCCCAATGAGCCAAGGATAACAATCCTTACCTCCTGACATTCGCAAGTTATTTAGTCTGCGCCTGGGCTCAACTTGTTCAAACTCTGAAACGGAGGAATATCCCTGCATAATACCTTGCCCCAGTCTGTAGGGCCTTTGAAGGAATTTTCTCCAAGAGGACCTTTTGAGATCTGTACCATCAAGATAACTTGCCCCAGTATAATGAATTTTGAACATTATCTCTGGTTAACCAAAGTTAGAGATGGTTTCAACCATGCTTGTGTGAATGCCCTTGATTAATCAGCACTTTGAGAGATTTTGCGAATCTTGACATAACTATCCTAGATTTACTTCACTTTTAGGGATTCTTCGAATCTTGACATAACTGCCCCTGATTTATTGAATTCTTTTACTTCATAGAGCGTTAACACGTTCCATGTTCCTTAGGGTTACCCAATTTTGAGATACTCTCACCTTTTCTCAACAGAGTACTCACATTGGAATGTCTTACCCATGCTCAACAAAGTCTCTTCAAACCATTTCATCGCCTCATGCACATGGAAGAATGAGAAGCTCGAGGAATTTTGAAGGCAACACCTCTTCAGAGTAATTGACTTATGTCTTGAAAGTAGGCTAGTACACAACCGCACTTCTCAACTTAAATTAACTCATATTCAAGCATATACTTGAAGTAATCTGTCCCTTATGACCATACAGAAAGTGATACATCATTTCTCAACGGAGACTTCTGAGCAATCAAAACTTCCACTCAATCTTCTTCAGATCATTTCTCCAACTGGTCTTCTTTCACTCAACGGAATCAATAGAAAGTCTGCCCCAGATTAAGATCATTCTAAAAAATGATTTACCCTCAACGATATCCTGAAGCAATTTATCCCTCGAGATAATCAAACTTTTCATCTGATGCTCATTATGCAAGAACACTTTATGTTTAAGCACTTGTTTATATGAAAATAATTTTCTATTTCGAGAATGGTAATTTTAATGCAAATCCTATGGTTATTGTAATACGGTGGGAGAACTGACTTTTTTAGTGTTATCGTAAATGTGCGGTTAGCAAGAGTCGCCACCGACTTTTCTTTTATCTAATATTTAGGAAAGGTGAAAAGAACAGGAAAGACCTTTAAACGATTTTGAGTTCTGCGGGGGGGGGGGGGGGGGGGGGGGTAAATTATGTAAAGGGAAGGTGTTAGCACCCTTTACATCTGTTGTTATCTACGGGCTCTTAATTTCTTAGCTCACTTTCTTTTTGTGTGTGAATTGTTTGAAAATATTTTTGAAATGTCGATGTAAGGCAGACTTTGTAATAATTCTTATATCAGTCCTCAAGAATGTATGCAAAGTGTTTCGTAACATATTATTTTGAAAGTGTGATGTGAGAAAATGTTTTGTTTGTGAGCAAGAATTCAAGAATCCTACCCACCGGGATTTTGTCTTTCCTACTATGTTCCTTTTCCTTTGGAGATAGTCTTATCCATACCATTAGTTGGTAGGTAATCTTATCTATTGGGTGCGAAGGGAAATGAGTAGGGTCATCGTATGGTCATCGAAGGAAACGTGTAAGGATACTTTAGCAATTGTATCGAAGGGACTATCATTACTTTTCTCGTAGGGTCATCGAGGGACTAGATCATCTTTTCGTAGGTAACTCGAGGGACATTGAGAGACTATGATCTTTTTTATTGTAGGGACTATGATGATTGTATCGTAGGGTCTTTTTCTAAAGTATCCTACTTTCGAGAGACATGACCAATATTCATAAGGCAACAAGAGAGGTTACCCTAGAGGTGTAAGTGTGAAGAGTGTTTATTGTAGTTTATTTTATCTGGAGATTAGGGTTATCTAAATTTGATTTAATTCTTGCCATACAATCCTATTAGCTAAACAATTATATATACAAGGCATAAACGTATAAGTGCGGAAAAGTAAAGTCCTACGTTATTACAAGGCCTTAAGGTAGTTACACGATAAAGAAATTATGCGGGGATTTAACCTAGGTTATTACAAAATTTGTACATTCTATACAATTTTTCTAATAAAATAAATATAAAAATAAAATAAAATGTTAGTAAATTATTTTTTAATGTATGTTAGAAATTAATTTTGTGTATTTTTGTTTATTTGTTAATTTAAGAAATGAGTTAAAAAAATATGAAACAAAGCATAAAAATAGAAATGTATGAGGTGAAGCTTGAACCCACACCCTTCCCTTCACTAGTCAATGATCTTACCACCACGCCACTTGTTGTTGCTTTCTATTGAATCAGGTATCAACCAAAATATAAACAACTTAAACGAATATGTGTGGTTTGGAAAATATTAGAGAAAAATGCTGAAGCTAGGACTCGAACCCACGCCCTTACCTATACTATATAGCGCCTTTACCAATTGTGTCATTGTTGTTTCTTGTTATTTATATGTGAGTAAAAATATATATAATAAAATAAAATTACAATATAATCAAGGCTTTGAGATTTTTCTTTTCCAAACCTTAGTGTTTCTCACTGTTATTCCTCCTTTTTATGGTCTGAATGTAATGAGTATATATAGAAGAGAAGATTAGATCAAAATCTCATGGAATTAAGGCTTATATGATTTGTTTCATGTTGTGTTTAAAATATTTCCAAAATTTAAGATTTGCCTTCAAAATATGCCATACACGGTTTTGGCATGTTTGTCACGTGTTTTTTGGGCCTCCATCTTGATTCAAACAAAGTCCAATGTGCCTTGATCCATTAGTTTGTTATTTTATTTAATTTATTTTAATAATATTTGCATAAAATTAAAATAAATAAAATAAAAAAAACATGGCCATGTACCAAATGACTTATAGGGCCTCTAACATGTCATAAACATGTTTGAACCTCAAAAGTTTGGCCCATTAGTCCAAAACATCAAAATTGTTCAATGAAAGTTTCATGCATTTCTCCATATTTTCTTAACTTGCACCAATCATAACTCTCTCAATTTTTGTAATATGAAGGTGATCTTGGAATTTTTTGAAACCTCAAGATGTCTCCTACTACTTTCATTTTGATTACATTTTCATTCAAAGTATTTAACTTGATGTAAATTGCGTTCACAAAAAGCCTCTTTTTGTTGACTTTCAAAATGACCTGTAAAGTTTTGGCTCATATCTCTCAAATGAGGCATTTTTGGCCTTGAGCTTCGAGAGACAAAATTGTAGAAAATTTAATTTCCTTCAATATAGGCTTTGGTTGAGGAATTTATGATGAAGTATGTGAAATTTGTGCTTGGTCAAAGTTCAGTTGACTTCTCCTTAAGAAAACCCTAATTTAGTAACTTTTGACTTTTGATGAATCTTGAGTTTTCTTGATGAATCATGATAAACCCTTTATCAAATGATGAACATTACTTTAAAATATTGATGTTGACCAAAATTCTTGAAGTTTGACTGCAGATTGATCAATGTTGACTTTTTATCCAATACAATTGATTTTCACTCATATGAGCAATTGACTGAACAAACTTATGAAGTAAGGTATGAAACTTGATATGAGGATTCTTTGAAGCATATTAGGAACTATGAAACCCACTTGAGGAATTATAAGCTCAATTTATTTTGAGAGAAACAAAACCCTAGTTGCAGGTGAATTTCTTAGGAGGAGGACTTGTCTGATCAATTCCTTGAGTATCCTTGAGAAATTGAAACTTCTATGAGACCGAGGGAGTGTCTTAAATTAATTTGTATTGGAAATGGGAGGGAAAATTTTGGGGTACAACAGCTGCCCCTGTTCAATCTTCTTAAACCTGAGGAATTAGATTGGCATGTACGCCATTCGTGATTTAGAGGTGGAAGAGGATTGAAAACTTAAGTGCCTGTGAATTTTCACTAACCGGTGCAATAAGTAACACAATTGGTTGATTTCCTTGCTTGAATAGACTTAAAGATGCCATTCGGACAGATGACGGAGTGTCACCAGATATGGGCTTATAGATACCATCCAAAGTGTCTATTGATAGGAGTATCAAAATGAGTCTATGCTCGACGTTATTTGAGAAGTATATTAGAATGAGTCTATGTCTGACTGTGTCTAGAAGATGTGCTAGGGAGTGTCAGAATAAATCTTATGTATCGATTGTATCTAAATGATGTTCTAGAATGAGTCTATGTCTTGACTGTATCTATAGGAGGATCGAAATGAGTCTTCGCCCGACTGTATCTGAGATCCATATTAGAATGATTCTATGCCTGATTGTATCTAAAAGATGTACTAGAATGAATATTAGAATGAATCTATATCTTGATCGTATCTGAATTGTATCTAGAAGATGTATTGGAATGAGTATCAGAATGAATCTATATCTCGATCATATCTGAATTGTATCTAGAAGATGTACTAGAATGAATCTACTCCTGACTATATCCAAAGGAGTATCAGAATGAATCATCGATTGGTTGTATCTGAAGGATGATAAACTGTTGACAATATTTATCTGTTTGTGAACTAACCTGAAAAACAAAGTTAGTTTTATGCAATGTCATGATGTATGTAATTCGTTGTGTAATGATGCTCTCAAAATACATGAGAATGTGTTTTGTATGCGTATGCTATGATATTTTGTAAATGATGTATGGGTGCAAGATGTCGCTGACGGTAGCGGTAACTTCGTATAGAAATGTTTAGTTGAGGAAAATAAATTCCTGACTGTTGTTGGGGATGAAGAATATGAATCTTTAATTTCTGCTGGGAACGATTTTGATGGGGATTCACGCTTTCTGTTTGTGGATATTTTGTTAGGGATCTCCGACTTCTGCTTGGGGATAAAAGTATTTCAGGAAAGTCAGTAGTCTGTCGTTTGGGGTAATTTTATTTTTATGTACCCTGATTAGGGATAAAAGAGGTGGATAATTCTATGATGCATTATCTGACCAGGTTTCAGATACGGGTGTCAACTCCTCTGGAGATATCCACCTTGAATAAACCCTGATGGAGAAGAGAATCCTGTCGGGGATTTTATGGTGTTGGAGAAATAAACTCCGTTGGAAAATTAAATTCCTGTAAACTGCATTGAGGGAAAAAACTCTGATGGGGAACAAAACTCTATAGACCGCACTGAGGAAGTTTCTGCAAGATACTGGGGAAATGATCAATTCCTGTCTGTAAGGAAATCTACTTGGGGAAATGATCATGTCAAGCTATCCATTGGGGATATGGAGATGAATTGTTGGAGAATGTCCTAATTTCTACTTGAGGGCATATTAGACCTGCTAGGAAGTGTACCTTTGTTGGGGGTAACTTCTTGAGGATTGCTTTATAGGTATTTGAGAATAGCTGAAACTTTATCCCAACTCCTAGGTTCCTTAGTAATTAATATTCTTGTTTTTATGTAAATATTTGTAACCAGTAATCATGTTCAAATGCACATGTTCATTCAAAATAATCATTGGACGTATTTGCAAACAAAATAGAGGAAGTAAAACATTTTCGAGTTTTTAAAAAGGACTTAAATTGATTTAGAAAGTTTGCCTATAAACAGGCAGTTTTATACAAAGAGACATACATCCATGAAAGAGGAAATCATCGTAAAACCGGAAAAGTACAAAGTGGTAAACAAAGAAAAACAACTATGTGGAAATGATCCCATAGAGTTTCAACTCTTCTATTGCCCCTATGTTTTCAAGCATCTCATCGCTTGTAGTTGGAAGAAGATGACTGGATTGATCTATACCATCTGAACTTGTCATTGGTTATAACACTGGCTATAAGTAGATGATCCAAAGGGACATAGTCGTACGTTTTAATCCCTAACTATTCCTGGACCGCCCTTTCGGGTTTTCAGTCCATCGGGATACCCTATTTTCCCCAAGCCACCTTTTCTGGTTTTCGACTTGTCTGGTGTACAATTTTTATTTATATGTCCCTAATGTTAGACGATGTGATCTATCTAGAAGGGGGGTTGAAAAGATCATTTAAAATAATTTTCTCTTTTTTAAAAATTGTTTTTCAGAAAAATATGCGAAAGCTTCCTGGAATCTCCAATCGCCTAAATGATCCTCTATTGAAAAGATCGGACATGCGTAATCGTATGGGATATAATGACAAAGTAAGAATCAATGCATTTTACTCAATTTATCAATCACTTATACATCCTTAATGAATATTAATTACTTCCAATGAGTTGAATGAGATAAGAATAAGCACAATGAATAATTTGTGGATTAGTCAATTCGTTAAACACCTTGTGAGAAAAGCACCCTTAGGTTTGATTTTACTAAATTGTAGTGGTAAGTTTTCTTAGGTATCAATCAAAAGGATTGTTACCAATGTTTTGAAATGAACTCAACACACTACAATTTCAATAAATGCATATTTGACAAATTCATTTTCGCATAATACAGTAATCAAGTATAGAGATAAATAAAAAGCAGAAGAACACACGATTTGTTAAGGCAGTTCCCCTTGTCGTGCTCGGGTAGGGTACGTCTGCGCCTAATTCGAGAATATAGAATTGAGATATTTGATATTAAGTTGCAAATGATACAAGAGAAGATATAGTTCATAATACAAACAAACCAATGTTGCTGATGTAACAGTCTTCTTCCCTTTCCTTGGTTTGAGCAAAACCAAGTGCCAAAATCTTCGAACAAACCTCCGATTACCGCTACTTGATTAAGAAAACCCACCGTTTCTTAATCCTTTCACTCGAATGATTTCGATCATAAGCAATTTGACCCCAAATCAATCTTCACAATCCTCCGGTTACCGCTACTTGATTAAGCAAACCCACCATTTCTTAATCCTTTCACTCGACTGAATTTAATGAAGTAAAGACTTATGCAAAAACCCCCGCACCAATAGGAATATTGGAGGAGAAAATCCAAATGATTTTATTTAAGAACATCCCACAATTTCTCAACCCAATTCTGAATTGAATCCTTGATTTGAACTTTATCACCATAACAATTTTATTGAATAAACAACCATGACTATGTGTAGATGTTGATTTTTGAGAAGACATGATGAAGATGATGAGCACTATGTGTATCTTTCACTAGTTCTTGTTAACTTCAAATAATGATGCATAATGAATATATATATGTTACCTAATAGCCAAGACCCACAGTCATAGAAGAAAATCAGATGAGACCAGCGAGCGGTCGACTCAACCAGAAGTAGGGGTCAGCGCGACATAACCCGCAACCAGGGAAATAACTGTTTTTAAGTGCAATATGTCGACTGCGTTAGGACTTGAGTCGATGAAAACTTTGAATATTTTGATTCCCAGGTTGATTCGACCAGAAGGGTGGACGTGATACATCCAGCAGTGAGAGAGAAATCCATTATGAAGTGCAATGCGTCGACCACTTCAGGACTTACGTCGATGTAAACTTTGTATGTTTTGATTTCCAGTTTCGACCGGAAGGGTCGACCTGACACATCCAGGGCTTGATTGAAGATGATGAGTTGACCACACACATCTTTGAGTCGACACACATATTGAATTTTCTCAAAAATAAGTGTTTCTGGAGATCTTCATTCCAATCATTCCATTGCAAGATTGTTCATAGGACTAACCCAAATACAGAGAAATTAATAATCATTTTGACATCATTAAAATACTTATAGAGAGACTTTGCCCTCACATACTTCCCCTTTTTGATGATGGCAAAATAGTTCTCAAATATGCTCCCCCCGAGTTTATGCATTCCGCTTGCAGGCTATATATAATCTTCTATGTTCACTTCTCCCCCTTTGACAACATCAAAAAGAGAAAAAGCACAAGTTCAAGAGTAACAAAATATATCAAATGCAAAATCATTTTCCATTTGCAAGTAAAAACACAAACAATCATTCACATAAAATGAAATTAGTGCAGATCATAAAATGTAATAATTAGACAAATGTATGTAGAATATTACAAACCAGTTAATAAGGACAAGTGCATGAGGTTAACAAAAGAAGGGTAACATAAGAACTTAAACAGAATTACATACATAAACATGAATCAATTTTCTAGGTTGTCGGTATCATTTTTTTCTTGAGTATCAGGTGGAAGGTTTGGAAAATGCTGAAGGAAGGTGGAATGAAGGGAGGCAAGGTTCTCAGCTTTTGATTGAAGCATGCCTTCCAACGTGGAGTACCGCTGATCTTAAATATTTGAATAGTTTGAGAACATTTCGTTTTTTACTTTGACAAGGTTTTAGAGGTTCAAAATCTTCTCATTCTGAAGGAATGCGTCTTCCTTTTGTTGGATATGCATTTTCTCCAAAAGAGCTATCACATTTGCATTGTTTTCTTGAGGAACCGGGGCATCCTCGTCCATATTTGCTTCATTTTCTTCTTCCTCGGACTCTTATTCTTCTTCATTATCATCCTCTTCACCACCACTATTTTGGAACAAAACAAATGTACTTCTCACACCATAACGGTATCTTTGTTCCTTG
Source organism: Vicia faba (assembly GCA_948472305.1). NCBI lineage: Eukaryota > Viridiplantae > Streptophyta > Magnoliopsida > Fabales > Fabaceae > Vicia > Vicia faba. The sequence goes on from OX451741.1 coordinate 78,229,286, forward strand.
TGATCCCATTGGAAGCCCATCAAAGTAAGTGATTTCTTTGTGAATTCAAGATCAGAAGTCATACCAACCTAAGGAATTCCTAGAACTTTAATATTTTCTCGATTGAGAACTGTTTGAATGAAAGAGGGATAGCATAGTGCGGTGCCTCTTCCAAAGTTGTGTAGATCAAACATTCAGCTAGCAAAATAATGTGGCCAATGAACCTTTATTTTATGTTTTAAAACATAAAGCAGTTGAACCTCAACTTTATCCACACGAGAAAGACCTCCCTTCTTGGGTCGAATAATGTGGAAAACGATCCAAAAGAGAATCATATCAAATGGGGCTACGACACCAGTCATTATAGATCTTGGAAAGAAATCACTGTTTACAATTCTGTCACTGTAAGGTTTCTTGAGCATGGAGTTTAAAGCCGACTTGAATTCATAGTTAGGAGCAAGAACAATATCAGATATTTTAATAGCATCATAGTCAACTGGTCACATACCAAATAGGTCTTTCCATACATGCGAGCTAACCATATAATATTTGTTGTTGATTCTATATTTAAATTCAAAACCTTCAAACTTTCCTTGCATGCCAGCATAGAACATTTTGACTAAATCCTCATTATAAGGTGTATCACATTCAAGAAATACGTGGAAGTTCTAAAATCTTAACAATTCAGTAATTTCAGGAAGATGCATATGACCCAAGGTTTTCAGATATAAAGTCGATTGTCTAACTATGTCTCTCTTACCAAAAGTGTCTGCAAAAGTACCAACAATGTCATCAGAGAGAAGTGAAAGAGCAATTATCGGAATATTCGAAGGAACATTGGAGGAGCTTCCTCTGAAGGTTCTCTTATTAGATACCCTTGAATCCATTAGGGAAATTTCTTGATAGAAATGGGTATGTGAGGAAGATTTTGAGAGAGATGGATTTTGAGAGTTTTTAGGCTTTTGATAGAAGTGAGTGAATATAGAAAATAAAATAACAAAATGATATAAAAAAACAAAGAAATCAGACATTTTCGTGATGCGTCGACCGCTTATAGAGCGTTGTGTCGATGCAAGAATTATTCTACTTGATACTGAGGGAGATATAAGGTACGCGTCGACGCATGTAAGCTATGAGTCGACTCAAAAGTAAAGAATTTTGATTTTATGCAGCTTTTTCAATTGATTTCATGCAATTTATATAACACTTAGAATCCCTATGTATTTTAACAACAAACATAAAGAAGAACAAGTTTAGCATTTACACATGGTTAAGAGTAGAGAATAGATAAGAATGATATTACCTTCATGAGAGTTGATAAGAGCTTTAACCAAGGATATCCATAAGTGCATCAAGCATTAAGAGAATATGTTCAATAAAATAAAAGGTATGCAACTTGCTTAAGTTACAACCTATCCGAGGTATCGAGAACACCAAGTTCCCTACGGATGTGATGGAAGGGATCCATAGCGAGTGGTTTAGTAAAAATGTCAGCAAGTTGATTTTTTCTATCAACATGCTCAAAAATAACATCACCCTTTTCCACATGATCCCTTAGAAAATGATGCCTTATCTCAATATGTTTTATGCGAGAGTGCAAAATCAGATTTTTGGTTAGGTTGATGGCACTTGTATTGTCACAAAAAATAGGAATGTGATCAAGTTGGACATTAAAGTCGAGTAACTATTGTTTGAGCCACAATATTTGGGTAGAATAATTACCGGTTGTAATGTATTCCTCTTCGACGGTTGATAATGCAACTGAAACTTGCTTTTTGCTATGCCAATTGACCAAAGAATTTGAAAAGAAATGAAAAGTACGACTAGTTCTTTTCCTATCCGATTTGCAACCGGAAAAGTCATAATTGGAATAGCCAACCAAAGAATAATCACTACCCTTGGAGTAGAAAAGTCCATACTTAGTTGTACCACTAAGGTACCTAAGTATGCGCTTTACGGCTTTTAAGTGTGACGCCTTAGGACATGATTGAAACCGAGCACACATGCAAACACTAAACATAATATCTGGACGAGAGGCCGTAAGATAAAGATGGGAACTAATCACATCTCTATACCTTTTTATATCGACGAGCTTACCATTATCATCTCGGTCCAAGTTCACGATCGTAGGCATAAGAGTATCGATTGTTTAGAGTTTTCCATGTCAAATTGCTTGAGTAGGTCAAGACCATATTTGGTTTGACTCACGAATGTTCCTTTATTTAATTGCTTGATTTGAAGTCCAAGGAAGTAGTTTAACTCTCCCATCATGCTCATCTCAAGTTCTCCCTGCATCATCTTAGAGAATTTCTTGACCAAAGATGTGTTAGAAGAACAAAAAGTAATGTCATCTACATAAACTTGAACTAAAATAAAATGCTTTCCTTCATGCTTAATAAAAAGGGTTGTGTCAACCTTTCCTCTTGATAATCCTTGATCTAGTAAGAATTTGCTAAGACGTTCGTACCAAGCCGTATGGGCTTATTTAAGACCGTATAATGCACGCTTAAGTTTGTAAACATAGTTAGGATTCTCAAAATTCTCAAAACCGGGAGGTTGAGACACATAAACCTCTTCATTAATGTATACATTTAAGAAGGCACTTTTTACATCCATTTGGAATAATTTAAAGTTTTGCGAGCATGCATATGCAAGCAAAAGGCGTATAGCCTCGAGTCGGGCCACTGGAGCATAAGTTTCCTCATAATCTATGCCTTCCTCTTGGTTATACCCTTGGGCAACAAGTCGAGCCTTGTTGCGAGTTATAATTCCGTTTTCGTCTAGTTTGTTCCTAAAAACCCATTTAGTTCCAATAACTCGATGATCACGCGGAGGGGGGACAAGATCCCAAACCTCATTTCTTTTAAACTTATTCAGTTCCTCTTGCATGGATAAAAACCAATGTTCATCGAGTAAGGCATCTTTAGAGTTTTTGGGTTCAATTTGAGAGACGAAAGCAAAATGATAACAAAAGTTACTTAACTTAGAGCGAGTTGTTACTCCCTTTGAAATATCTCCTAGGATGTTGTCAATGGGATGATCCTTAGAGGTTTTCCATTCCAAAGTAAGATCATTTTTATTGCTTGGATGATCTTCCTCTATTTCTTCAGATACTTGATCCAACTCTTCTTCAATTTTAGTAGATTCCGAGTCCTTTTCTTTGGGATCTTGTAGTATGCTTTCCGAAGATACACTTGCACCATCATAAACACTACCCTTTCCGACTAATTTCAGATCAGATTCATCAAAGGAAACATGTACAGAATCTTCAACTATATGTAATATTTTATTAAATACTCTATAGGCTTTGCTTGATTGAGAGTATCTGAGAAAGATACCTTCGTCAGCTTTTGAATCAAATTTACCTAACTTTTCTTTACCATTATTTAACACCTAGCATTTACATCCTAAGACATGAAGATGAGAAATATTTGGTTTTCTTCCTTTCAAAAGTTCATATGGTGTTTTTTTAGAAAGGACGTATTAGAACCCTATTCAAAACATAACATGCCGTGTTAATGGCATCAGCCCAAAAGTATTTTGGAAGACGGTGTTCATTAATCATAGTTCTTCCGAGTTCTTCTAAAACACGGTTTTTACGTTCCACCACTCCATTTTATTGAGGAGTACGTGTAGCGGAAAAATTATGATCAATACCGTGTTTTTCACAAAATTTATCAAAGAGATCATTCTCAAATTCACTACCGTGATTGCTTTAGTGTTCAATTTATTTTGAGAAAACTTGGAAAAAATTTCAAATGCAAGAAAGGTGTCACTTTTATTTGCCAAGAAAATTGTCCAACAAAATCTTGAGTAGTCATCTACAATAACGAATCCATAGTAGTTACCACCTAGACTTTTAATTCTAGATGGTCCAAAAAGATCCATATGAAGAAGTCCAAGAGGTCTCGTTGTAGAAACAATGTTTTTAGATTTAAACCAGATTTTAGTTTGCTTCCCCATTTGGCAAGCATCACATAAGTGATCCTTGGAAAATTTTAGTTTTGCTAAACCGACTACTAAATCTTTAGAGACAACTCTATTTAACAAATCAAAATTCAAGTGAGTTAGACGTCTATGCCACAACCATGAGTCCTCATTTAAAGTGACTAGATATTTAGATCCAGTTAGAGATACATTATTCAAGTCAAGCATGTATACATTATTTACTGTTGTACCCCAAAATTTGCCCTCCCATATTTCTCAAAACATTTCAAGAAAATTCACAAGTCCAACCCGGCGCGTTATGTTCAGGTATTCTTTCGCCAAGATATCTCTGATAACGTATTCTCAAATTCAGTTTCGGCTCAAGAGTCAATTCTTTAAAGAAGGTATCCGAATGTGTGAGTTTTCTCGAAGAAATATGGTGAAAAAGTGTGCTGAAAGTGCAGTTTTTACGCGCTAAAAAATTCATAACTTGAAGATCGTGACTCGTTTTGAACCCGTTCTGGTGGCCAAAATTCCGTCTTGACATTATCTACGTTTTCATCTCTCACGGCTGGAAGCCAATTTCGATCAGAAGGTCTTCAAAAATGTGGATTTATCAAGTATTTTCGTGCAGAAAATTTGTGACAGAAGTTTATTTGCGTCATGTTCAGAAAATCATAACTTGGTCGATTTTCATCGTATCGAGCTGGTTCCGGTGCCAAAATTTCACAAATTGAGTTGGCTACATTTTCACAGAAGGTATTAAGTTCAAACGGTATTCAAAAGGCCTTCGTTTTTTGCTCAGAGTGCGTGACACGCTGAAAATCCTGAATGCTGAATATTATTTCATCTGGGCCGAAACTTTGAAAATTCATAACTCGGTCAATTTTTATCGGATTGGACTCATATTTTTACACAAGGTCACTAACTCATAGATCTACAACTTTGCTTCAAAAGTCGAGACCAAATTATGCACCGATCAATACCAGTTTTTTATTGAAGAACGTGTCAGAGTCGACACTGGAGCCCAAAATAAGTTTGTCTGAGCTGAAACTTCAAAAATTCATAACTAATTCACCGTTTATCTGATTGAGCCGATTTTCGGACAGGAGTTAGTTCTTGATGTCGGCTACATTTTGTTTTCACATTTCAACTTCAAAAATTGCACTTAAGTCCCGGCGATTTAGCCTGGAAAGTGACGAACTCAAGTGAACATTGGAGGCCCAATTGCACATTCAAAGCCCATTTTCTTTACCCTAATTTCCATTATATAATCACCTTCTTTTCACACAAACCAGAGAGGAGGAAAAGAGAGAAAAAAACCTTGCCACAACACTGTTAGAATATCAAATTCTTTCAAGAACCCTAAAACCTTGAAATCCTTATTACAAATCCATCTCTCACTACAAACAAGCCATCACAGTTACAAACCAACACCTCACTACTTCTTCAGTAAGGGTAAGGCTGGCTTGATCTCCATGATCCTAATTTTCCAGTAAGGCATAAAAGCATTCAGGCCACTGATTTTCCAGTAAGGGTAAGATTGATTTGATCTCCATGATCAAAATGGTATAATCATTCATACATGCCATATTGTGCCTAAACATTAAATTTCTTCATATATTGACTTTATTTGCATTTTATGATTTTATTTAATGTGTTCGTACTGCAGATTTAGACAGGATCCCATGCAGGTTCATTAAGGAACGTTGAGACCAAAAGCCAAATGGCCAAAAGCCAAAAGCCAAATGGCCAAAGTAGAAAAACTTATGCATGACACTAATACATGGCGAGACAGACATCCTAGAAGATTAAGGAACGTTGAGGCCAGAACATAAATGGCCAACAGCCAGAACACAAATGGCCATGAAACCCAATCCAATGGCCAAAGAATGCAGACCACGGTACTCAGGAGTCAATGAACACGCACGTGATGCCAGAAAGTCAAACAACGCTTTTTGTCTAATGGGCCAGATTTCTCACAAAAAACCTCCCTTTGAGTCTGAATACCCTCCATGGTTTGCACATTTTTATTTTTTTATTTGATTTTCCTTTTTATTCTTTTAATTGTTTTCAATTGTTTTCTTTAATTTCATAAATTAATTTTCATAAGATAAAAAATCAGAAACTAAAATATATTTAATTATTATTATTTCTCTATTAATTTATTTTATAAATAAAACCTTTATTAATTAATTAGTTTTTTATTCTAGGGTTAACTTTAACATTTTCTTAATAAAATTTAAAATTTGTAGAATTAGGTTAATTACTTTTATCTTTTTCTTTTCTTTCATCATTATTAATTATTAATTATATATTTTTGTAAATAAAATTGTATTAATTAATTAGGTTAATTTTAGATTAAATTTTAATGCTTTTCTTAATAAATTAAAAATAACCAGAAGTAGGGTTAATTAATTAATTTCATTTAGTTCTCATTAAAAAAATCATAAATACCAAAAAAAAACTCAAAAATCTTTTCTTTTTCATTTTTATTTAATTAATTGGTTAATCGTAATTTCCTTAAAAGGGTCCAACGCCCTCGCATTCCCGATTTTAATTCTCTTTGCATTTTTTATTTCCTTTCTTATTATATTTATGTAATTCTCCCAAAGCCGTGTAAATTGGACGTTTTATTTCTCGCACTTTATTTCTTTATTCAAATCGGGTCCTGGATTAAATTTGGCGATGTGGACCCGCGCCTTTGTAATAGTTTAGGAACTTTATATTTCTCGCAACTTTTTAACTGTTAATAATTGCATGCAAGAATGAATGTCTAAATAAAAACAAAAGCGTAGATCACCCATAACATGACAAGACAAAAATAAATGAACATGACACACAAATCACACACCACCCCTAGGGTACGCCTCACTGTTGCCTTGCCCTTCGAAAGGTGATCGTCGAGTAGAGGATGTCTTAGTAAGTCCTCATGATCCGGGAACCTGACACGAAGGTAGCTTCTAAGGTGTCTTCCTATTGCTCCGGTGATCACCATGTCCCGAACCTCGAATTGACCCGAACACCTCCAACGGTGGTGCTACCTACCTCTCAATGGTGGGATGGCACTACTTTAAAGGATATTTACACAGACGAATTCCTTAGGGTAGGTAGACGACTCTAGATACTTGCTCTAAATTTCAAAACAAATCAAAAATACTTTTCACACCGACACCTTTTCAAAAAGCTTTCGAAAGCAATTTTTCAAACACTCTTGAGGACCGATACAAGAGTCGAACTGGAATTTTCAAAGAAACTTTTTTAAAACCCACAATTGAAAAGCAAACAAACCATTTTTGAAAACACAAATGAGCAAGTATCTAAGAGCCCATGGATAACCATGGATAGAAAGGGTGCTAATACCTTCCCTTTCTATAATCTACCTCCCGAACCGAGAGCAATCTCTTTAAGGAATTTTTCTGTGCTTTTGTCCTTTCCATTTGGAGAAAATAAAAGACGGTGGCGACTCTTGCTTCCGCGATATTTCGCGAACCAGCATTAAACAGTCAGTTCCAGATCCACCGATCACAGAACTGGCGACTCTGCTGGGGACACAAACTTAAAGTGAGGTGTACCTTAGGGATAGTTCATAACTGTGTTTTCAATTGTTTTCCTTGCTTGCTTTAAATTCGTGGGTTGCATGGGAGTTACATAGATCCTAACCCGGATCTGGGGATACCCTGTTTAGGTAGCATAAGCTGTGAGGGACCTGTCCGGCGTAGACCGACACGGGTGAAACAGTGGCTACGTTGGTGTGGCACCTTGGTCTGTACCGATATCCCTTGTGTCGCAACGAGGAGAATATGGGTCTTCCAAGGAGTCATTAAGCACCAACAACCTTAGAACCTTAAATGACACAACTTGGCCATTAGAACAGTAGCAGTATGCTACGCCCATTGAGGCTAAACTCTCGTGATGGTTCTGGCCGCAAGAAAAGATTGCGATGCTGGAGTTATGACCGATTGAGGATAGTCAATGATATTGGGATCCTTTAAGAACCCGGTTACTTTAATAGGACAGGTTGAGCCCACCAACTTCAAGAGGGTAATACCCAGACCCCATGCTGGCCTAAACTCTAAGGGTTTCTCTTGTGTGACTTGTGTGCCTTCGTACTTGACTACTTGCATGCTTGTTATCTGACACATGAACTACTTGCAGGTTTTGTTTATAGTCCTTAATTGGGACTCGTAACAGGGTTTACTAAGTCTCTTGCAGGTTTTGTTTATAGTCCTTAATTGGGACTCCTAACAGAGTGTACTGAGTTTCTTGCAGGTTTTGGTTTGCAGTCCTTAATTGGGACTCGTAACAGGGTTTACCTACATTACCCCATGCATAGCATGACATCATACCATTGCATACATCCTGCACAAAAAACTAATCCATTTCAAGGATCTCAAGGGCTTGTGATGCAGGTCATGGTGAATCAACTATCCCAGCAAGGGGCAAAGAGGATTTATTTTCCTCTAGCCAAGGTTGTCAGGGGCTATGACCCACTGGATATGGTGAGCCTTTGACCCGGGAAGAAGAATTCTCAACAACATGGGTTTCCTTCAATCAAGCTATAAATTCCAATGCTAATAATTTTCTTGTTTACCCTGCGAGGTCCTTGAAAGCATTGCATGCATACATACACATCATTGCATTACAGGTATCCCTTTTGCAGGTCACTTACCTTTCTCGCTGTTTATTTCAGCAATGGCTTCCCAACAAGATAACCAGGACCTTCTTGCTCAAGAGACCCGGTTCGGGGAAATCCTCCTGAATCTATCCAAGGGGCAGGAGGAGCTAAGGACACTTCTCATGGAGACTTTGGTCAGGAACAGCGCTGAGGACGAACGACTGAAACACCTGCAAGCTGAAATGGATGTATTGAAAGCCCAGATGCTGGGGCAGGTGACTGCCATTCAAGGTTTATCTCAAAGACAAGAAGAGCTCGGAGTTCTCATCAACCAACTGCTTCAGGGTAACCAACTGGGGCAAACATCTAAGGTTAAAGGGCCAGTCATCATTCAACCACCTTTGAGACAAGGAGGTAAGGGGAGAGCTCCTCAAATGGCCCCAGTATCACAAATTCAGCATCAACCTTGCCAGCTTCAGCCAGACAAGCCCAGGAGGCAATTCACCCAGATTAACATGTCGTTGTTTCAAGCTTTACAACGCCTGTTGAGGTTAAACCTGATCATATTAAGGGCTCATCCCCGGAACCCCAACACAACATCTCCTGTCTATGATCCCAATAAAAGGTGTGCCTACCACTCTGCCAGTCCAGGACATGATACAAATGAGTGTTGGGCTCTGAAGAACAAGATCCAGGACTTGATTGATGAAGGGGCATTGGAGTTCACACAAGATGGTCAGGCTGAATTTTTCTACCATCCCTCCAAGGCTCACCATTTGAAGTGACAAGCCCTGAGACTAGAAAACTTTTGTTCATTCGAATGTTCAAATGGTGTTGTTCTTTAATTGTTTAAACATTTACTCATGTTAAACGTTGTTATTTCATTAATGCATCGCATATGTCTGTTTTGAAGCAATATATTCGTATTCACTATACGCAAATTATTTTCATATTTTTTCTGATGATCAACTCTCAATTAATAATTCTAAGCCTCTTGAGGGAGGATGACGAAAACGATACCATAATCTACAGTATGCTTTTGAACAGACCCCGCTGATGAGGTACAGACATTGTTTCAATCCCTAAACACTGGAGTTATAAGGATGATAATCCCTCGTCAACCCCTCTGAGCCAAAGAAGTAGGAGTTTTTCTTTTCGAAATTTAAAACCCTTAATCATAACCTGGGGCAGGGTAATTCTCTCAGTTGATCCAAGTGCATAACAAACGGCACCAAAAAGGTCTTTACAAAACAAAGAAAGACAGTGATGGTTCCGAATAATTAATAAGGATAGACAGTCATTACATCTCAAAAATAAGAACCCAATAAGTCAAAACCTATGAAGGGGACTTACAAAACTGGGGCATCCCGCTGACTGTAATCACAAAGAAACAGTTCAGGCAAAAAAAATATAGGGATAATGAAATCAAAAAAGAAAGAGGTCCTACAAACCCTCAACAAAAACAAAATGACTGTCTATTCAGAATAAATCATCAACATCCGAATCATCACCGGAAAATCAGATCAAAGACTCAAACAAGGTCTAACGTATGATCAACTGAGTTTAGGTTTGGAGAACATCACGAAGAGCGGGTGGGTACAAATAAAATTTGAGCCTTTATCCTTTGTTTCTTAAACCGTGAACCAGGCCACGTTATAACCCTTAAAAGTCCTAGCTGAAGCATGGGTTAGTTCGAAAGCATACTGTTACGAAAGGTATCCTGACTCCTTAAGGCCTACAGTATATACGGAGTTGACATCACGTTTTACAAACATTCACTTGTTTTATGAAAAAGAATGCATTTTCAAAATCTTCAAGACATACATAAGCTTTGCATTTTTAACATGACTTTGTTTGCATATGACTATTTGTTTGAAGAGCAGGGAAATTCGCACGACGAATGCCTAGTGAACAAAAGCACTTCCAATCAAGGGGCATGGCATGATCATTGTCCATCATCTGGGGCAGTCCAGTCAAGATTCAAGGAATCTCTCAAATGTCAAATAGCCAGGGGAAAATCTCCGCCTGAGCCACTCGGGGCATTGGACATGAATTCCCAGCAACGAGGCTTGCATGACCAAACATCTTCTGGTAGCATGACAAAACACTTCTAACAGGGGCAACTCCCTACATTCTGAGAGCATGGATATAGTCGAAAAAATACTACGCAGAATCAAAGACCCGCTAGGTTGACGTACCTAGGCAAAAATAAGGGCTTCCCGGCGAACCAAAAGGGTTCGGGCAAAAATGAGGGATGAAATGAAAAATCTGTACACCCGGCAAGTCGAAAACCTGAAAAGGCGGCTTGGGAAAAAATGGGTATCCCGGTGGACTGAAAACCCGAAAGGGCGGTCCAGGAAAAAGTTAGGGATCAAGAGCGTACGACTATATCCCGTCATCTTGTCACTTGCCTACCAGAAGTAAGTTTGACCATCAACAACTATCAGCACCTCACAGGTCTTCCTCTCCCATCTCAGAAACAGGGGCAATGATGAGCTGTCCAAGCAAGCTAATCATCCTGTCCTCCAAGGTATCAAGGTAGGTTCTGTTGAAGAACATAACCAATACATCTTAATTCCCCAGAGAGTGAGCCAACAAATCAATACACTCTCCCCAAGCAAAGCTGTACAATCAAACCTTAAGGAAGTTGGGTATCCCCCAGCAGATCTCAACATTCCCCAGCAATATACATGCATTCTTAATAAGCATCCCCGACAGTCTTGGTCTAAAGATTGTTCCCCGGCGGTATATCAAACATTCAGCGGAGTGACTTCCAATACATCTCAAAACTCCCCCAGGAGAGTCCAATCCAATTTCCCCAGGAAAAAGTTGGAATCCATCTCCCCAAGCAGTAAGCTTATCCCCAGTAGATTCTGGAAGCTTATTCCCCCCTGCAGAGCATGAACGCGTCTCCCAACTTTATTCAAAGAGTTATTTCCTTACCAGGATATAACTGGGTTATACTCAGCCAAAAGCCACGAAAAGATCGTCCCCGACAAAGTCTCCTTATCCCCAGCAAAGTCTATTAACACTTCCAAAAGAACAGTGGTATCCCCAGCGAAGTTACCATCAACATTTCAGCAAAGTATCTATCTCCCCACAAAGTATTGTTCCCCAGCAAGATCATTAGAGTACTTTTCTCCCTGCAGAGTAATCCATTCGCCAAGTTTATTCCCCAACGGAGTTATCTTCTCCTACCGGTATTCTTGCAGCTATCATCCCCAGCGGAGGCAAACATCTATTCTTCAATATCAGCCCAGGATATGACTTCCCGGCACCCGTCAAGGATTTATTTTCCTAAGACGAAAACATACATTCATAAACATCGCACTCCCATACATATATGCATCACATCTTACAAATCTCATTATGTTGAGAACATCACTGCTTGATCCATGTCATGCATTGCATATGACTGACCTTTACCTCTCAGGAAAGATTCAGTTAAGTTCTCAGCTATTTCAAGACCTAGACCGGTTCAGTTAAGTCGACCCTAAGATTTTTCTATTTCTTATCCAGTTCAAGGCCTTCTCTGGTTCAGTCAGATCGACCCTAAGATCTCCCTGTTGCTTATCCAGTTGAAGATTTCAAGACCTAGACCGGTTCAGTTAATCGACCCTAAGATTTTCTGTTTCTTATCCAGTCAAAGGCCTTCTCTAGTCCAGATAAATCGACCCCTAACAGATTTTCCTGATAAAGACTCAGTAGAAGATATCCAAGATTCTCTCAATGATTACTGTTGAGGTTGTAGTCGCCTGTGGTTCTCTCCCCGTTACTGCGGAGGTAGTAATCGCCCCAAGATTCTCTCAGCGTTACTGTTGAAGTAGAAGTTATCCAAGATTCTCTCAATGATTACTGTTGAGGTTGTAGTCGCCTGTGGTTCTCTCCCCGTTACTGCGGAGGTAGTAATCGCCCCAAGATTCTCTCAGCGTTACTGTTGAAGTAGAAGTTATCCAAGATTCTCTCAATGATTACTGTTGAGGTTGAAGTCGCCCAAGATTCTCTCAATGATTACTGTTGAGGTTGAAGTCGCCCAAGATTCTCTCAATGATTACTGTTGAGGTTGAAGTCGCCCAAGATTCTCTCAATGATTACTGTTGAGGTTGAAGTCGCCCAAGATTCTCTCAATGATTACTGTTGAGGTTGAAGTCGCCCAAGACTTTCTCAATGATTACTGTTGAGGTTGAAGTCGCCCAAGATTCTCTCAATGATTACTGTTGAGGTTGAAGTCGCCCAAGATTCGCTCAATGATTACTGTTGAGGTTGAAGTCGCCCAAGATTCTCTCAGCGTTCCTGTTGAGGTAGTAATCGTCCAAGATTCTCTCAACGTTCCTGTTGAGGTAGTAATCGTCCAAGGTTCTCTCACCGTTCCTGTTGAGGTAGTAACCATCCCTGGTTCATTCATCGCCGTTTGAAGCTCCAGATTCGATTCCTGTAGCCAGTCAGGGCGCATCTATACAAAGAGTTTGAAGACCAGCTCCTGTAAACAGGCCAGGTAATCATTTTCTTTTTCAGGTACGCAAGTTCTCGCTAAGGAATCTCTTACGCGATCGACACCCAGATGGCATCTATAAGCCCATCCATCTACCCATCATCTCTTAGCATGGCATCTATAAGCCCATCATCCTATCCATCAATCTCTAAATGGCATCTATAAGCCCATTCCCCCGTCACACTACTATGTGAGCGCAAATTTCTGGGCACTCTAGTGTTCAATCATCTTCCACCTTCGGATTACGAAAGGCACGTCAGCCAATCTGCATCCTAAGGTCTAAGAAGATTGAACAGGGGCAACTGTTGTACCCCAAAATTTGCCCTCCCATATTTCTCAAAACATTTCAAGAAAATTCACAAGTCCAACCCGGCGCGTCATGTTCAGGTATTCTTTCGCCAAGATATCTCTGATAACGTATTCTCAAATTCAGGTTCGGCTCAAGAGTCAATTCTTTAAAGAAGGTATCCGAATGTGTGAGTTTTCTCGAAGAAATATGGTGAAAAAGTGTGCTGAAAGTGCAGTTTTTACGCGCTAAAAAATTCATAACTTGAAGATCGTGACTCGTTTTGAACCCGTTCCGGTGGCCAAAATTCCGTCTTGACATTATCTACGTTTTCATCTCTCACGGCTGGAAGCCAATTTCGATCAGAAGGTCTTCAAAAATGTGGATTTATCAAGTATTTTCGTGCAGAAAATTTGTGACAGAAGTTTATTTGCGTCATGTTCAGAAAATCATAACTTGGTCGATTTTCATCGTATCGAGCTGGTTCCAGTGCCAAAATTTCACAAATTGAGTTGGCTACATTTTCACAGAAGGTATTGAGTTCAAGCGGTATTCAAAAGGCCTTTGTTTTTTGCTCAGAGTGCGTGACACGCTGAAAATCCTGAATGCTGAATATTATTTCATCTGGGCCGAAACTTCGAAAATTCATAACTCGGTCAATTTTTATCGGATTGGACTCATATTTTTAAACAAGGTCACTGACTCATAGATCTACAACTTTTCTTCAAAAGTCGAGACCAAATTATGCACCGATCAATACCAGTTTTTTATTGAAGAACGTGTCAGAGTCGACACTGGAGCCCAAAATAAGTTTGTCTGAGCTGAAACTTCAAAAATTCATAACTAATTCACCGTTTATCTGATTGAGCCGATTTTCGGACAGGAGTTAGTTCTTGATGTCGGCTACATTTTGTTTTCACATTTCAACTTCAAAAATTGCACTTAAGTCCCTGCGATTTAGCCTGGAAAGTGACGAACTCAAGTGAACATTGGAGGCCCAATTGCACATTCAAAGCCCATTTTCTTTACCCTAATTTCCATTATATAATCACCTTCTTTTCACACAAACCAGAGAAGAGGAAAAGAGAGAAAAAAACCTTGCCACAACACTATTAGAATATCAAATTCTTTCAAGAACCCTAAAACCTTGAAATCCTTATTACAAATCCCTCTCTCACTACAAACAAGCCATCACAGTTACAAACCAACACCTCACTACTTCTTCAGTAAGGGTAAGGCTGGCTTGATCTCCATGATCCTAATTTTCCAGTAAGGCATAAAAGCATTCAGACCACTAATTTTCCAATAAGGGTAAGATTGATTTGATCTCCATGATCAAAATGGTATAATCATTCATACATGCCATATTGTGCCTAAACATTAAATTTCTTCATATATTGGCTTTATTTGCATTTTATGATTTTATTTAATGTGTTCGTGAGATTCAACACTGCAGATTTAGACAGGATCCCATGCAGGTTCATTAAGGAACGTTGAGGCCAAAAGCCAAATGACCAAAAGCCAAAAGGCAAATGGTCAAAGTAGAAAAACTTATGCATGACACTAATATATGGCGAGACAGACATCCTAGAAGATTAAGGAACGTTGAGGCCAGAACATAAATGGCCAACAACCAGAACACAAATGGCCATGAAACCCAATCCAATGGCCAAAGAATACAGACCACGGTACTCAGGAGTCAATGAACACGCACGTGATGCCAGAAATTCAAACAACGCTTTTTGTCTAATGGGCCAGATTTCTCACAAAAAACCTCCCTTTGGGTCTGAATACCCTCCATGGTTTGCACATTTTTATTTTTTATTTGATTTTCCTTTTTATTCTTTTAATTGTTTTTAATTGTTTTCTTTAATTTCATAAATTAATTTTCATAAGATAAAAAATCAGAAACAAAAATATATTTAATTATTATTATTTCTCTATTAATTTATTTTGTAAATAAAACCTTTATTAATTAATTAGTTTTTTATTCTAGGGTTAACTTTAACATTTTCTTAATAAAATTTAAAATTTGTAGAATTAGGTTAATTACTTTTATCTTTTTCTTTTCTTTCATCATTATTAATTATTAATTATATATTTTTGTAAATAAAATTGTATTAATTAATTAGGTTAATTTTAGATTAAATTTTAATGCTTTTCTTAATAAATTAAAAATAACCAGAAGTAGGGTTAATTAATTAATTTCATTTAGTTCTCATTAAAAAAATCATAAATACAAAAAAAGAACTCAAAAATCTTTTCTTTTTCATTTTTATTTAATTAATTGGTTAATCGTAATTTCCTTAAAAGGGTCCAACGCCCTCGCATTCCCGATTTTAATTCTCTTTGCATTTTTTATTTCCTTTCTTATTATATTTATGTAACTCTCCCAAAGCCGTGTAAATTGGACGTTTTATTTCTCGCACTTTATTTCTTTATTCAAATCGGGTCCTGGATTAAATTTGGCGATGTGGACCCGCGCCTTTGTAATAGTTTAGGAACTTTATATTTCTCGCAACTTTTTAACTGTTAATAATTGCATGCAAGAATGAATGTCTAAATAAAAACAAAAGCATAGATCACCCATAACATGACAAGACAAAAATAAATGAACATGACACACAAATCACACACCACCCCTAGGGTACGCCTCACTGTTGCCTTGCCCTTCGAAAGGTGATCGTCGAGTAGAGGATATCTTAGTAAGTCCTCATGATCCGGGAACCTGGCATGAGGGTAGCTTCTAAGGTGTCTTCCTATTGCTCCGGTGATCACCATGTCCCGAACCTCGAATTGACCCGAACACCTCCAACGGTGGTGCTACCTACCTCTCAATGGTGGGATGGCACTACTTTAAAGGATATTTACACAGACGAATTCCTTAGGGTAGGTAGACGACTCTAGATACTTGCTCTAAATTTCAAAACAAATCAAAAATACTTTTCACACCGACACCTTTTCAAAAAGCTTTCGAAAGCAATTTTTCAAACACTCTTGAGGACCGATACAAGAGTCGAACTGGAATTTTCAAAGAAACTTTTTTAAAACCCACAATTGAAAAGCAAACAAACCATTTTTGAAAACACAAATGAGCAAGTATCTAAGAGCCCATGGATAACCATGGATAGAAAGGGTGCTAATACCTTCCCTTTCTATAATCTACCTCCCGAACCGAGAGCAATCTCTTTAAGGAATTTTTCTGTGCTTTTGTCCTTTCCATTTGGAGAAAATAAAAGACGGTGGCGACTCTTGCTTCCGCGACATTTCGCGAACCAGCGTTAAACAGTCAGTTCCAGATCCACTGATCACATTTACCCTCAAGACTTTGAACACATCATCTTTCTTATCATTGTGTTCAATTATGCAACAATCTTTTGAAAATGATACATTGCATCCTTCGTCGCATAATTGACTAATGCTAATAAGATTGTGTTTAAGACCATCAACTAATAGGACATCTGAGATAGTACTAGAAGAGAGATTACCTACACTACCTTTACCGAGTATTGTTCCCTTATTATTATCGCTGTAACATAGTGGGAGAACTGACTTGGCGTGTTTTGAGCTTGATCGCAATTATGCGGTTAGCAAGAGTCTCCACTGACTTTTCTTTTATCCAATAAGGAAAGGCTGAAAAGAACAGGAAATATCTTTAGAGATGTTTTCTGAGTTCGGGGGGTAGATTATAAAAAGGGAAGGTATTAGCACCCTTTTCATCCGTAGTTATCTACGGGCTCTTAGTTTCTTGCTAGATCACTTGCTTTTGTTTGAATGTGCTTGTGGTGTGGGTTTTAAAAGTATTTTGAAAATGTCTTTGTAATGGTTCTCGTTTCTATAAGAACGCGTACAAAGTGTTGTTTTGAAAATAGTTCAAAGAGGTGTTTGTGGGATGTGTTTTTGAAAGTGATTTTAAAAAGGTGTCTTTGTAATGGATCTCGTTTCTATAAGAATGCGTACAAAGTGTTGTCTTTTGAAAATGTTTCAAAATGAGAGTGTTGGTGTATAAAATGTTTTTATTGTGAGCAAGCGAACAACTAAGATCGAATCTACCTACTCAAAAGGTCTTAACTGTTCTTTTCCCCCTTCTTTAGATGTTGCTACCTTACCATTGTTTTGGTAAGAAGCCCTATCGTTGGATGTGAAAGGATAAGCGCGGGTCAACCGTACAGTCATAGAAGGCAACTTGTGAGACGCTTTAGCAATTTTCATAAGGGACTAGATCGTTTTATCAAAGGAAACATCGAGGGAATACGATCTTTTTTATCGAAGGTTCTTTGCTAAAGCGTCCCATATTCGAGGGACATGACTGTGTTTCCAAGGAAACAAGCGAGGTTACCCTAGAGGTGCGCGTGTGCAAAGTGATTTGTTTTCAATTGAATTTTCTTGAAATTAGGTTATCTAGCGGTTGTTTTTATGTCTTTCCATACACGTCTAATTACTATACAGTATAAGGAAAACAGTAAATTGCGGAAATTAAAATTCTACGCTATTACAGAGCTTTCAGGAGTGGGGGTACAAATTCACAAATGGGGATGGATCAATGCAATTAAAATTCAAAATAGGCAATCAATACAACCAAATCGAATCGAGCAATTAATTGAAACTACAACAAATCTATGAAATAAAAATTAATTAACAAAGTATGAAAATAAAAATTCTTGATATTTTTGTTTCAAAAATTTGGAAAGAAAAATAAAATTCTATTCTATTAAAGAAAATAATTTTTTACAAAGAAATTAGATCGAATGTAGGTATATTTTGTCTTTTGGTATTTTTTATGAAGAAATTAAACTAACAACTTAAGACTAAAGAAAAAGTCAATTAATAAAATTATTTACAAAAATCCCTAACTATATTAATTAAGAAAATAAACTAAATAATTTGAGATTTATTGAATTAAAATAATCTAAACAAAATTAATATTCTAAAAGATTTAATGACATTTTACTTTTGTAGTTTATAATGAAATAATAATTATAATAAAACTAAACCATGTATATAATCAAATTTACTAGAATTGAAAGAAAAAGGCCTAAAAGAGTAAAAGAAAACAGAAAAAGCCCCAGCAGGGATCGGGCTCGGGTCTTTAAGGGTGATGGATAATGTGTTTTTCCAACTGAGCTAAGTTATTATTCATTTATTATTATTAACCTAATAATACAAAAGGAAAAAGATAACTGGATTGGGTGATTGGGCCAAGAGGCCCAATGGGGGGGGGGGGTTACCTGGTTTAGAATGGACAAGGAAGGATTTAGAAACCCTAAAACAGGAAATGAGGCGTGACTGGGAGTTTATGAGGAAGACAAGAATCAAATTTGTTATTAATACTGTTTCCAATAAAAACAGATAAAAATTAAGTTTTGAAACCAAAAAGAAAATCGTTACTTTCTCTCTTTATATTGATCTGTATCGCCTCTTATCTTTCTGCAACGACCTCCAACTCAAACACTCTCGGAGATTTCCGATTCTACTTCATTCATCTCCATCCCTAATAGGTTGAAGTATGTCGTTGAGCGGAATAAAACAGACAGCAAGATGCTGTTGATGAAAGTCACGCGATTTGAAGAACAAGAGAGTCCCAAAATGTAATTTTCGATAATTTATTCTCTAACAAAACAAAAATATTAAGTTTCAGTTTTTATTTTGTTCATGATTATCGTTCTACCGATTTCACGTTCACTCTGTTTTTTTGTGGTTTAAACACTAACAACAACAACAGTTATTTCACATAGTTTTCTCTTGTTTTTCTTATGCAGTAACAACAAATATCATGAAATAGTTGGTACAGAAAATATGAGAACACAGAGATGCGAGAAATGGTGGAAAGAATCAGTACCTATTGGTTATGTTAAAAAAAATTGTATCTGAAATTTATGTTGTGCTGTTGTGTTGAAGGATGGTGAAGAGATAGAGGATGAAGCAAATTCTTTTTGGTTGGTTTCAAGTGTCCTTCTGCTGTATGTCTTTTCTTTTCTTTATATCCAAACATAATGGAAAAACAGGGGGAAATCTCAGACGTTTGAACAACTTTGGCCACTATTTTATTGCTTTGTGGCTGCAGTTTTTGTTTTGCCAACTTTGTGCAAATGTTGGGTTACTTTGGACAGGTTTTGATGCAGGTTTAATAGAGCTATTGTGCATCTATTTTTGGACTGATTAGGGACTAATTTATGCAGGTTGTTTGGACTGTTGTATAGGCTAGGTGATATCTGTCTATTTCTCTTTCCTCTTTCATCTTTCAAGGATGCAAAACATTTTGCTTTTTTTATTTGAAATTCTGAAGGATTTGCAACATTTAGGAATATGATGACATAGTGTTTTGACAAAGAGCTAGCATTGGCTATTTTTATATTGGATGATTTTACTTTGTTTTGGCTATTAGCTGGTGTTTTCTGTGTTTGGCAGCTTGGCTGCAAGTTTGCAATGTTTACAGTTTGACCTTGCTTTTATAATGTTTGCAAATTTCTTTTTCCCTTTTGTGAACCAAAAAGATCAAAATTTTGCGATTTGCAAAAGTAGGAGATAAACCATGATTAATAACAAAACCTTTTAGTTCTGATTCCAAATACAAATCCTAATGATGAGTTTTCCTTTTTTTACAAATCATTCTTGCTTGAATTTTTCATACGTTGATTGCTTGCTAATTTTCCTTTTCTTGTTTCATGAACACGAGGAGTGGATGGCAAGCGAGGCAAGGTGAAGAGAAAACCATGGCTAGCAAGGAGTGGATGAGTTGCTTGAAGATGAAGCAAAGAATACTTGAAGAAACAAAACAATATTTCTTTCTTTGTAAATAAAACAAAATTTATAGGTTGTATTAACTTGTAATCTTTGTAACATAAGTTGATGAATCTTGAAGTTTGCAAATTTCTTGTAGTAAATGTAACAACTTTGAATAGAAAACTTGAAATTTCCTTATGATGTAATGAACACAAAACTGGAGTAAATTTGTGAAACAGTAATTAGACAAATCTTGGATTTTATTTGAAATTTGAAATTGAATGGTTTGAATGATACACCTTGACTTTGTAACTTGAACTTCAAGCAATCACAAATGACTTTTGTAACTTGTATTTCAAGTAAACCATGTGCCTTGTACTTCAATCAAATTTCTAAACAAAATAAATGTTTAAGAATTCAATTCCACTTGGTTAACTCGAACCCAAAACGATGGTCATTTAAATGAAAATCTCAATCTTCACATCATGTCCAAATCAAAATCAATCTTGCATTCAAAATGAACTCGCATGCCATGCTCGATTAAAATGGAAATTTATTAGCAAAACAAACATGCTTTAAGAACATTCATTAATCTTGTAAAATTAACAAACTTCAACGTGAGAATCATAGTCCTGAGAAAACAATTGTGGTTAAGAACATTCAAAATCAAACAAATGACTTGTGATGATTCGATAACTTTCAAAGTCTTCCAAACACAATTTTCCTTCGATCTTTGAATATAAACTCGTAAGAGACATCACTTATGACCATATGCAGAAATAATCGTATCAAGATCTTGTAATTTGAGGAAATCACATTTCTTAGAAATCAAATGACAGTTACTTAAGATTAAGTCAAAGTCCACGAAGCGACCTCTAAAGTATTCAAATTTTGGTGATCCTCCACACCTAATAGTTCTTGATTTGTGAAGATAAATTGGAGATGACGTTAAGGAAATTCATACGCAAGAAGAACCACTAAAAATATTGAATAATGAAGAAGTTACAATCACTTGAACTTGGTCTCGCAAAAGGTCGATTTTTGGGTCAAAGGAGTCATTTTCAATCATCTGAACCCTTGACTTAGCAAACTTGCAATGCGAGGTTTGAAACTTGGCATGAACATCCTTGAGGAGACATGAAGATCTATGAAGACCATTTGAAACCTTGGAGACTCAGGTTTCTTTGGGAAATAACAAATCCTAATTGTTGACTTACTGCCTAGGAAGAGAATCTGTCTGATCAACTTTTGAGACAAATTGAGTATTCGAGAAACCCTAGGATAATATCTTGCATGAAAAATGGGAGGGAAAATTTTGGGGTACAACAACTACCCCTGTTCAATCTTCTTAAACTTGAAAAGTGAGATCGGCATGTTTGCCATTCGTAGCTTGAAAGTGGAAGATGATTGAACACTAGAGTGCCCAGAAATTTGGACTCGGTGATGTGTTGGTTGATTGTGTAGGGAATGGGCTTAAAGATTCCATTTGGAGAAATGATGGAGAGTTTTCGGAGATGGGCTTATAAATTCCATCCAAAGGTGATTGTTGACAGAAAAATGACTAAGTCTGAACTTGACTTCATCTGGAAAAGAATCAGAATAAACCTTTGGTCGATTTAAACTGAAACTAGCAGAAGTCTTGCATGTTATTTGACTGGAAAGGATCAGAATAAATCTTGGAGAGATTTATCTGAACCAGAGACAATGTCTATTTGGAACGTATCAGGATAAACCATTGAGAGGTTTAGACTGAACCAAAAGAGGTCTCGGGTATTCTTTAACTGGAGAGAATCAGAATAGATCTTTGAGCAATTTATCTGAACCAGAGAAAGTGTCTACTAGGAAAGAATCAGGATAAATTATTGAGAGATTTAAACTAAACCAACAGGGGTTTGGAGAAGAATCAGAATAAATCTTGGAGCGATCTATCTGAACCAGAGAAGATGTCTGCCAGAAAGAATCAGAATAAACCGATGATAGATTCAAACTGAACCAGCAGGGGTCTGGAGAAGAATCAGAATAAACCGCTGATAGATTCAAACTGAACCAGCAGGGGTCTGGAGAAGAATCAGAATAAATCTAGGAGCGATTTATCTGAACCAGAGAAGACGTCTGCGAGAAAAGAATCAGAATAAACCATTGAGAGATTCAAACAGAACCAACAGGGGTCTGGAGAAGAATCATAATAAATCTTGAAGCGACTTATCTGAACAAAAAATGATGTCTGCGGGCAAGAATCAGAATAAACCGTTGAGAGATTTAAACTGAACCAGCAGGGGTCTGGAGAAGAATCAGAATAAATCTTAGAGCGATTTATCTGAACCAGAGAAGATGTCTGTGGGAAAAAAATCAGAATAAACCGTTGAGATTCAAACTAAACCAGCAGGAGTCCGGAGAAGAATCAGAATAAATCTAGGAGCGATTTATCTAAACTAGAGAAGATTTCTGCGGGAAAGAATCAGAATAAACCGTTGAGAGATTCAAACTGAACCAGCAGAAGTCTGGAGAAGAATCAAAATAAATCTTGAAGCGACTTATTAGAACCAAAAAAGTTGTATGCGGGAAAGAATCCGAATAAACCGTTGAGAGATTTAAACTGAACCAGCAGGGGTCTGGAGAAGAATCAGAATAAATCTTGAAGCGACTTATCTGAACCAGAGAAGATATCTATGGGAAAGAATCAGAATAAACCAATGAGAGATTTAAACTAAACCAGCAGGGGTCTGAAGGAAATATTTGTTATGTAGATGGTCAACCAGTCCTTTCTCGGAAATTGATCTGCAGTTGATTTGTCTACAAATAGTTGTCCTGACAGAAATTTGTTGATGATAATTTCCTGTTGATTGATCTTTCCTGAAAAGGTGAAGAGTTAGTTGTATTCGATGCCATGATGTATGAAAATGCATGGCATGAGATTGTGCTATATGCATTTGTGTTGTCAATGCTATGACATATGAATGCAATGTATGAACATATGAATTGTTTTGCTGTAGTGTTGTTGGATTAGGGAAAATAAATCCTTGACTGCTGCTGGGGATGTGGGGTGTAAGTCTTCATATTTTGTTGAAATTTAAGTGTTGATGGATGGGTTTCCATAATTAGAGAAATAAACTATGTTGGGGAAGGGAAACTCCATGCATTGCTTGTGGACTTCATGAAATCCTGCTGGGGAATCCTGAGAAACTGGACGACTTTCACTAGGGAATCTTTGGAATGGTAACTGGAAGTTTTGCTTCGTCGGGAATGTGAGAGCACCTGATACCATTAGGCTGCATACTGGAGATACGTTAGTGATCCTATAGTAGGATGTCCTTGCTTCCGCTCTTGCTGGAAAAAGTACCTGTGGGGATTTTATGGAATGGCCTATAGATATTATCCTGTTTCTTAAAGCCATTAGTAATTGTCTTTCTGTTTTCTATTCCTTCTTTTCTTGCGTTCATTTGTAAACAGTAATCACGTTCAAATGTATATTTTCAAAAATAATC
This sequence comes from Vicia faba, assembly GCA_948472305.1. Classification (NCBI taxonomy): domain Eukaryota; kingdom Viridiplantae; phylum Streptophyta; class Magnoliopsida; order Fabales; family Fabaceae; genus Vicia; species Vicia faba. Next base: position 78,252,796 of record OX451741.1, read on the forward strand.
ATTGGACGTTTTTGCAAAAAAAACAGGGAAATAAAAAAAAACAGATAGTTTTTCACTTTTAAAGGAATATCTTTGTATTAACTTGAATAAGTATTTTTGTACAAAGAGACGAACATCCTAGTAAGAGAACGTCATCATAGAAAATGAAAACTGATACAAAGAAAAGATAGTTATGTGAAATAATCCCATGGGGTTCCCACTCTGCTATAGCCTTCGTGTCTATGAGCGTCTCATCCGCCTGCTGCTTTGTCCGAGGCCGATTTGATTGATTAGAACCACTTGAGTTTGTCAGCCATTATAAAGGTTGTCTGTAAGTTGATCCAATGGGACATAGTCATACACTTTCAATCCCTAACTTTTTACTGGACTTCCCTTTCGGATTTTCAGTCCACTGGAATACCCTTTTTTGCCCAAGCCGCCCTTTCAGGTTTTCAGCTTACCGGGTGTACAATTTTTTTTGTATCTTATCCCTAATTTTTCCCCGAACCCTTTTGGTTCGCCGGGATGTCCTAATTTTTGTCTAGGCCAGTCGACCAAGCGGGTCTTTATTCATGCGTAGTATCTTTTAACTATGTCCGGGTTTACAGGGTGCAGAAGGTCGTCGCCATTCATAGTGGTTAAGGTCATTGCTCCACCAGAGAATATGTTTTTTTATCATAAATGGTCCTTCGTATGTAGGAGTCCATTTGCACCTGGGATCACCTTGTGGCAATATGATACACTTGATTACCAAGTCACCAACCCGATATACCTGACGTCTGGCCTTCTTGTTAAAAGCTTTGATCATACGTTTTTGGTACATCTGACTATGACAGACATCTGCAAGCCTTTTCTCATCAATCAAGTTCAACTGGTCAAGTCGAGTTTGAATCCATTCATATTAATTCAACCCTGCATCTTTTATGATTCTCAGAGAAGGTATTTGGACTTCAATTGGTAGGACAACTTCCATACCGTATACCAAAGAGAAAGGAGTTTCCCTTGTTGACGTGCGCACCGTGGTACGGTAACCATGGAGATAAAATGGTAACATCTCATTCCAGTCCTTTTAGGTCACTATAATTTTTGTATGATCTTCTTGATGTTTTTATTTGCGGCTTCAACAGTGCCATTCATCTTTGGCCGGTAAGGAGAAGAGTTATGGTGCTGGATCTTGAATTGCGCGCATACTGTGGTAATCATAACATTATTGAGATTGGTATCATTATCCATGATGATTGTCTCCGGGATACTGTACCGACATATGAGATTCTATTTGATGAATCAGGCCACAATGTTCTTGGTAACAGAAGCGAATGAAGCTGCCTCGACCCACTTCATGAAGTAATAAATGGCAACCAAGACGAAGCCGTGTCCATTAGAAGTTGTGGGTTTGATCTCTCCAATGATGTTAATGCCCCACATTGCGAAGGGCCAAGGAGCAGTAAGGATGTTTAGGGGAACCGGAGGCACATGTACTTTGTCAGCATAGATCTGGCACTTATGACAAGTTCGTGAATGTTGATAACAATCCGGTTCCATGGTGGACCAGTAGTATCCTGCCCGTAGGATCTTTTTAACCATCGTGTTTCCACTAGAATGAGTGCCAAATGTACCTTCGTGTAAATCAGCCATGATATTTTCTGCCTCACTCTGGTCTACGCAACGAAGCAAAGTAGAGTCGTGGTTGCGTTTATAGAGGATTCTGTTACTGAGGAAGAATTTAGCAGAAAATATTCTCAAGAAATTCTTATCATTGACTGAAGCTCCCTCCGGATACTCTTGGGCCTCAAGATACCTCTTAACTTCATGGAACCAAGGCTTGTCCACTACTTCTTCAGTATCGATCTCGTGACAGTAAGCTGGTTCCTCCATCTGCTCAATGGTGATCTGGGGAGCCTCGTTATCTCACCTGATTTTAAACATGGATGACATAGTGGCTAGCGCGTTCGCTAGTTGATTTTCCTCTCAGGGAAAATGCTCAAAGGTAATTTCCTCAAAATGTGGGATTAATGTCAACACATGTTCTTTGTAAGGGATGAGATTAGGATGCTTCGTGTCCCATTCTCCTTTGATCTGACTGATGACTAAGGATGAATCTCCAAATACCTTTAAGGAATTGATTCCCAAATCTATGGCGGCTTTGAGACCCATAATACTAATGACACACAAATATGTGATATTTCTGGCTTGATATACACCAAATATTTCTCATACTTTAGTTTAAATTATTTTATAAGTATTACGCAGGTATTTTTCTATTTTTGCAGATATGCACCGAGCCGAACACTTTTGAAGAAATGAAGAAAAAAGGGTGCAAAAAGTAGTAAAAAGGCCTAAGGAGAAGAAAGCAGCCCAAAATCCCATCACACATGTGAGCACGTGGCCCACAAGTAAGAAATCCCTGACGACCGTCAAGGGGACGTGACGAACGTCACGCGCCATGAAGACCAAGTGACGATAGTCACTTGAGTGTGACGAACGTCACAGTCCATTACTCCACTTTCTCCTCATCCAACGGGCAGAAGCGCGTTCAAGGGTTAATCCAACGATGTCCTACATTTTCTCACCCACTCAGTCAAAGGAGCAACGAACGTGACAATTGAATGGCCTATTATTTCTCAAAGAAGGAAGTAAACTGTTCCTATATTTTCGAGAGCAACGGATCAAGCAAAGACTATAAATAGAGCCTGAGACAACAGTAGAAAGGGTTCTTCTTTTTGGCAAGAAAGTTTAGAGATTTTATTGGGAGAATATTATTTTCAGCAGCATTCTTTTCAGCATTATTTCTTTTCCCAGTTATTTCTTTCCAGCATTATTCTTTTCAGTTTTATTTTCTTCTGTACGGTTAAATATATCCTCCGATCGAAGCAAAGCCTACAATTTGTGCAGGAGTGCTTCTGTCTTCAGAGTTATTGCCAGGTTTATGTTTACAAATTCTTATTGTTTATTAATTAATATAATTATGCTTATTTGTGTTTGTCCTTTAAATTATTCTGCGATTTGGTTTAATATTATGTCAGGCTAGAAATCTTATACTGGTATGTAAAGTCAATCAACCGAGGGAACGAGTAGCTTAGTTGGGACTATTTTTACTACGAAACTTTCTTTTCTGGCCTAAGTTACTATTTTTCAAATCATTAAATTGTTTTGTTACGGAAGTAAAAAACAAATAGAGGTTAGGGTCAACAAAGCGGAAGTTTGAGATCTTTTAACTGGACAGTAGTAATTAGGCATTGGCTTAAAATACAGCGGAAGCACTTTAAAGTTAATTAAGATTTTGTTTAGTTTCCAAAAAGTGTTTTTAACTCCTGCGAGATGGCGGAAGCGTACGTTAGGACTTAACTGCATAGCCTAGATCAACAAAACGACAATGTGAGATGAGCGTTTTTAAACTAGATAGGTTTTACTGAAAACTATTTTGAAAATATAAAGACGCCCGACAGGTCGCTAGTTCCCGAGGTACGACTGTTGCATGCTGGTAATTAAGCTCATTGATTATTAAAATACAACTTAATTTAGTAATTAGTTTCCCCTACAACCCAAATCAAATATCCATTAGCTTTAGATTTACAAAGTAACAATAGAAGACAGTAGATCAATTCATCAGTCTCTGTGGTTCGATATCTTTTAAAACTACTCAACAAGACTGTGCACTTGCAGTCCGAATCATTGGATACATAAGTAAAAATCCCATGATCAAGTTTTTGGCGCCGTTGCCAGGGACTGATTTAAATCGATATCGCTACTCTTTTGTTACGCAGTAGAGACTAGAGCAAAAACTTCTCTCTTTATTCTCTATTTCTTTTCTTTTCTTATTTGTATGCCAAACACTCATTCGCAAGGCGAGCCGTTATACATACAGATCAACGATATCGAGCGGTATCTCAGACTTAGACGCCGCATTCAAGAGTATCATCTCAAATTTTTGTCCCGATTACTATGTATCACCCAAATTTTTTCTACAACTCCCACTCCGAGTATTTCGAGGAATCACAAGAATCCCATAAATCTGACCTCGAAATACTATTGGAGAATTTCAATGCGTCACAAACTCATTCTCATCCGAATTACCTTTCCAACTATCAATCCCAAAATTTTGAGGAATCGCAAGAATATTATAATTCCAACCAAACTTATCCTCAACCAAATTTCCCCTATAATCACTACACCCAATATTTCGAGGAGACGTAAGAATCCTATAAATCCGACCTCGAAATATTAATGGAAAATGAAATATCTATGATGAAAGAGCGCTTTGTGGAGACACAAAATGTGACTCTAACCCACTTTGAAGAATCAGAAGAATCGCATGATTTTAACTTCGAAACATCAATGGAGGATTGTGATGCAACACTAATTCACTCTAGGTTAGAATCTATGATGGAGCACTTTGTAGAGACATAAACTGCCCAGAACGAAGAGGCTAGAAAACAAAGTCTTCAAAACAGTGAAAACCTTAGGCAACTGACCACTGTGGTTGAGTCGCTCGCGACTCACAACATAGCCTTAGAGACTCAAATCTCCCAGCTTGAACAAAACCCTCTAGGACCCTTCCCTGAGGAGAAATTGGATGTTGTAACAACCAGTAGTGAAAAACAAATTGAAAATCCTAAGGAGAATGATAATGAGGTTGAGGAGGGTGATGATATGGTTGAGGAGAGTTCAGACGAGAAAAGAGTAAAGATTGAGAAAATTCCTCCAACACCATCTAAAAGGGAAAAGGTAGAAAAGGTAGAGAAGGAAGCACCTATTGTTGTTTCTCATCCCTATACCCCACTGATTCCTTTCTCGAAAAGTTTTATGGAAGCTCATATAGACTCCCAATCTAAAACGTGTATGGAGGTATTGGAAAATATCCACACCAACGCACCCTTGTTTGAAGTCTTGCATAAAAAGAGAAAATTAGAGGACTATGAAACTAGGGATATTATTAGCGTTAAGAGGGTAAGGTTAACCTTTGAGGTGGTGGATGAAATCACTAAGCCCAAACTTGAAAAGTTGATACTTAGGATAGATCCAGAACCACCACCACAAGTTCAGAAGAATGAACCACCCCACAAAAGAAAGAAAAGAAAAGGTGAGGGATATGTAAGATGGCTTGATAAGTGGCCATGGAAAATGACAACTACTAAAAGTTCAACCGAGGAGTCATCCTCGAGAGAACCACCATGAGTGCTTGCACTCCTGAGCCGTCAAGCTAACGACATTAAACAAGCACTGTGTGGGAGGTAACCCATAATTTTTATTTTTTATTTATTATCTCTAAAATATCTTTATCTTTTATTTTTATTTTTCTGCATTTTGATTTTGATTTTCCGATTTTTCCTTTTCTTTCTTTCTTTCTCCCACAACATATTTTACTTATTTGCATTTTTCTTTTACAAATTTTAGTACCGACTCACAGGAACCTACAAGCTGAAATTCATGGATACTATCATTTTTTCCTCGGAGACTCAGCAGAGACGATATGAGATTCTGGCTCAGCGTCAGATGAGTATGACCACGTATGTGCATGATCCCACCTTGACAGCCTTAGGAATCAGGGAAAGTGTCTACTTCATGTTTAACCAGATAGGATGGGAGGGGTTCCTAGCCCATAAACACCCTACATACCAATGCCTCACCTTGGAGTTCTTGAGATCCCTCATCTATAAACCCACACAAGGCTTAGGGCGTAGTAGAGGTCAGATGTCCTTTAGATTGTTCGGTTTCACCCACCAGTTTACAGTTTGCAGTCTAGCTGAGCTGCTAGGATTCCCTAGTTCTTTAGACGCCCACATGGAAACCCAGGCGGATGACTACCTCAACTTTGAGCTTAATCACTTTTGGAGAGACATAGCGGGCCAATATCCTGAGGACCCCGACCACCTTGATGCCACCGAGATTCATAACCCTGCGATTAGGTATTTCCATCATATTTTAGCCTTCACATTTTTTGGAAAACCTATTAATCGACTCTCGGTTTCTAGGGATGAGTTGTTCATCATTTACTGTGCTTTTCAGTCCAGACCAGTCATTGGCGCATCATTTATGATCGCCAACATGTCAGCTATAGCTCAGTGTACCCATGGCCCCATCTGTGTCGGCGGGCTAGTCACTATGATAGCCGAGGCCCTATCCCTACGGTCATCTTTGTCGCGTCTTACACCGTACGCTAGATATTATACCATGGACATCCCTTTTTGCTTTAACATTTCTTTGATTGGTAACCTCATCCCACCTCACTTTCAACTGCTTGTCCAACGTAACCCTGTCTATTACTTCAAATTGCCTAGCCCCGAGTATACCAGTGTCTATACCAAGACTAATTGGCTATATCCCCTAGAGAAGACAGATGAACACGACCCTGAGAGGGAGGAGAGCGACCCATCCACACCCACAGGTTACCACAATTATACACCCTTGGATTACCCTACACTACCCCTTGTTACTACAGCTGATGACATACCCATGCCTGATCATGCACATGCGATCAAGACTCTGCAGACAGATGTTACCACACTCTGAGGCAAGCTCGACACTGTTAAAGATAATGTCAGCACACTTAAGCGTGACTTCTTTCATTTCATAGACGTCGTCATGGACCAGTTTGATCACATTTATCAACATCTGCACGCTTCTGCACCACCTCCCGGAGGCCCTGATGCTTGATAGTTTTTCTGTACCGCCCCAGTGAGGACACTGTTTGTTCTTAGTATGGGTGTGGGGGGGGGGGGGTTTCATTATTATTATTATTCTCAAAACTCATTATGGTTTTATTATTTTCGAATAATTTAATACTTTTCGGTTCTAAAATTTCGTTTATTTATTCATCTATTCATTTCATATCCATTTTATTTTTATTTTAAAGTATTTATTTATTTATTTTCATACAAAGTATGTATTCATTTTTTTGTACTGTGCAAATTTCCATTATTATTTTCATTTGTTTCTAATTTCTATTATTATTTTCATGTGTTTCTTATTTCTGTTACTATTTTTATTTGCTTCTTATATCATTCTTCCAATTATACAATGTGCTACTATATCCCTTGCAATATACTTCTCAAAATTAAAACTAATTAATTAATTTAGTGGAGCACGCGTTCAAAGAAGTCAAAGAGACCAACATCACCTCACCCTGACGAACGTCAGTATGCATGTGATGAACGTCAGGGAGTGTCTTTGACTCTGACGAGCGTCAGAGAGAACGTGACGGGCGGCAGTCATTGTCCCCCACGCTTTTCAAAACCGTGACCATTGAACAACATTGATGCACGAAAAATTTGTTTTAAAATCCCACCACCCCATTTACTCCACTCACCCATAACTTCCATAACCTCCCAAATTTCAAAATTCTCCCATAAACACCATTAAATTTCTTACTCCACAAAACCATCTATATAAACCCTCCCCTTCCATCCTTAGTTTCATCACTACCACTCCCTTTCCATCTCTCTACCACAAATACATTTTTTTTCTATCAAGTTCAACACTCATGGCCAACCAACCCGAACCCGACATGCGACATCTCGTGCTCCGACAAGGAGAAGCTGGTGAGCTTCAAAAAGAGAGGTACATAAAATTCCATCACCGAGGGCTAACATCCATACGGTTCGTCGACAACAATTTCTTGCAAGAATTAGGCTTGCAACCTCATATGGAAGGTTTGCTGAATAAAGCTGGCCTAAGCTTTATTAGCACGATGAACACACCAACTTACGAAGCTCTCACGTTGGAATTCTTGAGTTCCTACGCATATTACACTCGAGACGATGCAGACGCACACCTAACGGGAGCCACTCATTTTCGGATGTTCAGCCGAGAGTACCAACTCAACCATGAGATTTTGAGCGACATATTTCATTTTCCCAGAGGGAATAATGTGCAATATCGCATCCCCCCAGAATTAGATTGGAATGGAAGTGCATACGTACCATGGGAGAGAATAACCGGCAAACCAAATGTCACACCCGAAGCACGGTACGCCTCTCACATCCACAACCCGAAAATTCGCTTCTTACACCGTGTTATGGAAAACACAGTATTTGGAAGGGCAAACAACAACAAAGTCAACACTAAAGAGTTGTATGCTCTTCACTGTACCTTTTCACAAAACCTCCGTCTTAATCCCGTTACTTTAATGATGGCCCACATTCAAAACCTCATTACAAGAGACGGGACTACGCCTTTTTGTATCGGAGGCATTGTCACCACAATCGCAGTTCACCTGAACTGGGGGGAAAGGATCCAATGCCTACCTTCACTGCCAACAGTTTTTATGGATATTGATAACTGTAGAGCTGGCCGCCTAATCAAAGTACGAGAAGCTGGAGGGTACTATCTAATGGTTAAGAATGCAAGGGTTCGTAGTGTGATCATGCCAAATCATAATCGTACTTACTTGGGTAATCCGGATAACTGGCTTTACAACCTGAACGCCCCAGAACCCGGAGAAAATGTGCAAGGAAATAAAGGTCAGGCCAACAACACTACCGCTGACGAAATCGAAGAAGAATTAGAGCAGCAAGAGCCCCAACCCCAGCAAGCCAACAATCCCGCCATCATCGACGCAATATATGCCGCAATAATGCAACAAAACCAGCTGTCCACTCAACGCCACCATAATATCGAGACGCGCCAAATCGAGATGATGACTCTCATGCAACAAATGCAGAGAGACCAAAATGACTACGCTCGCAGGCACGATCAAAGTATGCTGGAATTCACCACCGAAATAACGGCAGATATGCGAGCCTTAATAGTCCGTGTTGACACTTGCATAATATCATATCCCAGAGAGATGGCGGCGAATCTTCCAGACATGGCAGGCAAGCACGTCGAAGAGCAAGGAAACGTGGCCGATACCAAAGACAAGAGGAGGAAGAATGATTATCTAGTTTCCATTTCCCCTTTCCCGCTTCTATCAATACATTGAGGACAATGTATGATTCAAGTATGGGGGAGGAAGTATTTCCCTTTTTCCTAGTAATTTTTATTTTCTTTGTAATTTCCCTTCTGTTATCTTTAATTCAATAAAAATGTTTTATCAAGTTATCTATTGCAGCAATTTGTGTTGTTCTTTTAGACTCCCCCTTCTTTTTGAGCCCATAAATTTTTTTTTCTCACTCGACAAAGTAAATAGACTGCAAAATCTTTAATCATCAGGAATTAGGGCGAGATTAAGCGAAATTTCTACCGTCTAGACACTCTACAACCCCAGAGTATATAGATCAGTTCAAGTACCTGTTGTTTCCAACACCCTGAGTTTAGTCTTTATAGTAACCTTGAGTAGTTTATATTAGCAGTCAGCACCGTCTTAAACACAAACTACGCAGGAAGTCGATGAATATAAGTGGATGATAGAATATTTCAGCAAAATATTGTAAGGAAACACAGCGATTAAATTGGACGGTCCTCACCCGATCGCCTAATCCAAAGGATGTAAACCTTACAAAGTAACATGAAAATTCATTTGATGGATGGTTCAGGAGCACCTGGTACTGAACTCGGTAGGGCAGATTACGGTCTGATCCCCCGCATCCAACATTTGAATTAAAGGTTGCCACATTACTGTGCCAGAAACCTCTAAAAGTCTAAAAGGATCATAACCACTAACCGACTGTTCTGCTATGTGCGTGTGAAGATAAAGGGCTTAATGTGATTGCGCTAGAATGAAAGGGGCAAAACAAGACAAATACTCGAGGTAGGCTATGATAGGACCTGTAACTAGTTTACGTAAAATGGGACTGTCTAGCGTCGTAGACGTAGTAATGGAGCACGAATCAAACCACCGATTTTCTGACAAAAACACAACGCAGCTATATATTAGTTGATCTGAGTCATAACCTTGTTTAGAAAAACATCGTACTTAGCATTTGCTTGAGGACAAGCAAAGTTTAAGTATGGGGGAGTTTGACGACACACAAATATGTGATATTTCTGGCTTGATATACACCAAATATTTCTCATACTTTAGTTTAAATTAAATTATTTTATAAGTATTATGCAGGTATTTTTCTATTTTTGCAGATATGCACCGAGCCGAACACTTTTGAAGAAATGAAGAAAAAAGGGTGCAAAAAGTAGTAAAAAGGCCTAAGGAGAAGAAACCAGCCCAAAAGCCCATCACACATGTGAGCACGTGGCCCACAAGTAAGAAAGCCCTGACGACCGTCAAGGGGACGTGACAAACGTCACGCGCCATGAAGACCAAGTGACGATAGTCACTTGAGTGTGACGAACGTCATAGCCCATTACTCCACTTTCTCCTCATCCAACGGGCAGAATCGCGTTCAAGGGTTAATCCAACGATATCCTACATTTTCTCACCCACTCAGTCAAAGGAGCAACGAACGTGACAATTGAATGGCCTATTATTTCTCAAAGAAGAAAGTAAATTGTTCCTATATTTTCGAGAGCAACGGATCAAGCAAAGACTATAAATAGAGCCTGAGACCACAATAGAAAGGGTTCTTCTTTTTGGCAAGAAAGTTTAGAGATTTTATTGGGAGAATATTATTTTCAGTAGAATATTATTTTCAGCAGCATTCTTTTCAGCATTATTTCTTTTCCCAGTTATTTCTTTCCAGAATTATTCTTTTCAGTTTTATTTTCTTCTGTACGGTTAAATATATCCTCCGATCAAAGCAAAGCCTACAATTTGTGCAGGAGTGCTTCTGTATTCAGAGTTATTGCCAGGTTTATGTTTACAAATTCTTATTGTTTATTAATTAATATAATTATGCTTATTTGTGTTTGTCCTTTAAATTATTCTGCGATTTGGTTTAATATTATGTCAGGCTAGAAATCTTATACCGGTATGTAAAGTCAATCAACCGAGGGAACAAGTAGCTTAGTCAGGACTATTTTTACTACGAAACTTTCTTTTCTGGCCTAAGTTACTATTTTTCAAATCATTAAATTGTTTTGTTACGGAAGTAAAAAACAGATAGAGGTTAGGGTCAACAAAGCGGAAGTTTGAGATCTTTTAACTGGACAGTAGTAATTAGGCATTGGCTTAAAATACAGCGGAAGCACTTTAAAGTTAACTAAGATTTTGTTTAGTTTCCAAAAAGTGTTTTTAACTCCTGCGGGATGGCGGAAGCATACGTTAGGACTTAACTACATAGCCTAGATCAACAAAACGATAGTGTGAGACGAGGGTGTTTAAACTAGATAGGTTTTACTGAAAACTATTTTGAAAATATAAAGACGCCCGACAGGTCGCTAGTTCCCGAGGTACGACTGTTGCATGCTGGTAATTAAGCTCATTGATTATTAAAATACAACTTAATTTAGTAATTAGTTTCCCCTACAACCCAAATCAAATATCCATTAGCTTTAGATTTACAAAGTAACAATAGAAGACGGTAGATCGATTCATCAGTCTCTGTGGTTCGATATATTTTAAAACTACTCGACAAGACTGTGCACTTGCAGTCCGAATCATTGGATACATAAGTACAAATCCCATGATCAAATAAACGCTTCATATTCTGCCATATTATTGGTACAGTTGAAACAAAGCCTCACGGTGAAGGGAGTATGACATCCTTCAGGGGATATGATCACAGCTTCTATGTCGTTGCCGAGTGCGTTGGAAGCTCCGTCAAAAACCAAGGTCCATTCGGATCCTTGTTCAGGTCCATCATATGGTCTGAGTTCTTCTTAATTGTTTACCAACATGATGTCTTCATCTTGGAAATTGAATTTCATGGACTGGTAGTCATCCACAGCCTAATGAGCAAGGTGATCGGCTAGCACACCGCCCTTTATTGCTTTTTAGGTAGTGTATTGAATGTCGTATTAAGTCAGGATCATCTGCCATCTTGCTATTCTTCTAGAGAGGGCGGGCTTCTCGAATATGTATTTAATTGGATCCATCTTGGATATCAATAAGGTAGTATTGGTGAACATATATTGTCTTAGCCGGCGAGCAGCCCATGCCAGAGCGTAACAAGTTTCTCAAGTAGTGAATATCTGGTTTCATAGTCGGTAAACTTTTTGCTCAGGTAGTATATTGCATGCTCTTTTCGGCCAGACTCGTCATGCTGCCCCAACACACACCCCATTGAATTTTCCAAGACAATTAGATACATGATCAAAGGTCTTACCTCGACTGGAGGCATCAAAACAAGAGGCTCTTTAAGGTACTCTTTGATCCTGTCGAAGGTAGCCTGTCAGCCGTCGTTCCAATCCAACACTTGATCTTTCTTCAATAATTTGAAGATTGGTTCACAAGTAGTGGTTAAGTGAGAAATGAACCTGGCGATGTAGTTTAGCCGTCCTAAGAATCCTCTGACTTCCTTCTCGGTGCGAGGAGTAGGAATTTCTTGTATTGCTTTTACATTTTTAGGGTCCACTTTGATACCTTTACCGTTGACAATGAAGCCTAAGAGTTTACCGGACCTCACTCCAAATGTGCATTTACTCGGGTTCAACCTTAGTTTGTATTTCTTCAGTCTTTCAAACAATTTCTGCAAATGGTCAAGGTGTTCCTCTTCAGTTTGAGATCTGACTATCATGTCATCCACGTAGACCTCTATCTCATGATGGATCATATCATGAAACAGAGCTACCATGGCGCGCTGATAAGATTCCCCGACATTCTTTAGCCCAAATGGTATAACTTTGTAACATAACGTGCCCCACTGTGTGACGAAGGTCTTTTTCTCCGTGTCCTCATGTGCCATTTTGATTTGATTGTACCCGAAGAAACCATCCGTGAAGGAGAATACTTTATGTTGTGCGGTGTTGTCAACCAGAATATCGATATGGGGAAGCGGGAAATCATCCTTAAGGCTTGCCCTAATTAAGTCTCTGTAATCCACACACATGCGTACTTTACCGTCCTTTCTAGGCACTGGAACAACATTGGCGACCCATTATGGATAGGAGATGACGACTAATAATCTGGTGTTGAACTGCTTCACGACTTCAGTCTTGATCTTCTTTGACATTTCTGGCCGCATGCAACGAACTTTCTATTTTACCGGAGGGAAGTCTTCTTTTGTCCGCTGACGATGGACCACGATATCAGCATCGAGTCTTGGCATGTCTTCGTATAACCAAGCAAAGACCTCAACATAGTCATGTAGTAAATGAGTTAAGCGCTTATTGACACTACCAGATTGGCACCTACCTTGACTTCTTTCTTGTCCTCTTCGGTACCTAAGTTAACTGTGTCAACCGACTCTTCGTGGGGCTGTATGGTCCTTTCTTCCTGTTGTAGTAACCTGGCTAGTTCCCCTGGCACCTCACAATCTTCCTCACCTTCGTCTTCGGCTTGGTAGATCGGATTTTGAAAGTCACAATAGGCCATAGCAGAATCGTTACCCATGGGATCCTGAGTGGATGTGGATATGCATTTTGATATATGAGTGTGTGTAAGAGCATAACTATCTTTGAAAAAATAAAAATGTAGAAAAAGAAGAACAAAGAGCGTAAGATTTGCATGCAAAAACATCCATGATTTATTGATGACATATGAAAATGAAGTAGCAACCCTAACAAATGGACCGTTGTGCCTCGGGTAAGACACAAGGTTTTAATGTCTAAATTGTTTAATTATTACAAGTCTGACAAAATTTAAAGACAAATATTGTTGGGTAAAAGTAATAGGGACAAATTCTTTGGCTTCCCAGTTGTTTAGTCCTCCCTGATAGTTGGAAAAATCCATTCTTCAAGGTCACAAATGTCATCACTATCTTCCACTGTGTTGACTCCATGGTTGCTGATCCACAATGGTAGTCCCCCGGCACGAGCACGGCGAACAACTTTCTAGGCTCCTGAAGTAAAACAAAAACCAAATTTGTCAGATTTGTAGGGAATATCCGGAAGTTGGCCCCAAATGGTACACCTACCTTCTTTGACTACTGCTTTGGCATCGTTCAGAGAAGCCATCTTCAGCGGAGGTTTGGTAATCTTCGAGACTTTGGAAACAATCTTGGTTGCTACAACTATTTATGGGACTTCCTCGAAATGCTGACACGGAGTTTCGATGAATTCACCATCCATTTCCACATACCCGAAGGAGTTCAGGTGACTGACCATATGTTCCTCCTCTCCATGGACAGTGATGATTTTTCCCTTGATTGGATACTTCAACATCTGATGTAATGTAGAGGTGATGGAACCAGCGTCATGAATCCAAGGTGGGCCCAATAAACAGGAATAGGAAGGGCGAATATTCATCACATATAAATTTGAATCAAAGGTCTGAGTTCCAACTTTGATGGGGATGTCCACCTCCCCATGAACCACTCTCTTCGAACCATCGAAGGCCCTTACCACTATGTTTTTGGGTTTTAAGGTCAAACCTTCACAGTCTAGTCTATCCAGAGCCTTCTTAGGCAGCACATTCAATGATGAACCAGTATCTACCAGGACATGGGCCAAAGTAGTGCCCCTGCACTCGACATAGACACGCAACGCATCATTGTGTTTCCTCCCTCTAGGTGTCAGATCAGCATCAGAAAAGCCCAAACCGTTATCAGCTGTTAAACTAGCCACACAATATTCGAATTGGTCAGTAGAGGTTTCATGTGGCATATGGGCAGTTTTAAGAAATTTCACCAAGGCCTTCGCATGAGCTTGGGAGCACAACAGTAAAGCTAGCATAAAAATCTTTGAAGGGGTCTTCCCTAGCTGTTCGACTATATTATATTCTCTTCTCTTTATAATTTTCAAAATTTCTTCCATCTCTTTCTTGGAAGCCTCTATGATAGATACCGATTGCGCCTTCATCCGGACATGCTCAACCAAAATGTCTTTGCTCCGAGTCTTGGTCGACTCAGTTATAGGGGTGTCAGCAGGAGTAATCATAGGAACTGTAGTAGTAGTATCAGCAGGAACAAAAGCAGGACTGATCACAGGACCGGTAACAGCTCTCGGAGGAGAAATCTTAGGGGAGAACACTCTTCCACTTCTGGTTATTTTGCTGGTTCCCACAATGTTGCCAATGTCGGGGTCAGCCTTCTCAAAAACCGGGTCTTCATCAGCCATCCAATCTTGCTTGACGCCGTGGTATTATACGTCACCCCCATAGTTCCAGGGAACAATTTTGTCTGAGGAGTATGGGATTGGCTCAAGCATAGAAATTATCAGTGGAGTCACCTTTGGAACAAATGTAATCCTAATGGGTCTTTTGGTGGAGACCCTGGGAGGATTGGCATAAATGGTTATTATTGAAACATCCTTGTAAGAAATGGTTGGAACGGGAGTCTTTTCAAACAAAATCTCTTTGTAATCCATCAGGCATTGGACACCTGCCTTTAATAAATGACAACCAGTCGGTAGAGATAAACAGAGGGGGCAGCCTTTGCCATACCCGGAAATAAACCGGCCTTCAACAGGTTCCTTTTGATAGTTAGGAGAAGAGTAACAAGTTCATCAACAACAGTAACAAACACATCATCTTCAACAGCGTTAACACCAGGGCCGTGCTTGGGCATAGGAGCAGTGATAACATTTGGGATCTCAGGAGCGTCAAATTAAATTTACTCTGCCTCGAGAAGGTCTTGCACCTTGTTTTTTAAAGCCCAGTAGTCGTTTGTATAATGACCTGGACTTTCTGAATGGTAAGCATAATGAGCATTTGGGTTATAACGGGGAGAGGAAGTGTTGGGATTCTTCGGAGCTTCCCTTAAGGTTACCAGATTATATTTCAACAAATGCGGCAAGACTTGAGACAACGTCATATTTATCCGGGTAAACTGTCTTACCGGCCTTTCCATTCTAGACTGATTGTTCCTTTATTGAGTAGTTGTAGGCTTAGAGATCATGACACCCCCTACCGCTGGACGACGTTCAGTTCTGTCCTGATTCCTATGGTCATATGTAACACTGACCTCCTTCTTTCTGGTAAAGGGCTTCTTTATCAGGCTCGAGGATGCATCTCTTTGAATTTTTCCACTTTTTCTACCCGCTTCTACCCGTTCACCGGTCATGATTCTGATCAGGTGTTTGAAGAATGGACCAGATAGTGTGCCTAAGAACATATCCACCAATTCTCTATCAGATAGAGGGGGTTGGACCCTTCCCACAAGATCTTGACATTTTTTAGCATAGGTTTTGAAACCTTCACCTGTAACTATAGACATGCCTTGCAACTGTGTCCGTGTTGGAGCTAAGTCAACATTATACTGGTATTGCTTGTAAAAACCGGCTGCCAAATCTTCCCAATTGCGGATGTTGGACCCTTCCAACTGATAGAACCAATCCAACTACGTTCCTGACAAGCTTTCTTGGAAGAAATGCACCCGTAGATTCCTATCCGCAATATGGGGTTGAATTTTCCTGATGTATGATCTCAAATGCAGCTTTGAACAAGAGACACTGTCATATTTAGCGAAAGTGGGGACCTTGAATTTTTGTGGGATGACAACCCCTGAGACAAGTCCTAGCTCTTCAAAATCCAACCAGGGTACCTTCTGGATCTCCATGGCATTGAGGCGATCTACCAACTGTTTTTATTTGTCGTCAGCTGGAGGATACTGCTCTTCAGAGTAGTCAACCTCTTCTTCCTCTTCAGATTCTGGAGGGTCAGTCACTTCCTTGTTTTTCCCTTCTTTATTATCCCTTTCACCCAATGATGTTGCGAAGTCTAGAGTCCGTCTGGATGGTCCTTTGAACCTTCTTCGCAGATTCAAAACACTAGTTGATTTCTTTGCTTTCTTCTTCTTCTCTTTAATCAACAGAGTTTTCAACTCGTCTTGTCCTTTTGCCAGAGTCAAGAACATTTGTTTAAATTGAGCATTTTGCGCCTGAAGATCTTTTACTGTCTGTTCAATATCCATCTCACTGAAATAAACAGTAGAAAGATAAAGAGACCTATTGTAAGAATCATGTTTGTGTTATGATGAATGAAGATGCATATGCAAATCATTTCAAGGAAATTAGAGATTTAAATTTGCTTTAGACAAAAAAGGAACACACGTTATATTAATAAATCCAATTTTGAGTACATCATTCCTCTTTGGGCTTACAATGAAAGAAATAAATACAAAAACTCCTAAGACAAAAAAGTTAAACACATCCTCTTTGGTGCGATGTAGGCGTTCATACTCCACTCTTCATGAAGCTGCTTGGTGAGTTCCAGAACCTTATTCTCACTGGCGTAGAATCGAGCCTCGAAAGTGTCTCGTTCTTCCTTTAGTTGAACCTAATCTCTTTGCAAGTCTTCGAGAGAGGTAGGCATGTTGGGATGAAGGATAGTGTACGGGATATCTCCTTTAACAACAGGCTCTATGATAACAGGGAGGATAGAGGGGTAAGGCATTACGAGATTCTGATCACGAGCTCGCACGCACCTAAGATAAGGCTCAAGGGGAATAGAGTTTTTGCGTCCCAATGTCTTACTATCCACTTTTTGTATCATCCTCCAATCTCGTACAAACCTCTGATGGTAGCCTTGTTCGTCGCTTTCATAGTCGAACACCACACCTTGGATGAGAATCTCATGAGGACCATCTCTTCGGGCATACTCAAACTATCGTAAAGCTAAGCAAGGGTTGTAAGTGATACCCCACCTAATACTAAGAAGTGAGACGTTAGGGAATTCCCCACAACAGTCAATGATAGAAGTATCTTCCAAGGATCTCGAACACCAATGAATATCAGAGTGGGTGAGGGACATCATCCTTTGAGACCATGTCAATCTTTTCTCGTTCTTCAATGTTGATCGAGGTAGGTGTGAAGTGAACCACTTGGAGAGTAGGGGAATACAACACAAGAGAGTACCTCTTTTCTTCATGGTGCAGGCATGAAAGCAATGTAAGATGTCTCCCAACAAGGTAGGTATATGATTACGAGAGAGAAAGACTTTGATGGTATTAATATCTATGAATTGATCCAAGTTGGGGAATAGAACCAAACCATAAATGAGAAGAGCCAGGACGTCTTCAAAATCTTGAAAATCCATATCTTCCTATAATGAACGAGCCTTATCCAATAGAAACTTAGCTAGGAACCCTTTGACCCTGCTTCTTGTCTCCCAATTTGCTATGATGTCGGCTCTTTTCAGATGCAAAGCTTCGGCGATGACCTCAAGTTTCAGAATCCCTTCTAGACCGGTGAATGGTATTTGATTAAGCATGGGAAACCCTAATAATAGAGAGAACTCTTCAAGTGTAGGTACCAACTGATAGTCAGGAAAATTGAAGCAATGATGTATGGGATCAAAGAATTGGAAGAGCACACACATCATATCCTCTTGGAAATTAGAGGTAGCCAAACTGAGGAGTCGACCATATTTCTTGGTAAAAGGAGAATCTTCGGGCACCCTTGATGCTAACTCTTAGAGCTGAGGATGTGCTTTTACGAAGCTGATTTGGATGGTGTTCCTTCGGACGGAGCTCATGGCCTACAAAACAAAAAACAAAGATAAATTCCAAAATCCTTGAAATGGTTAGTGAGAATGTGTATGATGTTATGATGTTTATGATGTTATGTACAAGTAAGCATATACACACAAGGAAAACAAGTCCTTATGTTTTAGGTTTTCATGGAGTCTTATAGGTAAGTACCCTCTTGAAGTTTAGTTGGCTCAACCTGTCCTAGTAATAGTAACCAGGTTCTAAAGGATCTCAATATCACCGACCTTTCTTTTAGGCATTGTCTCAGCATAATCAATCCTTTCTTGCGGTCGAGATATCCCAAAAGTCTAATCTCAATGATTGTTGTATCGAGTATAAACCAGTTTTCAGCTTTCCACCGAAACCGGTTATCTCACTATGTCATAATGGCCAAGTTGTTCAACTACGGTTCTAAAGTCAGTTAGTGCTTCATGACGCCACTCAGCAGCCCCGTATTCTCCTCGATTCAACACAAGGGATACCGGTACCAACAAATGCGTCACACTAACATAGCCATTATTTCAACCATATCGGTCTATGCCATACAGTTTCCACAATCTATTGCTACTTACCTAAAAAGGTGTCCCAGATTCGGGTAGAGGATCAAAGCAAACCCAAACAAAGAACCATAATGTAAAGCAAACAAGTCAGATAATGAAAGCAAGTAAAGGTGATCTAGCCCTAAGGTAACCCCACTTTGTATGTTTAATCCCCAGCAGAGTCGCCAGTTCTGTAACACGGTGGAAGAACTGACTTGGCGTGTTTTGCATTTCATCGCAATTGTGCGGTTAGCAAGAGTCGCCACCGAATTTTCTTTTATCCAATAAGGAAAGGATGAAAAGAACAGGAAAGACCTTTAGATATGTTTTCTGAGTTCGGGGGGTAGATTATGAAAAGGGAAGGTATTAGCACCCTTTTCATCCGTAGTTATCTACGAGCTCTTAGTTGCTTGCTAGATCACTTGTTTTTGTTTGAATGTGCTTGTGGTGTAGGTTTTGAAAGTATTTTGAAAATGTCTTTGTAATGGTTCTCGTTTCTATAAGAACGCGTACAAAGTGTTGTTTCGAAAATAGTTCAAAGAGTTTTTTGTGGGATGTGTTTTTGAAAGTGATTTTAAAAAGGTGTCTTTGTAATGGCTCACGTTTCTATAAGAATCCGTACAAAGTGTTGTCATTTGAAAATGTTTCAAAATGAGAGTGTTGGTGTATAAAATGTTTTTGTTGTGAGCAAGCGAGCAACTAAGAGTGAATCTACCTACTCAAAAGGTCTTAAATATTCTTTTCCTCCTCCATTAGATGTTTCTACCTTACCATTGTTTTGGTAAGAAGCCCTATCGGTTGATGTGAAGGGACAAGCGCGGGTCAACCGTACAGTCATAAAAGGCAACTTGTGAGACGCTTTAGCAATTTTTGTAAGGGACTAGATCGTTTTATCGAAGGAAACATCGAGGGACATCGAGGGACTACGATCTTTTTTATCGAAGGGTCTTTGCTAAAGCGTCCCATACTCGATGGACATGACTATGTTTCTGAGGCAACATGCGAGGTTACCCTAGAGGTGCGCATGTGCAAAGTGATTTATTTTCAATTGAATTGTCTTGAAATTAGGTTATCTAGCGGTTGTTTTTATGTCTTGCCATACACGCCTAATTACTATAAAGTATAAGGAAAACAATAAATTACGGAAATAAAAATTCTACGCTATTACAGAGCTTTCGGGAGTGGGGGTACAAATTCACAAATAGGGATGGATCAATGCGATTAAAAGTCCAAATAGGCAATCAATACAACCAAAACGAATCGAACAATTAATTGAAACTACAACAAATCTATGAAATAAAAATAAATAACAAAGTATGAAAATAAAAATTCTTGATATTTTTGTTTGAAAAATTTGGAAAGAAAAATAAAATTCTATTCTATGAAAGAAAATAATTTTTTACAAAGAAATTAGATCGAATGTATGTATATTTTGTCTTTTGGTATTTTTTTATGAAGAAATTAAACAAACAACTTAAGACTAAAGAAAAAGTCAATTAATAAAATTATTTACAAAAATCCCTAACTATATTAATTAAGAAAATAAACTAAATAATTTGAGATTTATTGAATTAAAAAAAAATCTAAACAAAATTGATATTCTAAAAGATTTAATGACATTTTTCTTTTGTAGTTTATAATGAAATAATAATTATAATAAAACTAAACTATGTATATAATCAAATTTACTAGAATTGAAAGAAAAAGGCTTAAAAGAGTAAAAGAAAATAGAAAAATCTCCAGCAGGGATCGAGCTCGGGTCTTTAAGGGTGATGGATAATGTGTTTTTCCAATTGAGCTAAGTTATTATTCATTTATTATTATTAACCTAATAATACAAAAGGAAAAAGATAAATGGATTGGGTGATTGGCCCAAGAGGCCCAATGGGGGGGTGGGGGGTTGACCCAGTTTAGAATGGACAAGGAAGGGTTGAGAAACCCTAAAACAGAAAAGGAGGCGCGGCTGGGACTTTATGGGAAAGACAAGAATCAGATTTGTTATTACTACGGTTTCCAATAAAAACAAATAAAAATTAAGTTTTGAAATCAAAAAGAAAATCGTTACTTTCTCTCTTTGTATTGAACTACAACGCATCTTATCTTTCTGCACCGACCTCCAACTCAAACACTCTCGGCGGTTTCTGATTCTACTACGTTCATCTCCATCGCAGAAGACATGCAACTCATAGGGTTTGCGTGGGTTTCAATAGATGTGAATAAATACAAGAAAAACTTAAAAGAGACGGACATATATGGGTTCTGAGAAGTGATACATGGCTGATGATGTTGATCTCGTTTAGTTTATTGGTTTCTCCTCCGTAATTAGTTTGAGCTATGTGTCCCGAACAGGTTGAAGCGTATCGTTGAGCGGAATAAAACAGACAGCAAGATGTTGTTGATGAAAGTCGCACGATTTGAAGAACATGAGAGTCCCAAAAGGTGATTATTTATAATTTATTCTCTAACAAAACAAAAATCTTAAGTTTCAGTTTTCATTTTGTTCATGATTATCGTTCTACCGATTTCCCGTTCACTCTGTTTTTTTTGTGGTTTAAAACAGCAACAGTTATTTCACATAGTTTTCTCTTATTTTTCTTATGCAGTAACAACAAATATCATGAGATAGTTGGTATAGAAAATATGAGAACACAAAGATGCGAGAAACGGTGGAAATAATTAGTACCTATTGGAGTCCTTTTTCTGGTAGTGAGTGTTGTTAGTTGCTCATTCCTAGTCTTGTTTGCTTATGTTAAAAAAATTGTATCTGGAATTTGTGTTGTGCTGTTGTGTTGAAGGACGGTGAAGAGATAGAGGATGAAGGAGTTTTTTTTGGTCGGTTTCAAGTGTCCTTCTGCTGTATATCTTTTCTTTACTTTATATCCAAACAGAATGGAAAAGCGGGGGGAAATCTCAATTGTTTGAACAACTTTGGCCACTGTTTTATTGCTTTGTGGCTGCAGTTTTTTTTCCAACTTTGTGCAAATGCTGGGCTATTTTGGACAGGTTTTGATGCAAGTTTAACATAGCTATTGTGCAGCTGGTTTTGGACTGATTAGGGACTGATTTATGCAGGTTGTTTGGACTGTTGTATAGGCTAGGTGATATTTGTCTCTTTCTCTTTTACCTTTCATCTTTCAAGGATGGAAAGCATTTTTCTTTTTTTATTTGAAATTATGAAGGATTTGCAACATTTTGGAATATGATGACATAGTGTTTTGACCATGAGCTAGCATTGGCTGTTTTTATATTGGATTATTTTACTTTGTTTTGGCTATTGCTTGTTGTTTTGTGTGTTTGGCAGCTAGGCTGCAAGTTTGCAAAGTTTACAGTTTGACCTTGCTTTTGTAATGTTTGCAAATTTCTTTTTCCCTTTTGTGAACCAAAAAGATCAAAATTTTGTGATTTGCAAAAGTAGGAGATAAACCATGATTAAGAACAAAACCTTTTAGTTCTGATTCCAAATGCAAATCCTAATGATGAGTTTTCCTTTTTTACAAATCATTCTTGCTTGAATTTTTCATACGTTGATTGCTTGCTAATTTTCCTTTTCTTGTTTCATGAACACGAGGAGTGGATGGCAAGCGAGGCAAGGTGAATAGAAAACCATGGCTAGCAAGGAGTGGATGAGTTGCTTGAAGATGAAGCAAAGAAGACTTTAAGAAACAAAACAATATTTCTTTCTTCGTAAACAAAACAAAATTTGTAGCTTGTACTAACTTGTAATCTTTGTAACATAAGTTGATGAATCTTGAAGTTTGCAAATTTCTTGTAGTAAATGTAACAACTTTGAATAGAAAACTTGAAATTTCCTTGTGATGTAATGAACACAAAACTGGAGTAAATTCGTGAAACAGTAATTAGACAAATCTTGGATTTTGTTTGAACTTTTAAATTGAATGGTTTGAATGATACACCTTGACTTTGTAACTTGAACTTCAAGCAATCGCAAATGACTTTTGTAACTTGTATTTCAAGTAAACCACGCGCCTTGTACTCCAATCAAATTTCTAAACAAAATAAATGTTTAAGAATTCAATTCCACTTGGTTAACTCGAACCCAAAACCATGGTCATTTAAATGAAAATCTTAATCTTCACATCATGTCCAAATCAATCTTGCATTCAAAATGAACCCGCACGCCATGCTCGATTAAAATGGAACTTTACTGCCAAAACAAACATGCTTTAAGAACATTCATCAATCTTGTAAAATTAACAAACTTCAACATGAGAATCATAGTCCTGAGAAAACAATTGTCGTTAAGAACATTCGAAATCAAACAAATGACTTATGATGATTCGATAACTTTCAAAGTCTTCCAAACACAATTTTCCTTTGATCTTTGAAGATAAACTCGTAAGCGACGTGACTTATGACCATATGCATAAATAATCGTCTCAAGATCTTGTAATTTGAGGAAATCACATTTCATAGAAATCACACAACAATTACTTAAGATTAGGTCAAAGTCCACGAAGTGACCTCTAAAGTATTAGAATTTTGGTGATCCTCCACACGTAATCAGCTCTTGATTTGTGAAGAGAAATTGGAGGTGACGTTAAGGAAAGTCATACGCAAGAAGAACCGCTCGAAAATATCGAATAATGAATAAGTTACAATCGCTTGAACTAGGTCTCGCAAAAGGTCGACTTTTGGGTCAATGGAGTCATTTTCAATCATCTGAACCCTTGACTGAGCAAACTTACAATGCGAGGTTTGAAACTTGGAACAATCATCCTTGAGGAGACATGAAGATCTATGAAGACCATTTGAAACCTTGGAGACTCAGTTTTCTTTGGGAAATAAGAAACCCTAATTGTTGACTTACTGCCTAGGAAGAGAATCTGTCTGATAAACTTTTGAGCCAAATTGAGTATTCGAGAAACCCTAGGATAGTATCTTGCATGAAAAACGGGAGGGGAAATTTTGGGGTACAACAGTCGCCATAGGTGACAAATCCTTTCTTTTTCACCACATAGTCAAAAATAGGGAGATGTCGCCCGTCACATGTCTTGAGCATCCACTATCGAGAAACCATCTTTTCTCTGTAGTCTTAACACATTCCACCTAAAAGTTTAAACAAGGGAAATAGGTACCCAATTTTTATTGGGTCCTTGTGTGTGAATGATACTTGAGTTGCATTTTGGAAACCATTTGAAAATGCCTCGAGGAACCAAAAACCTCCTAAATTGACATTTGCTAATGGTGTGCCCCATTTTGCAACAATATAAATATGTTACAATTTTGGGCAAGTTACTTTTGCTTGGAGGATCTCTTATTTCGTAAGAGTATTTTTGATATGGATTTATCATACTACTTCTGAAATTTGATTTATCAATGCTAAAAGTAATTTTGGGTTCTAAAGCCTTATCAAGTTTGGCTTTAAGAGTTTTTACTTCTTTTTGCTAAATGTAGCAAGTTTCACATCCATCCCAATCATGCCAAGAAAGCTTATCATATTTGCTATTAGTTTTTATTTTCTCTACCATTGATGCCTTGAGAGTTTCCAATTCTTTTTGGGATTTGGACACTTTATGCTCAAGGTATGATTTTTTTTTTCTTATTTGAGGCTAATCATTTAAAATCTTCCTTAGCCTCGTTTTGTAGAGTATCAAAAGCTCTTTGCAATTCTATGTGAGACATTTTATCAATGTGATTATATTTAGAGTGACTTATATTGCTTTTCTTATTTTGATGAGCCATGAGGCAAAGGTTGATCGTTTCTTCTTCGTCACTAGAGTCACTTTTGCTTGAGGCTTCACTATCGCTATCCCAAGCAATGTTTGCTCTTCTAGCTTTGTTAGGTCTCTTTTGTAATTTGTCTTTTCCTTTGTCTTTCTTGAGCAACGAGTATTCTGGTTTAGAGTGGCCGGGTTTTCCGTAGTTGAAACATGATCCTCTTGATTTAGATTCTTACCTTCATCTTGTCTTGAAGGTTTTGATTGGTTTCTATAATTGATGAGATTTTTGTCCGTGTGTTGGACTTCATTCTTTCGGAGATATCTGTGATATTTTCTCACAAACAGCCCTATGTCTTCACTTGAGCTTTCATCTTCATCACTAGAATCACTCACACAAGAGTTATTGGTGGAGAACTTTGAGCTTGAAGCCTTTAATGCGACAAACTTCTTTTCCATGTCTTTTAATTTTTCCTTCTTTTCCTTTTTCTCATGCTTATTGAGATTGATGAGCTCTTGCTCATGCTCTTGAAGCTTCCCAAACAGTGTTGTTATTTCAAGTGTAGCTAGATTGTTTGCTTCCTTGATTGTTGTAACTTTAGGCTGCCATTCCCTATTAAGACATCTTAAAAATTTGTTAGTAGCAATAACATTGGGAGTAACATGACCAAGAGTGTGTAAGCGATTAATTATATGAGAAAATCTCTTTTGCATATCAGCAATTGTTTCACCATGCTTCATGTGAAAGAGATCAAAATCTTGAGTTAATGTAATGATTCTAGAAATTTTAACATCATTTGTCCCTTCATGGGAAATTTGTAGAGCATCCCACATTGCTTTAGCAGTCGCACAATGTGATACTCTAAAATATTCATCAACACCTAAAAGAGCAATAAGCATATTTCTACCTTTCCAATCATAGCTATACTTTTTCTCGTCTTCCTCGTCCCATAGTGCTTCCGGTTTCGGTATGGTAATGTTATCCTTATTGTTCATGGTTATTTGCATTGGACCATCCTCGATAACTTTCCATATCTTTCTATTAACATAGTTAATATGCACACGCATACAATCTTTCCAATAGTTATAGTTTTTACCGGTGAAAATAGGATCTCTCGTATAAGCCCCTCTTAGATCATTCTCCATATTCTACAAAGTAATATGTGAAGCACCAGATGAACCAGTGCTCTGATACCACTTGTTAGACAATGTGATCGATCTAGAAGGGGGGTTGAATAGATCATTTAAAATAGTTTTTGCTTTTTTTTAAAATTGTTTTTCAGAAAAATATGCGAAAGCTTCCTGGAATCTCCAATTATATAAACAATACTCTATTGAAAAGATCGGATATGTGTAACCGTATGGGATATAATGAAAAAGTAAGAATCAATGAATTTTACTCAATTGATAAATCACTTATACATCCTCAATGAATATTAATTACTTCCAATAAGTTGAATGAGATAAGAATAAGAACAATGAATAATTTGTGTATTAGTCAATTTGTCAAACACCTTGTGAGAAAAGCACCATAGGTTTGTTACCAATATTTTGAAATTAACTCAACACACTACCATTTCAATAAATGCAGATTTGACAAATTAATTTTCGCACAGTATAGTAATCAAGTATAGGGATAAAGAAGAAGCAGAAGAACACGCGATTTGTTAAGGCAGTTCCCCTTGTCTTCCTCGAGTAGGGTACGTCTGCCCCCAATTCTAGAATCTAGAATTGAGATATTTGATATTAGGTTGCAAATGATACAAGAGAATAGATAGTTCACAATACAAACAAACCAATGTTGCTGATGTAACAGTCTTCTTCCCTTTCCTTGGTTTGAGCAAAACCAAGTGCAAAATTCTTCGAACAAACTTCCGGTTACCGCTACTTGATTAAGCAAACCCACCATTTCTTAATCCTTTCACTCGGATGATTTCGATCGAAAGCAATTTGACCCTAAATAAATCTTCACAATCCTCCGGTTACCGCTACTTGATTAAGCAAACCCACCGTTTCTTAATCCTTTCACTCGACTGAATTTAATAAAGAAAAGACTTGTGCAAAACCCCTTGCACCAATAGGCATCTTGGAGGAGAAAATCCAAATGATTTTATTCAAGAACAGCCCACAATTGCTCAACCCAAATATGAACTGAATCCTTGATTTGGACATTATCACCAGAGTAATTTTCTTGAATCAACAACCATGATTATATGTAGATGTTGATTTTTGAGAAGACAGGATGAAGATGATGAGCACTATGTGTATCTTTCACTAGTTCTTGTTAAATTCAAATATGATGCATAATGAATATATATATATATATATATATATATATATATATATATATATATATATATATATATATATATATATATATATATATATATATATATGTTACCTAATAACCAATACCCTTAGTCATAGCAGAAAATCAGATAAGGCTAGTGATTGGTCGACTCAACCAAAAGTAGGGGTCGGTGCGACACAACCCGCAGCCAAAGAAAGAACTGTTTTGAAGTGCAATGTGTCGACCGCTTCAGGACTCACATCGACACAAACTTTGAATGCTTCCCAGATTGAGTCGACTGGAAGGGTCGACGTGATACATCCAACAGTCAGAGAGAAATTCATTATAAAGTGCAGTGCGTCGACCGCTTCAGGACTTGCATCGACGCAAACTTTGAATGTTTTGATTTCCAGTTTGAGTCGACCAGAAGGGTCGACCTAAAACATCCAAGGTTTGATTGAAGATGATGAGTCGACCACACACATCTTTGAGTCAACATACATATTGAATTTTCTCAAAAATAAGTGTTTCTGGAGATCTTCATTCCAATCATTCCATTGCAAGATTGTTCATAGGACCAACCCAAATAGAGAGAAATTAATAATTGTTTTGACATCATTAAAATACTTATAGAGGGACTTTTCCCTCACACCTAATTTTTTCCCGAACCCTTTTGGTTTGTCGGGATGCCCTTATTTTTTCCTAGGCGTGTCAACCTAGCGGGTCTCTTTTACGCGTAGTATTTTTTTACTATGTCCGTGTTCACAGGATGCAGAAAATATTCACTGTCCATGGTGGTAAACATCATAGCGCCGCCAGAAAATATCTTCTTGATCACGAATGGCCCTTCATATGTGGGAGTCCATTTTCCCCTGAGATCACCTTGTGGTAGGATGATACGCTTTATTACCAAATCACCAGCCTGGTACACCTGATGTTTGACTTTCTTGTTAAAAGTCTTGATATGCGTTTCTGATACATTTGACCATGACAAACAACCGCAAGCCTTTTTTCATCAATCAAATTTATCTGGTCAAGTCAATTCTGAATCCATTCGTCTTCATCTAAATCTGCGTATTTCATAATCCTTAGGGAAGGAATCTGGACTTCAAGAGGTAAGACCGCCTTCATACTGTAGACTAGAGAGAACGAGGTTGCTCCAGTTGATGTACATACTGAAGTGCAATAAACATGAAGAGAAAATGGTAACATCTCATGCCAATCTTTGTATGTCACCATCATCTTCTTCAAGATCTTTTTGATATTCTTATTGGCGGCTTTCACCGCGACATTCATCTTTGGTCGATATGGAGAAGAATTATGATGCTTAATCCTGAACTGCGTGCAGAGTTTCATGAACATAGTATTGTTAAGATTGGTACCATTATCTCTGATGATCCTTTCAGGAATGCCGTATCGACAAATGAGATTATGCTTGATGAACCGAGTCATAAAATTCTTGGTAAAAGAAGCAAATGAGGTTGCATCTACCCATTTCGTGAAGTAATCAATCGTGAAGAGGATGAAACAATGTCCACTAGAAGCGGTAGGCTTAATCTCTCCAATCATATCAACGTCCCATATTGCAAACAACCAAGGAGAAGTCAAGACATTCAAAGGAACCGGAGGCACATGTACTTTGTCAGCATAAATCTGGCATTTAGGGCAAGTTCTGGAATGATGATGGCAGTCGATTTCCATGGTAGACCAGTAATAACCTACTTTCAGAATCTTCTTATTCATCTCATGTACAATGGATTAAGTACCAAGGACACCTTCGTGCATATCTTCCAAGATCTTCTCAGCTTCCTTGTTGTCTACACAACGAAGCAAAGTTGAATTATGGTTGCAGTTGTACAAGATTTTATTACTCAGAAATAACTTGGAGGAGAACCTCCTTAGAAACTTCTTATCATTGAAAGACTCTCCCTTGGGGTACTCTTGAGCCTCGAAGTATCTTTTCACTTCATGAAACCAAGGCTTTTCCTCTACTCCATCAATATTGACTTCGTAGCAATATGTCTCTTCGTATAGCCTTTCAATAGTAATCTGAGGAGCTTCATTGTCTCATCTGACTTTGAACATTGATGACATGGTAGCTAGTGCATCTACCAATTGATTCTCTTCTTGTGGAATATGTTCAAAAGTGATTTCTTCAAAGCATGGAATTAACGTCAACACATGCTCTCGATAAGGAATGAGATTTGGATGCTTCATGTCCCATTCTCCCTTAATATGACTAATCACCAGGGTTGAGTACCCATACACATCCAAGAACTTGATGCTCAAATGAATGGCATCTTTTATATCCATGATGCATGCTTCATACTCGGCCATATTATTGGTACAGTCAAAGCAAAGTCTAACAATAAATGGCGTATGGAAACCTTTGGGAGAGACAATCACAACACCAATTCCATTACTAAGCGCGTTCAAAGCTCCGTCAAAAACCATAGTCCATCGGGATCCCGTTTTAAGTCCTTCAATAATCATTAACAAGCATGATATTCTCATATGGGAACTCAAAATTTATAGACTGATAGTCATCTACAGCTTGATGAGACAAATAATCTGCAAGTACACTCACTTTAATTGCTTTCTGAGTAGTGTGCTGAATGTCGTATTCTGTCAAGACCACCTGCCATCTTTCTATTCTTCCGAAGAGAGCGGGCTTCTCGAATATGTATTTTATTGGATCCATCTTAGAGATTAACAAAGTAGTATGAGTCAACATATATTGTCTCAGTCGACGAGAAGCCCATGCCAAAGCGTAGCAAGTTTTCTCAAGCAGTGAGTATCTAGTTTCATAGTCGGTAAACTTTTTTATAAGGTAGTATATTGCATGCTCTTTTCAACCAGACTCATCATGTTGCTTCAATACACATCCCATTGAATTCTCTAACACTGTTAAGTACATGATAATAGGTCATCCTTCAACCGGAGGCATCAAAATCAGAGGTTCTTGGAGGTACTCCTTGATTTTTTCAAAAGCTATCAGACAATCGTCATTCCACTTCACTACTTGATTTTCTTCAGTAATTTGAATATTGGCCCACATGTAGCGGACAAATGGGAAATAATTCTGGCAATGTAGTTCAATCGTCCCAAGAAACCTTTAACTTCCTTCTTAGTACGGGGAGTTGGCATTTCTTGAATGGCTTTAACCTTGATAGAATCAACTTCAATACCTTTACCACTGATGACAAAACCTAGGAGTTTACCGGATCTTACCCCAAAGGTGCATTTGTTTGGATTTAGCCACAACTTGTACCTTTTCAACCTCTCGAACAACTTGTGCAGGTGGTCGAGATGTTATTCTTTAGTCCGAGACCTGGCTATCATGTCATCAACGTAAACCTCTATCTCATGATGGATCATATCATGGAACAAAGCTACCATAGCATGCTGATATGTTGCATCGGTGTTCTTCAAACCAAAAGGCATAACTTTGTAATAAAAAGTTTCCCACTGTGTGACAAAAGTAGTCTTCTCCATGTCTTCAAGTGCCATCTTGATTTCATTATAACCAGAGAAATTATCCACGAAGGAAAAAACTTTATGTTGTGCGGTGTTTCCAACTAGAACTTCAATATGCAGAAGCGGAAAGTAATCTTTGGGGCCTGCCCTATTCAAATCCCTGTAGTCTATACATATAGACACCTTATCTTCTTTATTAGGTACTGGCACCACATTTGCAACCCACTGAGGGTAGGACATAACAACTAAGAAACCTACATTGAACTGCGTCATAACCTTAACTTTGATCTTTTCATACATCTTGGGACGCATACGATAAACCTTCTTCTTTATAGGAGGACAACCTTCCTTCATCCGTAGACGGTGGACCATAATGTCAGTATCAAGCCATGGCATGTCTTCATAAGACCAAGCAAAGATCTCAACATAGTCACATAACATCTGGATTAACCTCTTTTTGGAACTGTCTTCTAGGTCGACACCTATCTTGATTTCTTTCCTGACCTATTCAGTACCCAAGTTCACAACCTCGACTGGCTCTTCATGCGGTTGTATGGCTCTTTCTTCTTGCTCTAACAGTCTAGCAAGCTCTCCAGGCACTTCACAATCTTCCTCACCTTCGTCCTCGGCTTGGTATATTAGATTTTCAAAGTCATAATTGGCAATAACAGAATTGTTATCAATGGAATCCAGAGTGGGTGTGGATCTGCAATTTGTTATGTGGGTGTGTGTAAGAACACATAGCTATTTTGAAAGCAATAAAGTAAAATAAAGACAAAGAGCGCAAAATTTGAATGCAAACGTCCAACAATTTATTTAATGAAAATAAGTGAATGAAATATGACAACCCTAACAAATGAATTATTGTCCCGCGGGTAAGACTCAAGGTTTATTGTCCAAATTACATAACCAAAAACTTGAAAACAAGAAAAACAAGAAATGGCATTTACTCCTGACTAAAGGAGATTGGTATAAAGTCTTCAGCCTTCCAATTGTTGAGTCCACTACCGGTGGTAGGAAAAATCCAACTGTCTAGGTCACATTTGCTATCAGCATCTTCTATAGTGTTGACTTGATCTTTTTTAACTCCATCATTGTTGATGCGGAATGGCGGTCTCCTAGAATTAGCACGAGCACGACAAACATCCCTATGAGCCTTTGAGGTGAAACCCAAACCTAATTTGTCGGACTTGTACAGAATATCAGGAAGCTGACCCCAAATAGTGCAACCACCCTCTTCTACCACAGTCCTAGCATCTTTCATGGAAGTCATTCTTGGTGGAATCCTGGTAACCTTAGGAACAATAGGAGCAGCTTTAGAAACAAGAGTTGTCTGAGGAGTAACTTCAAAGGTCTGGCAAGGAGTCTCGAGGAATTCACCATCCATATTAACATACTTGAAGGAGTTCAAGTGGCTCACCATGTACTCTTCTTCGCCACAAACTGTAATGATTTTTCCTTTCACTGGATACTTCAACTTTTGGTGTAAGGTAGAAGTAACAATGCCTGACCCATGAATCCAAGGGCATCCAAGCAAATAGGAATAGGCTGGATGAATGTCTATCACATGGAAAGTAGAGTCAAAGACTTAGGAACCCACTTTGATCGGAAGATCAACCTCTCCATGTACCATTCTCTTTGAACCATCAAAAGCTCTTACCACAACATCACTGGGTTTTAGCACAACTCCATCCTAGTCAAGTTTGTCTAGAACAACTTTTGGCAATACATTCAATGAGGACCCTGTGTCCACCAACACATGAGATAAGGTAGTTCCCTTACATTCAATAGATACATGCAAGGCCTTATTATGGTTCCTTTCTATGGGAGTCAGATCAGCGTCAGAAAAGCCTAGCCCATTATCAGTTTTCAGGCTAGCAACACAATTTTCGAACTGACCAACTGAGATTTCCTGTGGTACATGAGCAGATTTCAAAAACTTTACCAAAGCCTGAGCATGGGTTTGAGAGCACAACAACAGAGATAACATAGATATTTTGGAGGGAGTCTTCCCTAAGTGTTCAATAATCTTATAGTCAATCATTCAAATAATTTTCAGTACTTACTTCATGTCTTTCTTGGAAGTATCTTCAGTAGTAACCTCTTTCGGTGCCTTAGTCTGGGCAAGCTCAATCATCTGTTCTTTGCCTCGAGTCTCAATATGAGTCAGTAACAGTGATACAAACTGGTGTAATAACAATCTTTGGAGAGATCTCTGGAGAGAAAACCCTTCCACTTATGGTAACCTTACTAGTCCCAACAATATTTCCAACATTGGGATCAGTAACTTCAGTATTTTAACTTTTGACAGCCAATGGTACTTGCTTGACGCCATGGTAGTAGACATCAACTCCATAATTCCAAGGGATTGCCTTGTCGGGGGAATATGGACTTGGCCCAGGTTCGGTAATGATCAGAGGAGCAACCCTAGTGTTGTACCCCAAAATTTTCCCTCTCATTTTACTCAACACATGCCCATTGAAGTCCTCAACTTGCTCAAGGATGCCCAAGAGTTAACCAGACAAACTCTCTCCTAATGCAATGTACCTCAAACCAGGGTTTCACTCCTCATCAAGATGGTTGAAGTCCAAGGATACAAAATGCCTTCCATGGTCCCAATATGTTCTAAAGATCATCCATGTCAAGTTTCATGCCTTACACAAGAAGTTTGCTCAGTCAACTGCTCAGATGCTTGAAAATCAACTATACTAGGTCAAAAGTCAACTCTGGCCCACATACAGTCAAACTTCTAGATTTTAGGTCAACATCATCATTTTGAAGATATATCCATAATTTGATCAAGGGTTGATCATGATTCCTCAAGGAATTCCCCAAAATTCATCAAAACCCAAAAGTTGCTAAATTAGGGTTTCACCGGAAAACTCAACCAAACTTTGACCAAGCATAAATTCTTGATACTTTATCAGAAATTTCTCATCCAAGGCTCATTTTGAAGAGGATGCAATTCCCTAAAACTCATATTCAGCCCACAAGTTCAAAATATGCACTCATCAAAAGATATGAATTTCTACATTATAGGTCCTTTTGAAAAGTCAACAAAAACACCTTTTGGGTCAAATCTTCTTACATGAACATGGAAGACCCAATTGAGAGGAAACCAAAAGGGTTGTTTAGGAGACATCTTAAGATTTCTAAAAAGTCCAAGAACACCTTCTTAGGGTTAAAAATGAGAGAGACGTGTATTGTCAAAGTTGACCAATTTTTGAAAATATGCATGAAGTCAACATTGATCAAAATGACTTTTTTTCCAAATGGGCCCATGTTTTCTTGTTTGAAACTTGTTCCTAAGATGGCCCACGACCCCTGATCTTATCCACCTACTATTTTATTATTTTTATTATTTATTTTGATTTTTTATCCATTTAAATCAAAATAAATGAATTTAAATAGTAGAATAATCAAATAAAATCAAAGATTTGATGTTATGAGCACATTATGAGTCCATGAACAGCTAGAAAATCAAAAAATTCGTGCAAGAGCCAATTGATTGGAAAAGATCTTAATTTGGTCTATTTTCGAAACAAATCATACAAGGCAAAGAATGAAATCAAATCTCCATAATTTGCAAAGATATGATCAGTTTTTGTTGACCTAAATCATTCTATGATATATACACAACATTTCCAAAGCATAAGGGAGGTTTTTGGGTCGTGAAAACAAGGAGGTCAACTTCAATTTTTTGTCAAAAAAAGTGCTGATCACATATTCCTGCATAGACGGATTCAAGCAATTCCAAGGCCAGCAATCCATTCCTGGACATTTTCTAAAGCCATTCTAATCATCCTTAAGCCTTAAAACCTTCATAAATCACACCTCAGAGTGCCACGATTTTCATCTTTTTTCAAGATTTGTTTTCAATAATTTATCCATCATAAACATGTTTTGATCATATATCCATGCTTGTTATCATATTTGCAATGTTTTTGATTGGTTTGATTGAAGTTTAAGTGAAGGAATGGCATGATGCCATTGTTAGGGTTTTGAGGTCCCAAATTGGGAATTCCATATAGAGGCAAAATTGGACAAGATCAGGGATACTATCATGCTTAGAAGATAATTTGCAATTGATCCATGTCTTTGGTTTGAATTTATTCTGCTTGTGCTGCGTTTTTGAATTTTACAGGTTTATGGCCACGAACAAAATCCGTCATTATAGCTTTAAGTGACGGAAACGACTGTAGGTAAAAGTGTGGCCAAAAATAACAGTTATGGGGAAGAAGATAATTAGGTGGCAGAATCCCATTGGGTGATTTGAATCACGTGCGCATTTGGGAAATACCACTTTATTTCCTTTATATTTTATTTATGTTATTATATTTACAACTAACCATCCATCCACTGGATCATCACTAATCCAGATCCAACGCTCAGTCAAAGGGAAGTCCATGATGCACCCTCCAAGCATGGCTGCACAGAATCAACCCGTTGACTGGGCTGACCAGCTATTGGGCCTAAACAAATTAAACAACACCCCCCCCCCATTTCAGCTTCCATACAGGCCCAAGTTTTTCTTTTTTACTTTCTTTATTTTATTTATTTTATCTTAACTATTTATTAATTATTTTATTTTTTAAAATAACATCAAAATTATTTCTTTTTTATTTAATCAAAAAATCATAAAAAACATTAAAAATCATTTATTTTCATAAAAATATTTTATTTCTTTAATTAATTAGTTTAATAAAATTAGGGCAATTTAACTTTTTTTATAATTAACAATAATTAGGATTAGGGTTTAATTTTGTACATAACCTAATTTATTTTTTCTCAAAAATAACCTAAATCTTTTTTCAACTAGATTTTTTTAGGTTTCTCAATTCATTCTCGTATTTAACTCGCCACACACATTTTTTAATTTCCTTTTTTGTTATTATTGTAACTGCTACAAGTTTGTAATAATAATTAAGGTTTTAAATTCCGCATCTTTATTTTCAGTCAAAATAATTATGTATCTGCAAAAGCCCTGTAATAGATAGGACTTTAATTTCTCGCATTTTAATTTCCGACAAACTATAAACTGCTTAGATGTATGTTAATGGGATTGTATGGAAAGACAAACTGAAAATTAAAACAATAGATCACCTTAATTATGCAAAGATTAAATATCTGAAAAGAAACACTACTGCACACTTGCACCCTTAGGGTATGCCTCACTTGGTTGCCTCAGAAAACAATGGTCATGTCCCTCGAATGTAGGGATATCTTAGAAAAGACCCTCGGTATAAAAGTCATCATAAAAGATCATGGTCCCTTACTGTCCCTCGAGTTGCCTACGAGAAATGATCTTGTCCCTCGATGTTGCCTATGAATATATGATGACGATCCCTTCGAAATGCTAAGGTATCCTTACAGGTTTCCTTCAATGACCATAACGTCCCTTTCGAATGTCCCTTGAAACTCCAACGATGATGTTACCTATTACTCAATAATGGGATAGCATTATCTAAAAGGAAAATGAACAAACTTTTTTCGAGTAGGTAGATTAATTCTTAAGTACTTGCTCAAACAAACAAATTTTTTCACACAAACACTTTTCAAACAATGTTTTCAAAAACAACTTCGTAACACTCTTGAGGACAGAAACAAGGGTTAATACGAAGTAAAACAAAACTTTTCAAAGCAAGCACACTCAAGAAATTTCAAAATGAGCAAGTACCTAAGAGCCCGTGAAAAATCACGGATACAAAGGGTGCTAACACCTTCCCTTTCTATAATCTACCCCCCGTACTCAGAAACATCTCGAAAAAGATTTTTTCTATTCTTTTTCCTTTTCTTGATTGGATAAAATAAAAGTCGGTGGCGATTCTTTCTTACCGTGACATTTTGCAAACAAAAAATGCAAACCAGTATTAACAGTCGATTCTGCCACTATATCACAGAACTGGTGACTCTGCTGGGGAATATAAAGTGGGGTTTACCTTAGGATCTAGGTCATTTTAAAATTGCTTTCTTGTTTTTCCTTGCCTGCTTTAAATTCAAGGGTTTTGTTTGGGTATTATTAAAGATCCTACACCCAGATTTGGGGATAGTTTTTAGGTAAACAACGATAGATCGTGGAGACTGTACGGTGTAGACCGATATGGTTTAAGTGATGGTTGTGTTGGTGTGACACTTTGGTTTGTACCGGTATCCTTCATGGGGAAACGAGGATAATACGGGGCATCCGCATGGTGTCGTGAAGCACTAACGGACCTCAGAACCTTAGTTTAACGAACTTGGCCATTAGAAAGTAGTGAGATAGCCGGCCTCGGTATAAAGCTGAGGATTGGTTGATACTCGATGCTACACTCATTAAGATCAGACTTTCGGGATATTTTAGATGCAAGAAAAGATTCCTTGAGCTGAAACAATGCCCGAAAAAGGATGATCAGTGATATTGAGAATCTTTAGAACCCATTTACTTCTCTAAAACAGGTTTGAAACCAACTAAGCTTAAAGAGGGTATGACATTAAAACTCAAGCAAGCCTTAAACCTAAGGACTTGGTGTGATTTGTCTGTGTTTTCTATACATGTGATTTATCATGACATCATAAACATCATACCATAGCATATCATGACTAACCATTTCAAGGATCTCGAGGGCCTGTGATGCAGGTTATGATAAATCAAACGTCTAGCAAGGGGCAAGGGGATTTATTTTCCTCTAGCCAATGTCGTCAGAAGATCAAAACTCAACAACTTGAGTCAGGGGCTATGACCCACTTGATATGGTGAGCTTGACTCTCGTAGAAGGACATTCGACGATACGAAGTTTTTCAATCAAAGCTGCAAATCTCAACTTCTGACATTTTCTTCTTTACCCCGCGAGATCCTTGAAAACACTGCATACATATATCATACATATCATTGCATAAACAAGTTTCAAAGTATGTCTCTCATGTTCTCGCTGTTTATTTCACGCAATGGCTCTCAAACAAGAAAACAGAGATCTCCAAATTCAAGAGGCTCAGTTCATGGAAATGTTCCTAAACCTATACAAGGGGCAGGAAGAGTTGAAAGCACTCCTCGCTGGGAACCTGGCCAAGAAAAATCCTGAAGACAATAAGGACGAACGGTTGGAACAACTACGATCTGAGGTTGAAGCAATGAGAACCTTCATCAAGATGGATACAACCGTATGAAGCAAGCAGTCGAGGTTGGGGACCAAGTCATTGATCAACCTCCAAGAAGACAAGAGTTTGGTTTGGTGAAGAGTGGACCTTTCCAAATTGTTACTACCTCACGGGTCCAACAACAACCTCGCCAAAAACAACGGGTTAATCAGAGTAAGCCAGATACACCAAGAGGCAGTTTACCAAACTCAACATGCCTCTGTCTCAAGCTTTACAACACTTGTTGAGGATGAATCTGGTTACGTTGATAGGGCCTCATCCGAATCCTAAGACTTCTTCGCCTAACTACAATCCTGATGCAAGGTGTGCATATCACTCCAATAGTTCGGGGCATGATACTGACAACTGTTGGAGGTTGAAATACAAAATTCAAGACCTGATTGATGAAGGAGTATTGGAATTCACACAAGATGGTCTACTGGAATGTTTCTGTCAATCCTCCAAGGCCCACCATTTGAAGTGACAAGTTCTGACAAGAGGGCTTTTTGTTCATTAGAATTTTCAATTTGTAGTTTTATTTTGATTGTTTGAACATTTATTCATGTCAAACTTTGTTACTTTATCAATGCATTGCATATGTCTGTTTTGAATCAATTCATTCGTATTCACTATATTTAAACTCCGTTCCTTTTTATGATATTCAACTCTCGATTAAAAACTCTAAACCTTAGAGGGAGGATGACGAAAATGATATTACAATCTCTACAATATGCTTTTGAACAGACCTTGCTGACGATGTACAGGCGTTGTTTCAAATCCTAAACAGTGGAGTTATAAGGAAGATAATCCCTAGTCAACCCCTTCGAGACAAATAAGTAAGAGTTTTTCTTTTCACACAAATTAAAACCCTTAATCATAACCTGGGGCAGGGTAGTTTTCTCAGTTAATTCAGAGGCGCATTTAGTCATAATCTGCCGCTTCGTAAACAATGAATGGCATCGAAGACTTCCTTCCAAAAAAAAGATGGTGATGGTTCCGTATAATCGTCAAGACAGGCAGTCATTATCTCTCGAAATAAAATCCCTCTAAGTCAAAACCTATGAAGGAGACTTAAGAAAAATTGGGGCATCCCGCTGACTATAATCACAAAAGAAACAGTTCAGGAAAAATGAGGGATAACGAAAACCAAAAAAAAGAGGTTACTATAAATCCTCGACAAATAGAAGATTACAAAAATGACTGCCTTTTCAAAATAAATGTTCAATTTCTGAATCATCACCAAGTATCAGAGCAAAGATTCCAGACTCAATCGGGATCTAAACGCGCAATTAACTGAGCATAAGATTGAAGAACATCACGAAGAGCGGGTTGGGTATAAATAAAATTTTAGCCTTTATCCTTTGTTTCTTGAACCGTGAACCAGGCCACGTTATAACCTTTAAAAGTACTAGCTGAAGCATGGGTTAGTTTGAGAGCATACTGTTACAAAGGTATCCTGACTCTTGCAGGCTTTGTTACGAATCCTGAGTTGATATCACATTCTTGCAAATTTCGTTTTGCTACACAAAACACATTTTAAAAAAATTTCAAGACAAATATGAGTTTTTCACTCTTTAAATGATATTGTTTGCATATGACTAATTGTTTGACAACAGAGAAATTCGCACAATGGATATTCAATAGACAAACATCCTCTCAATGGACAAAATCACCTCAGCGGGAAAGACACTTCCAATAACAGGTCTTCCATAAGCAAGGGGCATAACATGATGTCTAAACACACCTGGGAAAATCTCTCCAAAGTTCCAAAGAACCAGGGGCATATTTCCATCTGAATCGCTTGGGGAATTATGCACGCATTCCAGCAACGAATCATGTGCCATAAAGAAAACATTTTTGACAGTACTACAACACAACATTATGGATTGTGACAACTCTCTACATCCTGAAAGCATGGACATAGTCGAAAAATACTATGCATAACAAAGACCCGCTAGATTGACATACCTAAGAAAAAATAAGGGCATCCCGGCGAACCAAAAGGGTTCGGGCAAAAGTTAGGGATATACATAAAAAAATCTGTACACCCGACAAGTCGAAAACCAGAAAAGGCGGCTTAGGCAAAAAGGTATCCCGGTGGACTGAAAACCCGAAAGGGAGGTCTAGGAAAAAGTTAGGGATTTAAAACATACGACTATGTCCCGTCACTTATCTATCAATGGAAGACTTATACCTTGATCAACATTCATCAAGAGCACCAGAATCGAGAAGCAGTTCAGATACGCTCCAGATACGGATGCCATCCTGACACTCATTCAGATTCAACATTCAGATACAGTTCAGATACGCTCTAGATACGGATGCCATTCTGATGATCATTCATATCCATCTTTCAGATACAATTCAGATACGCTCCAGATACAGATGCCATTATGATACTTATTCAAATTCATGTTTCAGATACAGTTCAAATACGCTCTAGATACGGATTCCATCTTGACACTCATTTAGATTCAACTTTCAGATACAGTTTAAATACGATCCAGAGACGGATGTCATTCTGACACTTATCCAACACATGTTTCTAATACAGTTCAGATACGATCCAGAGACGAATGTCATTCTGATACTCATTCAACACATGTTTCAAGTACAGTTCAGATACGATCCAGAGACGGATGTCATCCTGACACTCATTAAATACATGTTCAAGTACAATCACAACATAGATCCATCCACAAAATCTCCACATGTACTTTTTCCATCACGGTACAAGGGGAAGAGACAGTTGGAAGCAAAGTCGTTATCACATACAAGCCAGTGATACCTATATTCCCCACAGAGCCGAGACAACCAAGGTCCGACCTCCGTATCCCCAAGAAGGAATTCCTTCCCCATCAAGTTCCTTTAAAAAGCTGATATCTGCATTCCCAGCCGAGTTTTATAACCATGAGCAGTTTATAAAGCCATCTCCCGAGCAGAGTTTATTTCTCTGGCAGCGGAAGCTCAATCTCCAACAGAGCTCTTCTCTCTAGCAATGGAAGTTCATCCCCAGTTGGGTTTATTTCTCCAAATAAGTAGATCTTCCAACATAGTATCTCCCTTCCCCACATAGTCATTCCCCCGCAGGATTGTTCTCAGACAGAGTCTCTCCCGGCAGAATATTCTCAAGCAGAATGGATGTAAATCCCCAACTAATCATCTTCGGTCACTATCCCCAGCAGAAACAAAGAACTCAACTCCTTATACTCTCCAACAACAGTCCAGGATTTATATTCCCCAGCTAGAGAATATCACAATAGCATTGCATATCCATACATCATGGCATGTGCACACATATTATACATCACGAACTCATTTATTTTGAGAACATCATTACTCAATACATTTCATACATCATGACATTACATACGACTAACTCTTTACCTTTCAGGGAAAGATGCAATCAAGTTATCACAAGTTCTCTCTGGTTCAGTCAAACCGACACCAAGGTTTCTATTCCAGTTGAATAAATTCCAACACTTTTCAAGATTTTCTCTGGTTCAGTCAAACCGACACTAAGGAGCACTATAAAACCCGGAGCACGACCAGATAACAGTTAATCTTATTATCCTCATCAAATCACTATAAAGCCTGGAGCACGACCAAATAGCAGTTCACTTTCACCTCATCGACTAAGAGATGATTCCCCAATAGAGTAACAGACAACTGAAGCTCCTAAAATTCTATTTATCCCAAGACAGAGACCAATATTCCTCAGCAGATTCCTCCTCAATGACAGGAACAAGAATTCTCATCAAAGGAATATCTAAGGAAATCAACAATCCTCTAGATGGCATCTTTAAGCTCATCTCCGACGATTCTCCGTCATATCTTCCGGATGGCATCTTTAAGCCCATCTCCGAAGATCTTTCGTCATCTTTTCCAAATGGCATCTGTAATCCTATTCCTGATACTACCTACACAGTCAAGCACCATCTCAGATGAGTGCAAATTTCAGGGCACTCTAATGTTCAATCATCTTCCACCTTCAGATTACAAAAGGCAGATAAGCCAATCTACATCCTCAGGTTTAAGAAGATTTAATAGGGGAAGCTGTTGTACCCCAAAATTTTCCCTCTCATTTTACTCAACACATTCCCATTGAAGTCCTCAACTTTCTCAAGGATGCCCAAGAGTTGACCAGACAAACTCTCTCCTAAGGCAATGTACCTCAAACCAGGGTTTCACTCCTCATCAAGATGGTTAAATTCCAAGGGTCCAAAATTCCTTCCATGGTCCCAATATTTTCTCAAGGTCATCCATGCCAAGTTTCATGCCTTACACAAGAAGTTTGCTCAGTCAACTGCTCAGATGCTTGAAAATCAACTATACTAGGTCAAAAGTCAATTGTGGCCCACATACAGTCAAACTTCAAGATTTTTGGTCAACATCAACATTTTGAAGATATATCCATCATTTGATCAAGGTTTGATCATGATTCCTCAAGGAATGTATCCAAATTCATCAAAACCCAAAAGTTGCTAAATTAGGGTTTCACTAGAAAAGTCAACCAAACTTTGACCAAGCATAACTTCTTCATACTTTATCAGAAATTTCTCATCCAAGTCTCATTTTGAAGAGGATGAAATTCCCTACAACTCATCTTCAGCCCATAAGTTCAAAATTTTCACTCATCAAAAGATATGAATTTCTACATTAAAGGTCCTTTTGAAAAGTCAACAAAAACACCTTTTGGGTCAAAGCTTCTTACATGAACATGGAAGACCCAATTGAGAGGAAACCAAAAGGTTTGTTTAGAGGACATCCTAAGCTTTCTAAAAAGTCCAAGAACACCTTCTTAGGGTTAAAAATGAGAGAGATGTGCATTGTCAAAGTTGACCAATTTTTGGAAATGTGCATGAAGTCAACATTGATCAAAATGACTTTTTTCCAAATGGGCCCATGTTTTCTTGTTTGAAACTTGTTCCTAAGATGGCCCAAAACCCCTGATATTATCCACCTATTATTTCATTATTTTTATTATTTATTTTGATTTTTTATCCATTTAAATCAAAATAAATCAATTTAAAGAGTAGAATAATCAAATAAAATCAAAGATTTAATTTTATGAGCATATTATGAGTCCATGAACAGCTAGCAAATCAAAAAATTCGTGCAAGAGCCAATTGATTGGAAAAGATCTTAATTTGGTCTATTTTGGAAACAAATCATACAAGGCAAAGAATGAAAT
The DNA here is from genome assembly GCA_948472305.1 of Vicia faba. Classification (NCBI taxonomy): domain Eukaryota; kingdom Viridiplantae; phylum Streptophyta; class Magnoliopsida; order Fabales; family Fabaceae; genus Vicia; species Vicia faba. Next base: position 78,295,404 of record OX451741.1, read on the forward strand.
CAAATCTCCATAATTTGCAAAGATATGGTCAGTTTTTGTTGACCTAAATCATTCTATGATATATACACAACATTTCCAAAGCATAAGGGAGGTTTTTGGGTCGTGAAAACAAGGAGGTCAACTTCAATTTTTTTGTCAAAAAAAGTGCTGATCACATATTCCTGCATAGACTGATTCAATCAATTCCAAGGCCAGCAATCCATTCCTGGACATTTTCTGAAGCCATTTAATCATCCTTAAGCCTTAAAACCTTCAGAATTCACGCCTCACAGTGCCACGGTTTGCATCTTTATTCAAGATTCGTTTTCAATAATTTATCCATCATAAACATGTTTTGATCATATATCCATGCTTGCTATCATATTTGCAATGTTTTTGATTGGTTTGATTGAAGTTTAAGTGCAGGAATGGCACAATGCCATTATTAGGGTTTTTAGGTCCCAAATTGGGAATTCCATATAGAGGCAAAATTGGACAAAATCAGGGGTACTATCATGCTTAGAAGATGATTTGCAATTGATCCATGTCTTTGGTTTGATTTTATTCTGCTTGTGTTGCGTTTTTGAATTTTATAGGTTTATGGCTACGAACAAAATTCGTCACTATAGCTTTTAGTGATGGAAACAACTGTAGGTAAAAGTGTGACCAAAAACAACAGTTATGAGGAAGAAGACAATTAGGTGGCAGAATCCCATTGGGTGATTTGATACACGTGCGCGTTTGGGAAATACCACTTTATTTCCTTTATATTTTATTTATATTATTATATTTACAACTAACCATCCAACCATTAGATCATCACTAACCCAGATCCAACGCGCAGTCAAAGGGAAGTCCATGATGCACCCTCCAAGCATGGCTGCATAGAATCAGCGCATTGACTGGGCTGACCAACTATTGGTCCTAAAAAAATTCAACAACACACCCCTCATTCAGCTTCCATACAGGTCCACGTTTTTCTTTTTCCTTTCTTTATTTTATTTCTTTTATCTTAATTATTTATTAATTATTTTCTTTTTTAAAATAACAACAAAATTATTTCTTTTTTATTTAATCAAAAAATCATAAAAAACATTAAAAATCATTTATTTTCATAAAAATATTTTATTTCTTTAATTAATTAGTTTAATTAAATTAGGGAAATTTAACTTTGTTTTTTTATAATTAACAATAATTAGGATTAAGGTTTAATTTTGTACATAACCTAATTAATTTTTTCTCAAAAATAACCTAAATCTTTTTTCAACTAGATTTTTTAGGTTTCTCAATTCATTCTCGTATTTAACTCGCCGCCCACATTTTTTAATTTCCTTTTTTTATTATTATTGTAACTACTCCAAGTTTGTAATAGTAATTAGGGTTTTAAATTCCGCATCTTTATTTTCAGTCAAAATAATTATGTATCTGCAAAAGCCCTGTAATAGATAGGACTTTAATTTCTCGCATTTTAATTTCCGCAAACTATAAATTGCTTAAATGTATGTTAATAGGATTGTATGAAAAGACAAACTGAAAATTAAAATAGTAGATCACCTTAATTGTGCAAAGATTAAATATCTGAAAATAAACACCGCTGCACACTTGCACCCTTAGGGTATGCCTCACTTGGTTGCCTCAGAAAACAATGGTCATGTCCCTCAAACGTAGAGATATCTTAGCAAAGACCCTCGGTATAAATGTCATCATAAAAGATCATGGTCCCTTACTGTCCCTCGAGTTGCCTACGAGAAATGATCTTGTCCCTCGATGTTGCCTACGAATATATGATGACGGTCCCTTCAAAATGCTAAGGTATCCTTACAGGTTGCCTTCAATGACCATAACGTCCCTTTCGAATGTCCCTTGAAACTCCAACAACGATGCTACCTATTTCTCAATAATGGGATAATATTGTCTAAAAGGAAAACAAACAGACTTTTTTTTGAGTAGGTAGATTAATTCTTAAGTACTTGCTCAAACAAACAAATTTTTTCACACAAACACTTTTCAAACAAAATTTTCAAAAACAACTTCGTAACACTCTTGAGGACAAAAACAAGGGTTAACACGGAGTAAAACAAAACTTTTCAACGCAAGCACACTCAAGCAATTTCAAAATGAGCAAGTACCTAAGAGCCCATGGAAAACCACGGATAGAAAGGGTGCTAACACCTTCCCTTTCTATAATCTACCCCCCGTACTCAGAAACATCTCGAAAAAGGTTTTTTCTGTTCTTTTTCCTTTTCCTGATTGGATAAAATAAAAGTCGGCGACGACTCTTGCTTACCGCGACATTTTGCGGAAAAAACGCAAACCAGTATTAACAGTCGGTTCTGCCATCGTATCACACCTAGGCTTGGCAATAATCTTCGTAGGACCCTTAGAAGTGATCCTTACATAAGTACTAGAAATTTAACATACACATCTTCAAGCTTCAGGCCTTGAGACACACTTTCACATAAGCTCTTCACAGAAGGAATCTTCTCAAATAGAATAACATGGTCATCCATCAAATGTTGAATACCTTTCTTCAGTAGTACACAACCATTGGATTGGGACGCACAGTGGTAGCAATTTTGAACGCAACCCAAAAATAAACTGGCTCACAACAACTTCTTCTTAACAATCATCAGAGGAGTAGTCAAGTCATTCACAACAGAAACATAAGAAACATCATCAACAACATTAATGATTTGTTCATGATTAGGCATAAGAGAGGTAATCACAATAGGAGTCTCAGGAAGGTCGAATTCAATCTTCTTAGAGTCAATCATATTTTGAATCTTATTTTCCAGAGTCCAACAACCATTAGTGTCATGTCCAGGACTATTGGAGTGATATGCGCACCTTGCATTGGGATTATAACTTGGAGAAGAAGTATCAGGATTCTGAGGAGGATCCTTCAATGTAATCAACTCTCCCTTCAACATGTGTTGCAATGCTTGAGACAACAACATGTTGATTTTTATGAACTATCTCATGGGTGCAACCTTCCTATGTTGATTATTCTATTGTTGTTGTTGCACTGGAGCATGATTAGAGATCAGAACTGCCCCCACAGATTAGTTTCAGCCACTCTTGTTACGACCCTTCTGGCCGTACACAACATTGATTCTTTCTTACTATTGTATGACTTCTTTGCAGTACTTGAAAATGTAGTCACATGAATTTTAGCACTTCTGATTCCATTTTTAACACATTCCCCTGTCAATATCAACTCAGTGAAACCGGTAGAAGAATTTCCTAGTAGGTGATTATAGAAAGGACTTGTTAGCATACTCATGAACATGTCAACCAATTCCCTATCAGCTAAAGGAGGTTAAACTCTTTCTGCAAGATCTCTCCATTTATGTGCGTACTCTTTAAAGCCTTCATCAGAACCCATGGACATACTCTTTAGTTGCATGCGGGTTGTTGCCAAATCAAAATTATACTGATACTGTCTATAGAAATCTGCAGCCAAATCTTCCCATGTATAAATATTGGTACCTTCAAGTTGATAGTACCAATCCAATTGTGTTCTAGACAGACTTTCTTGGCAGAAATGAAACCATAATTTCTTGTCAGCAGTGTGTGGTTGGATTTTCTGAACATATGATCTCAAATGCAGCTTCAGGAAAGAAACACTGTCATACTTAGCAAACGTAAGAGTTTTGAACTTAGGAGGAATGATAACATATGAGACTAAACCCAATTCCTCAAAGTTCAAGCCAGACACCTTCTGAATCTCCATAGATTTCAGATGCTCTTCTAACAGCTTATACTTCTCATCAGCAGGGGGATACTTTTCATCCAAATAATATTCTTCCTCTTCATCAGAACATTTGTTAGAACCATGGTTTCTTTTTTTCTCAGTTTGAACACTCTTACCATCTTCATCCTGTTCATCATCTTCGTCCAATGGGATATCAAGATCTTGAGCTCGCTTGACTGGACCTCTGAACCTTTTCCCCATGTTAAGGATTTTTGTTTTCTTTGTCTTCTTCTTTTTCTTCTCTTTGGCAATGAGCGCCTTTAGTTCTTCTTTCCCCTTGGCTAATATTAGGAACATCTCTTAGACTTGAGCATTCTAAGCTTGGAGATCTTTGACCTTCTGTTCAAGAGTCATTTCTGCTGAAATAAACAACAAGAAGATGAGAAACCTGTCTTGGAAACCTATTTTGCAATGATATGTATGGCATGTAGATGCATATGCAATGTTTTCAATTACCTCATAGGATTTAAATTTGTTAATCAAAAGGAAACATAAACAAAGACTCTTATTATTAAGTTCAAATTATAATTGCCTCTTAGGCTTACAATAAAAACAAAATGGTTCTAAGGAAACACATTATGAACTCCTAAGACCTAATACTCAAGTCTCCCATGGACGCTTCCTCTTTGTATTGACATATGCATTAAGGCTCTGCTCTTCTTGAAGTCGTTTTGTCAGCTCTAACACTTTCTTATCGCTAGCATAGAACTGAGTCTCAAAGGTGTCCCTTTCTTCTTTCAATTGAATCCAAGAATTTTGTATCTTTTCAAGGTCGGTAGGCATATCTGGATGAAGAATGGTATGAGGAACACCTCCTTCAATAATAGGCTCCACAATTACTGGTAGGACAACAAGATATGGCATTATAAGATTTTGAGTACGAGATCGCACCCATATGAGGTAGGGCTCCAAAGGGATGGAGTTTCTCTTTCCCAAAGTCTTGCTATCAATCTTGTTCACCATGCTCCAAGCTCATATAAACCTTTGACGGTAACTTTGAGGATCATTCTCATAATCGAATATAATACCCAGGATAAGCATATCATGAGGTCAGTCTCTTCGAGCATAACCAAATTAACGTAGAACTAGAGAAGGGTTGTAAGTAACACTTTCCCTTATGCCAAGGAGTGGAACATTAGGGAATTCCCCATAGCGAATAATAATAGTGATGTCCTCTTAAGATCGGTAACACCAATAGATATATGAATGAGAGAGTAACATTATTCTTCGGGACCACTTCAAACCTTATTCATTCTTCATCACTGATCGGGGAAGGTGCGAAATAAACCACCTAGATAATAAAGGTATGAAACACATGAGAGTCCCTCGCTTCCTCATAGTACGAGTGTGAAGAGAGTGCAAAATATCTCCAAGCAAAGTAGGCACAGGATTATGAGTAAGAAATATTTTGATGACATTCACATCTATTAGTTGGTCTGGATTAGGGAATAGTACCAAACCATAGATCAACAGAGCCAAGATCTCCTCAGAAGCATAAAAACTCATAGAATCTAGAAACAAGTAAGTTTTCTCTATCAGAAATCTAGCAAGAAGACCTTTAACTACATTTCTTGTTTCCCAATTAGATACAATGTCTGACCGCTTCAGATGAATGGCTGTTGCAATAACTTCAGGTTTTGGAACTTTCTCTAAACCGGTGAGGGGTGTTTGATCAAGAATAGGTACTCCAAGTAGCTTAGGGAACTCTTCCATTTTGAGCACCAATTGATAATATGGGAAGGTAAAATATTGATCCTTAAGATCAAAGAACTGGAACAGAACACTCATCATGTCTTCTTTAAAACATGAGGTAATCAAACTGAGTAGATAACCATGTCTTTTGGTGAATTGAGAGTTTTCGGGAACCTTTGAGACTAACTCCTTAAGCTTGGAAGGTACCCTTACAAAGTTGATTCAGATAGTGTTTGTGAGCGGAGGCCATAACCTGTAATAAAGAACAAAGATAAATCCCTAGGTCCTAGAAATGGTTAGTGAAAATGTTATGTTGTGATGATATGATGTCATGATGTTATGTTCATGTTAAATAAGTAGCAAACATAAACAAGTCACCCAAGAGCCTTAGGTTTAAAGGCCTGCATGAAGTCCATAGGTAAGTACCCTTCCCCATTGAAGTTAAGTTGGCTCAACCTATCCTAAAATAGTACAAGGGTTCTAAGAATCTCATATCATAGATCTTTCTCGAAGGCTTTATTTTAGCCCGACAATTGACTTGCCACCAAAACATTCCAAAAGTCGAATCTCAATGAGTATAGCCTCGAGTATCCACCATCTTCATACTTCACCAAAGTCGGCTATCTCACTATTTTCTAATGGCCAAGATGGGTCAATTAAGGTTCTAAAAGCGAGTTAGTGTCAACGACACCACACATAAGCCTAATGTTATCCTTGAATGACTCAAGGAACATCAGTACAAACCAAAGTGTCACACTAATTGTAGCTATCATGTTAACCATATCGGTATATGCCATACAATCTTTATGATCTATTGTTACTTACCTAAGGAATCACTAGATCAAGGTATAGGATCTTTCACAAAAGTAATACCCAAACAAGCCCTTAAATTTAAAGCAAACAATTCAAACAATTAAAGAAAGTAAAAGTGATCTAAACTATAAGGTAACCCCTCTTTTTGAGTTTAATTCCCAGCAGAGTCACCAGTTCTGTAATACGGTAGAAAAGCTGGGTTTTTTAGTGTTATCGTAAATATGCGATTAGCAAGAGTTGCAACCGACTTTTCCTTTATTCAATATTTAGGAAAGGTGAAAAGAATAGGAAAGACCTTTGAAATATTTTGAGTTCTGGAGGTAAATCATGTAAAGGAAAGGTGTTAGCACCCTTTACATCTGTAGTTATCTACGGTCTCTTAATTTCTTAGCTTACTTTCTTTTTGTGTGTGAGTTGTTTAAAAATATTTTGAAATGTCGATGTAAGGCAGACTTTGTAATAATTCTTGTATCAGTCCTCAAGAATGTATGCAAAGTGTTTCATAAAATATTATTTTGAAAGTGTGATGTGAGAAAATGTTTTGTTTATGAGAAATCATTCAAGAGTCCTACCCACTAGATTTTTGTCTTTCCTACTCATTTCCTTTTCCTTTGGAGATAGTATTATCCATACCATTAGTTGGTAGGTAATCTTATCTATTGGATGTGAAGGGACATGTGTAGGGTTATCGTATGGTCATAGAAGGCAATGTGTAAGGATACTTTAGCAATTGTATCAAAGGGACTATCATCATTTTACTCGTAGGGTCATCGAGGGACCAGATCATCTTTTGTATCATAGGGACTGTGATGATTGTATCATAGGGACTATGATGATTGTATCGTAGGGTCTTTTGCTAAAGTAACCATACTTTTGAGAGACATGACCAATATTTGTAAGGCAACAAGAGAGGCTACCCGAGAAGTGTAAGTGTGAAGAGTGTTTGTTTTCAGTTTATTTTATCTAGAGATTAGGATTATCTACATTTGATTTTAATTCTTTCCATAAAATCCTATTAGCTAAACAATTATATACACAAGGCATAAAGTATAAGTGCCGAAAAGTAAATTCATACGCTATTACAGGGCCTTGGCCAGTTACATGATAAAGAAATTGTACGGGGATTTAGCCTAGGTTATTATAAAATTTGTACATCCTATACAATTTGTCTAATAAAATATATAGCAAAATAAAATAAAATGTTAGTAAGTTATTTTTTAATGTATGTTAGAAATTAATTTTTTGTATATTTTTTTTATTTGTTAATTTAGTTTAAAAGAGAAATGAGTTAAAGAAAATATGAAACAAAGCAGAAAAATAGAAATGTATGGGGTGAAGCTTACCACCATGCCACTTATTGTTGCTTGCTATTGAATTAGGTATCAACCAAAATATAAAAAAGTTAAACGAATGTGTGGTTTGGAAAAGATGAGAGAAAAAATGCTGAAGCTGGGGCTCGAACCCACGCCCTTACCTATACTATACAACGCCCTTACCAATTGTGCCATTGTTGTTTCTTGTTATTTAAATGTGAGTAAAAACAAATATAATAAAATAAATTTCAAATATAATCAAATAAAAAAAATGTGCACGGACCCAGGAGTATTTGAATGGGCGAATCAGTTGGCTCACAATAGCCACGCAAGCCCTTGACCACCCCTGTAAAAGTCAGATCGGCCAGAGGTGGTGGAAACCACCGCCTTCTCCGGCGATCACCCTGCAAAAATTCCTCAAATAAAAAAAAAAGATGCTATCTTGCTTAAAATTTTCTTCTCAACTCAAATATGGACTCAAAAATGGAAAAAGGTTAGCGAAACAAGAGATTTGAATGCAAGTTAAGTGGATGCCCTACCAATGGTATCTCACTATCTAAATGTGCATTCTCTAAACTAACCACCCATACTTATTCCAAACATGCATTAGAGTATCAATCAACAGTTACATGGCTTTGAGAATGCTTAAAACAAATAGTTTGGACGTGAGTTTTATACCTCAACCAACGATGATGAATCTGCTTGATCTGGTACTTGAACCTTGTAGAAAAAAGCACGGGGTTGCTCCTTGGATACTCAAAAAGAGATTGTAATGCTTGACATTGAGTTAAACTGGTTGAGAATGATGATCTAATGACTTGATATCTTTAAGATTTTTATTTTTCAAACCCTAGTGTTTCTCGCTACTATTCCTCCTCTTTATGGTCTAAATGTAATGAGTATATATAGAATAGAAAACTAGGTCAAAATCTCATGGAATTAAGGCTTATATGATTTGTTTCCATATTGTGTTTAAAATATTTCCAAAATTAAAGATTTGCCTTCCAAAAATGCCATACACGGTTTTGGCATGTTTGTCACGTGTTTTTTGGGCCTCCATCTTGATTCAAACAAGGTCCAATGTGCCTTGATCCATTAGTTTGTTATTTTATTTGATTTATTTTAATAATATTTCCATATAATTAAAATAAATAAAATAAAAAAACATGGCCATGTACCAAATGACTTATAGGTCCTATAACATGTCATAAACATGTTTGAACCTCAAAAGTTTGGCCCATTAGTCCAAAACATCAAAATTGTTCAATGAAAGTTTCATGCATTTCTCCAGATTTGCTCAACTTGCACCAATCATAACTCTCTCAATTTTTTTCATATGAAGGTGATCTTGGACTTTTTGGAAACCTCAAGATGTCTCCTACTACTTTTATTATGATTACTTTTTCATTTGAAGTCTTTAACTTGATTTAAATTTCCTTCACAAAAAGTCTCTTTTTGTTGACTTTCAAAATGACCTGTAAAGTTTTGGCTCATATCTCTCAAATGAGGCATTTTTAGCCTTGAGCTTAGAGAGACAACGTTGTAGAGAATTGAATTTCCTTCAAGATAGGCTTTGTTTGAGGAATTTCTGATGAAGTATGTGAAATTTGTGCTTGGTCAAAGTTCAGTTGACTTCTCCTTAAGAAAACCCTAATTTAGTAACTTTTGGCTTTTGATGAATCTTGAGTTTTCTTGATGAATCATGATCAAACCAAGACCGAATGATGAATTTGACTCCAAAATATTGATGTTGACCAAAAATATTAAAGTTTGACTGTAGATTGATCAATGTTGACTTTTTACCCAATACAACTGATTTTCACTCATATGAACAATTGATTGAGCAAACTTGTGAAGCAAGGCCTGAAACCTGACATGGGGATTCTTTGAAACATATGAGGAACTATGAAACCCACTTAAGGCATTAAAAGCTCAATTTCCTTTAAGAGAAACAAAATCCTAGTTGTAGGTGAATTTCTTAGGAGGAGGACTTGTCTGATCAATTCCTTGAGTATCCTTGAGCAATTGAAACTTCTATGAGCCTGACGGAGTGTATTGAATTAATTTGTCTTGGAAATGGGAGGGAAAATTTTGGGATACAATGCTTGTCTTGAAGTTAAAAACTTTTATTGAAAAGATGTCGAAACATCTAGTTTTTCTGTACAAAAAATAGAAAAGAATTGGAGTGATACCAACTCAAAAGTTTTAGCAAACCTCATAGGAGTCAGATTACCATATTGCCGTTATAGTACTGCTTCGAATTAACCCATGCTTCAGTTAGGACTTTCAAGTTTTGTACTTGGCCTGGTTCACGGTTTTAGAAAAAAGGATTTAAGGATCAAAATTATTTGGTACCCACCCCTTCTCCATGATTTTCTCCATTCCTACATTTAGTTAAATCGATACGAGCACTCATCTCTCACAAGGCATTTATGATGATTGAGGAACCACTGAGGTTTTTTGGGAATGACAGTCACTTCACCCTTTATTTTTTTGGCGTCTGATCACACGACTTTGTTCCTTTGAGGATTTATCTTTGTAATCCTCTTCTACTTTTCAAGCTTTTCATTTTCTTTTCGTTTTGCCTAACTTTTTCCTGGAAAAATTCTTTTGAATTTTGATTTTGCAGTCCAACGGGATGCCCTAAGTTTTTCCTAAGTCATTTGCTTTCAAGCTTTTTATTTCCTTTTGACTTAGCGGGATTTCTTTCATATTCTTTTTCATTCACTTTTCTTTTTGAACCAGTCGTGTGACCCTGAGTCTTTTGACTTTCCGAAACATGGTGAATACCTTGCTTTTAGGTTGATGAGGGATAACCATTGTTGTATCGTCATATTTTATCCTTCTAACGGGTGAAGGATAACCATTGTGATTGATCCTTATATGCACACTCCTGATGAGATTTGAATACTCGATCAGATTAATGGAACACTACCCTGCTCCTGGGTTAAAAATGAGGGTTTTTTCTGAATATAATAGAAACTCCTATTTCAAGGTTCAAAGGGGTTAACAATGGTTTCACTCCCTTATATATCTGGTGTTTGGGGATTTGAAACAATGCATGTACATCGTCAGTAAGGTTTTTATTTGAAAGCATACCATTTAAGATTCTTGGTATATTATTCATCATCCTCCCTCCAGAGGTATTTTATTTATTCACAAGAGTTGAGTATCGAAAACAAAGAAAAAAATTTAAGAGTGAATATGAATGGATTAATTCAAGACAAACATATTAAATGCATTATGATTAACATTCATTAATAAGAAAGTTTTGCATACAAGAAAGTACTGAACAAAACAAGAAAGATTACAAATGAGAATGTAAATGAAACTAGAAATTGCCATATTGAGGAACCTAGACTACGTATGGACTTATTGCTTTAGACGGTACTCTTGAAATCTTGACATTCACTGAAAGGAAACTTCAAATATGACTAGCTGGTGTGAAATTGATAGCCTTTGCATCAAGCAGTTCTTGCACCTTGTCCTTGAACGGCTTACAATTTTTGATGGAATGGCCAAGTGCCCCGGTGTGATAACTACACCTGACATTGGGATCAAACCCCACACGGTAAAGAGGAACAACAAGTTACAGCTTCTTGGGTTCCACCAACAAAAGTTTGAGCAATTGTGGGAACAATTTACCATAAGGCACATGAATGGTATCAAACAGAATGGTGCCAAACACTCTCTTCGGTTTCTCGTCCCTCTACTTTCCCTGTTACTGAAATCTTTGTCGTTAGGTTTACGGATGCAGCGCACCTTGATCTAGATGGGCATAAGGGTGATACCGATTTTGATTAACTACATGATTCTCATGACTTGGAATAGGAAAATATTGTTGGAGGGGAACCTATGGAACCACATGCACTAGACAATATGACCTAGGACGCGAGGTAGAGCTTTTAACCTGAGAAGGCATAACCATCATCCAAGTAAATCATGTACCTTATGCTTAAAAGCTATGCAGTTTTCAGCATCGTGACTGGGTGCCCCAAAATGGAACTCACACCTAGCATTGTTATCATAACCAGGTGGAAGCTTTTTAGAAGAACGAACCAAAGTACATAGCTCAACCAACTGAAACCCAAGCAATCGAGGAAGTAACTAAGCATACAATATTGGAATAGGATCAAATTACCTCTCGAGCTTCTTTGGCTTTTGCTGATGAACCTTACCTTTTGGATTCTCTTGGGGATCAGCAACTGACTATTGTCGAGAAGACCTTGAGAACGTGGTTGTGGAGAAGATCAGTGAGTTACTCCATGACTTGAAGGAGTCCCCAAAGTATGGGTAGGAATGGAAACTCTTGTTGCTGCAACAAGTATATGACCGTATTCTTTTCTCAATATTGTCCTCTAAACTTCCATAACTAAACTCAGCCGAGTCTTCACTTGAGTATTCTCCTCCCCCAAGAGTTCCTGACCACGAATCAAGGTTTCCATAACACCATAAATCCCGCGTGCTATTCTGAACATGCCGAGAATACCAAGTCATCAACAGAACATGATCACCATCAGAATAAATAGTCACCATCAGGACACAATCACCATTTGTACGTGTAAAGATCATTCCCTCCCCACTTAAAGGTAAATACTAGGTAAGGGTAAGGTCAATGGTAACTCAAAATCATGGGTTGGCCTGAAAGCACTATCAACAAGCCACAAATGTGGATGATGATAACACCCCATTTGAGCCTCATATGAGCGTAGACGACATGATCGTGCTAGTAGGACCTTTGTCCAATATTTTTCATGTTCTACTATATTCCTAGGTTTCTTAGATAGTACACTCAGGCCTGGGTACTGGGTCTTTTACCTCAATAGTAACACCCGTCCAATATGGAACACATAATTCAACACAATAGATAACCAGTATGGAAAGTGATAAAATGAAATGCAAATATATGCTCAGATAAACATGTACAAATGAACAAAGTTATAAAGCATAAAAAAATAAACACCTAAAGAAAAGAAAACAAGAGATAGGAGCGACTCTGGGATAGGCCAGCAATTGGTCAATCTGTCCCCAGTGAAGTCGCCAGCTAAAATAATCGGCCAAAATATCATCGAGATAAAATCAATGAAGTCGCTATTGAACATTTTTTATCCCAAAGGAAGGGAAAGGTAAACATCGAGTAAACATAAGAAGGGTGAAATCACAATTAAACGACCTAGAGATACATATAAGGGAGTCGATTACATGAGGGGAAGGTATTAGCACCCCACACGTCCTTGGTATTCTGCAGGATCCACTCTTGTTGTTCTAATCAAAGGGTGTGTTCTAATCTAAAGCTTACGAGCTAAAAAGAAAATGCAAAGAGGGAATGCATGCAAAATAAAACACGAGGAAAAGAAGGAAGTATTTACAAACTTTCGCTTGCCTAAGCCCCACCACCAAATGCCTACGTATCCCTTTTAAGGAATCAGAGCGATGTAATTCGGCTCAATAGTTTCCATTTATTTTGTATTTTTATGAATAATATTAATTTCAATTTGTTCCGTAGCTTGACTTTTGGAGACTCACGCGTTGGCACTAAAATGATTTAACATGTTCTACCTGACAAAGTATTTTCAAAAGAAAAGTTCCTGAAGGAGGATAATGCTACATTCGTGCTCTAGCAAATAGACATAATGCCACCCTACCCTTGGGGATTTATATGTCGTGTTATGTATAGTAGAATTAACACATTCGTTTGAGAGTTTCGAAGAAAGGCCTAAAGGAAGAAAATAGTTTTAATTGGTTGATGTTTTTTAGCTTGAAAAAGGATTTTTTAAGTGTTAGATGTTTTATGCATTTTTCAAGAAAAAGGTTTTAGTCTTAAGGATGCAAAAAGAAAGAAAAAAACATCTAAGGGAGGCTATTTAAATCTATCCCTAATGTTATCATACAATGATGGTCCTAAGATTGAGTTTGAAAGGGAAATCTCTACCTATGTTATCATGCATGGATTATGATCCTAATGTCTAACTTGCATCGAAAACGAAATAAGAGAATCCTAAGGGAGCATACAAAGGTTACAACCTAATGAAAAGCATAAGCACAAGGTGCGAACAGGAAAAGATGAGCCAAAGTCAAAACAAACATCAGGTGCAAGATAATAAAAATCAATAGAGTCTAATAGATCTCAAAATGGGAGTAAGGAACTCTTTCCACTTGGTTTTCTCGAGCACCGCATTGAGTGACAACTCGGAGCATCAATGTTGAGTGATGCAAGCCAACATCGTCGAAACAAATGACAAAAATGTGGGGCTTGATTACAAACCCTCTTCCATTTTATTATACTCAATGTGCAACAATAGGCATGATTCAAAGCATCAATGCATTGCGCGAGCTAGGAACAACACCCACTAGAATGCGCGGGGGTAGATTGTGAGTCCTCCTCTACTTTATTGACTCGATAGCAAGCATAATGTAAAAGGGAAAGGGAATTTCCTAATTTTGAGGACTTTAACATAAACGACTCCTTTTGGGGTCTTTAAACAAACAACAAGTATTCGCCCCTTTTGGAGTCTTTTGCAAACAAAAACACCACCTCATTTCGAGGACTTTAGCATAAAAATCATTGCCTCATGTCGTAACCGGCAAAAAATATAGAGTCTTCACCATTAATTTTTATCCTAAGGATAGGGAAATAACTAATAACCCTAATTTGATTTACTTTAGACGAAGGGAAGGTGTTAGGAACCCTTTATCTATCTTGTTCACAAGGATATCCCAAGGTTTAGGTTAAAGGTTAGGAATAGGGGTTTCAAGGGTCATTTGTGTAAAGGGTTTTAATTTTTTAATTAGGGGAAATCGCCTTAGTTTTTAAGTCGCGTGCCTACGTATCCTCTTATGAGGAATCAGAGTCTCAATTCGTATTTCGTAGTGTTTGATTGTTTTTCTAATAGATTATGGAAATATTTTGAATTAATCCTTGGACCAAGTCTGGATTGAAAATAGTGGAATATAGAATAGATTCACAATCATTTTTTAAAATATCTTGATTTTTATATGTTAGTAGAAAAATGTTTGTAATTGATTGATTAGTTGTTTTAGAATATGTTATGCAATATGTAAAAAAACAAATTTGAATTAGAAAAAGATTTAATGCAATTAGAAAAATATGGTTAGTGTTTTAGGAAATGTTTAATTAATAAATAACTATTTTTTATAATATATTAATATTTTTAATTAAAAAATCCAGTAATCATTTACTAATAGTTTTTATGCAATAAAAATATTTTAATGCAAATTATGCTAAAAAAAGTGATTATGTGACAAAAATAAAATAAAGAGAATAAGAAAATAACATAATTAAAATTAATTAACTTAGGCTCAGGGGGTGTAAAAGTGGAATTGAGTGGTGTATTTATTCAGGCCCAAATGTACATCTGAGCTCAATTAGCTAGAGGGTACGAATTGTTGTCGAGTAGAAAAAATATGGGGTGTAAATAATAAGGTTACAAGTTTAGAAATTGAACTCGACTCAATTTCATTGGGAGGGGTGTATAATTAGTTTGGTAGTAATTTCTGGGGTCTGAGTAGCAATGAGTTTAAGGTCCAATTTATTTCTAAATGAATCTAGTTAGCTTTTATAAGGTAAGCAATTAAATAAATATAATTAAGTTCTATAATAATAATGTAAAAAGAATAAACAAAAACTAAAATTGAAAATATCTTACAAAGTGAGGGGAAACCACTTACTACACGAATGTCTGAAGTAAGTTAATCTTTAAGTTATATATCTGGAGAGACAATTGAAAAAAAAGCTCGTGGGTGTTCGTTCTTAGGCCATTATTTATTCAAGACAACGACCTAAATATTGTTGACAATTATTGATTCTCCAAATGATTGTTGATTCTCCAAATGATTGTTGATAGAAATATTTTAGGTGTTATATTCAAAACCCTAAAATTAACCAAAAGAGTTGTGTAGAAAGAATATTTATGAGAGAGAGATAGAAAATTATTGATGAAAAATTATGGTGAAAAGAACCATATTTATAGAATTAGAAATTAGGTTCAAAACACTAAAAAGAAAATTAGCCAACATAAAAAGCCCAAATTTCTATCTTGGTCGGCAAGTTTAAGAATATGGTCCTATTTGTGACTCTATACAAGATACGATTTGAAAAATATTTAAACTGAAAAAGATTTCATTTATTTTTAGACTTTTTAGCTACTTTTTTGCATAATAAAATGATTTTAATAAAAAATGATATTTTAAAATATATTAAATATAGGAAAAAGAAAATATAATTTAAATAAATAAAAAACACTTTTTTATATGATATTTTTGGAAAGATTTATACAAATTGAGACTTGAATGAAATTTAGAGGACAAGATTATGAACCTAGACACTTTTGTGATTTTTCTCAATATTTTTATTGATTTGGTGATTAATAAAAATTAATTTTGAAAGATTTAAATTATTTTTAACATCTTGACTTTTAATAAAATAAAAAATTTTAAAAATAATAATTTTAAAATACTCTTAAAATAGAAAACGAAAATAATAATAAAATAATTGAAAAAAGACTTTTCTATCCTTTTTATTAAAAAAATATACAAAAGAATATAAATATAAAAAAGTAGTGTAATGAGACTTGAACTCAAGACCTTTCACTTACAAGCCTTACTGTCTTACCAACTGTGCTGTGCCATTCTATTCGAGACAAAAAGACACTTAGAAGCATATGGAGGTGGGAAAATATATTTCTATTTTGAAAATACAAATAATTTAAAGTAAATTATTATATATTTTAAATATAAAAAAAATTATTGTTAAATCAAATGTGAGTAATATCCAAAAAAATTATGAAACCAAGTTTAAAAATAATTTGAATATTTTAAAAATCGGATGGGCAAATTTGGAGTATGACAGTTACCCCTATTTAATTACTCTTTGATTGAAGAGTGCGAGAATAAGAAGGTCTCGCACATTCGAATCGAAGAGTTATTAAATAAAGGAGAACCCCAAATTTTGACAAAAAGATTATTATATAAGGATATACTGTAAAAGCATACCCAAGAGTAAAAATAGTAGGCAAGAATGACGCAGTCAACCCACCAAAGTTTGAACAAAAGAGTAGTAGACCTATATATCACGATGCAGATAACTCGTCAACATATAGACACGAGTAATCGTAGATTTTTCTTAATTATCATAGCCTAGGAGGTAATTGACACAAGCTTGAAGACTGATAACTTATTGCTGCATTGAGACTGATGCAACAAGTTATATCATAGATTTCGTATACCTACTACAACCTAGAGAGTAAATGATACGGGTTAAAAATATCTTACTAACGCTTAGATACTAACATAGTAAGGTATTCTGCAAATTTATGCACTTATCACGACCTAGGGGATAAATGACACAAAGTTGATAATACATTAACGCTTCGAGACTAACTCAATAGATTACATCGTAGTTATTGCATATTCACCGCAACCTAGGGGGAAAATAACACAATAGATAATTCACTAATGCTTCGAGACTAACACAACAAACTATATCACAGATTCGCATACCTATCACAACATAGGGGATAGATAATACAAATATAGGTTTGTGTGTTTATCATGACCTATAGGATAAATAACACATACTTGATAATTCATCACCGCTTAGAGACTCCCACAATGAACTATATCGCATATTTTCGCATACCTACCACAACCTAGGGGACATATAACACAAATGTAGGCTTGTGTATTTATCACGACCTAGAGGATAAATAACACAAACTTGATAATTCATTATCTCTTAGAGACTAACATAATGAACTATACATTTTTACTTATCTGCCATAACCTAGGGGGTAGATAACACGAGTATAGGCTTGTGTATTTATCACGACCTAGAGGATAAATAACAAAAACCTGATAATTCATTATCGCTTAGAGACTGACACAATGAACTATAGATTTTCACATATTTACCACAACCTAGGGGGTAGATAACACGAGTATAGGCTTGTGTATTTATCATGATCTAGAGTATAAATAACACAAACCTGACAATTCATTATGCATAGAGACTAACATAATGAATAATATCGCAGATTCACATACCTATCACAACCTAGGGGATAGATAATACGAGTTAGATAACTTATCGCTGCTTCGAGACTAACGCAATAAGTTATATCACATATTTTGCATATTTATCACAACCTAGGGATAAACGGTGCGAGTTTGAAATTTGAAAAGTGTTTTGATAATCGAATCTTAGATAACTAAACCAAAGATAAGATCGAATTTTACCAGTTGTGTCTGTTCTCAACCAAGGTGTTTATTTGTTTTGCATAGATAAGCTAATTCAACAATAGGCCCTAAGAAAATTCATAGTATTCTTAACCAAAGTAGATTTGAAAATTCCATGAACGATGTATATGCACGATGCCCTAAATCAATATGAAACCCAAATGTATATGTATATGCACCAAATGTTTCGTATGTTCATGCACCAAATATATTGTAAATACTTTTGATCTTTTTATCCTTTTAAACCATTGGTTTTTGTTTTGTTTTTTGTCACCGACTCCCCAACGTTGCATGTTGTTTTGTCGTGGTATCTCCAAGTTGATTTGACATAACAAGGTTAATAGTGTCATCAATATTTGAATATTGTATCATAGGCGGGGCATAATCATGGACCTCTTTCATTTTTTCTAACAAAAATACTCTCTGATGTTTTAGTAAAAGCTTTTTTTTATGTTTCTGTAGGTCAGATGCACCAAATGTTATGAATGATCTTGATACTTTGATATGGTTATGTGCATGTTATGCCTAATGTAAGGCTCTTAATGAGAAATCTATTGTCGAGATTACCAAGGAATCTACTGCCGAGATTCAATTAAGGACTACCTACTACTGAGATCTTTTGGAAAATCATCTTCCGAGATCAACCAGGGGAATCTACTTTCGAGATTATGTTAAGAACTACCTTATGTCGAGGTCTTCTGAAAAATCATCTGTCAAGATTAACCAGGGGGGTCTACTGTCGAGATTCTGCATAGAACAGACAACCTCATTGACAATGATGATTGTCTTCACATGAAACATGGTTTTATGATAAGCGTGTACCTTTTGATTGATGCGTGAAATGTAATGATTGATTGATGCATGTAATGAGTGACTTGGATATGTATCAATGGATTTTGGATTTTGAAATGCCAATGAGTAATTGGGATTTTTGAGATACGCTCGATCCATGCTGTCGAAATTCGTCAGATGGATGATGAAACAATCAGATGAAAATCATCAAACAATAAAGTCGCCATTGAATGCCTTTTATCCCACGTGAAGGGAAAGATGGACATCGAGAAAACATGATAAGGGAGAAGTCAGGGTCTTGCAAATGGAGATTGGGTAAGGGAGTTTGTTATGCGAGGGGAAGGTGTTAGCACCACACACACCCGTAGTACCATATGGTATCCATTCTTGTTATCTATCTTATGGGTGTGTATAACCTACGTCTAATTCTTAGGAAGAAGGAAGTATTTACGAATTTTGCTCGGTTAGGCCCCACAACCTGTTGTCTATGTATCCCTTTCGAGGAATCAAAGCGTCGTAGTTCGGCTGACATATTTCTGTTTGTTTTGTGTTTTTTATGGGTGATGAACCCTTGTGAAAACGGTTTTGAGTTACGCCCTCAAGGAAAAATGTCGCGTTTGATTGGTTTGTGTTTTGTTACCTTGAAAAATGGTTTAAGTGTGATTAGCATGTTTTAGGATTTACTAAGAAAAAAGAAAGTTTTAGTTTTAAATGTGAATGCAAAAAGGGGAAGAAAAGAGTCTACGAGAGACTAGCCTATTTCTAATCCTAATGTTATCATACAATGGTGGTCCCAAGGTTAGGATTAACAAAAGGGAAACGTTTACCTAATGTTATCATGCATGGTTCGGAACCTAAGGTCTAACTCGCATCCCAAAGGAACAAGCACATCCTAAGAGAGCATGGTATAAAAAGCGAGTGAGCAAACAAACTCGAAAGAGCACACACATGAAATGGTAAAGAAAAGAAGAGAAATTCTTTAGTCAAGGGGAGCAGATCACCCGGGACAAACAAGTGGGAGTGAAATATAAAATAAGAGAAATGCTTTAGCTAAGGAGAGGGATCACCCAAAGCAAACAAGCGGGAATAGAATGTGAAACAAAAACGTGATGTCCAAAGCGACTGAACATCTAACCAAGATATAGAAGATCGGGGTAGGAGACAAAAGGCAATATGAACAATCACAGAGTGCTTGCATTGGCCAATGCGAACTCCTGACATAACGTGGGGGATTGGTTGCAAAACCCTCTTCCACTTGACGACTCGATACACAAGATCTGCATAATTCTGAAGTGTCATTGTGCATCACGAGCTAAGGATGACGTGGACAAAATTATGGGGGTTTATTGCTAATCCTTTATGCTCACCTCCTTTTAAGGACTTCCATGGGGGATGAGGGAATAATGCGGGCACAAATGTAAACACACGTGCAAAATACCTACTTCACATGTAGGGTTTTAAACAAACACAAATAACATATAGAAAGCGGTGCCTGCTACAGGACTTTAAACAGCGACTTTGATGGCACGCTCTTTATTTCCTACTTCTCATGATATCTAGAAAGCAGTAAAGAAATGCGATAAAGTGCGGAAAAATATAAAAGCAGTAGCGGCGACTACCAAAAGCAAGAGGATCGCCAAAAGTGGATGAAAGCAATGGAGAAGCAGGGAGTACGTGTCGATCAAGCTTCACCAAGAAACAAACAAAGTCAGAAATGATATATAACTAAGATAGAAACATACTCATGTTACGAATGCAGCGTGTAATAAGAAGATCCTACACAAAGTATCACAAAATATCACATGCATACGAATAATATATAATATGATATGAATTTCTCAGGACGATGAGAAATAAGGCGTGTTGCGTCTGAAGCGAGCATAAGCCATATGCTTCGATCAAATAACAACCTGTTATGTTACATGATTGAAACACCAAAATGTATCTTGCACAATGATCAAACACGTAAAAAATAACGAGGCACAACGATATGAAAATATGAATAAAAAACCTAAAATAAAAATTATTATTATTAGTTTTTTATGTGAGGAAAATTCTATAAAAAAAAACTAAAGAATTAATTCCTAAAATCAACCAAGATGTTCTATCAAGTTTTTGTTGATTTTTTGCAATTTTTATCAACAAAAATATTGGAGAGGAGAATTAGTATGGGAAACAATTGAAATTCTAAAAAAATAGAGGGGTGTGAAACTGAATTATGGTTATGTGGTAGGTAACAGAACTAGGCCCAACAAGCTTAATCCAGGGACTGTTTTTTGAACTGGTGCAATTGGATCAACAAAAACAAAGTAGGCATGGGCTTACAGGGGTGTGCAGGTAGCGACTCAGGTCCAAGGGAATTATCAACACTTTCACAAAAATTTTAAGCCTATTAATAATGAATAATAAAAATCTAAAAAGAAATTAAGTAGAAGAATAATAACGTGCGTTTGGAAAGGAAAATTAGGGTTAAGAGTAGGGGTGTTCAAATCCAAGCTAATCCAAAAGAAAAATCAAAAACTGATCCACATAATTGAAAACCGTAAAAAACCAAAATTTATTGGATGTGTTTGGATGTCATTTTGTGAAAACCGATCGGATTGGATCGAATTTCAGATTAAATTTTCAAAACTGATCCAAACCAAACCAAATCACATACATATATTTTTTATACTTATTTACTTTTTATTAGTGTGATATGTAAATTGAAATTATTATAAGATGATAATAATTTTTTTAATAATAGTTATTAGCTTGGTATAATTTATTTATTTTTATTATTTCAATCATAATCAACAACTCTCATTTTGTAATATTAACTTTTAATATAATATATGTTATATATTATATCAAATATATGATTTATTAGTAGTTTTATAATATTAATAAAATTATAATGTATAATTTGGATATCCAAAAATTGATCCAAATTAAACCGTATAAAATTGGATCGATCATTGGATTTTTTTAATATATCATCCAAACTGATCCAAACCAAACCGCAAGTAAATTTATCTTTAGATCAGATGATTTTTTTTGTCTTAAAACTGATTCAAACCAAACCTCCAACAACCCTAGTTAAGAGACTCTTCAAATTTATCCAAATCACTCAGCCTTCTTCCCTCTCATCTTCTACATCACGCCGGCGATCACAACCTCTATCGTGAGCCACCCAAAATGACAGCCATACTCTAATTTTTTCCATCAATCTCTTCGTCTTTCTCTCTTCTATCTCATTTGTCTCCACCTGCGATTCAACTCTCTATCTCAGTTTTGTGGCTATCTTCCTTCTTTGATCTTGTCGTCAACCTCCACTCCTTCTCCGCCTTTGCACAGTCATTCACAGTGTTGCGATTTCCCTCCATCTTAGTTCTTCTTTGTCCCCCAATCTTTGTCTATCTCTATTTTTCCCCTTCATCTTAACTCTTCGCGGATTCAACTCGTAAAACAGGCATGTACGAAGAAAGAAGATGAAGAATCAACACAAGAACACACAACACACCAGCAATTACATCATGAACATGAAGAAGGTTCAATCGTTCGGTGGATTTACCTTGATTTGCAGAAGGAGATCGGTCACAGAAATCCAGAGAACTCTTCTAATCTAACTACGAGGCATGGAATAAACACGAGAACATCAACCTAACAGTGGTGATAGGGAGTGATCTTTGACGATGTCACAAATTCAGGTATTCTCTTCTTCACTAATCTTCGTCTTTGTTCCGTTATTCTATTTCATATTCTTCTTTTTTGTTTTTCTTTTTATGCCTGTGATTTGTTATGTTGAGCCTTGCTTCTGAGATGAAGAGGATGAATGTAGTTTACGTGAGTGATGATGATGATTCGTGCGTAAGAAAGTAGAGCTATGGTGGAAGGAGGTATCAAGAGGTGGTGATGAAGATGAGGTTGCAGAGAAGCTTGTTAAGGATGCGATGATGGCGAATTGAAAAAGAGAAGGGAGAGAATTCTGAAACTGGAAAAATCTAGAGTGATGTGTGGGAATTGAATTTGGAGGAAATTCTAGTTTATATAGTTGAATAAGGATGAATCTGAACCCTTGGATCTGTGAGAGGTAGTTAGAATATGGAGGGTGGCAATTGGGTTAGTTACAAGTTGTTAAAGAGTTGGTTAGAGCTGTTAGGAATTCTGTTATTTTTTATGTTATAGGTAGTTTGAGCTGTTAGTTTCAGTCGTGATTCAATTAGAATATTTTTGTTTGCTATTAGGACGTATCTAGTTAGGGTAAAAACTAAACTAAAAGTTAGTTGGTAACTGTTATAAAATGTTAGTGTTTGTATGCTAAAAATGGTTAGAGTGTGAAGTTAATTATTGAGAAATTGGGAAAAGAGTTAGTTCTTAGGAAGTGGAATGTTATTTGGCAAACTGAAAGTTGAGCTTTATTGATTAAGATAAAAATTAGTTCAAATATTCTGCTGATTTATTGGAAGTACAAGAATCATTTAATATGCTATGTAAAATGGATCTATATATGCATGCCATGATTGATTGCTAGCATGAATTGTTTGTATAATGGACTATTTTTTAGGTTAGGACATGGTGATGGCATTGATTTTTATGGACTGGTTTTATGAATGGTGCAGGTTAAAGTATGCACTTTTGAAGATGATGTTTGCTTTTACACAAGCATGGTTAGCTATTGTTAGTGATGAAGTTAATGAATGAAGGCATCACCAATGAAGCTTCGGTTGCAAATTTTGACAAAGGGTTGGAGCATGAAAGAATCATAGCACAAATATTGGACACACCTTAAAGAAAAGTTGTACTTATGGAAGCTTGGGCATGTATGAAGAATGCTTGAATATTAGTCTTAGGACCAAGTTTTGGTAGGTTTAGATTTTAGGACAAAATCCCATGTAATTTTTCCTTGGAAAATTTCAATCTAATGTTTGGTATGATGGCAGAGGTGTACTAGTTTTGAATACGGTGACTTTTGATGTAATGAGAGACTTGAACTTTGTGATGAAAATATGGCCTTGTAAACTCTTGAGTTCAAATTACAAAATTCAAGACTTATCTTTCAAATTAACCTATGTATCTTTAAGCTCCTCTGATTTTTTTATTGCCTAAAATTCCACGACTATGACATGAACTCAATGGGAGTACTGCCAAAATAATTATAAAGCCTTTGAGATACATAACTTTAAAGAACAAGACCCTCTTGTTATTTGGAATTGAAGTTTCAAGCTCTTTTGATTTGCATTCATGACATTCCAAGTTTTCTTGATTTGCATAAGTCTGGTTTTGATTGATGTCAAGTTACATTTGGGATGTGATTAGTACGATTTGTTGCATTCTTTTCTTGTCAAATGAGTCCAAGCAAAGCACGCATGAGGCATGACCATATCCTCTCAAATTTTGCCAAAAATAGAAAGGTTATCTCGTTTAATTTTTGGCCCATGTGCACTCTCTTGCCACCTCACCATTTTCACCATATTCCCTCTGATTCCATCTCCTTTTACACTCCCTAAAATGCATCCTGTAGTAGGCATAAATAAGGTGAAACACAACTTACCTTTGGTGATGCTCAATTTTTGAAATGCCACACTTACCCTCCAACGGTTATCAAACTATTTTACACTCTTGCCCTCACTCCAAAATTTCTATATAAGCACATTTCGTCATTCATTTCAACCCACACAAAAGATACACAAAAATTAGATCTAAAAATTTCTCATCATCCTCAAAATTCCCTTCTCTTTGAAGTTTCATTCTCCTTCATTCCAGTCATGATTCCTTCCTCTATTCGTGTTCACTGAAGTTTCAGAGCAAGGATTCAAGGTTTTTCTTGTTGATCAGAGGCACTAATTGGATTTACTTTCCAATCCAAAAGGTAATTTTCAGATCTTAAATTCTCATGTTGTAGTTTGTTGTAGCTTGTGTGATCTTGAATACATGTTCATAGCTGGCCAAACAGTAGATTTGACGTATAAGCATGCTTGGATTTAAAGTGTAGATTGTTTTTTGAACTTCCCAATAATTCATGTTCAGTTAGTTTTTGCGATTTTCGCGTCCAGATTTCTAACTGTCTAGTCAATCATTTTGAAATCTATAAGTAGCACGATGTAGATGATGGATATGGCTTCATTTTGAGCTTCGAATCTCTAATTTTGGTGGAGAAGTGAAGTAGAAACCTTGAGTAGAACATAAGAGCTTGAAACTGAAACACGCTTGTTTTAGGTTTTGTCATGAGGAAGAAGATGATTGCGTGGCAGCGTCTGTTTGGTTGGTTTAAATTTTAATGCAATTTCATAATATTTCATTTTAATTGATTTCTCTGATTTTATTCATTGATCAAAACATCTTCAAAAATTCTGAAAAAATTAACATAGGTTGATTTTAATTTCTAGTATTTGTCACAATTTTTATGGAATTTTTAAAAAATTTTGATTGGTGAAAAAACCGTAGATTAATTAATTTTGTTTAATTGATTTTTTGCATAGTTTTCTTTATTAATTTTTTTTAATGAATTTTTCTTTGTAAAAAAATTATACCAAAAATAATTTAGGCTCTTTAGTTAGTCTATTTTGAGTTTCTATTTTTTATTCAAGAATTTTACCTTTTTTAATTAATCAAATAATTTGTGACATTTAATTACTTTTTAAATATTTTCACAATTAGTTTAATCATTCGCCTTAGTACAAAAATCACAAAAAATACTTTGATTCATTTTATTGACATATAAGTGATTCCTGATTTTTATTTCTTTTTTAAAAAAAATATTTTTTTGGTTGATTAAGGAAAATATAGAAATTAACTGGGTTTTAATTATAGTTTATCATGTTTTGATTTAATTTCCTTTTTCTTTTAATTCTAAAAATCAAGAAAAATATTCTCTGACTTCTTTAGGCTATCTTCTAGTCTTGTGAATTTTATTTCAATTTTATTTTGTGTTCTTGACCCCTTTTGAAAATTGGACATTAATTGTCAGTTTTATTAACTTTTTGCTTACTTAGGTCACAAGTTAGGGTTCTTTGATCAATATCCCTTGACCTCTAAGTCAATTTCTATTTAGGTTAGGATAATATGATACCTTAGGGACTTATATTTAGTTTTTCTTAATTTTAGGGGTTTATTTTTTCCCCATTTTGTCAAGCTAGGGTTTCCAAATTAGAGGCTTGTCTAAGCTAGACGAACTTAGTTGATTAAGTTCTCAACTTAACTTTTCTAATTTTGTTTTGAGTTTGATGTTCCTGACCTATTGATGTCTTGTGAATCTTGATTTATTTTTGTCTTATTTCTTTTACAAATCTTATTTCTATTTTTGACTCAATTATCTTTCTCATCTATGCTTGTATTGCTCTTTTGAATTAGAGGTAAAAGGGATGCACTCGTGAAACCCATGAGGGATCAATCCCTTTTCTTTTTATAATCCTCTCCCTTGTTTTGGAGACTTGATTTCATAATTGAACCATTCAAGTTATCATCACTTGTTTATTTGTAACAATTTTGTTTGATGATCATTCGTGAATATGGTTGGAAAGATACTTTTGTGCCTTGTCTTTTGAATACAATTGGAGTTTATTTTTTTTTATTGAATTTTTTGTGATTATGACTTGTTAGAGATTACTTGATGTTATGCAAATCTCCTTTGATTCTTGATTAACATCTCATTGTTAACTCAACATGGTGATAAGAAAGGAGCAATAGTCTACTAGCTTTGACCTAGTTGTTGTCTGTGCTTTTTTGAGGTTTCTTACATTTTTTGCCTTGATGTCTTGCCATCATGTTTTTAATTGCCTTTTTATATCATCATTTATCCCTTATTGATTCATCAATACTCTTTGTAATCACTAATTTGTCTGTTAAATATGCGAGGTACCTTGAGAAAAGTTTTCAATTTTGGCTTGATGCTTCTATGTTCTACTTTATTTGTGGGATACAGTTTGTTATGCTTGCACCATTCGTGTGCCTTGTATATTTATTATTCTCTTGCAGGAAATATATGATTGTGTCTGTAATACATCACTGGTGGGACATATTCATATTTGAAGCCTCAATGCTTATGTTTGACGGCGTGATATCTGCCTTGATTTGTTTACTAATACTAGCTTGCTCGAAGTTCTCTGGGTTTCTTTTATTTCTTAGTTGCTACAGACATTTATCTGTTTGGTATTGCACTACTTCATTTTTTACTGTATCTGCCCTTTATTGCTTTCTATTGCATGATGGGACCACCGTTGCTGATATATGTTAGAAATCCCTATAGTTTATTTAAAGACCTGTTTAAGGCAATTCTATCTGTGTGCTAATTGTGGTTGTTTAAAATCCTACCTTCGGAGTAGGTATTATGCACATGTGTTTATATTTGTGCCCGTATTATATTATAGGTGATAAGTCCTCAAAAGGAGGTGAGTCGGGAGGGTCCGTAGTCGACCCCCGCATATTCTAGTCTGTGTCATCCTTGGCTCACGTGGTACGTCAATGCTTCGGAGTCGTGCATATTGTTGTACCCCAAATTTTGACCTAAGATACCATCTCCCATCGACATCATTACATTACAAGTGTTTTGATCTATTGATCTTAAAAATTCATAACTGTTTCGAGTCGAGAGCTATTTATTTGTTGAACGCTAAATTTATCAACTGATC
Organism: Vicia faba; assembly: GCA_948472305.1. Lineage (NCBI taxonomy): Eukaryota > Viridiplantae > Streptophyta > Magnoliopsida > Fabales > Fabaceae > Vicia > Vicia faba. The sequence goes on from OX451741.1 coordinate 78,322,610, forward strand.
AAGACTTAAATGACGTTTATTAATTATTTATAGTCTTAAATTTAAATAATTGAAATCTATTTTCAATTGTTATATAATTTAAAGACTTATGAATAATGAAATAAACATTTTGAGAATGGGTTTATTAATTGGTCAACAATGATTATTTAATTCTTTATCATTCTAGGTTAAATAATTAAATTCTATTTTTTAATTATTATAATTTAGAATATTATGAATAATGAATTAAATAATTAAAATTGTTAATTGGCCAATGATGTTTATTTATTCGTTTATCATTCTGAATTTAAATGATTGGATTTGATTTTCAGTTATTATATAATTGAAAGAATTATAAACAATAGATAAATAATTGGAAAGAAAAAAGAATTAATTTGGAAATAATAGAATTTTATTCACTTTATTCTATTTATTACAATTATCATTTAAATATTGTGTTATTACAAAATATTTATAATGGCAATTACATAAATGCTTAAAGTAAAATAAAAAAACTATTTTCCTAAATTCTAAATCTTCATCTTCTATCCAATGCCTCTTGTCTGCTCATTTAAATTTACCTGCAAAAACAATTAAAAGAAAAGTCAGATTTGAATAAATAGTTAAAAGCAAAAATTATTTAATGTTCATCATTAAAAGCAATGGCTGGAATCAGTTTACTCTTTTTTGCAAATCACGGGATTTCTCCCGGTTCACAAAAAAGAGAGGAATTTTTTATAAACGAATGCACAAATTCATTTTTGTCAAAAATTGCATTTTTCAAATCAATTGCATTTTTAAAAGCCCACTGCATAGTTCAAAACAATATGCATCAATTCAAATGTTTGACAATAGCATACAAAAAATCAACAGCATATGCACTTTCAAAGCCAAGTTGCAACGTAAACATGCCCATGTAGGAAGAGGCCAAACATACAAAGAGGCTCCCACTGTGCCATGCAGTAAGCAAGTCAAAATATGCAGTTAAAAACCAATTTGCAAGCAATATAACATTCCCTTTTCATCATATTCCAGCACCTTTGCAATTTCAGAAAATAGTACAGCATATCATTTTATTGTCAAAACTGTACTGAGAGAGAGAAAGAGAGGAGGAAGTGTGGTTTTACAGGTTTGGCTTAGGCAGGAAAGGGATACAAGACAAACTGCAGTAACACAACCAGTAGGAAGTAAAAACATGAAATAGGAATAGAGACAAACTAGATGTAACAGTATGATGCAGAAGGCCAAGAATATTGTAAAAAAATATTCAAATCTCCAGCCTGTAACGTAAACAAAGGAGGCAGTGGTTATAACATAACAAAATCACTTCAAAACAGAACAAGGAATCAATCTCCAAGCCTTAAAAAAAACTTAGAAAAAATTGTTGTCAACAAGAAAATATACAAACCAGCAAGAACCTGCATAACCATTCCCACTGTCTAAACCATAAAAACCAATATGGCCTAAACCTCACCGAAACTGATTGAGCCCTCAAGCTAACATCACCATAAGCCTGTCAAAACCATATATCAAAAAACAATTTCACAACCTTAACCATTTTCAAACCATTTCACAATATGGCCTAAACAAAGAACCATCATCTCTACTGTCCAACCAACACAAAACCAGTCTAAACCATACAAACCAATATGGCCTAACAACAAAAAACATATTCCCCTGTTTCCATCAACCTGCGTAAAACCAACATAACCAGTATACCCAAAACCTATCAAACTTATTGCCCAAGCCATGAACATCATCAATCTCAAACCTGCTGAAGCCAAGCTAGGCCAAATCTGAAACAATCCAGCCAAAACCAACTTCGAAGGCAACATAAGCAAGGCCTCAGAGTTATCATCATTGGCCATTTAAATCATATAGTAACAAGGTGAGAAAGAGGAAGAGAGAAGCTGGTTCAAACAACATTTCAACGGTAGCATTCAAGCATTCAAAAGCATACAACACAAGGCCTCAGATCATGTCGTCATAGGCGAGCAACGGAAAGCACAGCAAGCAAGGCGAAAAAGAGAAGAAGAGAAACTGTCAAACCACTCTAACGAAAGCATACAGAAGTCAGAGGAAGAGGCAAGCTAGTCAAAAATATTTTTCAACAGTAGCAGTATCAAAGTCAGAAAGAAGAAGGAAGCCAAATACAAAGTACCGGCCACCGAAGCAAGCTCGCGACGCGCCTCCTCTCCTCGCCGCCTGGCCTCCTTTGCACCCAACTGTTCCTCCTCCGTCTCCGCCTAGGTAACGATTTCCTTTCCCCTTTTTACTTCCATAGTACCTCCAACAACAATAATAAGAATCAGAATCAAAACATAATCAAAATCAATGCATGCAAAATATAACGAAACCCAACGAATAACGTATTTTACCGTAAAATCCGTAGCCCTTTTTTGTTTGGCTAGAGGGAAGAAGACAGTGAGAGCTGGTGGCCATGGCAAGGAGTTTAAAAGCGAACTCAGGGACTCAGAAGCAAAAGCATGGAGAAGAAGACGCGAAGACGAAGAAGAGAGATGAGCGCCGTTCTGCACGAACCAAACCCTAATCCCTTTTTCCCTAAACCAAAACGTTGTTTAACCCTAAGAAACAAATTATGGAATAATGGGCCTTTAACCCATTTTGCTGCCTTAAGCCCACACGATTCCCTTAGGCACCCCCCATTTTACTTGTTTCTGTTTGGGCTCCCTAAAACCTTTTAGCCCATATCAATTGTTTATCATCTACTCCATTTTTTTTTATATACCCTTTTTCTATTTTTTTTCCTTTTAGAATTTTTATTAGTTTAGATAATTAGTAAATGTAATCAAAGATAAGAGTTTGTATTTAATTAAGACATTTTAAGAACCGACCGATTTTTATTAATTTAAACCCTTGGGATTTAACATCTTTTAAATTAGACTTAAGTTAGTAGCATTAAGTTTTAACTTAATTTAATTCTTAAAAAGTAATACTTTTATTAATATTAAAAAAAACACACAAAAAGAATAAAAACTAGAAATTAAAACTTAAAAAAGAAAAAAAAACATTTGATCTTTTCTTTAATTAATTCTCTCGCTTTAATTAATATTAGACCAAAATCTAAAAAACTTTTCATATTTATACCATTTAGTCATTTATTTACCTGTTACTATTTAATTATTATCCGCATGATTTTTTTTTCTGTTTAATTACTTCATATTTACATGATTATTCTGTTTACGTTTAAATCCAAAGGAGAAATGATAAATTTGTTGACTTCATGTCTTCAAGTCTAAATTGCGCGAAATTTCGCATTTCATTAAAACTTAGGATAATTTTTCATCAAATATCCAATCTTTTCAAAACTTATACCCTTTAAGCAAAAACTTCGACGTTAGGTCGTCGTATCTTCAAAAACCCGTCCGTACCCCTTTTCGGCCAAAATAATTTATTTTTAATCAAGCAATCAATTTTTAAATAAACAGATATTTCAAAAGGTTCCTATAGAGTACTATAGATACATTGGGTGCTAATACCTTCCCATTGTATAACCAACCCCCGAACCATGGATATCTTTTCAAAAACGCCTTGTATTTTTATCACTTTTAAAAAGTATTATTTTACATTGCATATTTAGGATCTTATTTCGCTCTTTCCCCTTTTCCCTTGGAAATAATAAAGCGCGGTGGCGACTCTTGCTTTTGTGAGACGAATTAATCAATAATTCGATCTCCGATTTACCCCGCTACATTTTTTATCGCTACACATATCATATGTATCGAGTCCGTCAAGTGGGGAAGGGTTTTGCAATCAAAATCCACGCTCTATCAAGAGTTTGCATTGGCCAATGCTGACACTCCGTGATCGTTCATATTGTCTTATGTCGCCTACCTCGATCCTTTATATCTTGGTTAGGTGCTCAGTCGCTTTGGACGTCACATTTTTCTTATTTCATCCTTCTCCCGCTTATTTTCTTAGGGTGATCTGCTTCCCTTAGCTAAAGCATTTTCTCTTCAGACCCCTATCCCCTGAGTCAGTATACCCCAATTGTATGCTTTTGCCAAAGCACTTATTTCCTCACTTATTTGGTATTTACCATGCTCCCTTATGATTTCTCATGTAGGGTTAGTCCTCGAGCTAGACATTAGGATATTTACCCATGCATGCTAACATAGGGTAGAAACTTCCCTCTTTCATCCTCAACCTTAGGGTCAATCATTCTATGATAACATTAGGGGTAGTGCTAGGCTAGTCTCCCTTAGTTATATTTCCTTTCTTTGCATATTTCATCTTAAAACTAAAACTTCTTCTTGGAAAATCATAAAAACATCTCTAATGAACTTAAATCTTTCTTCAAGGTAAAAAATACAAACCAATATTAATTATTTGTGCACCTTTTGCATTTGTTTTAAACCTTGTCAAATTGATGTTTTTCCATCCTTTCCATGATATTTTGTTATCTTTTCACCGATGTTTCACCATCGCGCATGTTTGTTATCCTACTTTGATTCTCAATATCATTGTTAGGTGTGATGTTTTATCATATAAATTGTTGAAGCCTCGCCATCTTTTCCATGTTACCTTGCTATCTTTTTGCCGATGTTTCTCCATCGCATATGTTTGTTGCCGCTATTTTTCTATCGCATGCGTTTGTTATCCTACTTTGATTCTCAATATCATTGCTAGGTGTGATATCATCTGAATTGTGATGTCTCGCCATCTTTTCCATGTTATCTTGCCATCTTTTAGCCGATGTTTCGCCATCGCATATATTTGTTACCGATGTTTCACCATCGCGTATATTTGTTATCCTACCTAGATTCTCAATGTCGTTGTTAAGTGTGATGTTTTATCATATGGATTGTTGATGTCTTGTCATCTTATCCATGCTATCTTGCTATCTTTTTGTCGATGTTTCACCATCCCATATGTTTGTTGCCGATGTTTCCTCATTGCATATGTTTGTTATTCGACCTTGATTTTCAATATCATTGTTAGGTGTAATGTTTTATCGTCTTGTCTGATATTTTGCTATCATGATGACGTTTTATCATCTTATTTGAGTTTGTGTTTCCATGTGATGTCTTGTCATCCTTTTTTGTTGCTTTATCATTGTTGTTGATGTTTTATCTGTTTATCTGATGTCTTTCCATCTTGATTGTTACTTTTGTGTTCTTAACTAAAAAACACAAACCAACCAAAATATATGAGCCAAACTACGGCTGCTCTGATTCCTTAAAAGGGATACATAGGCATCGGGGTAAGGCCCGAACGATCACAACTTTATTTTCCCAACATTATTTTATCTTTTCTTTTGCATGCATTCCCTCTTTTCATTTTCTTTTAGCTCTTAAGCTTTGACATAGATTTTGACCACACCCATTAGATTAGAACAACAAGAGTAGATACCGTAGAGTACTACGGGCGTGTGGGGGTGCTAATACCTTCCCCTCGTGTAACAGACTCCCTTACCCAATCTCTATGGTCGCAAGACCGTGATCCCATCCCTTCAGTTTTTCTCGATGTTTACCTTTACCTTTCGGTGGGATAAAAGACGTTTGGTGACGACTTCATTGATGTCATTATCAGGTGATGGTTCAGCCGGTTGTTTCACATGTCTAATTGATGGAGGTGCTAGATTTTACGGTGTTAGAATTGTAGGAGGAGTAACTAAGACTATCACATTTTGGGTCGGTGGAGGAACTAGAGGTTCCCTTAATAGATACGAGTTTTGGTTATGACTACGGTCATTGTGGTGACATTATGTGCGGTGAGTGAGAAAATGGCTTTCAATGCTTCCATGATAATAGGAACTAGATCGATGATTTGTATGAGGAAGATATATATGCTTTGAAAGGGAGAAGATCAGTGATCTCAAAGAGAAAATGTTGATAATCTAAATTCAAGATAAAACAATAGTATGTTTTTCATGGATATTCCATTGAGTAAGAAGTCGATTCTTGTCGACAATGCCATTGTTCCATACTTGAACCAAAAATAAGTATAGATTGAATGAAACAAATTTTTGATATGGTGAAGTGAACTTCTAGTATGTGGGGGGGGGGGGGGGGGGGGGGCAGGGATGGACCTACAATATTATCACTCTAAGATTGTCACTAAACAAGTGAGAAAGTAGTTTTAATGTGTGAATGAGATAATACCTAAAATGACATGTGTCGTACTCTAGCAGTAGAAATATTGAGACTAAGCCATTGGATTGACTTGACTCGCACAGATCAAAATAAAAATCGCCGCCGCGCTTTATTGTTTCCAAAGAAATGGGAAAAGGGAGAACAACCCAAAAAGAGTGAGGAAAGCATCTAGGTAAGGGGGTTGGTTATGCAAAGGGAAGTTATTAGCACCCTGAATATCTATGGTACTCCGCAGGAACCTGTTTGAAAATCTGTATATTTTAGCTATAAGAGTTGTATAAAACTAGATGGTGGAGATATGGAACGAAGTGTTTTTTTATAATTTTTGCACCTGCCGTGGTTGCGAACCTTTAATGCCTAAGTAGGATCTTCCGTGTAATAGGGGATCAGGGTACACGTAGTTCACCTTTAAAAATTAAAACACAAGCGTGTTGGTTAATTTTAAGAGATAAGATATCATTGTTATATCTGAATGGAAAACATACTTACTACCCACAATCACGAGAAAGGAGAATTTGCGTCATCTCAAAGTGGAGGATATGGCTTGGATTTTAAAATCAACAGAGCCTCACTCAATTGAGAAATAGGCTAAAAAGAGATGAGATGAGGGAGAAATAGGCTAAAAAGTAAACCACATTTAAACCAAAAATTTAATAAAACTATTTTTAAAATCATTCATCCATTTTTATGGAATTAGACACAACACCATGGATCCAATGATGTTAATAAAGTTCATGATAAAAATTTCATAGTCCAAGATCAGCCAAAATATGTAAAAAAAATTAAATAATATTTGTAATAAACGAAAAAGGTTTTAAATGATTTTTAAATTTGGAAATAGGGAAAAATAGAAATTATATTCAAAACACTCAAGAAAAATTAAGTGATACCATAGAAAAATATGAGATGAACTTATATATTTTTATGAAATTTTTGGTAATTTTTTAAAGTCAGACTATTTTTAAACTAATTTAAGTTGTTCAAATAAAGTAAAAAAGATCAAAAATAGCAAAAATTAAGATAAAATTCCACAAAAAATTCAGAAGGTCAGAAATGATGAAAATGATTTTTTTAAAAAATTTGAGAATTTAAAAATGTCAGAACATATTTTTAAAACAATTAAAATAAAGAAAACAAAGCAAAAATTATGAAAATATCAAACATCAAAATAAAAATATGAAAAAATATTCACAAAGTCAGAAATAATTCAAGGTATTTTTGTATAATTTTTTAATAATTTTTGGATAAAAAATGAAAGAGTTATGAATTTTTGAAATTTAAAACAATTAAAATACAAAATGAGAAAATAAAAATAAAACTAAAAATATGTGGACCATCAGATCATAGTCAAAACACGTTACTAAGCTGATCAAGCGGACCAGACGCGTTGTGCTTGATATGGACCTTATTTAAAAACACACTAGATCATAAAAAGCCAACCAATAAAAATAAAACAATTGGCGTGCTATCGTTGGTTGAGACGAGACATGTCATCGTCTTCAACCTCCAGACACCCTACTAATAGGGCAAACCTCAAGTCATTGAATATGTAAATTCGGGCGCTCATAGTGGTACCAATAAACGCGTCTCTTCAAGACGATCACAACCATATCCTCGTGCCAAATTTATATAAAATACAACATAGTCGATTTGGAAAGAACCATGGATGTTTAAAAATGTCCAAATCGAAAATCAGAAGTATCAAATGCATTGTTTCTCCAAAATTGAGTTAATAGCAAGCATCAGTGAACATCATAGAGCATTCCAGTAATTTGAATTAGAAGATTTGGTGCATTAAACTACCTGAACAAAGTCAAATGAAGTTGCTCTGCAAATGGATTTGGCTAGCACGATTCCAGGAACCTCAAGGCTTGATTCTTCTTCTTTAGCTTCAGGGAAGTTCAAGGATGAAGGATTAAGGAATAAATTAAATTGAATAGTGGTAGAAATAAGAATTTGAAATCACAGAAAAGGGTGTTATGGAGAGAGTTTGACATAGTTATTTTGGCTCTTCAAGCTTGAGGAAATGAATGAGGGATGATCCTCTATTTATAGGGAAGTGAATGGAATGTTCAAGCGTGTGAAATGATGAAGTTTGGAGGGAATTCGTGTGAATCTGCATCATGGAAAAAATGTGACTCTTTTTTGATCAAAACTCATCCAATCCTTGCGTTTTATGATGCTAAATGCTTTTGGAAAGTTGCTAAACACGATTAGAGGCAAAAACGTGTGGGAATTTTGTAATTAGAAGTTAAAACAAAGATTTCAAATTATGACTTTTGGGGAAACTTTAGTTTCAAGTTACCAAATTCAAATCAATGACATTCTCAACTCAAGGAGTCTTAGGCCATGATTCTTGCAGCTTTAGAAATATGAGGTTACAAGCTTTATAATGTGCAAAGAATGGGATCAAATGGATGCTTTAGTTGAAAGTTGTAATGAGTCAAATGTGAGAAAAAGAGGTTGACTTTCTATACTTAGAAAATTTCTAAGTTTTCTTTAAAAATGACTTGTAATGTCTTGCATCCAAACATGACTTTCCACTTGAAATTTGCTCTTGACCAAAAAATATGGAATGAAGTAGATCTATTGAATGAAACTTTGAGACCTGAACCATTCAAAATCTTCAAAAATTGAGAAAGTTATGACTTGTTGAAGTTGGCAAAAATTCATGAAATGACCTATAATCGTTTGCATCCTTAGGCCATCTTCCATCCATTTCCATACTTTATACTTAAAATATGGGTTGAAGTTCACATATTTAATATAATTTTGGAAAACAAATGGGCTCAAGGTGATAAAAATTGACTAAGTTATGATCATTTGAAATCACCTAAAGGAATTTTAGGGTTCATCTGGAGGACTTGTAATCTTTCTTCATCATCAAGTTTCTTACCCACAAAATTTCTTTGAAACTTTTGAATTTATTTGTTAATAACCCTTTGAAGAGAAACATGTCTTTGGAATCACTCAAAAATACCAAAAGATGAGTAAGATATACCTGTTTGGAGTTCAAAACCCTAGCTCCTAGAGCAAGAAAATGCCTTGGGAAACCTTTGCAATTTTGACCTACCTACTTAGACAATAACTTTTGTAATATGAATATGAGTTGTTGAGGATGATAAGGAGAAACCATAGCAACCAAAACAACTTTGGAATCTTGAGAATTGAAAGAGATGTGCATTTGTGGTCAATGAATCAAGGATTTTCCCAATTGAGTCAAACTTCTTCAATCAATCCTTGTACCTTTACACCATCTTTGACAACTTGAAGCATGATGAATCATAATAGACTTTGTCATGATATTGCTTCAAAGTATCTTTAATGTTGATGATTGAGTCTCAATGAAGCTTTGTTGAGGAAGGCATATAAATGAACTCATGAATCCATAGATAAATCTTGATGGAATGTGTTGTGCTTTCTCCTACAACATCATCAATTATGGAAAGCACTTATTGTATTCATTAGTTAAAGGATAATCAAAACATATATGATAATGTGATACGGTGGAAGAACCGACTGTTATACTGGTTTGCGTTTTTTGTTTGCAAATGCCGCGGTAAGCAAGAGTCGCCACCGACTTTTCTTTTATCTAACATAGGAAGGGTGAACAGAACAGAAAAAGACCTTTTTCGAGATTTTCTGAGTAAGGGGGGTAGATTATGGAAAGGGAAAGTGTTAGTACCCTTTCCATTTGTAGTTTTCCACGGGCTCTTAGGTACTTAATCATTTTTGAAAACTGTTTTCGTGTTTGTGTGTTTTGAAAGGTTTTTGTTTGCTTTATGATAACTCTTGTATCAGTCCTTAAGGGTGTGATAAAGCATTTTTGAAAAGAGTTTTGAAAGTGTGTAAGTGTAAAAAAAGTTGTTTTTGACCAAGTACTTAAGAATTGTCTACCTACTAAAAAAAGGACGTTCTTTTCCTCCTTTCCTTTAGATAGTGTTATCCTACTATTAGTGAATAGGTAGCCATATCGTTGGATGTTGAGGGACTATCGAAAGGGGCGTTTATGGTCATTAAAGGTAACATGTAGAGATACCTTAGCATTTCGAAGGGACTGTCATCATATAGGCAACGTCGAGGGACAAGATCATTTCTCGTAGGCAACTCGAGGGACATTAAGGAACTATGATCTTTATGATGACTTTTATATTGAGGGTCTTTTCTAAGATATTCCTACGTTCGAGGGACATGACCATTGTTTTCCGAGGAAACCAGGTGAGGAGTACCCTAAGGGTGCAAGTGTGAAACAATGTGCTTTTTTCATATATTTATCTTGAAGTTAGTGACCTAATGATTAATTGACTTAATCTTGTCATGCACGCTTAATTTACTAGCAATTTATGTACAAGCATGTAAGAAATATAAAGCGAGAAATAAAGTCCTACCACTATTACAAGGCTTTGGTGTAGATACATAAATGATGAATGAAAAAGTAAAATGCGAGAATTGAAAACCCTAATTAACTATTATAAACCGGGCGCAGTTACATAATAAAATAAATAATCGTATGAAAAATAATAACGCGCAAAGATTAAGACTAGCCTAATTTGAAACCCCTGAAAAAATATAATTGGCTATTAAAAATATTTTTGGTATTTTAAGAAAAATATTTGAAATTTAACCTAATTTCTAATTAATTTTAGATTAAAGAAAAAAGTTAAAATTTAATTAAATTAATTTGCAAAAATTAATTTTATAAAAAAAACTCTAAGTCCTAAATTTTTTATGATTTTTTTGATTTTATGATTTTAAAAAAGTGAATAAACAAAAAATAAACAAATAAAAAAATTAGAATAAGGAAGTTAGAAAAATGGGCCTTAGGGGGTGAGAAACCCAATTGAGGGGTGATGCTGTTGAATTCCACCAAGGCCCAGATCTGGTTGGCCTACAGCTGCGCTGGATCCAGTGGGAGGCAAGCTTAGAGGTCCATCATGGGGACTGCATGTTGGGCGTAAGATCCAGGCCAACTGAGATCTGATGATGATGATGATAGAGCGCATGGTATGTGCGCTTCGTGTGGAACCACTGGATTTGCAAGGAACAATTCAGAAAAATATTATGCAAGAGGCAGGGATCGATCCCCTACCCTTGCACACATACAAAGCCTTATGCGCATCGTCTCTACCGTTGGGACGATTTTACTTCCGGTAATATAAACACAATAATAAATATATAATGTAAATTTGGTCCTTAGTGCTGATTGTACAATGCACGCGTGCCAAGTGGGTCCCTTCCATTTGAATAAACCAATCACAACATCCTAATATGCCATGCAGAGTCCTTGGCTGGTCAAACCACCGTGGATGGTGGTTCCGGTCATCTTCTCCGTTTGGACAAAAATTAAAACCTACAAAATCTCATGAAAATGAACACGAAAAGAATCCTACTAGCCTAATTAGACCCTTGCGAACACAATGGCATGGTTGGTTTTCTCTGAAGAGGCCTGTATCCTGAGATACAAAGCTTGGCTAAAGCTCTGCCCTAACAATGGAAAACCTTCATCCCTGTGTTAAATCTCTCATGTAATGACTATAAACACAGATAATCATTAGTATAAACACAAATATGCATATGAAAATCATTTATATTACGTGAAGCAAAAGTTTGAGATCGTCAAAATATACCAAACAAAGTAATGGTTATTCGCTTGATCTGGATGTTGCACTGCTTGCTTGAAGACTGGGCTGGGGTCCTGGAAGCCTCGGGGAGGTGTTTGAATGCTTGAAAGATCTTGATAGTGGCTGGAACACGAGATATGTGTTTGCAATATTCTTTGAAAATTTGAAAATTCTCTAGGGTTCTTGTTAGGCTGGCTGTGCATGTCCATTAGGTCTAGGGTTGTTCTCTATATGTAGTGAGTCTGATTAGGTTTATATTTGTAGCAAGATATCCATGCCTTGATGAGAAATATCTTCTTTCCAAATATTTGATTTTTGGCTTGTTTTGGAACAAATCCAATCTTCCTTCTCTCCATGATTCTTCTTTGATTTTCCAGCATGTTTTGTCCATCATTTGAATAGAAAAAGATTCTCAATCAAATCTTCCATTATTTTTATTATTTATTTTATTTTGCATTTTAATGGATAAAATATCAAAATAAATAGTATAAATAATAAAATAATGTATGACTGAGCTCAAGGGTTGCGGGCCATGTTAAGAACAAGTTTCAAGCATGAAAACATGGGCCCATTTGGGAAAAAATCAAGTTAGGTCAATATTGGCTTCATGCACATTTCCAAAAATTGGCCAACTTTAGCAATGCATATATCTCTCATTTTTAACCCTAAGAGGGTGTTCTTGGAATTTTTAGAGAGCTTAGGGTGTCCTCTAAACAACTTTTTTGGTTTCATCTCAATTGGATCTTCCATGTTAATTTAAGGAGCTTTGACCCAAAAGGTATTTTTGTTGACTTTTTGAAAGGACCTATAATGTATGAACTTGTATCTTTTGATTGAGGCATTTATTGAACTCGAGGGCTGAAGAAAAGTTGTACGGAATTGGATTCTCTTCAAAATGAGCCTTAGTGGAAAATTTTCTGATAAAGTATGAGAAAGTTATGCCTGGTCAAAGTTTGGTTGACTTTTCCTAAAGAAACCCTAATTTGCCATTTTTTACTTTTGAAGAGTTAGGAGCATTTCTTGAGGAATCATGATCAACCCTTGATCAAATGATGGATATTACTTAAAAATGTTGATGTTGACCAAAAATCTTGAAGTTTGACTGTATTCGGGCCATAGTTGACTTTTGACCTAGTACATTTGATTTATAGGCATTTGAGCAGTTGACTGAGAAAACTTATTGTGCAAGGCATGAAATATGACATGGATGACGTTGAGAACATATTAGGAAAATGGAGAACATTTGGGATCCTTGGGAATCACACATCTTGCTTAAAATTGAAATCCTAGTTGAGGTTCATTGCCTTTAGGGGGAGAGATTGTCTGGTCAACTCTTAGTCATCCTAGGGCAAGCTGAGGACCTCTTGTGTGAAAATGGGAGGGAAAATTTTAGGGTACAACAACTGCCCCTGTTCAATCTTCTTAAGCCTGAGGATGTAGATTGGCTGATCTGCCTTTCGTGATCTGAAGGTAGAAGATGATTGAACACTAGAGTGCCCAGAAATTTGCACTCGTCTGAAATGATGCTTGATCGTGTAGATAATATCGGGAATGGGATTATAGATGCAATTTGGAGAAGATGACAGAGGATCATCGGAGATGGGCTTAAAGATTCCATCCAGAGAATATGACGGAGAGTCGTCGGAGATGGGCTTAGAGATGCCATCTAGAACAATGTTGATTTCGTGAGATATTCCTTTGTGAGGATTCTTATTCCTGTTGTTGAGGAGGACTCCGCTAAGGAATGTTGGTCTTTGTCTGGGGAATAGAGTTTAGGAGCTTCAGTTTTCCATTACTCTACTGGGGAGCCATCTCTTGATTGAAGAGACGGAAGTGAACTGCTATCCTGTCAGGAACCAGGCTTCACAGTGACTTGCTGAGGATAATAAGGTCGACTGCTATCCAGTCGTATTCCAGGCTTCACAACGACTTACTGGGGAAATTAAGTTAAACTATTATTTGGTCGTACTCCAGGCTTTGCAGTTTCTTAAACTGTTATCTGGTCGGAATCCAGGCTTCAGTGACTTGAATTGTTATCTGGTCGTGTCCAGGCTTCAGTGATTTGGAGAAATTAAGTTGTTATCTGGTCGGATCCAGCTTCAACTTGAATTTGAGGTATACTACTATCTGGTTGAGTCCAGGCTTTATAGTAATTGACAGAATAAACTGCTATCTGGTCGGATTCCAGGCTTCACAGCATCTCATACTATTATCTGGTCAGATTCTAGGCTTCATAATGTCTTGAGTTATTGATTGACTATTATGCGGTCAGATCCCGGGCTTCAGCCATAATATTAACTATTATCTGGTCGAGTCCAGGCTTCACAGTATGGTGAACTGCTATCTGGTTGTATTCTAGGCTTTGCAGTTTCTTTAACTGGAATAGAAATCAGAGAGATCTTAATATCAATCTAATTGAACCAGAGAAGGTCTTGAATTAACTTTGACTGGAATGGAAATCATAAAAATCTTAGTATCGATTTAACTGAACCAGACAAAAGTCTTGGAATATCTTCAACTGGAATAGAAATCAGAGAGATCTTAGTGTCGATCAAACTGAACCAGAGAAGGTCTTGTGAGGACATCTTTCTGAGGAAAATACTAAAATAGCCCTTCATCAGATGTAGCTTTTGATAAGACTACCAGGTCACATAAGTAGTCAACGGTGTTTGTTGATTTGATCTTTCCTGAAAACAGTAAAGAGTTAGTCACGTGCAATGTCATGATGTATGAAATGCACTGTGACGATGTCCTCAAAATAAATGATATTATGCTGTATGCGATGTGTATGCGCATGCCATGATGTATGAATATGGGATGTTATTGCAATATATCTTAGTCTGGGAAAGTAAATCCTGGACTGCTGCTGAAGAGTATTGGGAAGTTGAATCCTTCGTTTCCGCTGGGGATGATGAATGGAGATGATTCGCTAGGGATTTCCTCCTTCAGTTTGAGGATATTCTGCCGGGGATTGACTCTATGGAGAGAGATGCTTTGTTGGAAGATTCTACCGATGTAGAGAAATAAACTCTGTTGGGGAACAAACTTCTGCAGTTAGAGAAATAAACTCTACCCAGGAGGAGGTTTTATAAACTGCTTGAGATTATAATACTCGGCTGGGGAATGCAGATCTCAGCTCTTGACTGGAATTTTGATGGAGAAAGTAATTCCTATTTGGGGAAGGAGAGATCAAAACTCTGGTTGTTTCTACTCTGTGGGGAACATAGACGTCATGGGGTCGTATGTAATGGCAACTTCGTCTCAAACTGTCTATGTCCCCGTACCATGCTGGAAAGAGTAACTTTCGGGACTACAAATTATTTTCTAGACTTTGCCTTGTTTCTTAAAGTCATTAGCAATTGTCTTTCTGTTTTTTATGCAAGTATTTGCAAACAACAATCATATTCAAATTCATATGTCAAAAATAATCATTGGATGTTTTGCAAAACAAAACAGAAAAATAAAAACAAATAATTTTTCATTTTCAAAGAAATGATTTGTATTGATTTTTGAAGTTCGCCTATAATCGACATTTTTGTACAAAGAGACTGACGTTCTAGTAGGAGAACACCGTCATGAAAAAAATGAAAACTACACAAAGTAGTGTATAGAGAGAAAACATTTATGTGTAATAATCCCATTGGGTTTCAACTCTACTATTATCCCTATGTCCTAGAGCGTCTCATCACTTTGCTACTTGTCCGAAGCTGACTGGATTGATCGGTACCGTTTGACCTTGATAGTTGATACTGAAGTCTAATCGCAAGGTGATCCAATGGGACATAGTTATACGCTTCAAATCCCTAAATTTTTCGTGGACCACCCTTTCGGGTTTTCAGTCCACTAGGATATCCTTTTTTGCCCAAGCCGCCTTTTCAGGTTTTCGACTTGCCGGGTATACATATTTTTTGTATTTATCCCTAATTTTTTGCCCGAACCCTTTTGGTTCGTTGGGATGCCCTTATTTTTGCCTAGACCAATCAACCTAGCGGGTATTTATTTACGCATAGTATCTTTTCACTATGTCCGCATTAACAGGGTGAGGAAGGTCGTCACCATCCATGGTGGTCAGAATCATGGCTCCATTGGAAAATATGCCTTTGATCACAAATGGCCCTTCGTATGAGGGAGTTTATTTTCGCCTGGGATCACCTTATGGAAGTATGATGCGCTTAATCACTAGATTACCAACTTGATATACTTGACGTCTGACCTTTTTATTGAAAGCCTTGATCATCAGTTTTTGATACATTTGACCATGACAAACAATAGTAAGCCTTTTCTCATCAATCAGATTCAGTTGATCAAGTTGGGTATGGATCCAATCGTCTTCTCTTAAACCCGCATCTTTCATGATCCTCAAAGAAGAGATCTGGACCTCAATAGGCAAGACAACCTCCATACCATATACCAGAGAGTAAGGAGTTGCCCCTGTTGATGTATGTGCTGAGGTACGGTAACCATGAAGAGCAAATGGTAACATCTCATGCCAGTCTTTGTATGTCACCATCATCTTCTGTACGATTTTCTTAATGTTCTTGTTAGCAGCCTCCATAGCGCCATTCATCTTCGACCGGTAAGGGAAGAATTATGATGCTGGATCTTGAATTGTTTACAGAGTTCGGTGATTATTGTATTGTTGAGATTTATACCATTGTCTGTAATGATTCTCTCTAGCACACCCGTACCGATTAATCAGGTTATGCTTAATAAACTGCTCCACAACATTCTTGGTAATAGTAGCATAAGAGGCGGCCTTAACCCACTTCGTGAAGTAATCAATGGCCACTAGGATGAAGCGATTCCCATTGGAAGCGGTAGGTCTAATCTCTCCGATCATGTCAATGCCCCACATTGCAAAGGGCCAGGGAGCCATCAAGACGTTCAAGGGAACTGGAGGTACATGTACTTTATCAGTATAGATCTGGCATTTGTGACAAGTTCGGGAATGCTGATAACAGTCGGCTTCCATAGTGGACCAATAATATCTTGTCCGTAGGATCCTTTTAGCCATGGTGTGTCCACTAGAATGGGTGCCAAAGGTACCTTCGTGTAAATCTTCCATAATCCTCTATGCTTCACTTTTTTCTACACACTGAAGTAAAGTAGAGTCATGGTTGCGCTTGTAGAGGATTCCATTACTGAGGAAGAACTTTGCATAGAACCTTCTCAGAAATTTCTTATCATTGACAGACGCCCCCTCAGGATATTCTTGAGCCTCGAGATACCTTTTCACTTCATGAAACCAAGGTTTGTCTGCTACTGCTTCAGTGTAAATCTCATAGCAGTATGCTGGTTCATCCAACCTTTAAATATGATTCGAGGAGCTTCGTTGTCCCATCTGACCTTAAACATAGATTACATAGTAGCTAGAGCCTCCGCTAGATGTTCTCTTCTCATGGGAAAAGTTCAAAGGTGACCTCTTAAAAGTGTGGAAGCAATGTAAGCACATGTTCTTTATAAGGGATGAGATTCGGATGCTTCGTGTCCCACTCTCCTTTGATTTGACTTATTACCAAGGCTGAATCCCCGAAGATGCTCAAGAACTTGATCCTCAGGTCAATAGCAGCTTTGAGACCCATGATGCATACTTCATACTCCTCCATATTGTTGGTAAAGTTGAAACATAATTTGGAAGTAAAAGGGGTATAACAGCCCGCGGGAGATATAATTACAGCACCAATGCCATTGTCGAGTGCGTTGGAAGCTCCATCACAAACCATAGTCCATCGGGATCCTTCCTCAGGTCCTTCATCCGGTCCAGGTTCTTCACAGTCAGTCACTAACATGATATTCTCATCCGGGAATTCAAAGTTCATAGATTGGTAGTCATCCACAGCCTGATGAGCCAAATGACCAGTCAGTACAATTCCCTTGATTGCTTTCTGGGTCATGTATTAGATATCATATTCGGTCAGGATTATTTGCCATCTTGCTATTCTTCCAGAGAGAGCGGGCTTTTCGAAGATGTACTTGATTGGATCCATCTTAGATATCAAAAAGTAGTGTGGGTCAACATATACTGTCTTATTCGGCAAGCAACCCATGCCAAAGCGCAACAAGTTTTCTTGAGCAGTGAGTATCTTGTTTCACAGTCGGTAAACTTTTTGCTAAGGTAGTATATTGCATGCTCTTTTTGACCGTACTCGTCATGCTGCCCCAACACACACCCCATTGAATTATCTAACACTGTTAAGTACATTATCAAACGTCTTCCTTCAATCGGAGGCATCAGAATTGGAGGCTCATGAAGGTATTCTTTGATTCTCTCAAAGGCAGTCTGGAATTCGTCATTCCACTTTACCACTAGATCTTTCTTCAGGAGTTTGAAGATTGGCTCACAAGTAGCAGCTAAATGGGAAATGAATCTGGAAATGTAATTTAGGAGTCCCAAGAAGCCTCTAACCTCCTTTTTAGTGTGAGGAACTGGCGTCTCTTGTATGGCCTTCACCTTTATAGGGTCTACCTGAATGCCCTTGTCACTAACAATGAAACCTAGCAGTTTACTAGACCTTACCCCGAAGGTGCACTTGTTCGGATTTAACCTCATCTTGTACGTCTTCAACCTATCAAAAAACTTTTGTAGATGATCAAGGTGCTCTTCCTTAGTTTCAGATCTGGCTATCATGTCATCAACATAGACCTCTATCTCATGGTGAATCATGTCATGAAACAGAGCTACCATAGCTCGGTGATAGGTTGCCCCAGCATTCTTCAACCCAAACGGCATCACTTTGTAACAGAAAATGCCCCATTGTGTGACGAAGGTTGCCTTCTCCATGTCTTCAGGTTCCATCTTAATCTGATTGTAACCAGAGAAACCCTCCATGAAGGAAAAGATCTTATGATGTGTGGTGTTGTCAACCAGAACATCAATGTGGGGAAGCAGGAAGTCATCCTTGGGGCTTTCCCTGTTCAAATCTTAGTAGTCCACACACATCCGTACCTTGCCGTCCTTTTTGGGCACCGAGACTACGTTAGCAACCCATTGGGGATAAGAGGTGACCGCTAAGAACCCAACTTTGAACTGTTTCATCACTTTAGCTTTGATCTTCTCTGATATTTCAAGACGCATACGACTGACCTTATACTTTACCGGTGGGAAATCTTCTTTAGTTGGCAGGCGATGAACCATAATATTCGTGTCCAGCCCTGGAATGTATTCATACGACTAGGCGAACATCTCGACATAATCATGCAACATCTGTATCAACTGTCGTTTGACGTTAAGCCCCAAATTTGAACCTATCTTGACTTCTTTTTTGTCTTCCTCCGTGCCTAAGTTTATTGTCTCAACTGGCTCTTAATGAGGCTGTATAGCCCTTTCTTCCTGCTGTAACAGCCTAGCAAGTTCTCCGGGTACCTCACAATCTTCTTCACCTTCGTCCTCAGCTTGGTTGATCGGATTTTCAAAGTCATAATTGGTAATAGCAAAACTGTTATCAATGGGACCATAGTGGATATGGATCTGCAGTTTGATACGTGAGTGTGTGTAAGAGCATAGTTGTATAGACAAAGTAAAAGCAAGAAAACAAAAATAGAGAGCACAAATTTTTTATGAAAAATGTCCAATGCTTTATTAATGCCATATGAAATTGAAACATGATAACCCTCACAAATAAACCATTGTTCCACGAGTAAGACACGTGGCCATAGAGTTTATATTGTTTATTACATATCCAAAAACAAGAAAGACAATTACTTTTGAATAAAAGTAATTAGTACAAAGTCTTTTATCGTCCAGTTACTGGGTCCACCGTTGGTAGTAGGGAAGATCCATCTATCTATGTCATAGTCACCATCACTGTCTTCTAGAGCGTTGACCCCATGATTGCTGATGCGTTGGGGAGGTCTTCCAGCACGAGCATGGCGAACAACCCTTTGAGCCTCTAAAGAGAAAACCAAACCAAAATTATCAGATTTGTACGGAATATCAGGGAGTTGGCCCCAGATGGTACACCCACCTTCTTCAATGACTGCTTTGGCGTCCTTGAGAGAAGCCATCTTCAAGGGAGGTCCAGTGATCCTCGTCATATTGGTGACAGTTTCAGTTACAGCTGTAGTCTGAGGCACCTCTTCGAAGTTCTGACACGGAGTCTCGATGAACTCACCATCCATTTTTACATACCTGAAGGAATTCAAGTGGCTTACCATGTACTCCTCTTCACCATGTACCGTGACAATATTTCTTTTTACAGGGTATTTCATCATCTGATGCATAGTGGACGTGACAGATCCCGCCCCATGGATCCAAGGGTGACACAACATACAAGAATAAGATGGTATGATATCCATCATGTAGAAGGTAGAGTCAAAGGTCTGAGAACCAACTTTGATGGGGATGTCCACCTCCTCTTGCACCATTCTCTTTGAACCATCGAAAGCCCTCACTACAATGTTGCTGGGTTTCAGGGTCAAACCTTCACAGTCTAACATGTCCAGAGCTTTCTTAGGCAGCACGTTCAATGATGAGCCAGTATCTACTAGAACATGGGCCAAAGTAGTGCCCCTGCATTCAACAGAAACATGTAGCGCATCATTGTGTTTTCTCCCTCTGGGTGTCAGATCAACATCAGAAAAACCCAAACCGTTATCAACCGTCAAACTGGCCACACAGTCTTCAAATTGGTCAACGGAGGTTTCTTGTGGCACATGGGCAGTTTTAAGGAACTTCACCAAAGCCTTTGCATGAGCCTCGGAGCACAACAGTAAGGTTAACATAGAAATCTTGGAAGGGGTCTGCCCCAACTGTTCGACCATTTTGTAGTCGCTCTTCTTTATGAACTTCAAAATTTCTTCCATTTCCTTCATGGAAGCCTCTGGGATAGATTCTGAATGCGCCTTCGTTTGGACATGCTCAATCATTATGTCTTTTCCCCGAGTCTCGGCCGACTCGGTGATAGGGGTGGCAACTAGGGTAATTACGGGAATTACAGTAGTGGTATTAGCAGGAACAACAGTAGGAATGATCACAGGACTAGTAACAGCTTTTGGAGGAGAAATCTCAGGGGAGGACACTATTCCACTTCTTGTTATTTTGCTGGTTCCAACCATGTTGCCAATGTCGGGATCAGCATTTCCAGAAACCTGGTGTTTAACAACCAACAGGTCTTGCCTGACACCGTGGTAGTAGAAGTCAGCCCCATAGTTCCAGGGAACAACTTTGTCCGAGGAGTATGGGATTGGCTCTGGCATAGTGATAATCAGTGGAGTCAATGTTGGAGCAGATGTAATCCTGACGGGTCTTTTGGTGGAGACCCTGGGAGAATTGGCGGAAATGGTTATGATTGAAACACACTTATAAGGAACAGTCGAGACGGGAGTCTTCTCAAACAAAATCTCTCTATCATCCATCAGGCACTGAACACCTGCCTTCAACAAATAACAACCAGTCGGTAGAGATAAACATAAGTGGCAACCTTCTCCACAACCCAGAAATAAACCGGCTTTCAACAAGTTCCACTTAATGGTCAAGAGAGGAGTAACAAATTCCTCAACAGAAGTAACAAACATATCATCTTCAATACCATTAACACCACGGTCGTGCTTGGGCATAGGAGCAGTGATAACATTGGGAATCTCAGGAGCATCAAATTCAATCTCCTTCGCCTCGATCAGGTCTTGCACCTTGTTTTTCAAATCCCAATATTCGTTTGTATCATGACCTGGAATGTCTGTATGGTAAGCACAGCGAGAATTTGGGTTATAGTGAGGAGACGCGGTGTTGGGATTCTTAGGAGCTTACCGCAAAGTCACCAGATTAGATTTCAGCAAGTGTGACAAGACTTGAGACAGAGTCATGTTTATACGGGTAAACTGTCTTACAGGCCTTTCTGCTCTAGGTGGATTGTTCCTTTGTTGAGTAGGCGCAGGTTTAGAGATCATAACAGCCCCTACCGTTAGACGGTGCTCGGTTCTTCTTTGATTTCGTTGATTGTACACAACATTGACCTCTTTTTTCCCTATGAAAGGTCTCTTTCCTGCACTTGAAGAGGCATCTTTCTGAATCTTTCCACTTCTGATCCTAGCTTCCACTCTTTTTCCTGTCAAAATCAATTCAGTAAAGCCGGCTGAGGAGCTTCCAATCAGATGATTGAAAAATGGACCAGATAGGGTACCCAAAACATATCCACTAACTCCCTATCAGACAGGGGCGATTGGACTCTTCCTGCTAAATCCCTCAACTTTTAGGCATAGTCTTTAAAGCCCCCGCTCGAACCCATAGACATACTTTGGAGTTGTGTACGAGTGGTCTGCTTTGTAATACCAAGGCAATGGTGATGGTACTACTAGAGATGGTCGTGTTTGGACCAACTTCTTTTGAATCAATGCTGGTAGTAGCTCTGCATAGCTCATGGGAATGGGGTCGTAGTTCTCCCTTCTCTGATTATTCCCTTGGTTCCTCTGCTGGGATTGTCTTTGATAAGCAACGGTAGTCGGAGCGGAATTCATAACAGGAGTCACTGAAGCAACTTTTCGGTGACGCTGATAATTCCTTCTAGGAGTGTTCACTCTCCTCTCTTGTATAACAATATTTGTATCCCCCTTTTTCTTCTTTGTAAACCCATAAGATGGATTTTTCACACTTCCGGATCCTTCACCCTTTGTCAAACGGCCTTCTCTTACTTCCTCTTCTAGGCGGACACCCTTTCCTACCATCTCTGCAAAATCACTTGGGGCATTTGCTACCATTCTTTAGTAGTAGAAAGCACTCAGCGTCTTCAGAAAAATCTTAGTCACTTCCTTCTCTTCCATAGGAGGAATCACTTGTGCAACCACTTCGCGCCACCTCTGCGCATACTCTTTGAACGATTCTCTGTCTTTCTAAACCATGGCCCTAAGCTGGTCACGGTCAGGCGCCATGTCCACATTGTACTTGTATTGTTTAATGAATTCTTCTCCCAAATCATTAAAAGTATGGATGTTGGCGCTGTCTAAACTCATATACCATTTCAACATTGCGTCGGTCAGTCTATCCTGGAAAAAGTGAACCCGTAGACGCTGATCATCGGTGTGGGTAGACATTCTCCTCACATACATCACCAAGTGAGCACGAGGGCAAGTGTTGCCCTTGTGCTTCTCAAACTCCGGGACTTTGAACTTAGTAGGAACCTTAACATTCAGGACCAAACACATCTCATTCACATTCTGCCCAAATAGCTCTTTTCCCCTAAGATCCTTCATCTCTCTTTGCATTCTATCAAACTGCTCTTGGAAATCATCCATTCTGTCATAAATACCCAAATCTTCACTCGGCGGAGGGAAAGGACGAAACACATCTTCAAACGGAACCAAATTCACCGAAGGAGGTGCAGCAGGAACAATATGCACCACAAGAGGTGTTGGAGTAACAACATTTGGAACCACTGGAGCATCTTGGGGGCCCAAATTGAAACCTTCAGGTGCAAAATTCTCTGGAATTCCCCACGGATATCCTTGAGGCATGCGGTTTTGAACAACAGCCGGATTAGCAGATACATGAACAGTTGGAACTTCAGTATTTGCCCTTGTTGGTTGAGGTTGAACACTCGGTGGCTGATTTTTAGCAACCACCAGAGCTTCCATCAGAGTAGTCAAGTTGGCTAAGCCAGCCTTCAAAGCATAAACTTCTTCGTGCAGCTCGCGATTCTCCTGTTCCAAATTGTCCATCTTCTTTTTGAAGTTAGCCCGAGTGTTGTAGTGATGAGTCAGCTTGCTGAACGAAGAAAAAAGCCGGGTAAGGCACCTGGATATGCATAATAAATGCAAGAAATATGTGCAATATGATGCATGATGTGCAATGCATATGATCATTTTTACTTTATTATTTAATATTTCAAGGGATTTAACGTTTATAGACATATTGCAAACATCAAAATAATAACACATTTGAAATACTGAAAAACTTTTATTATAATAACTTCAAAAATGGATTATAAGCTTCAATGATCGCAAGTACAAGATGAAAATACAATCTAAAAAATCCTGAGGGAAAGAAACTGATGGAGATCACTCTATACGCTGGCACTTCCCCGTGAGCCTGGAAATCTGAGCCTTCAACCTCTGGTTTTCTTCCACATGTCTGATGGCAACCTCCTTCCAATCATCTGGATCAGGAAATGAGCAATCAGCACCTCTTTGAGGCTTAGGAGAAAATAAATCCCCTTGCCTCTCTATAGAATCTACCGCTCAATTCTCAAGGATCTCGATCAAATCATCTTTCTCCTTCAAGTCTGCTCTGTAGGAACACTCTAAAGTCTGGAACTTGTTCTTCCAAGCATCTCTTTCCTGTTGCATCCTGACCAAAGCAAGCTGCTACTCTTCTAGATCATCTAATAAAGGAGGAGTGGTCTTCACAAATAGATCAGGCATGGGTGTCTCCCGAGTATACGGCATCTTCAACTGAATGGCTCTCGATCGGACCCACTAAAGATATGGCTCCAAAGAAACAACACCCCTAGGTCCCAAATCCTTCATACTCTTCTTATGAATGTGATGCCAGGCCTTCGCAATATGCTCCCTAACTTCCCTGTGGTCTTCTCATTCCTTCAGAAAGAAACTACTAAAATGAATACTGTTTGGTTTATCCCTCATCGGATAACCAAGCTGTCGCCGTGCAAGAACAAGGTTATAGTTAATTCCTCCCTTTGTACCAAGAAGAGGTACATTGGGGAAACTACCACAATTGTCAATAATGTCCACATCCTGGTAAGCTCGATGATACCAATCAATATTCGAGTGAATAAGTGCCATGATCTTAGGAGCACAACGGGGTTCCTTCTTGACATCCGAAAAAGCATCAGACTGAGGCATATGAGAGATGAACCACCGGTACAACAAAGGGGTGCAACAGATAATCATTCCCCCATGATAAGAACTCCGAAGATGAACAGAGTAATAAGCATCACCCAACAGTGTAGGAACCGGGTTTCCAATCATGAAAATCCTAATGGCGTTAATGTCGACAAACTTGTCCACATTGGGAAAGTAACGAGCTTTCTCCAATAAGAACTGGGCTGGTAATCTTCTAATCCCTCCTTTGGTAGTCATATGGGCTTCCACCTCAGACTTCCCCAGATGAATCAAAGCAGCTATCTCATGTGGTTTTGGCTCACCCTCCAAACTAGTAAAAGGAACACGATCGGTAACGGGTAAATCCAATAGATAGGAATACTCCTCCAGTGTAGGCATCAACTGATGATCGGGAAAAGTAAAGCAGTGGTACACCGGATCATAGAACTGGACCAAGGTCGAGAGAATACCCTCCTTCATCTTCAGCTTCATTAGAGGAATGATGGATCCCTACTTTTTCCGAAAGTCTGTAGGACACTCGATCTCTGGAATTAGACTGACCAACTCATCTATCTTGGGATCCTTGAAACTGTATTTCCCGGTCTTTCTCTTTCCAAAATCCATGGTTAACAGTACCTAAGATATTCACAAATAGTCAATCTTTAAATCCCTTGAAATATTGTTTTTCTTCAAAAGATGCTTATGAGTGCATGGATGCATGATGCATCAATCACACACAAAATCACATATATAGGGTTCATAGGTTCAACGTCACGAGCATGAGGTCAAAGGTACTACCCATAAGGTGTTGGTCTAAGAGTTATCACCTGCTGAACAAGGTTCTAGAGGTTCCCAGAGTCTACATCCTTCCTTCGGATATTACCAACTTCCCGATTAACTCGGTAATTAGTAATATTCTTAAGAAAGACTCGTCTGAGCGTAGTATCGCGTGACAACTATTTCCGAATTACTCCGTCATAGCTTCCGCACTACACCTAAAAGGCCAAGATGGGTTTGGTATTCTACGGTCCTCAGTTTCAGCAGGCTCCCAGGTCGAAAGCAGTATGTCTTCACGATTACTCGGTAAACGACACTACAGCCAAAGGGGCCTCCACTGAGTGGGGGATTTCATGCCTCCTTTTTTGGGATTACTCCCTCAAAGTTAACATGACTATATCGCCCGTCCTATCTTAAAGTTTGCCCAAGTCCGGGTATAGGACTTATGAGTAATCACAAAGCACCCTGAAAACCAGGAAAATCCATACAAACATATATACAAAATATAACACATAAACAACAATATCACATATACAGATAATGAACAAAGATAGGCTCAACCCACTTAGGGATGGACCAACAAGAGGTCAATCTTTCCCCAGTGAAGTCGCCATTTTTCTGTAGCGGTAGAAATGTTCAAGACTAAGCCATTTGATTGACTAGACTTTATACAAATCAAAATAAAAATCGCCACCGCGCTTTATTGTTTCCAAAGGAATAGGGAAAGAGCGAATAACCCAAAAAAAGGGGGAAAGATTCAAGGTAAGGGGGTTCGTTATGCAAAGGGAAGGTAATATCACCCTAAACATCTACGGTACTCCGCGGGAACCTCTTTGTAAAATCTGTATATTTTGGCTATAAAAAATGTGTTGTATAGAAAATGGATGGTGGAGGTAAGAAAAGAAATATATTTTTTATGATTTTTGCACCCATCGCGGTTGCGAACCTTTAGTGCCTATGTACCACCTTTCATGTAATAAGGGATCAGGGTACATGTAGTTCCTCTTTTAAAAAATTTGAAACACAAGTGTGTTGGTTAATTTTAAGAGATAAGACATCATTGTCATTGTCCGTGTGGAAAACATACTTACTACCCACAATCATGAGAAACGAGAATTTGCATCATCTCAAAGTGGAGGATATGGCTTGGATTTTAAAATCAACAATGCCTCACTCAACACCCAAGTGGAAAATATCTCACTTCACTACATATTGTAGAAGTATAGTTGTTTGCATCACTACAAGGATTGACAAGAGTCTAACCTTTTGAGAAAAGTTTTAAAGATAAAAAAGCCAAAGTGACAAAATGGTTTGAAATGAGATTGGTTGACTTTTAGTCTTCTCACAAAAAAATGTCAAGGTATTATTAAATTGATTGGAGTTTATTTATGAAAAGCTTTTGAAAATGCATGGACATAAGTCTAAGTTTATTATGAAAGTGTTTAAGTTCCAAAACAAGAAAGGTTTTCAAATGAGGGAGAAGATTTTTGAAATTAAAGAAGATGGGAGGAGAAGAAGAGACTATCCTAAAGCATAAGGTAAAAGCTAAGGATAAGGACCATCTAACCAACAAGAAGCCAAAACTTGACATTATGAGCCAAGATAGAATTCCCATTCTTTGGATTGAAACCAAGCAAGCAAAGATACTAGACCTCTTCAAGTGTAGTAAGTCTTCACAAAAATTGGGCAGAGTAACGGCTGTATGCGGGTGAATTCCAGATTACAAACAAAGGATGTAATCACAAAAAACTGCACACAAAAACAAACAAGCAACCCAATATCTTGAGGTAAGCCTCAAGAGCTCCAGACAAAATAATCAGATAAGATCACAAGGTCTCCAAGATAAGCCAAGGTTTCTAATCCTAAGTCCAAGGAAAAAGTCTCATGCTCCATAATGCCAAGGATAGTAACCAAATAGTCCAAGTGTCATTAAATATTTTTTAGAGTTTATGTTGATTATTAAGTATCTTAAGTAAAGAAAAGAAAAGCTAAAGTGAGCAAAGTAAAATGACATGAAAATAAAATACTCAAATGAGCAAAGATGAAAATGACATGAAATAAAAATGCTAAAAGATAAATAGTGCATAAAGCATAAAAGAATAAAAGCATAAAATAAAACAAGTTAATAATTAGTGGTTAGTTAGATGACCATCTTGAAACTTGCATTTGGAACTCATTAGAGGATTTGTAGAACCAAAGCCTCCATACAACAAGTTGCATTTGCTTTTTGTCAAGTATATCATCCATTTGGAATTCTCACAAGTACCATTTAATGATCAACGATGTTTAAGTGATATGCGTTGACCAAAAGTGTTGTAGATCCATTAGAGGATTGGTAGAACCAAAGCCTCCACACAATGAATCTCAAGGTTATTGGATCAAAGAGATCAAATTAACATACTTGGGCTTGCAATTATAAGTTTGGGCCACGAATGATCATTTATTCGAATTGGGACAAAATTTAGCGCTATGTTAAGCAATCGTAAGTGGACTTATATAGAAGTCGCACCTATTTTGAGGCCGGTCAATAGCAATCTATGCACCATTTGTTTTGAGACATGACATAGAGATCATGCTCTAACAACATTTAGTGCAATGAGAAGGGGGGTGAGATGAAGAGGATTAGGGCAAAAGATGAATAAACCACTTTTGAATTAAAAATTTAATCAAACTATTATTAAAATTATTCATCCATTTTTTGTGGAGTTAAACTCAACACCATGGATTCAATAATGTTAATAAAGTCATGATTAAAAAATCAACCCAAGACAGCCAGAAAATAATCACAAAATAATAATATATTTAATATATACATTAAAAGGTTTAAAAAAGTTTAAAAAATGGAAAATAATGAGGAAAATATCAATTATATTCAAATTAATCAAGAAATGAAAAATAGGACCATAGGAAAATCAGGAAAGAGGCCAAGTAATTTTACAAAATTTTTGGGAATTTTCAAAAGTCAGAAACTATTTTTAAAAATTAAAATAAAGGGGTAAAGTAAACAAAAATAGTAAAAATAGTAAAGTCAGAAGAAAAAAAATAAGGTCACCAATATTTGTCACAATATCATTGAATTATTCCATAATTTTTTTCAGAATTTAAAAATGTGTAAAAGTATTTTTAAACATTTTAAACAAATCAAATAAGTGTAAAATTCATAAAAAATACCAAAACACAAAATTAAATCATGAAAAAATAAAAATCAGAAAGAGAATAATCAAAAATATTTTTCAAAATTTTTTCAGATTTGTTTGACTAAAAATGAATTTTTTATGAGTTTTTAAAATTTAAAACAATTAAAATATAAAAATCAGAAAAAGAAAATAAAAATATGTGGACCATTGGATGAGAGTCAAAACGTGTTAGTAATCAAATCCAAAGGATCTAGCGCACTGTGCATATCATGGTCTTTAATGAATAATGTACAAAATCATTAATAAAATCATAATTTGAAAATAACAAATGTCACGCTTTCATTGGTTAGAAGATGACACGTTGGTCATCTTCAACCTCCAGCCTTCACGAATTGCAGGTCTCTCAAACTGTAAAATCAGAAGCTCAGACCTATGCCATTCGCTTCGTCTCTTCAAGACGAAGACAACCACACCCTCGCGCCAAATTTATATAAACTGTAACTCAAGCAATTTGGAAAGAAAGTTTTGAAAAGGGATTTGAAAATTCATGGTTAAAACGTGCTTCCAGATAAAAGTAAGTGTTGCAACTAGAACCAGGGAAATGAGAGAAACACAATGATACCAAAGTTTTGAAGAATTGATGAAGGAATCTACCTATTGAAGTTGAGTTGCAGAGCTCTGAAACTGGACTTCTATGGAGCAATATAGGGCACGATTCTTGAATGTGATTATATGGTTAGCTTCATGGAAGATCAAGGAAGGTGAATTGATGAAAAATATGGATTGAAAAAGGCTTGAGAATAGGATTCGAAGTAGCTGAATTCTGAGTTGTGAAGCAAGTTTGGCAGGGTGATTCTAGCTATCTAAGCTTGGGAAATTGAATGGGGGATGACCCTCTATTTATAGGGAATCAAATGAAATGTTCAAGCATGTGTAATGATGCAAATTTGAGGGAAATCGTGTGAACCTGATGCACGAGCAAAGTGTAATCTGATTTACATCAAAACTCCTCTAATCCTTGCGTTTCAAGGCTCTAATCCACTTTGGCAACTTGGTTAAACATGTTTAGATCACAAATGCATGCTAATTTGATGTTTAAAGGCCAAAACATGAATTTCAAATTCTCACTTATGGAGAAACTTCAGTTCCAAGTTACCAAGTTCAATCCAATGGTATTTCCATCTCAAGGGGTCTTAGGGCAAAATTATTGATGCTTTGAAAAGATGAGGTAACAAGCTTTGCAATGGAAAAAGAATGGAATTAAATGGATGCTTGATCTGAAACTTACATGGAGTCAAATTTGAAGAAAAAGAGTTGACTTTCCATACTTAGAAATATTTCAAATTCTTCTTTAAAAATGGCCTATAATCTCTTGCATCCAAACATGGCCTTCCACTTAGAATTTGCTGTTGACCAAAAAAGATGAAATGAAGTAGATCTCTTGAATGACATTTTTCAATTTGAACCACTTAAAATCTCCAAAAATTGAGCAAGTTATGACTTGTTGAAGTTGGCTAAAAATCATGGAATGACCTATAATCTTTTGCATTCTTAAGGCAACTTCCATCAATTTTCTCACTTTGCACATAAAAGAAAGCATGAAGTACACATCGTAAGGATCATCATGAAAAAACAATAGGCTCAAGGTGATAAAAATTGACCAAGTTATAACCATTTGAAGTCACATATGGAGAATTGGGGATTCATCTGGATGACTTGTAATCTTCCCTCTTTACCAAGTTCCTTCCACATGAAAACTCCTTGGAACTTTTGAAGTGATTTGTTGGTAACTGTTTGAAGAGAAGAATGTTTTTAGAATCACTCAAAAATACCAAAATATGAGCAAGATATACCCCTTTGAAGTCCAAAACCCTAGCCTCTAGATCAAGAGAATGCTTGGTGGAACTTTGCCAAGTTTGAACAAACTTTTTGTGCCAATATTCTTCCTTTGTGAATAGAGATTGTTGAGGATGATGAGGAGGAATCATGTCCACCTAAACCACTTCCATACCTACTTCAAAACAACTTCAATGGTGAGGTTTGAATTTCTTAAGCTTTTGACTAGGGCTTGGAAATAAACTCATGCACCCGTGAAGCAACTTGCTAAACCTCATTGCCTTTATCTACATTATTAACAAGCAAGACAAACCAATATTGAATTTTGTTAATTAGAGAGAAAATCAAAGCAAAATATCCATGATCACAAAATAACACAAGTTAAGGTGCTTGGTAATTCCTCAGCAAAGCAAAGATAAAGATAGGGAGAAGAACCAAAAGCCCTAATGTGATTTTGTTGTGATTGAAACAATATGGTATGATGAAGGGATCTTAGGGGAAAAAATTGGGGTACAACACTTATGCCTTATGCCTCGGTAAACTGGCAATTTCTATGTTGGGAGTTCTGCTCCAATGGTACCACATGCATTTGCATAACTAAGTCGCATTTGGAGTTATTGATTTGTTGCTTATTTGAAGTGTTGTTTACGCACGATAATGTTATAAGTTGAATTGAGGTGTTGGTTAATGGGATTGTTTTATGTTGATTTGATATGAAGTGGTGATTTTACATAAACTAATTTCGATATATTATTTATCATATGTTCTTTATAGTATTCGATATCTCACCCATTCTGTTTAAATGTTACCCTTTGTTGGTAACGTGCATGTAACCAAGAGGAGTAGCCGTTAGCGTTGTTAGTTCGAGTTTGGTGTCTTTTGCTCTGATACGTAGCACTCGAGGGGGAATGAACGCTTGTTTTATTTTGTTGTTTATTCATCAAACCTTATGTTGTTAATTGAGGAATTATCGGATTTTTGTTGTTTTATAATTCAAAAGATGCTATGTCTCATGTGGAAAATTATTATGAATTCTCTGCGTGGTTAATCAAAGTTGGTTT
Organism: Vicia faba; assembly: GCA_948472305.1. Classification (NCBI taxonomy): domain Eukaryota; kingdom Viridiplantae; phylum Streptophyta; class Magnoliopsida; order Fabales; family Fabaceae; genus Vicia; species Vicia faba. Next base: position 78,353,908 of record OX451741.1, read on the forward strand.
ATGTTATGAAGACCTTATTCATGAGTCGTGTTCATTCCATTTTCTTAAAGTGTTATGTATCTATTCTAAAAGCATGACATGTTTATGTGTTGAATGTGTAGCATCCTGATTATTTTAGAAATTTTGCACTCTGATTTTTCGTAAATTGTTTGGGGTAAAATTGGGGTGTTACACTGGGGCCCTAGCTCCGATCATCTTCTCCGGCGATCTAATTTATTCAACCTGAAAAATAGAGCGTGTTAGTAATTCAAAGGGACCCTACCCCCTAATTTGACCCTCGCGAGTTCAATGGTGGCCTCAGTTTTGGATAATTCTCCATACATACTGAAATACGAGGAAAATAATGTAAAACAGTGTAACAATGGAAATTCATGATTCTGACCTCATAGGACACATGCAATGGCTCAATCCTGTATAGCTACATCTCATAAACACATTAGAAACATTAGTATGGATCAAAGCACGAAAAAATTTAAAACATGAAATTCATGAAATATGTCAACCTGCCATATTTGAAAATACTTGTTTCTTACACTTTTGATCATCAAGAACAATCAAGTCTTACCTTATAACACCTCAGGGATTGATCAGAATGGCTGGTTTGCTTTGAGAAGGGCTGGAACAATGATTTCAAGTTTGCCCTAGTTTGGACAAATTTTGATATTTTTTGAGGGAGTTCTCTTGCAAGGTTTTTCGTGTCCTTTGTTGTCTGAAGATAAGGGATATTTATAAGAGAATATTAGGTCAAGAAAGATGGGTGTGGACCTTGTATGAAAACCTTTGATTTTTTCTTTGAAAATAGAATTTGAATGAGACAAAAGGATGGAGATTGGATACAAAAATAGGTTCACAAGGTTTCTAATGCATTCTTGGGCCTCCAACATGTTTGAATAAAAAGCCTCTTAAGCATTGCACCTCCCTTTATTATTTATTTAATTTAATTTTGAATTTAAATGAATAAAATCAAAATAAATGAAATAAAAATTAAAATGGCGTATAAATAGATTTAGAGGTTTCATGTTTGCTCAATTGAGGTTTCATGCATTTTCTCAAAATTGCCCACCTTGCACAAATCATAACTCTCTCAATATTTGTCATATGAAGGTGATCTTAGAATTTTTGGAAACTCATGATGTCCCCTATAATCTCTATGTTGATCATTTTTTTTATTTGAAGATTTATCTTGATGTAAATTGCTTTGTCAAAAAGTGTCTTTTTGTTGACTTTTGAAATAACCTATAATATTTTGGCCCATATCTCTCAAATGAAGCATTTTTGGACTTGAGCTTAGAGAGACGTAGTTGTAGAGAATTGAATTTACTTAAAAATCAGCTTTGGTTGAGAAACATTTGATGAAGCATGTGAAATTTATGCTTGGTCAAAGATCAGTTGACTTCTCCTTAAGAAAACTTAATCTAGTAACTTTTGACTTTTGATGAATTGAGGGTTTTCTTGATGAATCATGATAAACCCTTGATTAGATGATGAATGTGACTTCAAAATCTTGATGTTGACCAAAAATCTTGAAGTTTGACTGTATGTTGATCACAATTGACTTTTTGTCCAATACAATTGATTTTCAATCATCTGAGCAATTGACTGAGCAAACTTGTGATGCAAGGCTTGAAATTTGGCATGAGCATACCTAGAGGCATATTAGAAACCATGAAGTTCACTTAAAGCATTAGAAATCCAATTTTACCTGAGAGAAGCAAAACCCTAGTTGTAGGTCAACTGCTTAGGAAGAGGGTGTGCCTGATCAACCTTTGAGTAATCTTGAGCAATTGAGACCCTAGGAGCATGGGGAGGCATCTTGAATCAATTTTCTTCAAAAATGGGAGGGAAAATTTTGAGGTACAACAGTCACCGACTAGGACGAAGTTTCACCTATTCTTCAAGTCTTTTAATAAGATACTTATTATTGGGCATTTTCTTGTTGAACTTGTGAGTGGTCTAGAATAAGGTTGATACCTTATAAGAAAATAAATTAATTGATATTTTTGAAGAGAATAAATTAATATTTTATTCATCATACTAATGATACATTTTTTTGGTCATGTATTCTAGTGGCTGGAGTTCACCCTTTAAAGATGAACACTTGAAATTTCGCGGGTTTGAATCCTCTGCCAATTGAGTTAACTTAACAAGACAGAGAATAATGGCTTAAAAAAATATCGTTACGACTATTAATTGACTAACTAAAGTAGAAAATGAAGGTAGAGAAAACACAAGAAAGGGGGTGAGGGGTTGAATTGTGTTCTTAGAAAACATTACCCATTAAAATTCTAAGAACTCAAATGATAATAACAATAAATACAATGAAGATAAATGACACAAGTGTTTTATCCAGGTTTTCTGTTAACTAAGATACTCTTGTCCACCCTCACAAGGATGATTTCTCCTTATCCAAAGACTTAATCCACTATAACCAAACTGATTACAATCGCACGGGCAATCTCCAATGACTAACACATAATGACACGTTCAGGGATCCAACCAGATATAACATTCATTAAACCAATAGAATTTGATCCCTCAAGATCTCCTACCAGGATTTCCTTGCAATGATATCCATCAGGGATCTCACAAGAGTTTGGCCTTCACTCGTTCCTCTTTAAGATATGACTACCATTGATCCAACAAAATTTGATTCCTTAGAATCTCTCATAATGACCAACAACCATTATCTTCTTGAGATCAGACCTTCACTCAAACTCTCAAGGAACTAATCAACAATAGCTGATGGGGTTTCTTGTGATTATATGAATGTTGTAAGAACATGATTTGGTTCTGCAATAACATCTCTCAGTTTTGATGATAACAAATGAGTATGTTTGTATGAAAATTTTGGATACTCTAATGTTTGTTATTGTTGAGTACTTAACAAACAGGTTTTGCTTCTCATGGATGGCGTGGCCAAGAAACTAGAAGAGATATGATTCCTCTTCTACGCTACACAAGTTCTATTGAACAATAGTAAGACACTCCAGAAGGTTCTAAAGTGTAAGCCCTTATACATGTTCTAAGGAAATAGTCAGAAGATCTGAAGATAGAAGTTGTCACTTAAGTCCAGATGTTGAAGACTTACGTTTCTAAAAGACCGTGTTTCAAAGAAACAAAGTTAGAAAAGATCTGAAGAAAAAATGCCCAGATGCTAAAAACTTAGTTTCTAAAAGACAACTTGTTTCAAAGAAGACAAAGTTCCCAGATGCTAAAGACTTAGTTTCTAAAAGACAACTTGTTTCAAAGAAGACAAAGTTAAAAGATCTGAAGACAATGTTTCTAACTGAAGTCCAGATGCTGAAGACTTTGTGTTTCTAATAACAAGGTTCTAAAGACAAGGATTCTTAAAAAACCAAGTGCTTAAGATTCTAAAGGCAGAAGGTCTAAAGATTTCAAAGGCTTGAAGTTATAAAGGTAAAAGGTTATCTATAACAGGTTCTCAAGACCAAATGCTGAAGACTCTAAAGACGCAGTGTCGTACCCCAAATTTGTCCTACCTGTATGATCATATTTTCAAGATTAAAAGTGGAAGAGAAATGTTTTAATTAAAGATGGTACACCAATATATGATGGCCCATTTTTTAAGAATCCAAATCAACAAAGGGGGTGTATCTTAATTCAAGGGAGTGGGGCTTTCTAAATCAGAAAGACCCATATACCCGTAGGCCCATTTGCGAAGCATGTTGGCCAATGGCCTGTGAGATTCGAATATTAGAAACTGGTGCAAAGGGAAATTAAGATTTTATTTATAAGGGTCCATTAGGATTTGTTGTTGTTAGTAAAGAGAGGAGGTGAAAACTTCAAGTCCATTAGAATTCATGGCCCATTTTTGTTTTGATAGCAAAGGGGGGTATGGTTATAAAATTACAAGTCCATTAAGGTTTTGTTAAACTAATACATTTGTTGTCATTTTTGTTGTTTTATTTTAGAAAAGATTTCTTATGAAACATTATATTGAGTTTAAGAGAATTGATTATTAAAATATTTTGTTATTTTATTAAAAATTTTTATAATTAGTTATTAAAAGTTTTTTGTAAATATAAATTTGATGTTTACAAAAAAAACATCGGTTACCTATCAGATCAGGCCCAATGCGCATCAAAAAAGGGTGTTGCTGTAAACCAAAAAAAATGTTGTTGCTACAAGTCCAAAATTATCAAGCGCGTGCTAGACAGTAAAAAAGATATACAGTTTGAGGCCTAAGAACAACCATTGTATCAATCAAGCGGAGAATACGCATGTTTCAATTGAACAAACACATACTGTTTGGATTAAAAAGAAACTAAATCAAATATTACAATTCAAGTCTTTATCAGAGTACAATCAAATCTCAAAGTCAATAAAAATTAAATCTCAGTTTTATTACAATCAACCAAAACATTACAGAACGAATCATAAACAAATCAATTACGATATTACATCTTATAACTATCCTAAATCTAAGCTCCAATCAAGATTGTAACGACTTTTCTAAAACTGTAAAACCCTAGCCTTATAAATACTAAGAGAATACAGAAGAGAAGGGGGGGATTTATCAGTGAAGAAGATACTAAGAAGAAGACGTATACCCAGATTTATCGAAGAGAAGAAAAATAATTATGGTTTCAATATATGAAACCCTAATCGCGTATCGTTGCTGCTGAGCCTTCGAGTATCTCCAAAGCTTCATCATCACCACTATCGTGTTCCTGTAAATTGAAAAGAAAAGAGATCAGGACCAGAAAAGAAGATTGCATATCAGGACGAATCGAGACCGAAGGTAACTAAAACTCAGCTTTTGTGTTTTTTCGTTCGGATATTATTGCTGGTGGGGTGTGAAGTAGAGGAGGAGGACTCGGTTTAGGGCGCCGCCACGACGATTATTGTTTTAGGGTTTGAAGAAGGTGAAGAAAAGGGTTTGTTGGTTAAAGGGAGAGAGAGAGTATAATGTTGTAAGTGAAGAATAAAATGAAGATAATGAAAAATAAAACTTATATTCTGAATCGATTCAATATCCACGCACCCACCATAAGAACAATACTCCCTTAATTCTACCTGTTTGATCATCACTGGACAGTTAGGAGGCCAAGTCCACTGTAAGCCCAATATACCTGCACGTAGGATGCTCAAACTGCCCCCTTCATAATGCGTTTGGGCTTAGCCCATTCATCTTTACACCACCCCTTTACTGTGATTAATAAACCAACTTGCGTAGCGTACCCCCCCCCCCCCCCCCCCCCCTCACCATTGGGCCCAATTCAATATCTGAACTTGGGCCCAGTTTCTCATTAAACCTCATATTCTACTTACTAAGTTCAATAACGCACCCCAGGCCAAACGAGCCTGAATTTAATATTGAATTCAGGCCCTCACTATTCACCCCCCCATCTTTTTGCTTATGAACTCAAAACACACCCCCCTGAAAACTAACTTAATTTTTCTATTTTTTTGTTTATTATTCTATTTTATTTTCTTTATAAACTCTTACTAATTGTTTTATTATTATTATTTCTTTCTTTTATAATAATTATTATTTTAGTATTTTATTTTATTAAAATGTTATTATTATTATTATTATTATTATTATTATTATTATTATTATTATTATTATTATTGTTGTTGTTGTTGTTATTATTATTATTATCATTTAAATAATTATTTTACTTAAAAACACATGTATATATTTATATTACATTGCACTAAATTTTAAATCATGCATTAATTAAGAAATTTTATAATTAAATATTTTAAAAAATATCTAACAAACATTAAATCTTTTTCCCAATAAACTAATCTAAACAATAATTTTTTGCTAAAGGGTTCCAAATATATTTTGACTAATCGCACATTTGGTCCAAACTTCCGCTATCTTTACGCACGGTCAAAATGCGAGGCAATTCAAAATACTTTTGCAACCCCTAAAAAACACAAACCCACACAAACTACTATTTGGGACTCTAATTCCTCCTAAGAGGATACGTAGGCATACGACTATAATCGTGGCGAGTTCCCCTATTAAAAAATTAAAACCCTGTTTTACCTAAAACCTAAACCTAAACCTAAACCTAGGATCCTTAAGAATAAGGTAGATGCAAGGTGCCTAACACTTTCCTTTCATCTAAAGAAGTCTGAAACTTAGAATCTTTGTCTTGCGAATTAGGGTTTCCTATTAGATTCACTTCCTTTGGATAAAAACTAGTAGTGGCGACTCTTGATTTTAAATCCAGTTGCGACACACACCTCTTAAGACTCTGAAGACTTGAAGCTCTCTGTGATCAGTGGATCTGGAACTGACTGTTTAACGCTGGTTTGCGAAATGTCGCGGAAGCAAGAGTCGCCACCGTCTTTTATTTTCTCCAACATGGACAGGACAAAAGCATAGCAAAATTCCTTATTGAGAATGTTTCTCGGTTCGGGAGGTAGATTTATAGAAAGGGAATGTGTTAGCACCCTTTCTATCCATGGTTATCCATGGGCTCTTAGATACTTGCTCATTGTGTTTACAAAAGTGTTTGCTTTTCAATTGTGAGTGGGTTTGAAAAAGTTTCGTTTAAAGATTTCAGATCGACTCTTGTATCAGTCCTCAAGAGTGTTTGAAAAATTGTTTTAAAAGCTTTTTGAAAAGTGTCGGTGTGAAAAGATTTTCGTTTGTCTTTGAAGAGAGCAAGTATCCATGAGTCGTCTACCTACCCTAAGGAATTAGGTTGTGTAAATGTCCTTAAGGTAGTGCCATCCCACCATTGAGAGGTAGGTAGCACCACCGTTGGAGGTGTTCGGGTCAATTCGAGTGTAGGGACAGTGTGGTCACCAGAGCAACAGTAGGACACCTTAGAAGCTACCCTTATGCCATTGATCTTTTTATTCTGAGGCAACTATTCCGAGGCAACCGTTTCGAGGCAACTAGATTAACGGACATAAGGACTCACTAAAACGTCCTATACTCGACGACCACGTTTCGAGGGGCAAGGCAACAGTGAGGCGTACCCTAAGAGTGGTGTGTGAATTTGTGTATTGTTTTCAGTTATGTTTTATCTTGTCATGCATTATGGTGATCTACGCTTTTATTTTATTTGGGCCATTCATTCTTTCATGAAAAATTTAGCAGTTAAGGGGTGCAGAAATTAAAGTGCGGAAAATAAAGTCCTACGCTATTACAAGGCGCGGGTCTATACATCGCCAAATTAACAAAGACACGTTTTTTAATAAAATGCAGAAAATAAATAAATTTCCTAATTACTATTACAAGGCTTGAGCAATTACATAATATTTAAAACGAAAAATAAATGCGCAAAAAAGCAATTAGAATCGAATGTTCGAGGGCGTTGGACCCTTTAAAAGATTAAATTGAAACTAAAAGTTAATTAATGACTAAATTAAAAAAGAAAAGGAATATTTTTATGTTTTTTTTGTATTTAATGAAAATAAAGAAAATTAAAATTAAAATAAACCCTAATTCTAAATATTTTTAATTATTAAAGAAAAAGATTAAAGTTTTAACCTAATTTATACTAATTAATTAATGACATGTTTATTTACAAAATAATTAATAATTAATAATAATGGTAATAAGAAAATCATTTATTAAGCAAAAGAACAAAAATGCTAAAAACCTAATTTCTACATTCTTTAGTTATTAAGAAAAAAAACATTAAAATTTTAACCTAAATTAACCTAATTGATTGTTAAAAATTTATTTACAAAAATATTAACGAACAAATTAATTAACATATTTTTTTTTGGTTTTGATTTTTCTGGTTTTTGTATTATGAAAATTAATTTGGTGAATTAAAGAAAATAATTAAAATAATTACAAGAAAAGAAAAAGAGAGAAAGAATATACAAACAATGGGGGTATTCAGACCCAATTTGGAGGTGTTATTGAAGCATTTTGGCCCAAGCAATCTAAGCCCTTTTTGACTTTCCTGGATCACATACTTGTGGTTGACTGAGCGTGCATGATGGTCTCCACATTTTGGCCTTTGGATTGATCCTTATGCGTAGGTGGCAAGCATAGATGTGGAGTTGTATGGTAGTCTTTTGGGGGCATGCTGCGCTGGAACACGTTAGTGTAAAAATTATGAAATATACAAGGGGACCTGGGAATCGAACCCAGGTCCCAGTACCTGCAAGCCAACGCATCCACCAACCCAACCAACGCGTATCTTTGTTAGTTAAATGGAATATGAATAATACATGTGAAAATACAATACTATGCTGAACAAATCAAAAACGCGCCAATCATTCAAACTGACCAACCACATGCCAACAACTCAGCGTCTTCTTCGTTTGCCTGAAAATAAAAAATAGATAGCGGGGGTTTTAAACCCCCACTAAATAGAACCTGCAAATAATAGCGAATAGGGCATGGTCAATTATAAAAAGGGCGCGAGGTAGTCAATGGATTCGTCTGGATGGCCTGATTTCAATGGTATCACTTTGATTGTCCAATTTTTCCAGATGAAGGAACCCCTCTTTTGGAGCTTCAGAAACCCTAGCAAGCGTTAATGGTAACTTTCTATACAGGCAACTATTCTTCAATTGAGTAATACCATTAGCTTTAGAATGTCATGGTTAGTATAAATCAACATTAAAAACAGATGAAAAATGCATGTTTAATCATAAAACGATAATGGATAATTTTCAAGAAAGCATGATGTCGTTCTACCAACCCTTGAAGTCTGGAGACTTGGTTTCGATTGCAATAGTTTCCTGGATCCCTCAGCAATGTTTTGGAACACTTTTCAGGCCTTGAAACACCTTGTAATTAGGTTTTCAGTTTTCAATATTTTTTGTCAAAAATGCAAGTTTGTTCTCTTGTTTTGAGCGCAGCTTCTGTGTCCAGGGCATTAGGTTTCGATTGTACATATATGTGTGAATGAATTAGGTTAGAAAGACCAAGCCCAAAGTCCTTGAATCAATGCTTTGAATATTTGATTTTGTCAAATCTTTTCCAATCTCTTTTCATGCCAATTATGCCAATTATGGAAGATTCTTTCCTTGGTGATTGATACACGAGATATTTGATTCATAATGGATGAAAATGCTGCACAAAAAGATTCAAAACACATGATTTAGTATTTTTCTCATATTTAATTTTAATTAAATGAATTAATGGAATTAAAAATTCAATTAATTAATTAAAAATAAGAAAATAACTCCCTTTTAGCTTAATAGGTCGTGCATAGCTTTTGGGTAATGATTCATGGAAAAAATTGAGGCCCATTAGCAATTTTGAGGCATTTGAAGCAAAGTTGACTTTTCAAAATTCAAAAATTTCCCAACTTCCACAAGGCATATCTTGCTCAATTTTTAAGCTTTGATCATGTTCTTGGACATTTTGGAAAGGTCTTGAAGTCCTATAACCAATGTATTTGGTCCCATGTCATTTTAATTTACCAATCTCAAGTTATGGTCTTTGACTTAAAGTGCCTTTTTGTTGACTTTTGAAAATGACCTATAATGTTGAGATTAATAACTTTTTGTGAGAGCATTTCTTGGACTTGAAGTGTGAAGATGAGTTGTAGGAAATGTCATTCTATTAAAAATGAGCTTTGGATGGAATTTTTATGATAAACCATGTGGAAGTTATGCCTTGGTCAATTTGCAGTTGACTTTTTCAGCTGTCCAAAAATAGAAACTTTTGCATCTTGAGACTTTTTGAGCCATGCCTTGAGAATCATGATCAAGAATTGATCAAATGATGTTTGTGGCTTCAAAATAAGATGTTGACCAAAATTTTTGACTTTTGACTGTCAAATGACCATTTTGCCCCTACAGTTGACTGTGAAGCATTTAGGGTTTTTGACTGTGCCATTTGATGCTGTGAGTCTTGAAACTTGGTATATGGATGCTTGACAATGTATGTAGGCATGTGGGACTTGTTTGGACCCTTGGAAACTTCAATTTCTTTGCCAGAACCAGAACCCTAATTTTTGACTGTTAGGAGGCCATTGGACTGCACAACCCTTGGGAGATTTTGAATCATCTGAAGACTGATCTTGGCAAATCTTGAAGAATATGGGAGGGCAAATTTTGGGGTACAACAGTTGCCCCTGTTCAATCTTCTTAGACCTGAGGATGTAGATTGGCTGGCGTGCCTTTCGTAATCCGAAGGTGGAAGATGATTGAACACTAGAGTGCCCAGAAATTTGCGCTCACATAGTGAGGTATCAGCAATGTGATGACGGGAATGGGCTTGCAGATTCCATTTGGAGAGATGGATAGGAGGATGGGCTTATAGATGCCATCGGGAGGTTGTCGATCGCGTAAGAGATTCCTTAGCAAGAACTTGCGTACCTGAGAAAGAAAATGATTACCTGGCCTGTTACAGGAGTTGGTCTTCAAACTCTTTGTGTAGATGCGCCCTGGCTGGATACAGGAATCAGATCTTTAAACTCTTCAGACGTGCCCTAGCGAGATACAGGAATCGAGTCCGGAGAATACAGTCGTCAACAGATACACCCTGGCAAGATACAGGAATCGGATCCTCGAACTCTTCAGACGCACCCTGGCAAGATACAGGAATCGGGTCTGGTAATGTTAGTCGTCAACAGATACACCCTGGCAAGATACAGGAATCGGATCCTCGAACTCTTCAGACGCACCCTGGCAAGATACAGGAATCAGGTCTGGTAATGTTAATCGTCAACAGATACACCCTGGCAAGATACAGGAATCGGATCCTCGAACTCTTCAGACGCACCCTGGCAAGATACAGGAATCGGATCTGGTAATGCTAGTCGTCAACAGATACACCCTGGCAAGATACAGGAATCGGATCCTCAAACTCTTCAGACGCACCCTGGCAAGATACAGGAATCGGCTCTGGTAATGCTAGTCGTCAACAGATACACCCTGGCAAGATACAGGAATCGGATCCTCAAACTCTTCAGACACACCCTGGCAAGATACAGGAATCGGGTCTGGTAATGCTAGTCGTCAACAGATACGCCCTGGCAAGATACAAGAATCAGATCCTCAAACTCTTCAGACGCACCCTGGCAAGATACATGAATCAAGTCTGGTAATGCTAGTCATCAACAGATACACCCTGGTAAGATACAGGAATCGGATCCTCAAACTCTTCAGACACACCCTGGTAAGATACAGGAATCGGGGCTGGTAATGCTAGTCGTCAACAGATACACCCTGGCAAGATACAGGAATCGGATCCTCAAATCTTCAGACGCACCCTGGCAAGATACAGGAATCGGGTCTGGTAATGTTAGTCGTCAACAGATACACCCTGGCAAGATACAGGAATCGGATCCTCAAACTCTTCAGACGCACCCTGGCAAGATACAGGAATCGGGTCTGGTAATGCTAGTCGTCAACAGATACACCCTGGCAAGATACAGGAATCGGATCCTCAAACTCTTTAGAAGCACCCTGGCAAGATACAGGAATCGGGTCTGGTAAGGTTAGTCGTCAACAGATACACCCTGGCAAGATACAGGAATCAGATCCTTAGTTGCAACCGTTGATGGTAATCATCTTTGTATTAACCTTTGTCCTGAAAAGACAAAACATTAGTTGTATGCGATGTCATGATGTATGACATGCGAGATGAGATTGTATGTTTATGATGCGTATATGCATGCTGTAATGTATGAAAATGTGTTGTTTATGAATGTATGTTTTTGTCTAGGAAAATAGATCCTTGACGGATGTCGGGAAGTTAAATTCTGGGCTGATGTAGAGCTTTTGTTTCCCCTGGGGAGTGATGGTTGCAAGAATATCGGTAGGAGAAGATGATTCCGTTGGGGAATAACTTTGGAGATTACTCTGCGGGGGAAAATTATTCTAGCGATCTTGCTGGGGAACAGTACTCTGTGGGAAGAGAGGTATTCTGTTGAGACGTTTGATGATAACTTCGCTGGGGATACCGTTGTTATGTTGGAAGTTTTAATAGACTTCGCTGGGGGTAAGAAGACTTCGCCAAGGACGATCTTTCCATGGCTTTTGGCTGAGGATAACCCAGTTATATCCTGGTGGGGAAATAACCTTTGAATAAAGCCGAGAGACGCGTTCGTGCTCTGCATGGGGGAAACTTCCAGAACCTACTGGGGATAAGCTTCCTGCTGGGGAGATGATTCAGCTTTCCTGGGGAAATCTTCAGACTGGACTCTCCTGGGGAAATCTTGAACTGTATTGGGGAAGTGACTCCACTGAATGTCTGGTATACCGCCGGGGAACAATCTTAGATCAAGACTGTCGGGGATGCTTGTTAAGAATGTTCGTATACTGCGCTGGGGAACGTTGAGGTCTACTGGAGGGTACCCAACTTCCTTAAGGCTGACAGTATAACTTTGCTTGGGGAGAGTATATTGACTTGCTAGCTCACTCGCTGGGGATTTAAGATATCTTGGTTACGTTCTTCAGCTGAACTTACCTTGGTACCTTGGTGGACACAGCAATTAGATCGCTTAGACAACTCCTTATTGCCCCTGTTTCTAATGTTACCTGTAATTAATCCTTTGTTTCGTATGCAAACATTTATGAGTTAGCAATTAGTGTCAGATGCATATATCACAAATTGAACCTTGGACGTTCTTCGCAAAACAAAACAGAAAAGGAAAAACAATTGGTAATTTTAGTTGAAAAGTGAATTTATATTGATTTTTGAATTTGCCTGTAAATGGGCGTTTATGTACAAGAGGCTGACGTCCTAGTAAGAGAACGCCGCCAAATAAAAGAGTTTATACAATTTTGTACAAGGGGAAAAAAAACAGTTATGTGAAAAGAATAATCCCACTGGGTTTCAACTCTGCTTTCGCCTTTATATCTTCGAGCGTCTCATCACTTTGCTGCTCAGTTGACGATGAAGCTGATTGATCGATGCCGTTTGAACTTGATTTTGATACCTGATTCTGGATGCAAAGTGATCCAATGAGACATAGTATTACGCTTTAATCCCTAATTTTTTCCTGGACCGCCCTTTCGGGTTTTCAGTCCACCGGGATACCCATTTTTGCCCAAGCCGCCTTTTCAGGTTTTCGACTTGCCGGGTGTATAGATTTTTTTCATTTCATCCCTCATTTTGCCCGAACCCTTTTGGTTCGCCGGAAAGCCCTAATTTTTGCCTAGGTATATCAACCTAGCGGGTCTTTTATTATGCGTAGTATCTTTTTACTATGTCTGCATTGGCAGGGTGAGGAAGGTCGTCACCATCCATGGTGGTTAGAATCATGGCTCCTCCTGAGAACACATGTTTAACCACAAATGGCCCTTCGTACGTAGGGGTCCATTTGCCCCTGGGATCACTCTGAGGAAGGATGATGCGTTTGATTACCAGATCCCCAACTTGATATTCTTGTGGCCTGACCTTCTTGTTAAATGCCCTAATCATCAGTTTTTGATACGTCTGACCATGACATATAGCAGTAAGTCTCTTTTTGTCAATCAGGTTCAACTGATCAAGTCGTGTCTGGATCCAATCATCTTTGCTCAGATCTGCATCCTTCATTATCCGGAGAGAGGGTATCTGCACTTCGATCGTTAAGACTGCCTCCATGCCGTAGACCAAGGAAAAAGGAGTTGCCCCGGTTGACGTCCTTGCTGAGGTACGGTACCCATGTAGAGCAAACGGTAACATCTCGTGCCAATCTTTATAGGTCACTATCATCTTCTGCACAATTTTCTTGATATTCTTATTCGCTGCTTCTACAGCCCCATTCATCTTCGGCCGGTAAGGAGAAGAGTTGTGGTGCTGTATTTTAAATTGCTCGCAGAGCTCAGTGATCATCTCGTTGTTAAGATTGGTACCATTGTCCATAATGATCCTTTCCGGGATGCCGTATCGACATATCAGGTTATGCCGAATGAACCGTGCCACAACATTCTTGGTTACCGTAGCGTAGGAAGCTGCTTCGACCCACTTTGTAAAGTAATCAATCGCCACCAGGATGAAGCGATTCCCATTGGATGCCATAGGTTTAATCTCACCGATCATATCTATGCCCCACATTGCAAACGGCCAAGGTGCAGTCAAGACATTCAGAGGAACTGGAGGAACATGCACTTTATCGGCATAAATCTGGCATTTATGACATGTACGAGAATGTTGGTAACAATCAGCTTCCATTGTGGACCAGAAATATCCTGCCCGAAGACTCAAAAAATAAATTTTGAGTATCAGAACATAAGAATAGAGAAGTAATACTTCCTTACAGCAACTCATCAGAGTCTGACTAGAACACTCGGTCTTCATCTCAGAACCTAGTTTCTGTCATCACTTGATGAAGAATCAAAACTTGATCTGAGCCTGATTGAATAATGACACGCATTGTGTATCAGCGCTTATGTACCATGATTTTGATATCACAACCAAAGCACTATTCTTCTCAAGCATCAGCGTTTGATTTGATATTCTCTAATGTATCACACATTCAGATAATTCATAACTTTTAAATAGAGCGTATGTTGATGAAGCATATGTATCAGAGCATAAATTATGAGTGGCATCTCTGATGAGAGGATGCATCTGAATGTTGACTTGTCTTCCTTTTAGGAGAGCACAACTTCTGAGCTTTGAGTCTGAATTTCATATTTTCATAAAGTTAACAACTTCTGAATATTATGATATCAAGAAAGATTACCTTTCTTTCAGTAAGTTTATAACTTCTGAATTGTGTTTGATCATCTGTTTCATATTCATATATTCACAAGGTGTACAACATCTAAGATATAAAATCAGAGTTTATTTAATCCATAAGGTTTCCAACCTTAGCATCAAGATCTTCTCCTTGAACCTGTCTTTGAATACTTGGTGAAATTGTTTAGAGTTCCCAGATTGAATATCAAACAAACAGTTAGTAGCAACAAAATTATACATGTTTGTTATGTGTTATCAAAATATCATTTTACTTTCTCCCCCTTTGTCAAAAATCAAAAAGGTGATAAGGGACAGACAAATGATCTTTGAAGAAAAACATTTTCAAGCCAGAGAATTGTTTGGATAACAGTTAATTCCTGTCTTTAAACATCATATACTTAAAAGAATTAAGTGAAGGCTCTCTGAGGGAAAGAGTTATTCAGACATAATGTCAATGACCTCTGCTTGGTTCCATATGTGAAAGTGCTAGAAAAGTTTAAAGTACCAGAATTTGAGAAGTACAAGGGAAAATCTTATCCGCGTGACCACCTAGTGATGTATATCAGAAGAATGTCCACTCATACTGATTTCTAACATTTCCTTATTCACTTTTTCCAATATAGTTTGACTGGCGCTACTTTGAAGTGGTACATGGGATTGGACAATAGCAACATCCATACATTCAATATCTTGGGTGAAACTTTCATGAAACAATATAAGTATAACATGTTTATGGCACCTGACCGTAACCAATTGAGAGTGATGGCTCAGAAATATAAGGAGTCATTTAAAAAGTATGCGCAACATTGGAGCGAGGTTGCTGTCCAAGTGGTACCCCCAATGGGAGAGCAATAAATTACTAAGGTCTTCCTAAAAACCCTTTGTTCATTTTACTATGAAATAATGGTTGCAAGTGCACCAAGTGATTTCACTGAGATGGTAAATATGGGTGTCCTTATAGAAGAAGCCGCCAGGGAAGGATGACTGTCAAAAGATGAAGGTTCTAGTGGAACAAAGAAATCATCATATGGGTTTTCTAAAAAGAAAGAAGGAGAAAAGAATGTTTTTATTAAAGAAAGAATGATTAGACCTCCAAGAAGACGTCATCAACATCAACAACAGGTTACTTTAGTAACTCCGATCATCAATGTAGCTCTGACTGTCGTTGCCTATCAGAGAGCACCTCAACAAAGTAACCAAGGGAAAGGTCAGAAGAGGGAATATTTTGATCCTATTCCGATAAGTTATACAAAATTGCTTCTAGCTTTGATTCAGAAGAATCTGGTGCAGTCTAGGCCTCCCCTACTATACCCCAACTTTGCCATCATATTATAAAGTTGATCATACTTGTGCTTTTCATCAAGGAGCCCTTGGGAACAACATTGAAAACTGTTATACGTTGAAGTCTGAAGTGCAGAAGATGATAAGATCTGGTCTCCTGTCTTTTAAAGACAGAGGTCCCAATGTGAAGGATAATCCACTACCCAAACATGGTGGTGGAGGTGCAGTGAATATAGTTGTTGGTTGTCTTGGGGGTTGTAGTATTTGTAGTTCAGATATCCATGGATGTGATAAAGTGAGAAATGACCTCCAATAGTTGATGGATGAAGATCTTATCCACATAATCATACCAAGGCCTGAATATGAAGATATTAATGTGATTGAAGACTATGATGATGATTACGTTTCTGTGGATGAGTTCTTTTCTTCTGATGAGTCAGATTTTGTGAATGAGAGTGTTTTGTCTGATAATGATTCCACGTCTCTTGAGTATTCTGAAGAAGCTAGGGTGAATTTCATTGTGCCACATTTTGGTGTTACTGTTCCTATAGAGATTGCATAACACATCAAGCATGTTATTGCTCCTGTGGTTATTTGTCTGCCTTGTCATATCCCATATGAATTAGATAAAGTTGTGCCTTATAAGTACAATGCAACTATCCTGGAAGATGGTGTGGAAATTCCTATCCAACCTTTGTCCCATGTTGAGAATATTTCTTAGGCGAGTCAGGTAACTCATAGTGGTCGTGTCTTCCTCCCTACCTTTTGAGGAGATGTTAATTTTGGTAAGAAGGTTGTTGAGAATGTTGAACATAAGAAGGTGGTAAGAGAACCTAGTGGCGTCGCCTTGGAAAAGGATGTTGATGATCTATTAAAAATCATTAAGATGAGTGATTACAAGATTGTGCATCAGTTGTTGCAAACTCCATCTAATATTTCCATTTTATCCTTGTTGATGAAATATTCTTCTCATTGGGAATCTTTGATGAGGGTGTTGGATTTGGCTTTTGTTTAAAGATATGTGTATCTATATCAATTCAACGGTGTTGTGGGGAATATTATGTCTTGTAACAATATGAGTTTTTGTGATGAGGAATTCCTGATGAAGGGAGAAACCATAACTTGGCTCTGCATATATCTATGAATTATAAGAATGACTCTTTGTCCAATGTGATGATAGATAATGGATCTTCTTTGAATGTCATACCAATAAGCACTCTCATGAAGCTTAAATACCAGGGAACTTCCGTGTGCCCTAGTGGCATTATAGCTAGTGGCATTATAGTAAAAGCTTTTAATGGTTCGAGAAAGTCTGTCATTGGACAGGTGGATTTACCTATTCACATAGGTCCTCACTTATTACAAATCATCTTTCAGGTTATGGAAATTGTCCTAACCTATAGTTATTTATTGGGACGACCATGGATCCATGAAGCAGGAGCTATTACTTAAACCTTACATTAGAAACTAAAATGTGTCCGTGAAGGAAAGGTAGTTATTATGAGAAGTGAGCAAGCTCTGTTGATATATCATTTATCTTCCTTTAGAATTATAGAAGCTAATGAAGCCGCTGTTGGAACTCAATCCCAAGCTTTGTCTATATATAATATAAGGAATGATGAAGATTTTATCAGCTCACTTACGGATGCGCAACAAGTAGTGCAGAAGGTCCCTAGTAGGTGTGGAGGCAGGTTATTAATCCACCTGTGAACAATAATGGGACTATTTTTGGTTTCTCCATGAAGGATGAAGTTGTGAAGCGGAAGTTCGCTTTGAGTAAATATCAAGATATCTTTCACAGTGTAAGATATCTTCATCCAACCACTCCAAGGATCAACGCTACTCTCGAAGATGATCCAGAGCAGGAGATGTCGAACTTTGTGACACATGGAGTCAGAATCCAGAATTGGATCACTGTTGATGATCCTTCTTGCATTCACATTTCAAAGTAATTTTTTTTTATTTGTCTTTTCAAAATTCTTTCACTCTGCCTAAGGTGAAAGTGATGTTGTATGGGTGTGTCTCTTGTTTTGAATTTTAAAATCATTAATGAAAGTTGTTTTTGATTTCTAAGTTGTGTCTTTACTTTCTGTTTTTCTTGGAAAATGGTAATCAGAAAAAAGCTTTCGAAATAAATGATAACTGTAAATAAATATGCATAATCACTTGTTACATGTGTTAGTTTCTAAAATCAATCATAAATCATATGTGCAGATTAATTAAAAAACCCATTGAGCGCAATGACCATGCACCCTCTCCCAACTTTGAATATCCTGTATATGTGGCTGAAGATGAAGAATATGATGAAATCACAGAAGATTTTTCACGGTTGTTCGAGCGCGAGGAAAATACCATTCAGCCGTAGAAAGAGTCGTAGGAGACAATTAACTTGGATTTAGAAGAAGATTCGAAAGAATTCAAGATTAGGGAACTGCTTCATCCCAATGTGAAGAGCAGGTTGATTAGGTTACTAAAAGAGTATATGGATATCTTTGCTTGGTCTTACTAAGACATGTCGGGTTTGGACACCAACATTGTGGAACATTATTTGCCGCTAAAGCCAGAATGTCCACCAATCAAGCAGAAGCTGCAAAGAACTCATCCTGACATGACAGTAAAGATTAAGAAAGAGGTTTTGAAGAAGATTGATTCTAGTTTTATTGTGACATAAGTGTACCCTCAATGGATTTCCAATATTGTTCCAATACCAAAGAAAGACGAAAAAGTCCGCATGTGTGTTGATTATAGATATTTAAATAAAGTGAGTCCAAAAAATGATTTCCCATTGCCCCATATTGATATGTTGGTTGATAGCATAGCAAAATTCAAAGTGTTCTCGTTCATGGACGGATTTTATGGATACAATCAAAATAGGATGGCTCATGAGGACATGGAAAAAACAACGTTTATCACACCCAGGGGAACATTTTGTTTCAGAGTGATGCCTTTCGGGTTGAAGAACGCTGGTGCAACATACCAAAGGGCTATGACAACCCTATTCTATGATCTGATGCATAAGGAAATTGAAGTATATGTTGATGATATGATCGCCAAATCTCAGACTAAGGAATGGAATATGGAAGACTTGTTGAAATTATTTTAGCATTTGAGGAAGTATCATCTCCGCTTGAATCCAAATAAGTGTACTTTTGGTGTTCGTTCAGGAAAGTTGCTAGGTTTCATTGTCAACCAAAAAGGAATTGAAGTTGATCCTGATAAAGTTAAGGAAATTCAAGAAATTCCTGCACCAAGAATTGAAAAGCAAGTTAGAGGCTTCCTTGGGCGTTTAAATTACATTTCCAGATTTATTTCCCATATGACTGCAACATGTGAATCGATATTCATGTTGTTAAAGAAAGATCAAGGTTATGTATGGATGGATGATTTCCAAAGGGAATTTGAGAGAATTAAAGAGTATCTGCTTGAGCCTCCTATCTTGCTCCCTCGTGTTGAAGGAAGACCATTGATTATGTATCTTATTGTGTTGGATAACTCCATGAGCTGTATTTTGGGACAACAAGATGAAACAGGAAGAAAAGAATATGCAATTTATTATTTGAGCAAGAAGTTCACTGATTGTGAGTCACGATATTCTATGCTAGAATAAACATGTTGTGCTTTGGCCTGGGTGGCAAAGTGATTATGGTAATATATGTTTAATCACACTACTTGGTTAATTTCTAAAATGTATCCAATTAAGTATATTTTTTAAAAGCTTGCTCGTACTGGAAGAATTGCCCGTTGGCAGATGTTGTTGTCTGAATATGATATTGAATACCGTACTCATAAGGCTATTAAAGGCAGTGTGTTGGCAGAGTACCTTGCTCACCAACCAGTTGATAATTATCAGTCTGTTAAGTATTATTTCTCTAATGAGGATGTGATGTATTTGAAAGTTAAAGATTGTGATGAGCCTTTGCCTGAGGAAGGTCCTGATCCTGAATCCCGGTGGGGTATGGTATTTGATGGAGTTGTAAATGCTTATGGAAAAAGAATTGGTGCTGTGATTATCACTCCCCATGGGTCACATATCCCTTTTAATACAAGGTTGACATTTGATTGTACCAATAACATAGCTAAGTATGAAGCTTGAGTCATGGGTCTTGAAAAGGCTATAGATCTCATAATCAAAATTCATGATGTATATGATGATTCATCTTTGGTAATAAATCAGATCAAAAGAGAATGGGAGACTCGTCACATTGGCTTGATTCCCTACAAAGATTATGCAAGAAGATTATTACCTTTTTTCAACAAAGTTGAATTCCATCATATTCCTAAAGATAATAATCATATGGCAGATGCTTTAGCGACATTGGCTTCCTTATACCAAGTAAATACTTATAACGAAGTACCTCAGATTACAGTTCGGCATATTGATATACCATCTCATGTGTTTTCCACGGAGGGGATGTCAGATGAAAAACCTTGTTATTGTGATATCAAGCATTTCCTCCAGACTTATTGTGATAGACACGAAGTGGACATGTTGATGCATGAGATCCATGAAAGTTCCTTTGGTACTCTTGCCAATGAACATTCGATGACAAAGGAGATACTTAGGGAAGGTTACTATTGGCTAACAATGGAATCTGACTGTTACAAATTTGCGAAGAAGGGCCATAAGTGTCAGGTTTATGCTGACAAGATTTATGTGCCTCCAACGCTTCTCAATGTTATTTCTTCCCCATGGCCTTTTTCTATGGGGGGTATTGATATGATCGGGCTGATTGAACCCAAGGCGTCAAATGGACATCGTTTCATCTTAGTGGCAATTGACTACTTTACCAAGTGAGTTGAAGCAACTTCTTATGCTAATGTCACCAAGCAAGTGATAGTAAGCTTTATCAAGAACAATCTTATATGTCGGAATGGTGTGCCAAGTAGGATTATCACTGATAACGACTCAAATTTGAATAATAAGATGATGACAGAACTTTGTGAAGAATTCAAGATTGTCCATCACAACTCGTCTCCTTACATGCCTAAGATGAACGGGACTGTTGAAGCTGCTAATAAAAACATTAATAAGATTATCAAGAAGATGATTGTTAACTATAAGGATTGGCATGAGAAGCTCCCTTTTGCTTTGAATAGGTATCATACATTCGTCCGCAATTCAACAGGGGCAACCCTGTTCTCTCTTGTGTATGATATAGAAGCAGTGCTCCTCATTGAGGTTGGGATTCTCTCTTTGCGTGTAATAATGGAAACCAATTCGTCAGAGGCTGAGTGGGTCCAGAACAAGTTTGACCAGTTGAGTTTGATTGAATAAAAGAGAATGACGGCCTTGTGTTATGGTCAATTATATCAAAAAAGAATGAAGAAAGCTTTTGATAAGAAGGTTAAGCCTCATGAATTCAGAGAAGGCGACCTCGTGCTTATAAAGATCATGTCTTTTAATGCTGATTCTGGGGGCAACTGGACTCCCAATTATGAAGGCTCGTATGTTATCAAGAAAGCCTTCTCTGGCAGTGCATTGATTCTTGAAACTATGGATGGTGAGGAGTTCCCACGTCCCATAAATGCTGACACAATCAAGAAATACTTCGCCTAAAGAAAAAAAAGAACAACTTGCTAAGTTGAAAACCCAAAAGGGAGGCTTAGGAAAAATTTAGCGTCTTGGTAGGATGATAACCCGAATGGCGGTCTAGGCAAAAGATAGAGACATCTACATAATAAATTTTCTCGGTAGGTGAAAACCTGTGAGGGCAACCTAGGCAAAATTTAGGGATTTCCTGGAAAGTAACTGTGTCATACAAGACTTGATCATTGAAGCAAAAATCTTTTAGGATTCTCATCACACTTTAACTGAAGCCTATGCTCAGGAGTTCAAAGTTGTTAGGGAGAATATTAGTCATTGTGTTTCAATGTATCTCTTCCATGTATTTACCATTTTCTAAAACTTTGTAATCATCCATGGAGTCACACCATTTATGGATTACCATTCTATTAATAAAGTTTGAGCCTTTTTCCAATTCTTTATAGTTCTTATTTTATTCTGTATACAAAAATTTCATTTATTATTGATAGTAATTTTCAAAACATAAAGACTTAATAATAAAAACATGTTTTTGAAAATAATTTGAAAATTACTTTTTACTTCAATTTTGTGATTCAAGTGGGACAAAAGTAGTGGTTCCAAGGATGGACAGACTCTGAAGTCTTGAAAAGATTCCCCAAGAAGTCTCTTGGGTTACTCTTACTGATATGCGCATAGTCCACTTGTGATTGTTTCTTAGATAGTTGGTTTTCATACTAATTGAGGTGTGGTGTTGGGTTTATGATCCCATTTTCCCCAGTTAAGTCTTGGTTCATATTTTCTCCAAGTTGTTATACGGTTTTGGGTTTGGGTGGTTTGATACCTCTATCCCATATTCCACAGTTAGGTCTTGATGCTGATTTCTCCAGCAGAGTGTGATCCTTTCCCCAGATGGGTTGTGATCATGTGGAGACTGTAAAGTTATGAAGCCTTTACTCATTTGTTGGAGTGATTCTCTCATTATGTTGAGAATTGATGTGGAATCTCTTGCAGATCATTGCTCTCTCCAATTATGACATTGTTGTTGTTGTGTGCTCCCCAAATAGGCAGACAAAAGTAGTATCATTTTCTAAGAAGTGTTAAGACATCTGTCAACTTTTTGGGTTTTCTCTTGCCAAGTATTGATTTTGATTTAAAATCCCCATAATTTTGACTTATTTCTGTGATGTTAACTTCTTAACTTCTTCGAAAGAACCGAGCATAATACTTCCCTCTAAAGTTGTTATCCCCGTGAAGTTTCTCTGAATTCCCCAGAGAAGTTTGCACAACCACTACTCTTGATATTGAAGAATGTATTTGGGCTCCCCTCGACAACGTGGCATTGTCTTCCCTAGTGAAGTTAGTACGGCATCCCCCGTTGAAGTCTAGACGATGTGGCATTTTCTTCCCTAATGAAGTCTATATGATATTCCCCGGTGAAGCCTAGAGGAGTGTATTATATCCCTGAAACTGTATTGGTTTATTGCTATCAAATTTTACTTTGATTATTTTTCAAGCCATGTTTCTTCCCAGTGAAGTTAAGACTTGAAGTAGGACTTTGTTTCCTTAGTTTGTGCTTAATTTCTCATGGAATCTTCATCCTGGATGTGATTTAGCCGAGTGTTTTCTTTACCCAAGTTAGTTTTATCTAGTTATCCCCGGTGCAATGTGTTTGTTTTGTTAGTATATAACATTCATACACTCATACATACATCATGCATAGATGAATTAAAACTTATGGCTCATTTGAACTCATTAATGTTTTTGTTGGCATATTATCCTCTCTGCAGAGTCATGTTATCCTTTCTCCAATAAAGTGTCAACCTTAAGCATAAATTGTATAACCTTTCAATTTCCCCATTGAGTTATCCCTCGTTGAAGAATTTTTCTTTAGCCTTCCTACCCAGCTCATCATTTGGATGGAATTTGATCCCCATTTGAGTTTATTCCTCATTGTATGGCGTCTTGGTTGACTGTTTCACTTCAGTTTGTTCCTAGTTTGAATTTTTGTTCCCGACAACAATATTATTTTGATCCCTATAGGCTGTGAGCCTTGGATTGAGAAGGTGCATTTATTTTTCACGTGAAGACTTTACCCCCTCATTAGGAATGTCTTGGTATTTCCCCACGAAATCAAAATTCATTTCTCAGCAGTGTTATCGTAATCCTTTTCATGACAATAAGTAGTGGTCTCTTTATTTGAGAAACTTGTACTTCCCCAGTATGGTTGTTAATGCCAGAGAAGATGTTTTTACTCCAATGAATGGTAGTCTCTATATTATGGGAGATAGTTTATTGTTGAAATTGACTTTACTTTGATGATAAAAATAGTTTGTTAAAAGATCATTACAACATTTTTACCCTTTTCATGTGATATCTAGATCAAAGAAGAAATTGTTACTGCTCTCGGTGAAATCCAGAGGTTAGTAAAGTTTGTTAGCCTTTCCAGACAGAATGCCTTGGTTAAAGAAGAAGTTGAGACCCGTTCTAGGTGGAATGCCAAAATTTTGGGAAATTTGTTATTATTAATACATATTCCTTCCTTCAGTGGAAGTCAGTAGTTCACCTTCAGTAAAATTTAGTGTATCCTTTGATTGTTACCGCCAGTGAAAGTTGGTAGCTCACCTTCAGTAAATGTTGGTGTTATCTTTTGTATATATACCTTCAGTGGAAGGTGATAGTTCACCTTCAGTAAAAGTTGGTGTATGCTTTGATTATCAGTGGAAGTTGGTAGCTCACCTTCAGTAAATGTTGGTGTTATCTTTTGTATCTCTACCTTTAGTGGAAGTTGGTAGTTCACATTCAGTAAAAGTTGGTGTATCTTTTGATTGTTACCTTCAGTGGAAGTTGGTAGCTCACCTTCAGTAAAAGTTGCTATTTTCTATATATCTCTACTTTCAGTGGAAGTTGGTAGTTCACCTTCAATAAACGCCGGTGTATCTTTTTTTCTTTACCTTCAATAAAAGTCGGTATTGTTCTATGTTTTTTCTACCTTCACCACTGATTGGTAGTTTACCGTCATCCGTTAGTCAGTTTATCTCTTTCTCCTCATTGGACTTTACCCCAATAAAGTTTAGTTGTTCCCAATCATAAGTATTGATGCTAATACGTTGTTACCAGTCATAAGTATTAATGTCAAACCCTTGTTACCAATCATAAGTAATGATGTCAATCCTTTGTTCCCAGCCATAAGTGGTGATGTCAAATCAATTGTTCTCAATCATAAGTAATGATGTCAATCCTTTGTTCCCAGTCATAAGTACTAATGTCAATCATTTGTTACCAGTCATAAGAACTAATTACAATCATTTGTTCCCAGTCATAAGCACTGATATCAACCCTTTATTCCCAGTCATAAGTACTCATGCCAATCATTTGTTCCCAGTTGAAATACGGTGGGAGAACTGACTTTTTGGTTTTATCCAAATGTGTGGATAGCTAGAGTTGCAACCGAATTTTCTGTTATCTAACAAGGAAAGGGTGAAAAGAATAGGAAATAATTTTGATAGATTTTTAGTTTGGGGGGGGGGGGGATAAGATATGAAAAGGGAAGGTGTTAGCACCCTTTTGAAAACATTCTTTGTGTGTGATTCGTTTGAAAATATTTTGAAATTTGCCAATGTAAGGCATACTTTGTAATGATTCTTGTATCAGTCCTTAAGAATGTATATGTTGTACCCCAAAATTTTCCCTCCCATATTTCTCAAAACATTTCAAGAAAGATCTCCAAGTTGCTCAAGGTTGCTCAAGGATTAGCCAGACAAGCTCTCTCCTAAAGCAGTCTACCCCAAATTAGGGTTTCATGTTGCATCAAGATCCTTGAGTCCAAGTTGTCCCAAATTCTCACCAATATCCTAATATGTTCTTAAGATCATCCATTTCAAGTTTCAAGCCTTGCAGAGGAAGTTTGCTCAGTAAATTGCTCAAAGGTCCAAAAAATCGACCTTGCTAGGGCAAAAGTCAACTGTGACCTATATACAGTCAAACTTCAAGAATTTTTGTCAACATCCTCATTTTGGAGTATATTTAATCATTTTATCAAGGGTTGATCATGATTCATCAAGGATTGCTCACAATTCACCAAGATTCAAAAGTTGCTAAATTAGGGTTTTGCAGGAAAAGTCAACTCAACTTTGACCAAGCATAACTTTCTCATACTTTGTGAGAAATGAACCATCAAAATCTCATTTTGAAGAGGATGCAATTACCTACAATCCATCTTCATCTCCAAAGATCAAAAAATTCACTCACGAGAAGTTATGAATTTGGACATTATAGGTCATTTTGAAAAGTCAACAAAAACACCTTTTTGTCAAAGCTTCATACTTGAGCATGGAATATAAAATTGAGATGATACCAAAAGGGTTGATTATAGGACATCTCAAGCTTTCTAAAAAGTCCAAGGACACTTCCAAAGAGTCAAAATTGAGGAAGTTATGCATTGTTGAAGTTGGACTTTTTTGCAAAATTGCCAAAAGTCAACTATCCCCAAAACTTCAAATTTTGCCAAATGGGCCCATTCTTTTTCACTTGTTTTGGTTTGGCATTATTTCCCACGTGCTCTAGCCTTGGCAATGTGTCCATATCATATTTTTATTAATTATTTTGATTTTTATTTGAATTAATTTGATTTAAATCAAATAAAATCCAAAGCATTGATAACAATGGATCTTTTGATTGTTTCAGGCTTTCATCACAGCTAGCAAGGCATTCAAATTCGCATCAAGCCAATTGTGTACAAAGAGATTGCAAAGAAGCCAAAATTGGAAGGTTGTTAAAGAGAATCAAATCAAATATCAAAGCATTGAAAGAGAGAGATTTAGACTAAGTTTGCAACCCTAATGTATTGTACAATACATAAGGAGGCGAGACAGACAAAAATAAGGGTTAGAGATCAGTGATAGAGCAAGAACAAAAACTGAAAAATCAAGCAAAAAGTGTGAGTTCGAAATCACTCCTAGAGGAAGTTTCAAGGCTTGGCAATTGTCCCAATCGTCTCTTGGCAATCTCCACAAGCGAAAGCAAGCAAAATCACACGCTTTCAGACCCTCCCAAGCACTGTAAGTCATTCACGAAGCCGCCCTGTTCTTGATTTCGTATTTTGAAAATTAGGCATTGTTAAAATGAATTGATTGCATATTATTGATCACCTTGACGTTTGCAAGCCTTTTCCAATAGCCAATTTCATTTATCTGACCTATATTATGAATCACCATTGCTAGGGTTTTGTTTTTGGTTTTAGGGCTTTTTGTTACATGAATAATTGGCCTTCGTGAAGGGTACTATCTTGTTCAGGGGAACAAGACGAGTTCAACCATGGCGCTAGTTTCCATTTATATTGCCTGTGGAAGAACTTAGAATGAAGCTACGATATTAGCTGCGGATAAAATCCGCAGGTAAAAGTTCCAGTTTTTAGAGGACAGGGACGATGAGTTGTCATCCCACCATTCGTCCATTCAAAACGAGCGTGCATTTTTTTTGTTTCTGGCCGCTAACTTTTATTTTTTTATATTATTATCAATTGGTATTTTGTTAACAATAAGAACCACAAGGCCTAGTGGTTGCCACGCGTGATTTCAGGGCATTAGAGGCTGGAGGTCAGGGGTTCGATCCCTGCCCCAACATTTGCCATTTTTCTTATTTCTTTCAGGAGATCCAGTGTATACGCATGCCAAGAGACCATCATACTCCCTCACTAGCCAATGTGCCAGATGGCCAGATGGCCAGATCTGGTGGCTATCATGGAAGGTGCACCAAAGGACCAAGTCAAGGCATACACACAGGATCCCAAAAGTCAAACGGACTGCATGTCAATGGGCCAGAAAAAACTGCTATTCACACTCCCAAAATCAGGCCCATTCCTCCATCTTTCTTTATTTTATTTATTTTCATTTAATTTGTTTAATTAATTATTAACCAATAGAATAATTTCTTTTTTTAATCAAAAAATCACAAAAAATATTTTTTTATCCAATTAAATTTCAGAACTTTATTTTTCTTTAATAAATATTAATTAAATTAATTAGGATATTAATTAGGTAACTTTCATTTATTTTGTACATATTTAAAATTAATTAGAATAATTAGGTTTTAGCATTAGTTTAATTATTTTATTTTCTTTCCTAAAATAACAAAAACTCCAAAAAATGTCATTAATTATTTTTTATTAATTAATTTAATAACCAATTAATTTAGATTTTAATTTTATGATTTAATTTCTTTTCTTAAAAATAAAAACAACAAAAAGCATTTTCTTTTAAAAGGGTCAAAACCCTAATTTCGCATTCGATTTAATTTTGCATCGCGCGCTTTATTTTTCTTTATCCAATTAATGTATTTGCTCCCGGTTTGTAATAATTAATTAGGATATTTATTTTTCCGCTTTTAAATTTCAAAGGGTTGCTTTTGGCGATGTAAATACCCGACCGACGCCTTGTAATAATTTAGTTTAATTTCCGCACCTTTAATTTTTGCAAATATTTAACTGGTAGATGTTTGATAATAGGGTTTGCATGACAAGAATGAATGTTTAATCTTAAAACAGTTAGATCACCCTAAACATGTGCAAAGATAAAAATAACTAAAAACAACACACTCGCATATGCGCACTCCTAGGATACACCCCACTTGGTTGCCTTTGTAAACGGTCATTAAGCATAGGTTATTTTAGAGGTCGCCCTCTTGTCTAAAATATCATAAGTTGCCTCGAAATGGTTGCCTTGGATATTGTTGCCTCGAAAAAAAGATCTAAGACATTAGGGTTACCGCTAAGACGTCCTAACGTTGCTTTAGTGATTGTATGTCCCTCTTTCAAATTGACCCTCAAACTCCAACGACGGTGCTACCTACTCACTAATAGTGGGATAGCATTGTCTAAAGGAAATTAGCATATAACGATTCCTTTTTCGAGTAGGTAGATTAGTTCTTAGATACTTTCTCATCCAAAAAAAAACTTTTTCACACTTACACACTTTTACAAACAAGTTTTCAAAAAACACTTCATTACACTCTTAAGCGAGAGTTAAATCAAAGTTGAAACAAAAAATTTTCAAAACCCACAAGCACAAAGAAAACAATTTTGAAAATGATGAGCAAGTACCTAAGAGCCCGTAGATAACTACGGATAGAAAGGGTGCTAATACCTTCCCTTTCTATAATCTACCCCCCATACTCAGAAATATCTCGAAAAATGAATTTTTCTGTGCTTTTTTCCTTTCCTTGTTGGATAAAATAAAAGTCGGTGGTGACTCTTGCTTACCGCGACATTTTGCAAACACAAGCGTAAAACGCGAACCAGCATTCCAAAAACAGCCAGTTCTTCCCACCGTATCACAGTATACAAAGTGTTTTTGAAAATATTTGTTGTTTTGTAAGTATAGTGTGAAAATGTTTTGAGAAAAATTGTGAGCAAGTAATTAAGAGTTCCTTACCCATTCAAGGTCGTTCTTATTTCTTTCCTTTTTCTTTAGAGATAGTGTTATCTATACCATTAGTTAGTAGGTAGCCCTATCTATTGGATGTGAAGGGACATGCGAAGGGTCATCAACTGGTCATTGAAGGCAACACATAAAGATACTTTAGCAATTGTATTGGAGGGTGTGATACGGTGGGAGAACTGACTTGGGTTTTGCGTTTATGTTCGCAAATGTTGCGGTATAGCAAGAGTCGCCATCGACTTTTTATTTATCCTAAGGAAAGGTCAAAAAGAACAGGAAAGACCTTTGAGATGTTTTCGTGGGTTCGGGGGGTAGATTATAGAAAGGGAAGGTATTAACACCCTTTCTATCCATGGTTATCCATGGGCTCTTAGTTACTTGCTTAGATCACTTGCTTTGCATTTTCATTTGTTTGAAATGGTGCTTTGTGTGTGGTTTTGAAAAATGTTTTTGAAAAGATGCCTTGTCTAGGCAACCTTTGTAACAATTCATGTTTGGATGTTTTACAAAGGTGTTTATCTTTTTGAAAAGATGTTTCAATGTTTTGAAAGTTGTTTTTTGAAATTGTGTGGTGAGGTGTGTTTTTGAAAAGTAGCAAGGATGTTTTCTTTGTAAGTTTGATCAAGTAACTAAGAGTTTGTCTACCCTATTTTTCTCAAAGATCTTTCTCATGTTTTAACCCTTTTAACAATGTTGTTTCACCATTGTATTTGGTGAACAACCTTGTGTTAGGATGTTAACGGGACGGGCGCGGGTTATCATTTAGACCATGAATGCAATAGTGTCAAGTATTTTGGCAATTTTCTTGAGGGACTATGATCATTTTGTTTAGGCAACAAGATAGCGTCATCGAGGGACTATGATCATTTGATTTGTTTTTGTTTTGCCAAAGACACTTGACATGCAAACATGGCCCATTTTTGAAGGCAACAAGTGGAGTAACCCTAAAGGTGCAAGTGTGCATTGTGTTTGTTTTTCATGCATGTTTATCTTGAATTAGGTCAAGCTATTTGTTGGTTTTATTTGCATACAAACCCTAGGTCTATCATGACATAATTTGGAAACTTTTAAATGTGCGAGAATTTAAAGTCCTAAATTATTACAACATGATTATGGGGATGGGGATACAAGTTTGAATTTAGGGGATATTTGACAAGGAAATAAAATCTAAGTTATTACAACCATATCGAAAGTATAGGATACAAATGTTTAATTGTACAATATTTAAGTGAATACAATAAATATACAAAATGTATTATGCACAAAAATGATTTTTGTTATGTATGTAAAAAGGTTTTCATGTTTGAAGTATAAACAAAATAAGAAAAAGTCATTTTTTGATTATTTATATGGTTTAGGGCAAAACCCTAATTTTCAAGTAAATAGTATTTATTTATTAATTATGTACAATATATATTAATTTATACAAAAATAAATAAAAAAGAAGTATATTGTTAAAAAAGTATTTTTAGTGTCAAATATTAAATAAAAAAAATAAAAGGGTATTATTCTCATATTTTTATCCTAAGTATTCTAATAAATATAATATACAAGTATTTATATATATATTTACTAAACCTATTAAATATAAAAAGATAAAATTAATTATTTATGTATATGAAAAAAATGTATATTTAAGAAAACATTTTCAAGGTGTAAATAAAAAATAATAACTGAAAATAAATATAATTTTTATATAATTTTTTAGGGTTTTAGTAAAAAGTATTTATATTATTTACATATATATACTAATAAAATGAAACAAATGCCAAATAAAAATAAAAAAAAATGTGGAAAAATATTTTTGGGATTTTTTATGTTTGAACAAAAAATATTAAGTCAGAGTCAAAAAGAAAAATGCAAAAATAACAAATATTTCACATAATGGGCCAGGGGGTGTAAATGGGAAAAAGGGTGCAAAAAGTAAGGATGACTCAGGCCCAACCCAAGCCATCACCTTCTTCAACCTCCAACATATTGTTTGAAATTTCGCGCGCCTCCTTGTCCAAACATCAACTCCTGATTCTTTGATTATTTTGCAAAACTCATAACACAAACATTGTAGAGCATCAAATCACGAGTTCAAACATGTAAAAAACTTGGATTAACACTCAAAGGCCAGAGAGAATTTCTCTGGCCCTAAATTTTAACCTAATTTTTTTCTCATGTTCATGGCTAAAATTCTTACAGCATGCTTAACATAAATGAAAAGTGATCATATGTATGGCTTCAGGGCTATGAGTAGGACATGTTTCATTCACAAAACTAAGCTTAACTCTTCCTAGATTGAGAGATAGAAGTACATGGTTTTACATGTTTCAGCTTGAATCGTGTACAACAATGTGGCCAACTTCAATGTAGTTTGAGCTTCTGTATAGCTTGCCTGAAGTCCAAGGAAGCTTCTCCAACACCTAGCTTGCTTTAAATCACTCTGTGTCGTGCTATGGAAGTTCACCTGCAAAACTGAAAAATGAAAATGGCAACTGAGGTTAGGGGAGTTACAACTTGTGTTTAGGGCTTGGAATAGTTTCAGTGGATGGTATGGAATGTGTTTGGACAGGCTTGAGCAAAAATGCACGAGTGGATATTGTTATAGAGGTCAAGTTGCAGAACTTGCCCTGTTTTGCAGCAAAACAGGGATTATGAGTATGAGCAGGTCTTAAGGATGGATGAGTCGTGCTTTAGGCTTGTTTTGATGTGTGGAAGATGTTCACAAAGTTTGTTTAAGCTCTAGGTTGCAGGAAATCCAAGTTGGTTCAGTTTTGCCAAGTTTCTTCTATATGAAGCAAAAGATGTGTGTAATGTGTCAAAGGCCTGTACAGGCCATCTTGTATGCTGCAAACAAACCTCTAGGCCCCCTCTAATCCCTGGATTTGATTTGCAATCTCAGATCTTTGTCCAAGGCTCAATGCATAGTGGTTTGACATAAAACTACTTTTGCAAAAATGGCAAAATCACTTTTACCAATTAAGGGTTAGTTTGATGTGTAATGTCTTAATGGGTGAAATAATGCCTTAACACAATGGTTAGGCATTAAATTATTGAGTGTAAAGAGGTTTAGAGGCCTGCAAGATAGCATAAACCATTCTGAGTTGAAAATGCAAGTTGTTGTGAACATGCTTTGGCCATGAACAAAGGTGAGTTTTGGCCAACTTTGCAAATTCGATTCTCTCTAACCACAAGGGTGTTTGGGAAGTTCTTGGACAATTTGGAAAGCTGGGAATGTGTAATATAATCCATATTTGTAATGCAAATTGAAACTCCAAGTGGAACCATGTGAAAAATGACCAAGAAGTTGGACAAAAATCCTGCCTAGAATAGGGCAAAATTTCTCTAAGTTAAAAATGTTTTGCACCCTTGTTCCAAAAATCATAACTTGAGATACAAGCTTCCTTTGAGAAAACTTTTTGAATCAAAGTTGTAGATTTTGCAATTTACTACAACTTTCATGTTTCAAGTTTTGTTTGAATCCATTTGCATCTTGGTGAAAAAATGGGACAAAGTTAGGAAAAAATAAAGAAATTTCATAACTTAGAAAAATTCTAAGTTATGAAATTTTTCATTTTAAACCCTAATTTGCAATTTTGGGTTTCTTGATGAACAAGTTTCATAATTTTACATGTCTTGATGAAAAATGAACCTTGGCATTTGATTTTGACCAAAAAATCAAAGTTTGACTTTTCAGTATACAGTCAAATTTTGATCAGTTGACTGGAAAATTCATCTGTCAATCCTATGCATTTGAGATCTTTTGAACTTGTTGAATGGGTCAAGGCAATGCCATTGATTCCTTGAGTCCATATGTGAGCTTGGTTTGCCATTGGTTAGGTCAAACAGTCAAAAATTGCCTTTGTGCAGTCAAAACCCTAAAAATGACCATTTTGCCCTTTTGGTGATCTGATCAAATTTCTTGTGGAATTGTGATCCAAACTTGACCAAATGGTTCATGTGATTTCATTATGTTGATGTGGGTCAAAATTCATGAGGTTTGACTGTCAATTGGCCACAATTGACTTTTTCCCCAATACAACTGATTTCTAGGTCAATTGTCCAATTGACTGGGCAAAGATTGGAATCAAAGCTTGAAACTTGGTATGGATAAACTTGTAAGTCCAACATGAAGCATGAAAGTCATTTTGGGCCTTTTAGGTCAAAACATCCATGTGCAAACTCAAACCCTAATTTGGGTCAACAGTGCAAGGAGGGGTCTTGAGCAGAGCAAACCCTAACTTGATCTTGAGTTCCAAGAGTCTTGTGGTGAGAAAATGTTGATGAAATGAGAGGGAAAATTTTGGGGTACAACACTTGCCCCTGTTCAATCTTCTTGAACCTGAAGAGTTAGATTGGCAAGTTTGCCTTTCGCGTCTCGAAGGTAAAAGGAGATTGGACACTAGAGTGCCCTTAAATTTACACTCGTCAAATCATGGATGTGGGAATGGGCTTAGAGAAGCCATTTGGAGATGGGCTTAAAGATACCATCTGGAGGGGAGACAGAATCTTGTCGGGGATGGGCTTAAAGATGCCATCTGGAATGTTTGTTGAACTGTATGTCATTGGTGAGTAAGTGAGTATCAGAAAGGTATCCATGTTTGGAATATCTCTGGACTGGGGGTTTGAATAAGCAATAGATTGACATCCGTGTTTGGAGAATCCGTAAACTGTTTTCTTGGAGTTGAATAAGCAATAGATCATCATCCATGTTGGGGAAGCGTCTGTAAACTGTTTTCAGAAGTCTGGAATCTGAACAAGTGATAGATTAACATCCGTGTCTGGAGAACCCGTAAACTGTTTTCAGAAGTTTTGAATCTGAACAAGCGATAGATTAACATCCGTGTTTGGAGAATCCGTAAACTATTTTCAGAAGTTTTGAATCTGAACAAGCGATAGATTAACATCCGTGTTTAGAGAATCCGTAAACTGTTTTCAGAAGTCTTGAATCTGTACATGTGATAGATTAACATCTGTGTTTGTAGAATCCTTGAACTGTCTTCAGAAGTTTGGAATCTGTACAAGTGATAGATTAACATCCGTGTTTGGAGAATCCGTGAACTGTCTTCAGAAGTTTGGAATCTGTACAAGTGATAGATTAACATCCGTATTTGGAGAATCCGTGAACTGTCTTCAGAAGTCTTGAATATGTACAAGTGATAGATTAACATCCGTGTTTGGAGAATCTGTGAACTGTCTTCAGAAGTCTTGAATCTGTACAAGTGATAGATTAACATCTGTGTTTGGAGAATCCGTGAACTGTCTTCAGAAGTCTTGAATCTGTACAAGTGATAGATTAACATCCGTGTTTGGAGAATCCTTGAACTGTCTTCAGAAGTCTTGAATTTGTACAAGTGATAGAATAACATTCGTGTTTGGAGAATCCGTGAACTGTTTTCAGATGGTGTAGTTGAAGCTTATTAATCTTATCCTGAAAAGGGTAAAATATTAGCTGAAACACAAAGTTATGTTGCATGAAATGTATGATGCAATATATGTTATATCAATGTTTATGATATGAATGTAATGAATGCGCATGTAAGCCGATGAGCTGTCTTGCTGAGGATATATGAATCCTGGATAGCCGGAGATAATAGAATCTTGACTGCTGCCGGGGAAAGTGAATCTTTGACTGCTGCAGGGGATTGCAAGAATCTTTGATTGCTGAAGCTGAGATATCCTTGTTGACTGCTGACTGCTTGGGGAACAAGATCTTCAGTTGTTGAGGGATCTTAGGATCACTGTTGGGGTTTGAAAAATCCTTGGTGACTTGTGGGGAATGATAATTCTGATGATCTCTACTGGGGAGTACAGAACCTGGTAGACTTCTGCTGGAGAAGTAAGACCGAGAATCTTCAATCTAATGGGAAGTATCTCTGTGGGGAGAATGTTTACTAATCTGGTTCCACTGGGGATTGACAGTTTTGGCTCCACTGGGGATTCTGAAACCTACTCTGAGGGGAATTAAGTTCTGGAAGGCTCTCTGGCTGGGGAAATCAACTTTAAGAAAGCTTTTGTTCTGCTGAGGATCCTGAAGTTTAACTCTGTTTGGGGAATTAAATTCTGGATTTTAACTTTGTTGAGGAATTTAGAGTTTAATTCCGCTGGGGATTTCTTCTGAAAGGGCATCAAGATATCTATCTGTACCTTCAACCTATCAGCAATCATCTTTCTTGATTTGTAAGAAAATGATTATGTTCAAACGCACATGCCTATCTAACAAAACATTGGACGTTTCTCAAATAAAACATAAGTGTAAAAAGCAAAAGGAAGACAAAGCAAATTTCTGTATTTGGAAAAGTGTTTGTATTAACTTTTTATGAGTATCTTTGTACAAAGAAGACAGGCATCCTAGTAAGAGGATGTTGTCGTAAAAAAATTGAAAATTTTATACAAAAGAAAGATGGCTATGTGTAACAATTCCATGGGATTCCATTCTGTTATAGCCTTCACAACTCTGAATATCTTGTCCATTCAATGCTTTATCTGCCGATGATTGGATTGATCAGAAGCTCAGAGCTTTGTTGATGAAGAGATTGTTCTTTAAAGTGATCCGACGAGACATAGTCATACGCTTTAATTCCCTAACTTTTGCCTGGATCGCCCTTTCGGGTTTTCAATCCACCGGGAAACCCTTTTTTGCCCAAGTCGCCCTTTCGGGTTTTCAACTTGCCGGGTGTACAGATTTTTTTGTTTTATCCCTAATTTTTGCCTGAACCGCCCTTTCGGGTTTTCGGTTCACCGGGATGCCCATTTTTGCCCAAGTCGCCCTTTCGGGTTTTCGACTTGTCGGGTTATTTTATGCGTAGTATCTTTTGACTATGTCTGTGTTTGCAGGGTGTGGCAAATCGTCGCCGTCCATGGTGGCCAAAATCATTGCACCACCAGAGAAGATGCTCTTGATTACAAATGGTCCTTCGTAAGTAGGAGTCCATTTGCCCCTGGGATCACTTTGCGGCAAGATGATCCGCTTGATCACAAGATCTCCGACTTGATATACTTGACGTCTGACTTTCTTGTTGAAATCCTTGATCATCCGTTTTTGGTACGTCCGACCATGGCAAACAGCAGTGAGTCGCTTTTCGTCGATCAAATTGAGTTAATCAAGTCGGGTCTGAATCCAATCGTCTTCACTCAAACCCGCGTCCTTCATAATCCTTAAAGAAGGAATCTGAACTTCCATGGGTAGGACAGCTTCCATGCCATATACCAAATAAAATGGGGTTGCCCCTGTTGAAGTACGCGTCGTGGTACGATATCCATGTAGAGCAAACGGTAACATCTCATGCCAGTCCTTGTAGGTGACTGTCATTTTCTGAATGATCTTCTTGATGTTTTTGTTCGCAGCTTCAACAACACCGTTCATCTTCGGCCGATAGGGAGATGAATTGTGATGATAAATCTTGAACTGTTCGCATAGAGCGGTGATCACAGTATTGTTCAGGTTTGTACCGTTGCCTGTGATGATCCTGTCGGGGACATCATACCGGCATATGAGGTTCTGCTTGATGAAGCGGGCAACCACATTCTTTGTAACAGAGGCAAAGGAAGCTGCTTCGCCCCACTTGGTGAAATAATCAATGGCGACCAGGATGAAGCATTGTCCATTGGACACTGTGGGCTTGATCTCTCCAATCATGTCAATGCCCCACATTGCGAATGGTCAAGGAGCTGTCAGAATGTTGAGAGGAACAGGAGGAATATGAATCTTGTCGGTGTAGACTTGACATTTGTGGCAAGTACGGGAATGTTGATGGCAATCAGCTTCAATGGTAGACCAGTAATAGCCTGCCCTTAGAATCTTCTTAGCCATCGTATGTCCGCTCAAGTGGGTGCCAAATGTGCCGCTGTGTATCTCAGTCATGATTAACTCTGCTTCAGCTTTATCTACACACCGGAGTAAAACACAATCATGGCTGCGCTTATAAATGATGCCATTGCTTAGGAAAAACTTGGCCGAAAATCTCCTTAAGAACTTTTTGTCGTTGACGGAAGCTCCTTCGGGATATTCTCTAGTATGGAGATACCTTTTGATGTCATGAAACCAGGGTTGTTCCACTACTTCTTCGGTATTAATCTCATGACAATGCGCAGGTTCATCCATTCGCTCGATGGTGATTTGGGGAGCCTCGTTATCCCAGTTGAGTTTAAACATGGAAGACATTGTAGCCAGAGCATCTGCCAGCTGATTCTCTTCTCGCGGGAAATGCTCGAAGGTGATTTGCTCGAAATGAGGCAACAATGTTAGGACATGTTCTTTGTATGGGATAAGATTAGGATGTTTGGTATCCCACTCTCCTTTGATTTTACTGATAACCAAAGCCGAGTCCCCAAATACGATCAAAGATTTGATCCCCAAGTCTATAGCAGCCTTGAGACCAAAGATGCAAGCTTCATATTCGGCCATGTTGTTGGTACAGGTGAAACAAAGCCGGGCAGTGAAAGGTGTATGGCAACCTTCTGGAGAAATGAGTACCGCACCAATACCGTTTCCAAGTGCATTGGAGGCACCATCAAAGTACAGGGTCCATCGGGATCCTTGTTCAGGTCCGTCATACGGTCTGTTACCTTCAATGTTGTCCAAAGTCATGATGTCCTCGTCCGGGAAGTCGAATCTCATGGATTGATAATCTTCGATAGCTTGATGAGCTAGATGGTCATCTAGTACACTCCCTTTTATAGCTTTTTGGGTAGTATACTGGATGTCATATTCAGTCAGGATCATTTGCCATCTAGCAATTCTTCCAGATAAAGCAGGCTTCTCGAAGATATATTTGATCGGGTCCATTTTGGACATCAGCAAAGTGGTATGAGCCAACATATACTTCCTTAGTTGGCGAGCAGCCCATACCAAAGCGCAGCAAGTTTTCTCGAGCAGTGAGTAGCGAGTCTCATAGTCGGTAAATTTTTTGCTAAGGTAATAAATGGCATGCTCTTTTCGACCAGACTCGTCATGTTGGCCCAACACGCACCCCATTGAGTTATCCAAAACAGTCAAATACATGATCAACGGTCTTCCTTCGACGGGTGGCATCAGAATAGGAGGTTCTAGCAAATACTCCTTGATCTTATCAAAAGCAAATTGACAATCATCGTTCCATTCGACTACCTGATCCTTCTTTAATAGTTTGAAAATTGGCTCACAGGTAGACGTCAGGTGAGAGATGAACCTTGTAATATAGTTCAAGCGTCCCAAGAATCCTCTAACCTCCTTTTCAGTACGAGGGGCAGACATTTCTTGTATAGCTTTCACTTTCGCTGGATCGACCTCAATGCCTTTGTTGCTGACAATAAATCCCAGAAGTTTACCAGACCTAACTCCAAAAGTGCACTTACTTGGATTCAGTCTGAGTTTGTATTCCTTCAACCTGGCAAACAGCTTTTGCAAATGTTCAAGGTGTTCCTCTTCTGTTTGTGATCGAGCTATCATGTCGTCTACGTAAACTTAAATCTCATGATGTATCATATCATGAAACAAAGCTATCATGGCGCGTTGATAAGTTGCCCCTGCGTTCTTCAGTCCGAACGACATCACCTTGTAGTAGAAGGTACCCCATTGTGTAACAAAGGTTGTTTTCTCCATGTCCTCGGGGGCCATTTTAATCTGGTTGTAGCCCGAGAATCCGTCCATGAAGCAAAATACCTTGTGCTGAGCTATGTTGTCAATCAAAATGTCGATATGTGGTAGCGGAAAATCATCTTTAGGGCTGGCCCTGTTCAAATCCCGGTAGTCCACACACATTCTGATCTTGCCGTCCTTTTTGGGAACGGACACAATGTTAGCAACCCATTGCGGATAGGATGTAACAGCCAGAAAGCCAGCGTTGAATTGCTTCATTACTTCAGCCTTAATCTTCTCAGACATGTCGGGCCTCATTCGGCGGACTTTTTGCTTGATCGGTGGACAGTCCTCTCTTTTAGGGAGACGGTGAACCACGATGTCTGTGTCTAACCCTGGAATGTCTTCATAAGACCAGGCGAAGATTTCAACGTATTCATTTAACAGCTGTATTAAGCGCTCCTTGACACTTGGTTCCAGATTGGCGCCCACTTGTACTTCTTTCCTGTCTTCCTCTGTTCCTAAGTTGATGGTTTCCAACAACTCTTCATGAGGTAAGATGGCCCTCTCTTCTTGTTGTAGAAGTCTGGATAGCTCTCCCGGTACTTCACAATCTTCTTCATCTTCGTATTCATCCCGATTGACCAAATCTTCAGAGTTATTGAAGGATACAACAGAATAGTCACCCATCGAATCCGGAGTGGATGGGTACCTGCATTTGTGAGTGTGGGTGTGTGTAAGGGATAGCCATCCTTAAACAAACAAAAATGCAAAAGGAAAGAAAATGAACACAACAGTTTATAAATGAAAAACGTCCAATGAATCATTAAACATGGCATATGATTATGAAGAGAATCAAGCCCTTACAAATGGACCTACATGCCCCGGGCAAGGCATGAGGTGAAAAAGTGTGCAGATTGTTTTAGTAATTATTACAGACCAACAGGAAATGTTCGAAAGATAAATTACTGATTGATGAAAGTAATAGGAACAAAGTCTTTCGCCTCCCAGTTGTGCAGTCCCCCTTCAATGGTTGGGAAGATCCAATCTTCAACGTTACCCTCTTCGTCTTCGTCTTCTAAAGCATTGATTCCATGAGGAGAAATCTTGATGGGTGCCTTTTCAATTTTGGAGCGACGCATAGCCTTTTGCCCTGCAGCGGTAAACCCCAGCCCAAACTTGTCTGTCTTGTGGGGAAAGTCAGGAAACTGACCCCACACTGTGCTCTTCCTCTCCTTCATTGCAGGCTTTGCGTCTTTCAGAGATGCCATCCTGGCCACCTGCTTGGGTACCTCAGCTACTGCCTTTGCTACTGCAACCTTATGAGAAACTTCCTCGAAGTGTTGAAAGGGTGTTTCGATGAATTCGCCATCCACTTCCACATACCGAAAGGAATTCAGATGACTGATCATGTACTCCTCCTCACCGTGTACAGTTATGATTTTACCCTTAACAGGGTATTTCAGCATCTGATGTAGAGAAGAAGTGACTACCCCAGCATTATGTATCCACGGTCTTCCTAGCAAGCAAGAGTAAGATGGGCGGATGTCCATCACATAGAAGGTTGAGTTCAACACTTCAGTGCCTACCTTGATGGGAATGTCGACCTCCTCATGCACCATCCTTTTGGACCCGTCAAAGGCCCTGACAATGATATTACTTGGTTTCAACTCCAAGCCTTCACAATCCAACCGGTCCAGAGCTTTCTTAGGCAACACATTTAGAGAAGAACCAGTATCGACCAAGACATGGGCGAGAGTGGTTCCTCGGCATTCAACCGACACATGCAGTGCGTCATTGTGATTTCTTCCCTTAGGAGTCAGGTAAGCATCGGAGAAACCCAGGCCGTTGTCGGCGGTAAGGCTGGCTACACAATCCTGAAATTGATCGGCTGAGGTTTCATGGGGCACATGGGCTGTCTTCAAAAACCTTATCAAAGCTTTGGCATGAGCCTCCGAACAAAGCATTAGGGCTAACATGGAGATCTTCGAGGGGGTTTGCCCCAGTTGCTCCACAACATCATAATCACTCTTCTTAATTATTTTCAGAATCTCCTCCATTTCTTTTTTAGAGGTCTCAGGGATGACCAATGGCTGAGCCCTCGTCCTGACGAGCTCTTCTTGGATCCCTTTCCCCTTATCATCAGCAGCAGAAGGGGCAACCATAGGAGTAACAGCTTCTTCAATCATTGGAGTTCTTGCAGATAGTTCTACTGGTGTAGGGGTAACCTTGGGAGCAGCTGAGGGTCCAAAGATTGCCTTTGGAGGGGCAATCTCTGGAGAGAAAATTCTTCCACTTCGGGTAATTTTGCTCGTTCCGGCAATGTTTCCAATGTCGGGAGTCTCTTCATCAGAATTTTCCTCAGTTATCTCAATTTGTTTAACACCGTGGTAGTAGATTTCTCCACCATAGTTCCACGGTATTGATTTGTCAGATTTGTATGGGACGGGCCCAGGCATGGTTATCTTCAAGGGTACAATCTTCGGAGCGGATGTAATCTTAACAGGCCTTTTGGGGACCTTGGAAAGATTGGCGGAAATGGTTATTATTGAAACTTCATTGACAAGGTTTGGAGTAACAGGAGTCTTTTCGAAAAAAATTTGTTGGTTGTCCATTAGGCGTTGGATGCCTATCCTCAGCAATGGACAGTCGATTGGTAGGGAGGAACAATGGTAGCAATCCTTTTTACTACCTGGGAAAATCCCAACCTTCAACAGATTCAACTTGATTGTCAGTAGTGGAGTTATCAGATCATCAACAATAGAAACAAACAGATATTCTTCAACAGCATGGACATTGTGACCATACTTTGGCATTGGAGCGGAGATTACATTCGGCTTCTCGGGGGCGTCGAACTCAACCTCTTTTGCGTCTATCAAATCCTGAATTTTATTCTTAAGCGCCCAATAATCGTTGGTGTCATGTCCGGCGCTGTCAAAATGATAGGCACATTTAGCATTGGGATGATAGTGTGGGGAAGTGGTATGCATATTCTTTGGCGCCTCTTTGATATTGGTGAGATTCAACTTCAACAAATGGGGAAGAACTTGTGTGGGCGTCATATTGATGCGGGTGAACTGCCGTTGTGGCCGTTCTCCCCATTGCTGTTTAGGTCTGGATTGATTGTTACGAGGCTGATCATTTGACGAATTTTGAATCATCACGGCCCCTACAGTCGGCCGGCGCTCAGTTCTTCCCAATCCTTTCTGAGTATATAACAGCTGCTTCCTTCTTAGCTGGGAAAGGTTTTTTAACAGCTGTGGAGGCAGAGGCATCCCTTTGAATTTTTCTGCTCTTAATACCAGCTTCCACCCGTTCGCCAGTCAGAATCAGTTCAGTAAACCCTGCGGAAGAGCTCCCGATCAAATGGTTGAAGAAAGGGCCAGATAGGGTCCCCAAGAACATATCAACTAGCTCCCTATCTGAAAGCGGCGGTTGTACCCTTCCGGCCAAGTCGCGCCATTTCTGGGCGTATTCTTTGAACCCCTCATTTGAGGCCATCCCCATACT
This sequence comes from Vicia faba, assembly GCA_948472305.1. Taxonomy (NCBI): domain Eukaryota; kingdom Viridiplantae; phylum Streptophyta; class Magnoliopsida; order Fabales; family Fabaceae; genus Vicia; species Vicia faba. The sequence goes on from OX451741.1 coordinate 78,395,778, forward strand.
TTGTAGCTGAGTACGGGTTGGCGCCAAGTCGGCGTTGTATTGATACTGGCGATAGAAGGCAGCTACCAAGTCTTCCCAATTATGCACTTCTGACCTCTCAAGCTGGTAAAACCAATCTAGCTGAGTACCGGACAAGATGTCCTAGAAAAAGTGTACCCAGAGATTTCTATCGGATGAATGAGGTTTAATTCTTCTGACATATGACCTCAGGTGCATCTTTGGGCAAGACAGACCATCATATTTTGCGAAAGTTGGTACCTTGAATTTGGGAGGGATAACAATCCCAGCAATCAGTCCCAATTCTTCAAAATCTAGCCCGGGAACCCGTTGCAACTCCATGGCTGCCAGTATATCCTCTAGGTTTTTGTATTTGTCGTCCGCTGGCGGGTATTGCTGCTCTGAATAATCTTCATCTTCCTCAACCTCTTCTTCTTCATCCTCAGACTCAGAAGGTAATGCAACTCCTTTTCCTTTGCCGGTCCCCTCGTCAGATGTGGAGGGGAATTCAAGAACTCTCCTAGCTTCATTCTCAAATCTTCTTCCCAGTGTAGCTACCCTAACTCTTTTCTTTTTCTTTTTTCCTTTTTCTTGCTCTTTATTCCCTAACAGTGCTTTAAGATCCTCCTGACCCTTTGCCAAGGTCATAAGGAGCTGTTGAAACTACGAGTTTTGTCCCTGTAGATCTTTGATCGTCTGCTCAATATCCATCTTACTGAAATAAACAGCAGAAAGATAAGGAAACCTGGCGTGAAGACTTGTTTATGCATATGATGAATGATATGTTTATTCATGTAATGCATTCAAGGATTTAGAAATTAAAAATTGTTGCAGACAAAAAGAACACACGTCATAAGAAGAAATTTTGTCAGTACATAAATGCCCCATGGGCCAAATATTACAAAAACTTCTTAAGGTAAAAAGACATTGCGCATCCTCTTTGGTGCGATGTAAGTGTTGAGGGTCTCCTCCTCGTGAAGTCGGCGGGTAAGCTCTAAAACGTTCTTCTCACTGGCGTAGAAGCTGGCTTCAAAAGTATCCCTTTCTTCCTTGAGTTGGATCCAACTCTTCTGCATTTCCTCCCATGATGTTGGCATGTCAGGATGTAGGATGGTGTATGGAACCTCTCCTTCCTTAACAGGCTCTTTGATCAAAGGGAGAATATGGGGGTAAGGCATCATAAGACTCTGGGCTCGGGTTCGTACCCACTTGAGGTAAGGCTCAATAGGGATGGAGTTCTTGTGTCCCAGTGTCTTGCTATCTACCTTGTTAGGCATCCTCCAAGCTCTGATGAATCTTTGGCGAAGTCCTTGCGCATCGTTGTCGAAGTCAAAAACTAGGTCAGGAATCAGCATGTTATGAGGGACATCCCTCCGAGCATATCCAAATTGTCTCAAAGCTAGACAAGGGTTGTAGGTAATGCCTCCCCTAATGCCAAGTAATGGAACATTTAGGGAACTCACCACAATGATCGACGATGATGACATTTTCTCTGGACCGAGAACACCAATGTACATCAGAATGTGTGAGGGTCATCAATCATTGTGACCACCTTAAGCCTTGTTCATTCTTCAAAACTAATTGTGGAAGGTGAGAAATAAACCACCTTGCAAGGAGAGGAGTACAGCACATGAGAACACCTCTCTTCCTCATTGTTCGTGTGTAAAATGAGTGGAGGATGTCCCTAAGTAATGTAGGTATGGGATTCTTGGACATGAAGATCTTGACAGCGTTCACATCTATAAGTTGGTCAGGATTTAGGAACAAGACCAACCCATAAATAAGGATTGCCACAATCTCTTCAAAGGCTTGCACATCCAGGGAATTCCAACACTCTTGTGCCTTCTCAAACAAGAACTTTGCCAAGAAGCCCTTGACACCACTTCTGGTTTCCCAATGCCCCTTGATGTCAAATGATTGCAAGTGTAGTGCTTGAGCAATATCTTCAGGTTTTGGTTCTTTTTCCGTACCGTTGTAGGGTAGTTGATTAAGAATAGGAATTCTCAGGAGTTGAGAAAATTCCTCCAAAGTAGGCACCAATTGGTAGTCGGGGAATGTGAAACAGTGGTGAAGGGGGTCAAAGAACTGGAACAACACTTTCACCATGTCTTCTTTAATGTTGGTGTTGACTAGGTTGAGAAGTCTACCATGTCTTTCACTGAAGAGAGAACTTTCTGGAATTCTGGATGTAAGCTCCTTGAGTTGAGGAGGGATTCTCACAAGGTTGACTTGGATAGTTTTCCTGCGAAGAGTTTCCATGACCTACAAAACAATAACAAAGATGAAGATCTAAACCCTTGAAATGGTTAGTGGATGCATATGATGTTTTATGATGTTCATGATGTATGCACAAACACATGTACAAGCAAATCACACAAAAACCCTAGTTTCAGGCTTGTATGGGGTTTCATAGGTAAGTACCCTCTTGAGTTTAGTTGGCTTAAAACCCATCCTATAAATAGTAACCGGGTTCTAAGGAGCTCAATATCATTGGATTGTTTTCCATGTTCATTGTTTTGGTTTAGCCACTTAACTAGCGACCAAAATATTCCAAGAAAACAATCCTCAATGAGTGTAGTATCGAGTATCTACCAACTTCGGACTGCACCAAAGCCGGTCATCTCACTACCCCTAATAAAAGGCCAAGATGGTCAAGTAAGGTTCTAGGTCATTAGTGCTTAGTGACATCACTCAGCGGCCCCGTACTCTCCTTGATTGAACTCAAGGGTTACCGGTACTCACAAATATGTCGCACTAATATAGCTATTGCTTCAACCGTGTTGGTATACCCCGCACAGTTTCCACAACGTATTGCTATCTATGAATGTTTCCCAAATCTGGGTGTAGGATTTCAAGCCCAAACAAGAGAACCAAAATGTAAAGCAATCAAAGCAAACAATTAGTCAAGCAAAAGGTGATCTAAGCCCTAAGGTTACTCCACTTTTAAAAAAAGTCCCCAGCAGAGTCGCCAGTTCTGTGATACGGTGGGAGAACTGACTTGGGTTTTGCGTTTGTGTTCGCAAATGTTGCGGTATAGCAAGAGTCGCCACCAAATTTTTATTTATCCTAAGGAAAGGTTAAAAAGCACAGGAAAGACCTTTGAGATGTTTTCGTGGGTTCGGGAGGTAGATTATAGAAAGGGAAGGTATTAGCACCCTTTCTATCCATGGTTATCCATGGGCTCTTAGTTACTTTCTTAGATCACTTGCTTTGCATTTTCATTTGTTTGAAATGATGCTTTGTGTGTGGTTTTGAAAGATGTTTTTGAAAAGATGCCTTGTCCAGGCAACCTTTGTAACAATTCATGTTTGAATGTTTTACAAAGGTGTTTGTCTTTTTGAAAAGATGTTTCAATGTTTTGAAAGTTGTTTTTTGAAATTGTGTGGTGAGGTGTGTTTTTGAAAAGTAGCAAGGATGTTTTCTTTGCAAGTTTGATCAAGTAACTAAGAGTTTCTCTACCCTATTTTTCTCAAAGATATTTCTCATGTTTTAACCCTTTTAACAATGTTGTTTCACCATTGTATTTGGTGAACAACCTTGTGTTAGGATGTTAACGGGACGGGCGCGGGTCATCGTTTAGACCATGAATGCAATAGTGTCAAGTATTTTGGCAATTTTCTTGAGGGACTATGATCATTTTGTTTAGGCAACAAGATAGCGTCATCGAGGGACTATGATCATTTGATTTGTTTTTGTTTTGCCAAAGACACTTGACATGCAAACATGGCCCATTTTTGAAGGCAACAAGTGGAGTAACCCTAAAGGTGCAAGTGTGCATTGTGTTTTTTTTTCATGCATGTTTATCTTGAATTAGGTCAAGCTATTTGTTGGTTTTATTTGCATACAAACCCTAGGTCTATCATGACATAATTTGGAAACTTTTAAATGTGCGAGAATTTAAAGTCCTAAATTATTACAACATGATTATGGGGATGGGGATACAAGTTTGAATTTGGGGGATATTTGACAAGGAAATAAAATCTAAGTTATTACAACCATATCGAAAGTATAGGATACAAATGTTTAATTGTATAATATTTAAGTGAATATAATAAATATACAAAATGTATTATGCACAAAAATGTTTTTTGTTATGTATGTAAAAAGGTTTTCATGTTTGAAGTATAAACAAAATAAGAAAAAAGTCATTTTTTGATTATTTATATGGTTTAGGGCAAAACCCTAATTTTCAAGTAAATAGTATTTATTTATTAATTATACACAATATATATTAATTTATACAAAAATAAATAAAAAAGAAGTATATTGTTAAAAAAGTATTTTTAGTGTCAAATATTAAATAAAAAAAATAAAAGGGTATTATACTCATATTTTTATCCTAAGTATTCTAATAAATATAATATACAAGTATTTCTATATATATATATTTACTAAACCTATTAAATATAAAAAGATAAAATTAATTATTTATGTATATGAAAAAAATGTATATTTAAGAAAACATTTTCAAGGTGTAAATAAAAAATAATAACTGAAAATAAATATAATTTTTATATTATTTTTTAGGGTTTTAGTAAAAAGTATTTATATTATTTACATATATATACTAATAAAATGAAACAAATGCCAAATAAATATTAAAAAAAATGTGGAAAAATATTTTTGGGATTTTTTATGTTTGAACAAAAAATATTAAGTCAGAATCAAAAAGAAAAATACAAAAATAACAAATATTTTACATAATGGGCCAGGGGGGTGTAAATGGGAAAAAGGGTGCAAAAAGTAAGGATGACTCAGGCCCAGCCCAAGCCATCACCTTCTTCAACCTCTAGCATATTGTTTGAAATTTCGCGCGCCTCCTTGTCCAAACATCAACTCCTGATTCTTTGATTATTTTGCAAAACTCATAACACAAACATTGTAGAGCATCAAATCACGAGTTCAAACATGTAAAAAACTTGAATTAACACTCAAAGGCCAGAGAGAATTTCTCTGGCCCTAAATTTTAACCTAATTTTTTTCTCATGTTCATGGCTAAAATTCTCACAGCATGCTTAACATAAATGAAAAATGATCATATGTATGGCTTCAGGGCTATGAGTAGGACATGTTTCATTCACAAACCTAAGCTTAACTCTTCCTAGATTGAGAGATAGAAGTCCATGGTTTTACATGTTTCATCTTGAATCGTGTACATCAATGTGGCCAACTTTAATGGAGTTTGAGCTTCTGTATAGCTTGCCTGAAGTCCAAGGAAGCTTCTCCAACACCTAACTTGCTTTGAATCACTCTATGTCGTGCTATGGAAGTTCACCTGCAAAACTGAAAAATGAAATTGGAAACTGAGGTTAGGGGAGTTACAGCTTGTGTTTAGGGCTTGGAATAGTTTCAGTGGATGGTATGGAATGTGTTTGGACAGGCTTGAGCAAAAACGCACGAGTGGATATTGTTATAGAGGTCAAGTTGCAGAACTTGCCCTGTTTTGCAGCAAAATAAGGATTCTGAGTATGAGCAAGTCTTAAGGATGGAGTCGTGCTTTAGGCTTGTTTTTATGTGTGGAAGATGTTCACAAAGTTTGTTTAAGCTCTAGGTTGCAGGAAATCCAAGTTGGTTCAGTTTTGCCAAGTTTCTTCTATATGAAGCAAAAGATGTGTGTAATGTGTCAAAGGCCTGTACATGCCATCTTGTATGCTGCAAACAAACCTCTAGGCCCCCTCTAATCCCTGGATTTGATTTTCAATCTCAGATCTTTGTCCAAGGCTCAATGCATAGTGGTTTGACATAAAGCTACTTTTGCAAAAATGGCAAAATCACTTTTACCAATTAAGGGTTAGTTTGATGTGTAATGTCCAAATGGGTGAAATAATGCCTTAACACAATGGTTAGGCATTAAATTATTGAGTGTAAAGATGTTTAGAGACCTGCAAGATAGCATAAACCATGCTGAGTTGAAAATGCAAGTTGTTGTGAACATGCTTTGGCCATGAACAAAGGTGAGTTTTGGCCAACTTTGCAAATTCGATTCTCTCTAACCACAAGGGTGTTTGGGAAGTTCTTGGACAATTTGGAAATCTTGTAATGTGTAATATAATCCATCTTTGTAATGAAAATTGAAACTCCAAGTGGAACCATGTGAAAAATGGCCAAGAAGTTGGACAAAAATCCTGCCTAGAATAGGGCAAAATTTCTCTAAGTTAAAAATGTTTTACACCCTTGTTCCAAAAATCATAACTTGAGATACAAGCTTCCTTTGAGAAAACTTTGTGAATCAAAGTTGTATATTTTGCAATGGACTACAACTTTCATGTTTCAAGTTTTGTTTGAATCCATTTGCATCTTGGTTAAAAAATGGGACAAAGTTAGGAAAAAATAAAGAAATTTCATAACTTTGAAAAATTCTAAGTTATGAAATTTTTCATTTTAAACCCTAATTTGCAATTTTGGGTTTCTTGATGAACAAGTTTCATAGTTTGACATGTCTTGATGAAAAATGAACCTTGGCATTTGATTTTGACCAAAAAGTCAAAGTTTGACTTTTCAGTATACAGTCAAATTTTGATCAGTTGACTGGAAAATTCATCTGTCAATCCTATGCATTTGAGATCTTTTGAACTTGTTGAATGGGTCAAGGAAATTCCATTGATTCCTTGAGTCCATATGTGAGCTTGGTTTGCCACTGGTTAGGTAAAACAGTCAAAAATTGCCTTTGTGCAGTCAAAACCCTAAAAATGACCATTTTGCCCTTTTGGTGATCTGATCAAATTTCTTGTGGAATTGTGATCCAAACTTGACCAAATGGTTCATGTGAGTTCATTATGTTGATGTGGGTCAAAATTCATGAGGTTTGACTATCAATTGGCCACAATTGACTTTTTCCCCAATACAGCTGATTTCTAGGTCAACTGTCCAATTGACAGGGCAAAGATTGGAATCAAAGCTTGAAACTTGGTATGGATAAACTTGTAAGTCCAACATGAAGCATGAAAGTCATTTTGGGCCTTTTAGGTAAAAACATCCCTGTGCAAACTCAAACTCTAATTTGGGTCAACAGTGCAAGGAGGGGTCTTGAGCAGAGCAAACCCTAACTTGATCTTGAGTTCCAAGAGTCTTGTGGTGAGAAAATATTGATGAAATGAGAGGGCAAATTTTGGGGTACAACAGAGGGACTAGATTATTTTTCATTAGGAAACACGGAAGGGTCATTGAGGGACTATGATCTTTTTCTGAGGGTCTTTTGCTAAAGTATCCCTACTTTCGAGGGTCTTTTGCTAAAGTATCCCTACTTTCGAGGGACATGACCATTTATTCAAAGGCAACGAAGAGAGGTTACCCTAGAGGTGTGAGTGTTAAAAGTGTGTTCAATTCAGTTATAATTATCTTGAATAAGAGTTTTCTATCGATTGATTTAGTCTTGTCATACAAACCCTAATTACTAGCAATTGAATATAAATATAAATGTGGAATGTAAAGTTCTAAACTATTACATGGCTTAGGGGAAGTTACATAAGTATAAAAATGCGGGAAATAAAACATACACTATTACATCCTTTGAGCAGTTAAAAAATAGGAAAATATGCCAAAAAGTAAATCTAAGCTATTATAGTCGATAGTCGTAAACTGTACACTTGATCTATGGAGGTAATAAAAGAGGAAAAAGAAATAAGAATAGAAAAAAAATAACTTTGAATGTTTTTTTTGTGGTTTTTTATGAATATAATTTAAGTTGATAATTAATCAAAACCTAAAATTCTAACTAATTTTAGTATTAAAAAAAGGGTTAATTAATTAATTTAAACAAGACAATTAAATGATAATTAAAAACCTAAACCTAATTAATTAGTATTAGAAAAAAGTTAGTTTTTAGGTTAAAAAAACAAATTAGGGTTAGGGAAAGAAAAATCAATGATTATTAGGCTAATCCAAAAAAAGGGAAATATGCATGGAGTGGGTGTTGAACCCACGCCATCCTAGCCTTTCACTGCCTTGTTGCCACTAAGTCAACAACTCGTTGGTGTTTGGAAATATGTGTTGAACATAATATGTGAAACCTGCACAAATTGGAAAATAACAAAAAAAGATTGCAAAAGGCAAGGATTGAACCCACGCCCTTATGCTCATACGCCTTTGCCTTGACCAGCCGTGCTACTCTCTCATCTGGTATCATAACTGAAATGAATAAATATATTATAAACAAAAACAAATGGACCAGAGAGGCACCGGAGCCCTAGGTCCGGTCGTCTTTTCCGGTGAGTTAATTTTTCCAACCTGTAAAATAACGCACGTTAGTGATCAAATTTTGGGCAAGGGTTGAGTAAAGTTGAGGACCTCAATGGGCATGTGTTGAGTAAAATGAGAGGGCAAATTTTGGGGTACAACAGGTTCCTATGGAGTACCGTAGATGTTTAGGGTGCTAATACCTTCCCTTTGTATAACCAACCCCCTTACCTAGAATCTTTACCCCTCTTTTGGGTTACTCACTCTTTTCCCATTCCTTTGGAAACAATAAAGCGCGGTGGAGATTTTTATTTTGATCTGTATAAGTCTAGTCAATACAATGGCTTAGTCTTTAACATTTCTACCGCTACAGAAAAAAATGGCAACTTCACTGGGGAAAGATTGACCTCTTGCTGGTCTATCCCTAAGTGGGTTAAACCTATCTTTGTGTATATTTGTATATGTGTTATTGTTGTTTATGTGTTATATGTTGTATATATGTTTGTCCGGATTTTCCTGGTTTTCAGGGTGCTTGGTGATTACTTATAAGTCCTATACCCGGACTTTGGAAAACTTTAAGATATAATGGGCGGTATAGTCATGCTAACTTTGAGGGAGTAATCCCAAAAAAGGAGGCATGACATCCGCCACTCAGTGGAGGCCCCTTTGACTGTAGTGTCGTTTATCGAGTAATCGGGAAGACATGATGCTTTTGACCTGGGAGCCTGCTGAAGCTTAGGACCGTAGAATACCTAACCCATCTTGGCCTTATAGGTGTAGTGCAGAAGCTATGGCAGAGTAATCCGGAAATAGTTTTCACATGATACTACGCTCGGACGAGTTTTTCTTGAGAATATTACTAATTACCGAGTTAATCATGAAGTTGGTAATATCCGAAGGAAGGATGTAGACTCTGGGAACCTCTAGAACCTTGTTCGGCAGGTGATAACTTTTAGACCATACCTTATGGGTAGTACCTTCAACCTCATGCTCGTGACATTGAGCCTATGAACCCTATGTTTGTGATCTTGTGTGTGATTGTTGCATCATGCATCCATGCACTCATAAGCATCTTTTGAAGAAATTTTATTTCAAGGGACTTGAAAGTTGACCATTTGTGAATATCTCAGGTACCTTTTGACCATGGATTCTGGAAAAAGAAAGACCGGAAAATACAGTTTAAAAGATCCCAAGATATATTAGTTGATCAGTCTAATTCCTGAGATTGAGTGTTCTGCAGATTTTCGGAAGAAGTATGGACCCATCATTCCTCCCATGAAGCTTAGGATGAAGGAGGGTATTCTCTCGTCCTTGGTCCAGTTTTATGATCCGATGTATCATTGCTTTACTTTCCCTGACTATCAGTTGATGCCTACACTAGATGAGTATTCTTATCTGTTGGATTTACCTATTATCGATCGTGTTCCTTTTACTGGTTTGGAGGGTGAGCCAAAACCACACGAGATTGCTGCTTTGATCCATCTGGGGAAGTCTGAGGTTGAAGCCCATATGACTACTAAAGGAGGGATTAGAGTATTACTAGCTCAGTTCTTATTGGAGAAAGCTCGTTACTTTTCTAGGATGAAGAGTACAGTCGCTTTTGAGGCCATCTTTTCTCTACTTGCTTACGGTTTGTTTTTATTTCCTAATGTGGACAAGTTTGATGACATTAATGCTATAAGGATCTTCATGATTAGAAACTCAGTTCCTACATTGTTGGGTGATACTTATTACTATATTCATCTTCGGAATTTTTATCATGGGGGGATGATCATCTGTTGCACGCCTCTGTTGTACCAGTGGTTTATTTCGCATATGCCTCAGTCTGATGCTTTCTGGGATGTCAGGAAGGAACCTTGTTGGGCTCCAAAGATCATGGCACTTACTCACTCAAATATTTATTGGTATCATCGGGCTTACCATGATGTAGAGATTGTCGACAGTTGTGGTAGTTTCCCCAATGTACCTCTTATTGGTACAAAGGGAGGAATTAACTACAACCTTGTTCTTGCACGACGACAGCTTGGTTATCCAATGAGGGATAAACCAAATAGTATTCATTTGAGTAGTTTTTTCCTGAAGGAGGTAGAAGACCATAAGGAAGCTAGGGAGCATATTGTGAAGGCCTGGCGTCACATTCTTAGGAAGAGTTGGAAAGACTTGGGACCTAAAGGTGCTGTTTCTTTGGAGCCTTATCTTCACTGGGGCCAAACGAGAGCTATTCAATTGAAGATACCGTATTCTCGGGAAGCACCTATGCCTGATTTGTTTGTAAAGACCACTCATACCCTATTGGATGATGTGGAAGAACTACAACTTGCTTTGGTCAGGATGCAGCAGGAAAAGGATGCTTGCAAGAATAAGTGCCAAACTTTAGAGATTTCCTATAGAGCAGACTTGAAGGAGAAACACAACTTGATTGAAATTCTTGAGATTCGGGCTGTAGAGATGATGGAAAGGCAAGGGGATTTATTTTCTCCTAAGCCTCAGTCAGATGCTAGTTTCTCACTTCCTGATTCAGGTGATTGGAAGGAGTTTGCCACCAGATAAGGAAAGAAAACCAGAAGTTGAAGGCTCAGATTGCCAGGCTTACAGGGAAGCGCCAACGTATAGAGTGATCTCTATCAACTTTACCTCTAAGGGTGTTAGACTTTATTTTCATCTTATACTTGGGATTATTGAAACTTGTAATCCATTTTGAAGTTATTATAATATAATTTTTTAGTATTTCAAATGTGTTATTACTTTGATATTTGCAACGTGTCTATAAATCTTTAAGTCCCTTGAAATATTAATAAATCATGTGCGTTGCATATCATGCATCATATTGCACATATTTCTTGCATTTGTTATGCATATCCAGGTGTCTTACCAAGCTTCTTTACTTGATTCAGCAAGCTGTCTCACCACTATAATACTTGAGCTAATTTCAGACGGAAGATGGACAACTTAGAACAAGATAATCGTAAGCTGCACGAGGAGGTTTCTGCTCTAAAGGCCGGCATGGCTAATCTCACTGCTCTGATGGAATCTCTGGTGGCTACTCAGAATCAGCCACCGAGTGTTCAGCCTCAATAGACAAGGGTTACTACTGAAGCTCCGACTATCCCTGTGTCTACTACTCCATCTGTTGTTCAGAATCGCATGCCTCAAGGTTATCCATGGGGAATTCCAGAGAACTTTGCGCCTGAAGGTTTCAATCTTTGTCCTCAAGATGTCTACCCATGCTGATGATCAACGTATGTTGATTCACTTTTTTTAGGATAGTTTGAATGGTGTTGTGCTGAAGTGGTATATGAGTTTGGACAGTGTCAATATCCATACTTTCAACGACTTGGGAGAAGCATTTATCAGACAATACAAATACAACATGGACATGGAGCCTGACCGTGATCAACTCAGGGCCATGGTCTAGAAGGACAAGGAATCATTCAAAGAATATGCACAGAGATGGCGTGAGGTATCCTCTCAAGTGATTCCTCCCATGGAAGAAAAGGAGATGACTAATATTTTCTTGAAGACTCTGGGTGCTTTCTACTACGAGAGGATGGTGGCGAGTGCGCCAAGTCACTTTACTGAAATGGGGGGCATGGGTATCCGTTTGGAAGAAGCTGTAAGAGAGGTCCATTTAACAAAAAGTGAAAGTTACAGAAATACGAAGAAGCCATCCTATGGGTTTTCCAAAAAGAAGGAAGAAGATACAAATGTTGTTATGCAAGAGAGGAGGGTTAATCCTCCTAGAAGAAATTATCAATGTCATTAACAAGTTGCCTCAGTAACTCCAGTTGTTGGTGTAGCTCCAACCACTGTTGCTTATCAGAGACCATCCCATCAGGGGAATCAAGGGTATAATCAGAGAAGAGAGAGTTATGACCCTATCCCTATGAGCTATACAAAATTACTCCCGGCGTTAATTCAGAAGAAGTTGGTTCAAACCAGACCACCTCCCGATGTACCATCAACGTTGCCTCGGTATTACAAGGCAGACCAAACATGTGCTTTTCATCAGGGAGCACCAGGGCACAATGTTGAGAACTGTTATCCTTTGAAAACTGAAGTACAAAAATTGGTGAAGTCTGGTATCTTATCTTTCAAGGAAGTTGGCCCTATTGTGAAAGATAATCCTCTTTCAAAGCATGGAGGAGCAAATGTTGTGAACATGGTGGCTGGTTGTCCAAGCGACTTCCGGATGTTTTATATTAATTTGGTTAGAGGAGATTTGATAAAAATGCATGCGGACCTCTGTGAATTTAGCTATTATACGCATGACCATGCCGGTTGTGCTATTTGTAGTATGGATATACAGGGTTGTTACAAGATAAAGGCTGATTTGCACGAGATGATGGATGAGGGCCTCATCGACATAATCAGGCCTATGACAGAGTATGAAGAGGAAATAAACATGGTTTCTGGATGTCCTGAAGAGTTCAGAATTTTTGATGTGGAATATATGAATGAGGATCTTGTACAATTGCATGCTACTTTCTGCCACATGGCTAGTCAGGTAGAACATCAATATGGATCTTGCCGAATTTGCTGTCGGGACTCCCTAGGATGTTCAATTATAAGGAAAGGTATTCAGTTGTTGTTGGATAATGGAACTATCAAGGTTACATGCCAAAGGGATGATTATCATGAAGTTGATGTGATTTAGGTTTGTTTGGCTGAAGAAGAGTCAGATGATGAGTATGTCTCTACGGATGAGTTCTTCTCCTCAGATGAAGATGTGTTTTCCAGAGATGACTATGTAATGACTGAATGTGTTGAAGAGGGAGTAAATGTTATTGTGCCTTGTTTTGGTGCACCTATCCCTTTTGAAGTTGAATATCATAGCATGTCATCTATTGCTCCATTGGTGATTATTTTGTCAGGTCCTGTCCCCTACAAGTCAGATAAGGTTGTACCCTACAAATATAATGCTACAATCTTAGAAGATGGTGTGGAAGTTCCCATCCAGCCAATTCCTAACATTGGAAATATTGCTGAGACTAGCAGAGTGACCCGTAGTGGTCGTGTATTTGCACCAGTTGTTCATGGAGATGTTAGTATTGGAAAGAAAATTGTTGAAAAGGTTGAACCCAAGAAGGCAGTGGGTGAATCTAGTGGAGCTACGCTAGAAAAATAGGTGGATGATATTTTGAAAATAATCAAGATGAGCGACTACATAATTGTAGATCAGCTACTGCAGACTCCTTCAAAAATATCTATCTTGGCTTTATTGATGAACTCTTCTTCTCACAGAGAATCTTTGATGAGGTTATTGGACCAAGATTTCATGGAGAGTGATATGCCAGTAGACCAATTCAGCAGTGTGGTAGGGAACATTACGTCATGTAATAACCTGAGTTTCTGCAACGATGAACTGCCCGATGAAGGAAGGAATCACAATATGGCCCTCCACATCTCTATGAACTTCAAGAATGATGCATTACCCAATGTATTGATTGATAATGGATCCGCATTGAACATTATACCATGGAGAACACTTATGAGGTTGAAATATCAAGGAGCTCTCATGCGCCCAAGTGGCATTATTGTGAAAGCGTTTAATGGATCAAGGAAATTTGTTATTGGTGAAGTAGACTTGCCTATTCATATAGGCCCACATTTGTTTCAGATTACTTTCTAGGTCATGGATATTGTACCCGCTTATAGCTTCTTGCTGGGACGGCCGTGGATACATGAGGTAGGGGCTGTCACTTCGACTTTACACCAGAAGTTGAAGTTTGTACGTGAAGGAAAAGTGGTAATTATAAATGGAGAACAAGCATTATTGATATCTCATTTTTCCTCTTTCAGCATTGTGGAGGCAGATAAAGCTGCTGTTGGAACCCAGTTCCAAGCTTTATCCATTGATAATATAAGAGGAAATGAGAACTCTATGTCTTTTTTTAAGGATGCTCAGTAGGTTGTGCGTAATGGTCATAGTGAAGTATGGCGACAAATTGTTGATCCACCTGTAAACAAGAATAGAGCTAGCTTGGGATTCGCTATGAAGAATGAGAAAGGCAAGAGCATGAAGTGGAAGTCTGTTGCAGGAAAGTATCAATACAAATTTCATAGCTAGGGTTATCTTCATCCAACTGTTTCCAGGATTAATGCCATTGTGGAAGATGAAGCAGATCCAAAAATGCCAAATTATGTGACGCGCGGATTTAGGATTCAGAATTAGATCACCATTGATGTTCCCTCTTGCATACATGTTTCAAAGTAATTTGTTTTTGTTAGTCTTTTTGAAAAACTTCCACTCTTCCCAAGGTGAAAGTATTAATATTGTATGGGCTTATCTGTTTGTTGTGATTTTTAAAATCAATAATAAAAGTTGTCTTGATTTCCCAAATCGTGTCTTTATTTTTTGCTTTTTCTTGGAAAATGGTAATCAGAAAAAACCTTTCAAAATAAATAATAACTGAAATTCAATATGCATGATCACTTGTTCTATGTGTCAGCTTCTAAAAGCCATCATAAATCATATGTGCAGATTAATTAAAAAACCCGTTGAATACAATGACCCTGCACCCTCTCACAACTTTGAATGTCATGTGTATGGGGCCGAAGAACAAGACTATGATGAGATTCTAGAAGAGGTCTCACGGTTTCTTGAGCGCGAGGAGAATTCCATTCATCCATATAAAGAGCCATTGGAAGTAATCAATTTGGGTTCAGAAGAAGATCCGAAGAAAGTCAAGATTGGAGCATTGATGCATCCTGATGTGAAGAGAAGGTTGATTGAGATGTTGAAAGAGTATGTGGATATTCTTGCTTGGTCTTACCAAGATATGCCTGGTATAGATACATATATTGTAGAGCACCATTTGCCGCTAAAGCCAGAGTGTCCGCCAATCAAATAGAAGTTGCGAAGAACTCACCCAGATATGGCAGTGAAGATCAAAGAAGAAGTTCTGAAGCAGATTAATGTCTATTTTCTTGTGACATCAGTGTACCCTTAGTGGATTGCCAATATTGTCCCAATACCGAAGAAAGACGGAAAATTTCGCAAGTGCGTAGATTATAGAGATCCAAATAAAGCTAGTCCAAAAGATGATTTTCCATTGCCACACATTGATATGTTAGTGGATAGCATAGCAAAATTCAAAGTTTTCTCGTTCATGGAAAGATTTTCCGGATATAATCAAATAAGGATGGCTCCTAAGGACATGGAAAAAATAACGTTTATCACACCCTGGGGAACATTCTGTTACAGAGTGATTCCCTTCGGGTTGAAGAACGCTGGTGCAACGTACCAGAGGGATATGACAACCCTATTCCATGATCTGATGCACAAGGAAATTGAGGTATAAGTTTATGATATGATTTCAAAATCCCAGACTGGAGAAGGGCATGTAGAAGATTTGTTGAAGTTGTTTCAGTGTTTGAGGAAGTACCATCTCCGCTTGAATCTAAATAAATGTACCTTCAGTGTTCGATCAGGGAAATTGTTGGGTTTCATTGTTAGCCAGAGAGGGATTGAAGTTGACCCTGATAAATTCAAAGCAAGTTAGAGGGTTCCTCGGGCGTTCGAATTATATTTCCAGATTCATTTCCCACATGACTGCAATACGTGAACCGATCTTTAAGTTGTTAAAGAAAGATCAAGGTTGTGTGTGGATAGATGACTTCCAAAGTGCATTTGAAAGTATTAAAGAATATCTACTTGAGCCTCCTATCTTGCTCCCTCCTGTTTAAGGAAGACCATTGATTATGTATCTGACAATGTTAGATGATTCCATGGGCTGTATTCTGGGACAACAAGATGAAATAGGGAAGACAAAGTATGCCATTTATTATCTCAGTAGAAAGTTTATTGATTGTGAGTCGCGATATTCCATGCTGGAAAAGACATGTTGTGCTCTGGCCTGGGCGGCATAACGATTGCGGCAGTATATGTTGAATCACACTACTTGGTTGATCTCCAAAATGGATCCAATCAAGTACATTTTTGAATAGTCTGCTCTTAGTGGGAGAATTGCCCACTGGAAGATGCTGTTATCTGAATATGACATTGAATATCACACTCAAAAAGCTATTAAAAGTAGCATGTTGGCAGATTATCTTGCTCACCAACCAGTTGATGATTATCAGTCTGTGATGTATGATTTCCCTGATGAGGATCTGATGTTTCTGAAAGTGAAAGATTGTGATGAACAATTGCATGAGGAAGGTCCTGATCCTGAATCTCGCTGGAGTATGATATTTGATGGAGCTGTGAATGCTTATGGTAAAGGAATTGGTTTTGTGATTGTCACTCCACATGGATCACATTTTCCTTTTACTACAAGGTTGACATTTGATTGTACTAATAATATGGCAGAATATGAGGCTTGCACCATGGGTCTCAAGGAAGCTATTGATCTCAGAATTAAAATTCTAGATGTGTATGGCGATTTATCTTTGGTAATAAATCAGATTAAAGGAGAGTGGGATACTCGTCACCCCGACTTGATCCCTTACAAATATTATGCTAGAAGATTGTTATCCTTCTTTAATAAAGTTGAATTCCATCACATCCCCCGAGACCAAAATCAAATGGCGGATGCTCTGGAAACTCTGGCTTCTATGTATCAAGTGAATACATAGAATGATATACCTCGAATTATAGTTCGGCGATTGGATAGGCCCGCTCATGTGTTCACTACAGAAGAGGTAGCAGATGAAAAACCTTGGTATTATGATATCAAGCATTTTCTCGAGACTCAGGAACACCCGATTGGAGCTTCAAATAAAGATAGAAAGACATTGAGAAGATTGGCTGGCAGCTTCTTCCTTGGTGAAAATGTGTTGTACAAGAGAAATTATGACATGGTCTTGCTCAGATGTGTGGATAGACACAAAGTAGACATGTTGATGCATGAGATTCATGAAGGTTCATTTGGCACTCATGCCAATGGACATTCGATGACTAAAAAGATGCTAAGGGCAGGTTACTATTGGTTGACAATGGAATCTGACTGTTATAAATTTGCAAAGAAGTTCCATAAATGCCAGATTTATGCGGACAAAATACATGTGCCTCCGACACTTCTCAAGACTGTCCATCACAATTCATCTCCGTATAGGCCGAAGATGAATGAGGCTGTTGAAGCTGCTAATAAGAATATCAAGAAGATCATCCAGAAGATGGTCGTTACTTGCTATACATGGATATCAGACATCTGTCCTCACTTCAACAGGAGCAACCCCGTTCTCCCTTGTGTATGGAATGGAAGTAGTGCTCCCAATCGAGGTTGAGATTCCCTCTTTGCGTGTGATAATGGAAACCAAGTTGTAAGAGGATGAATGGGTCTAAAACAGGTTTGACCAATTGAATTTGATCGAAGAGAATAGAATGACGGCTTTGTGTCATGGGCAGTTATATCAGAAGAGAATGAAGAAAGCTTTTGATAAGAAGGTCAAACCTCGTGAATTCAGAGAAGGTGACCTCGTGCTCAGGAAGATCTTGTCTTTTAACGCTGATTCTAGGGGAAAATGGACTCCCAATTTTGAAGGCCCGTATGTTGTCAAGAAAGCCTTTTCTGGCGGTGCATTAATTCTTGAAACTATGGATGGCGAGGAGTTCCCACGTCCCATGAATGCTGATGCAGTCAAGAAATACCTTGCCTAAAGAAATAAAAAGAACGACTCGCTAAGTTGAAAACCTGAAAGGGCGGCTTAGGCAAAAAGGAGCGTCTTGGTAGGCCGAAAGTCCTAAAGGGCGGTCTAGGAAAAAATTAGAGACATAAATAGAATAAAATTTCTCGCTAAGTTGAAAACCCGCAAGGGAAGCTTAGGCAAAAGTTAGGGACTTTCTTGGCAAGTAACTACATCACACAATACTTGATCATTGAAGCAACAATCTTCTTGGATCCTCACCATACTTCAACGGAAGCTGCTGCTAAGAATTTCAAAGTTGTTAGAGGGAATAGTGGTTATTGTATCTCAATGTATCTTTTCCATTATCATGGAGTCTCGCCATTCGCAGACTACCATTCTATCAATAAAATTTGAGCTTTTACCCAATTCTTTGTATTTCTTATTTTATTCAGCTTACAAAGACTCCATTTATTATTGATAATAATTTTCAAAGCTAAAAGATTAAATAACAAAATTAATTTTCAAAAAGAATTTACAACTTACTTTTACTTTAAATTTTGTGATTCAAGGGGAAAATAAAAGTGGTGATCCCAGGAATGGATGAACTCCAGTAATTTTTGGGAAGTTTTGTTTCTCCCAAGAAGGTTTTCTCAGGTCATTTTCGCTGGTATGTGCATGGTTTTTGTATATTGAAGACGATACCAATTGGTGTAAGGTGTGGTATTGGGTTTGTGATCCCATTGGTCCCAGTCATGTCTTGGTTCATTTTTCATTTTGAGTTTGCATGATATGAAGACTCAATCCCAGATTCCCCAATGAAATCTTCCCTCATATGAGAAAGGTCTTGTTCGCTTGGTGTGATGAGATGGAGCTATTTTCAAAATGTCGCTCTTTCTGCAATATTGGCATTATTGTTGGTGTTTATTTCCCAGGAAACTAGACCAGGGCAGCATATTTTCTAAGAAGTGTTGAGACAGTCGTCAACTTTTGGGTTTTCACCTGCTCAGTGTTGGGTTTGATTTAAAATCTCCATGAGTTTGACATTTTTCTATAATGTTGACTTCTTGATTCTCCAGGAAGGCTATCTCAGGGCATCTTTTGTTGGAATAAGTTTGCATGATATGAAGACTAAATCTGAGATTCCCCAGTGAAGACTTTGCTATTTGATAAAAGTCTTTTCTCCCCGTGCATGCTGAATTGGACTCATTTGTGAAGCATCTCCCTTTCAGAAGTACTTGCATTTTGTTTGATTGCCCGATAATCAGGCAATGGCAATGTTTTATTTAAGAAGTGTAGAAGCATTTGTCAATTTTTTGGGTTTTCTCCCACCAAGTGCTGGGTTTGATTTAAAATCCCCATAATTTTGATTTCTTGCTGTTATGTTTGACTTCTTAACTCTCCAAGTTGTTATCCCCATGAGGTTTCATAATTTCTCCCCAGAGAAGTTGGTGCAATACTTACTCTCAATAGTGAAGAACGTATCTCTGGTCTCCCCAGTGAAGAAAGTATTTGAGTTTCCCCTCTTAGATGTGGTGTTGGTCTCCCCAATGAAGTCAGCACGAGGTCCCCAGTTGATATCTCGATGATGAGGCGTTATCTCCCCTAGTGAAGTTTGTATGATATTTCCCCAATGAAGTCAGCTCGAGATCCTCAGTTGATGTTTTGACGATATGGTTTCCATCTTCCTTATTTGAAATCAGTATTGCAATCCCCTGTAGAAGTGTGGACCATGAAAAAACTTGTTTCCCTATTGAAGTCGGAGTGATATTCCTTGGTGAAGCCTGAAGAAGGATGTTATATCCCCGTATCTGTATCTGTATTGTTTTGTCGCTATGATTTGTTTATTTCCGGATTATGTTCCTTCCCAATGAAGTTAAGCCACATAATAGGATTTTGTTTCCTCAGTTGGTGCTTACTTTTTATGGAATGTTCATCTTGGATGTGATTTAGCCGAGTGTTGATTGTGCCCGAGTTAGTTTTGCCTTGTTATTCCCAGTGTTACATGTCTGTTTTGTCAGCATATACATTATAACACTCATGCATTCATACATACATCATGCATAGTTAAATTTAGCAAATCATTTATCATTCACATTCGTTAATATTTTGTTGACGTATTACCCTGTTTTGCAGATGTTGTACCCCAAAATTTTCCCTCCCATATTTCTCAAGACATGTCAAGAATAATCTCCAAGTGACTCAAGTTAGCTCAAGAGATTGGACAGTCAAATCACCTCCTAAGGCAGTCAAATTCAAAATTAGGGTTTTGTGTTGCGTCAAGGTCCTTACATCCAAATGACCTCTAGTGCTTCCCAATGTCCTAATATTCTCTCAAGTTCATCCATGTAAAATTTCAAGCCTTGCAGAGAAAGTTTGGTCAATCAATTGCTCAAAAGGTCCAAAAATCGACTGTGCTAGGGAAAAAGTCAACTGTGACCTACAAATAGTTAAACCTCAATATTTTTTGTCAACATTATCATTTTGAAGTATAATTCATCATTTGATCAAGGGTTTATCATTATTCATCAAGGATTGCTCAAGATTCATCAAGATTCAAAGGTTGCTAAATTAGGGTTTTGTAGGAAAAGTCAACTCAACTTTGACCAAGCATAACTTTCTCATAATTTATGATAAATGACCCATCCAAAGCTCATTTTTAATAGGATACAATTTTATACAATCCATATTCACACCCCAAGATCAAGAAATGCTCTCACAAAAAGTTACAAATTTGGACATTATAGGTCATTTTTGAAAGTCAACAAAAACACCTTTTTTACCAAAGCTTATAACTTGAGCATGGAATATCAAAATGAGATGAGACCAAAAGGGTTGGTTAGAGGACATATCAAGGTTTCTAAAAAGTCCAATAGTATAGGAAGTTTTAGAGGTCGTCCTCTTGTCCAAAGATCATAGTTTCCTCGAAACGGTTGCCCCGGAAAAATGATCTAAGACATTAGGGTTACCGCTAAGGCGCCCTAACATTGCTTTAGTGACCATACGTCCCTTAATCGAATTGACCCGAAAATTCCAACGACGGTGCTACCTACTCCTCAATAGTGGGATAGCATTGTCTAAAGGACATTTGTACAGATTAATTCCTTTTTCAAGTAGGTAGATAGTTATTAAGTACTTGCTCATTCTAAAACAAAACAAAACTTTTCGCACTTACACTCCTTTCAAACAAAAACTCTTTTCAAACCCACAAACACAAAGAAAAGTAAACTTTTGAAAACACAATGAGCAATTACCTAAGAGCCCGTGGATAACCACAGATAGAAAGGGTGCTAACACCTTCTCTTTCTATAATCTACCTCCCGAGCCCGAGAAATATCTCAAAAAGGAATTTTTCTATGCTTTTGTCCTTTCCTTGTTGGATAAAATAAAAGACGGTGGCGACTCTTGCTCACCGCAACATTTTGCGAAAACAAACGCAAAACGTGAACCAACATTTCAAAACAGTCGGTTCTTTTCCCACCGATCACAGAACTGGCGACTCTGCTGGGGAAATTTTAAGTGAGGTGTACCTTAGGATTAGATCATTGTGTTTTCAATTGTATGCTTTGTATGATTTATCTTTGTGGGCTTGTATCGGAGTTCTATAGATCCTAACCTGGATCTGGGGATACCCTTTAGGTAAGTAGCAATAAACTATGAGGGAACTGTCCGGCATAGACCGACACGGTTGAAGCAGTAGCTACGTTGGTGTGGCACTTTAGTCTGTACTGATATCCCTTGTGTTGGAACGAGGAGAATATGGGTCTTCTAAGGGGTCATTAAGCACCAGCTGACCTTAGAACCTTAAATTGACCAACTTGGCCATAGAACAGTAGCAGTATGCTACATTCATTGAGACTAAACTCTCACGATGATTCTGGCTGCAAGAAAAGGTTGCTAAACTGGAATTATGACCGATTGAGGGTAGTCAGTGATATTGAGATCCTCTAGAACCCGGTTACTATTTTTAGGACAGGTTTAAACCAACTAAACTGAAAGAGGGTAGTACCTAAGCTCCATGCCAGCCTGAAATTTAAGGGCTCTTCAGTGTGACTTGTGTGCCTTTACCATGTTTGCTATTTGTGGATACTTGTGGTGTGCTCACTATCATGACATCATGTCATCATAACATTGCATACATCTTGCATAAGGACTAACCTATTTCAAAGACAAGAGGGATTTATCTTTGCTCTGTTTTGTAGGTCATCATGATGCCCATGCGTAAGAATACCATCCGGATCAACTTTGTCCAAGTCCCTACCTTGCTTAAAGAGTTGGTTGCCAAGATGCCTGACACTACTTCCTTCATCAGGAGGCATGGTTCTCTTCTCAGTTTGGTCACCTCCAAATTGGACAAGCAGATGATAAGTGTCCTAGTCCAGTTCTACAATCCGTTGTACCATTGTTTTACTTTTCAAGACTATCAACTGGTTCCCACCCTAGAAGAGTTCTCTGAGCTGCTCGGTATCTCTGTTCTGGAGCAGACCCCGTTTACTGGTTGGGAGAAGACCCTTAGGCCCGAAGAGATTGCTGCAGCCCTTCATTTGACTAAAGAGGAGGTAATGGCTAATTGGGAGACTAGGAGTGGAGCAAAAGGTTTTCTGACTAAGTTCCTGGTTGGCAAGGCTAACTACTTCTGGGATGGTCTAGACTTCAAGGCCTTCGAGGATATTCTGGATCTTCTGATTTATGGCTTGGTATTGTTTCCGAATCCTGACACTTTTGTTGATGTGAATGCCATAAAGATCTTCATCTCTCAAAACCCTGTACCCACTCTCTTGGGTGACATTTTTCATCAGCTCTATGCTCGTACTGCCTGAAAGCGGGGAACCTTGATGTGCTGTGCTCCTTTATTGTCGAGGTGGTTTATTTCGCACCTCCCTAAGTCAGTACTAAAGAACAAAGAAGGAATGGGCTGGGCTTATAGGGTGATGTCTCTTTCTCATAATGACATTATCTGGACTCTCAAAGGTATGGATGAGGTGACTATCATTGATCGCTGTGGAGAGTATCCTAATGTTCCATTGATAGGAACCCATGGAGGAATTTCTTACAACCCATGCTTAGCTCTCCGTCAGTTTGGAAGATCCAGAAGAGAAGGACCTCATGAGATGCTAATGCCTCATATCATCTTTGATTTTCAAGGGGATAGCGATGAGCAGCGTCGCAGATTCATAAGGGCTTGGGATAGAGTTCACCAATATGATCCACATGAGCTGGGCCCAAAGACTTCTCTGCCAATGGAGCCATATCTCAGATGGGTCCGTATCCGCACCCAAAAGTTGGGTATGCCATATGAAGTCGTCCGGCCTATCACTCTTGAAGTTGCTAATGAAGAAGGGGTTCTTCCAACCATTCTCCATCCTTATATGCCCACTGACAGTGGGGCACTGAAGAGATCTTGGATGCAACTGCGGGAGGAACGGGATTCTTACCGAGAGAAGTTCAATGAACAAGAGCAGAAGATCCAGAAGTTGACTAGACAGTTAGAGAATGAGCGTATTCTCAACGATTATGTCCGCACTGATAAGAAGAGGCCATGGGAGCATTGATGGGCCTTTGATGATTTCCTTTCCAGTTTTATTTTTACTTTTCAGTATTTCTTTTCATGTAACGCCTTAATGGCATCAGTTGAACAATTTGAATTCTAAAGTTTATCTAATAAAGTGTGTTTCCTTTCTTGTTTACAAATTTGAATCTCAATTGTCTTTGAAATCATAGTCATACACATTTCATCCCATGCACTTCATAAACAGGTACCCATTACAGGTCTCTTATCTTCTTCGCTGTTTATTTCAGCGCTCACTCATCATGTCTGCTGAACCTTCAACTGAGCAAGCTATCAACGCCCTCCAGGCCCAGAATGCCCAATTTCAAGAGTTGTTCATGAGCCTAGCTAAGGGTCAGCAGGACCTGAAGACCTTGATTTTGAAAGAGAAGAAGAAGAAGAAGAAGAGGACCATCCTGTTTAACACAGGGCACATGTTTGGAAATAGGCTACAGAATGAAGTTGATCTGACCACATTATCTGGAGGGAAAGATAGTCCACAAGAAAGGAGGGCTCCTAGCCCTGTGGTCTCCGACAACGAGACGGACTACGATGAAGAATAGTATCCTCCTGCCGAAGATACATACAAGCAACTGGAAGACCGGTTGAGTGCTATGGAGGTTTAAAAGGTGCCTGGTCTGGATTTTGGTGATCTAGGTCTGTCATCTGGGGTAGTCATTCCCTATAAATTCAAGGCACCGGCCTTTGCTAAGTATGACGGAGTTTCTTGTCCGAAGCTGCACCTCCGGTCATATGTGAGGAAGATTCAGCCTTACACTGCTGATAAGAACCTATGGATCCATTTCTTTCAAGACAGTCTCTCAGGAACTCAGCTTGAGTGGTTCTATCAGTTGGACGGAGCCAGTATCTGCAGCTGGGAAGATTTGGCTACTGCATTCTACAGGAAGTATCAGTACAACTCCGACCTCGCTCCTACGCAGACCCAACTCCAGGGTATGTCAATGGGAACGGGTGAAGGATTCAAATATTATGCCCAGAAGTGGAGAGACCTCGCCGGAAGAGTACAACCACCCTTAGCTGATCGGGAATTTGTTGACATGTTTTTGGGGACCATGTCTGGTCCATTTTTCAACCATCTAATTGGAAGCTCTTCATATGGGTTTACAGAGCTTATTTTTACCGGTGAAAGGATAGAAGTTGGTATTAAGGCTAGTAAGATACAGAAGGGTGCTTCATCAAGCACCGAGAAGAAGTCATTTAAGAAAGAGTCCAGTGCTGTCTACAGTGCAAGAAGACAGAATAGACCCGAACACCGCCAAGCTGTTAATGCGGTTGTTATTTCAAAACCTGTTGGTGCTCCGCAGCACAACAATTAACAAAAGGATGAGAGACCTCGAAGGCAATTCACCCGTCTCAGCATGACCTTATCTCAGATTCTGCCACAGTTGCTGAAGACTAATATGGTGGTTCTAAAGGAAGCCCCGAAGAATCCAAATACCACGTCACCGAGGTATAACCCTAATGCCCACTGTGCTTTTCACTCTGATAGCCCGGGGCATAATACAAATGATTGTTGGGTTTTGAAGAACAAGGTGCAAGACTTGATCGATGCAAACGAGATCGAGTTTGGAGCACCAGAGAAGCCTAAACAAGATGCATGGGTGAATGCTATCAGGGATGATGATGATGAAGAGTTTGATATTGACAGTTGGATCTACCCGACTGCCAATGGAGGATTAAGCATTTGAATAGCGAAGGATTCTATGCCCGTTTCAGTTATCACCCAGTAATGAAAATTTTTGTTTTGAATATGTAACAGACAATGCTTTAAACTTTATGGCCCGGTGTCTTACCCGGGGCACTGTGGTTTCATTTGTGAGGGCTTTTGTGTGTCATTTTCATATATCATTAATAAAAGCATTGGATGTTTCTTGCATTTCAAATTTTGCGCTCCTTGTTTTTCTTTATTATATATTGTAAAACAGCTATTTTACACACACTCACATATACAGGTCCACATCCACTCTGGATCTCACTGGTAACGACTCTGCTACTGCCAGTTATGACTACGAAAATCCGATCAACTTAGCCGACAACGAAGGTGAAGATGATTGTGAAGTTCCTGGTGAACTTGCAAGACTGTTACTTCAAGAAGAGAGGGCCATTCAGCCACATGAAGAGCCAGTGGAAACAGTGAATCTGGGTACCGAGACAAATAAGAAAGAGGTCAAGATCGGTGCAAATCTGGAAGCTAGTGTGAAACAACGGTTAATTCAGATGCTGTGTGACTACGTTGAGATCTTTGCCTGGTCTTACAAAGATATGCTTGGGTTGGATACTGATATTGTGGTTCATCGCCTGCCTACCAAGGAAGACTGTCCTCCAATGAAACAGAAGGTTCGCCGTATGCGCCCAGAGATGTCTGAGAAAATTAAGGTTGAAGTTATGAAACAGTTTGACGCCGATTTTCTAGCAGTTACTTCTTACCCTCAGTGGGTGGCCAATGTGGTTTCAGTGCCGAAGAAAGATGGTAAGGTCCGAATGTGTGTTGATTACAGGGATTTGAACAGGGAAAGCCCCAAGGATGACTTCCCTCTACCTCATATCGACGTTCTGGTTGACAACACCGCTCAGCATAAGGTCTTCTCCTTCATGGATGGCTTCTCTGGTTATAACCAGATTAAAATGGCTCCCGAAGACATGGAGAAGAAAACATTTGTTACTCAGTGGGGTACCTTTTGCTACAAGGTCATGCCTTTTGGACTGAAGAATGCTGGGGCAACATATCAGTGTGCCATGGTTGCTTTGTTTCATGAAATGATCCATCATGAGATTACAGTATACGTCGACGATATGATTGCAAGGTCTCATACTGAGGAGGAACACCTTGACCATCTACAGAAGCTGTTTGACAGGCTGAAGTTGTACAAGCTGAGGTTAAACCCAAACAAGTGCACCTTCAGAGTGAGATCTGGTAAGCTACTGGGTTTCGTCGTAAGCGACAAAGGTATTCAAGTGGATCCGGCAAAAGTGAAAGCCATACAGGAGATGCCAGCTCCCAAAACAGAGAAAGAAGTCAGAGGCTTTCTGGGACGACTGAATTATATTTCCTGATTCATCTTGCACCTAATAGCTACTTGTGAGCCAATCTTCAAGCTTCTTAAGAAATATTAAGTGGTACGTTGGAACGATGAATGTCAGGCCGCTTTCGAAAGGATTAAAGAGTATCTCCAAGAGCCACCTGTTGAAGGGAAACCTCTGATCTTATACTTGACAGTACTCGAAAACTCAATGGGGTGTGTGCTGGGTCAGCATGATGAGTCTGGCCGAAAAGAGCATGCTATTTATTACCTTAGCAAAAAGTTTACCGACTGTGAGACCCGATACTCACTGCTCGAGAAAACTTGTTGCGCTTTGGCATGGGCTGCTCGCCGGCTAAGACAGTATATGTTGACTCACACTACTTTGTTGATATCAAAGATGGATCCAATCAAGTATATCTTCGAAAAGCCTGCCTTGTCCAGAAGAATAGCAAGATGGCAGATGATCTTGACTGAGTATGACATCCAGTACACGACTCAAAAGGCAATCAAGGGAAGTGTATTGGTAGACCATTTGGCACATCAGGCAGTGGATGATTACCAGTCTATGAACTTTGAATTTACGGACGAGAATATCATGTTGATAACGGATTATGAGACACCTGGACCGGATGAAGGACCTGAGGAAGGATCCCGATGGTCTATGTACTTTTATGGAGCTTCGAACGCTTTGGGTAATGGGATTGGCGCCGTGATTATATCTCCTAAAGGCTCTCATACTCCATTCACCGCCCGACTATGTTTCAACTGCACCAACAATATGGCGGAGTATGAAGCATGCATTATGGGTCTTCGAGCCGCAATTGACCTAAGGATTAAGTTTCTAAGTGTCTTCGGAGATTCCGCTCTCGTGATCAGTCAGATCAAAGGCGAGTGGGATACGAAACACCCAAATCTTATTCCTTACAAGGAGTATGTATTGATGTTGCTTCCCCATTTCGAGGAGATAACCTTTGAACACTTCCCTAGAGAGGAGAATTAGTTGGCGGACGCGTTAGCTACGATGTCTTCTATGTTCAAAGTAAATTGGGACAACGAAGCTCCCTGAATCATCATTGAAAGATTGGACGAACCTGCACATTGCTGTGATCTTGAGACTGAAGAAGTAACAGAAAATCCCTGGTATCATGAGGTGAAGAGGTATCTTGAAGCTCAGGAGTACCCCGAGGGTGCATCTGTTAATGATAAGAAGTTTCTGAGGAGGTTCACGGCGAAGTTCTTCATCAGCAATGACATCCTTTACAAGCGTAACCATGATTCAACTTTACTGCGTTGCATGGATAATAATGAAGCAAAAAGGATCATGACGGAGTTACATAAAGGTACTTTTGGAACTCACTCCAATGGACACACCATGGCAAAGAAAATCCTTCGGGCAGGATATTATTGGTCCACAATGAAAGCTGACTGTTATCAACATTCTCGGACATGTCACAAGTGCCAAGTCTATGCTGATAAGGTGCACGTACCTCCAGTTCCTCTGAACGTCTTGACGGCACCGTGGCCTTTTACAATGTGGGGCATTGATATGATCGGCGAGATCAGACCGACAGCATCTAACGGCCATCATTTTATCCTGGTAGCAATTGATTACTTTATGAAGTGGGTTGAAGCAGCTTCCTTTGCTATGGTAACCAAGAACGTCGTGGCACGGTTCATTTGGCATAATCTGATTTGTCGATACAGTGTACCAGAGAGGATTATTATGGACAATGGTACCAATCTTAACAACAAGATGATCACCGAGCTCTACAAGCAGTTCAAGATACAACATCATAACTCTTCTCCGTACCGGCCGAAGATGAATGGGGCTGTAGAAGCGGCTAATAAGAACATTAAGAAGATTGTGCAGAAGATGACAGTGACATATAAAGATTGGCATGAGATGTTACCATTTGCTCTTCATGGGTACCGTACGTCAACAGGGGCAACACCCTACTCCTTGGTATATGGCATGGAGGCAGTCTTGCCTATCGAAGTTCAAATACCCTCTCTTCGGATCATGAAAGATGCAGGTTTAAGTGAAGATGACTGGATTCAGATCCGGCTTGATCAGTTAAACCTAATCGATGAAAAGAGACTTACTGCTATTTGTCATGGTCAGACGTACCAAAAACGGATGATCAAGGCATTTAACAAGAAAGTTAGGCAACAAGAGTATCAAGTTGGGGACCTGGTAATCAAGCGCATCATTCTACCTCAAGGTGATCCCAGGGGAAAATGGACCCCTACTTACGAAGGGCCATTTGTGGTTAAGAACATTTTCTCAGGCGGAGCTATGATCCTAACCACCATGGATGGTGACGACCTTCCTCACCCCATCAATGCAGACATAGTAAAAAGATACTATCCATAATCAAAGACCCGCTAGGTTGACCGGCCTAGGCAAAAATAAGGGCTTCCCGGCGAACCAAAAGGGTTTGGGCAAAAATAAGGGATGAAAATGAAAAAAATCTGTACACCCAGCAAGTCGAAAACCTGAAAAGGCGGCTTGGGCAAAAATGGGTATCCCGGTGGACTGAAAACCCGAAAGGGCTGTCCAGGAAAAAATTAGGGATCAAAGCGTAACACTATGTCTCATTGGATCACCTTGCATCCAAACTTCGGTATCGACTGTCAAGCTCGAACGACACTAATCAATCAGATCCATCTTCAACCAGTAGCAAAGTGATGAGATTCTCAAAGACATAAAGGCAATAGTAGAGTTGGAACCCAGTGGCATTGTTCACATAGCTGTTTTCTTTTCTTTTCACAATTTGTATAAATTCTATTTGTTCGACGACGTTCTCTCACTAGGACGTCAGCCTCTTGTACAAAAACGCCTATTTACTGGCCAAACTTCAAATTCAATACAAATTCATTTCCAAAAAAATATGTTTTTATCTGTTTTGTTTTGCAAAGAACGTCCAATGTTCATTTTTGATATATGCATTTGACATTAATTGCTACTCATAAATATTTACATGTGAAACAAAGATGAATTACTGGTAACATTAGAAGCAGAGGGAATAAGAATTGTCCGAACTGTGTAGTTTCTTTGTCCACCAGGTACCGAGGTAGGTTCAGCCGAAGAATACAGCTAAGGTACTTTCACTCCCCACAGAGTAAGACAGTAACGGTATCTCTCCCTCAGCTGAGACTTGCAACTATGAACAACTCAACAATACTCTCCCCAAGCATAGTTCATCCACCATCTGCGCTAAAAAGGTTTGGTATCCCCAAAAGGTCTTAATATTCCCCAGCAGAGTATAAAGATATTCCCCAGAAAGTATAAGAGTACCCCCGACAGTTTTAATATTCCTTAACAGAGTATAAGAATGTTCCTTGGAAGAATACATGATACCCTAGTGGAGCCATTTCCCCAGCACGGTATGAAAAGAGCTTCCCCAGCAGAGTTGAATCATCTTCCCCAGTAGACTCTGGAAGCTTACCCCCAGCGGAGTACAAAATAAATCTCCCCAGCCAAATTTAGAGGGTTATCCACACAAGAGTCTAACAGGGTTATCCTCAGCAAGTTGCAACTGAAAGATCATCCCCAGCAAAGTTCTTTCTTTCCCTGAACAGGAGTTCAATCCTCAACAGATTCAATATCACCGGCAACGGTAATCCATCCCCAGCGGAGTTCATCATTGAAATCCCCAACAGAGCTTATCAACAGAATCCCTAGCGGAGTTTATCGTTAAAATCTTCAGCAGAATATCTCTCCCCCACAGAATAATTCCCCACAGAGTAATTTCTTCATCAGTTTATTCCCCAACGGAGTTATCCTCCTGCAAGTTTATCATCTTCGTTCGTCATCCCCAGCGGAAACGAAGAACTCAACTCTATTCTCCAGCAGCTCCGGGATTTATTTTCCCCAGCTAAAACATCACATTTTCATACATCATGATACATGCATATACGCATCATACCATACAATCTCATTTATATTGAGAATATCATTGCCTGATCCATATCATGCATTGCATATGACTGACCTTTACCTTTCAGGAAAGATACAATTAAGTTCCCAGCTTAGTCGAAGACCTGACCTACTCTTAAATCTCAATTGAATTATCCTCGGTTGAATTTCAGATAAGGTTCTCAATCTCGACAGCTTCCCCACGTCAAAGTGTGGACGAGTACTATAACCTCAACGGTATACTACGTTGAGCACTAGTCAGTTCCTAGATCTTGATGTTTTCCTCCGTCATAGTGTGGACAGTTCTCTAATTTCAACAGTATACTACGTTGAAGACCAGACAGTTCCTAGATCTTGATGAAGATGTTTCCCTACGTCATAGTGTGGACGAGTGCTATAACCTCAATGGTATACTACGTTGAGAACAAGTTAGTTCCTAGATCTTGATGTTTTCCTCCGTCATAGTGTGGACGAGTTCTCTAATTTCAACGGTATACTATGTTGAAGACCAGACAGTTCCTAGATCTTAATGAAGATGTTTCCCTACGTCATAGTGTGGACGAGTGCTATAACCTCAACGGTATACTATGTTGAGCACTAGTCAGTTCCTAGATCTTGATGTTTTCCTCCGTCATAGTGTGGATGAGTTCTCTAATTTAAACGGTATACTATGTTGAAGACCAGACAGTTCCTAGATCTTGATGAAGATGTTTCCCTACGTCATAGTATGGACGAGTGGTATAACCTCAACGGTATACTACGTTGAGCACTAGTCAATTCCTAGATCTTGATGTTTTCCTACGTCATAGTGTGGACGAGTGCTATAACCTCAACGGTATACTACGTTGAGCACTAGTCAGTTCCTAGATCTTGATGTTTTCCTCCGTCATAGTGTGGACAGTTCTCTAATTTCAACGGTATACTACGTTGAAGACCAGACAGTTCCTAGATCTTGATGAAGATGTTTCCCTACGTCATAGTGTGGACGAGTGCTATAACCTCAACGGTATACTACGTTGAGCACTAGTCAGTTCCTAGATCTTGATGTTTTCCTCCGTCATAGTGTGGACAGTTCTCTAATTTCAACAGTATACTACGTTGAAGACCAGACAGTTCCTAGATCTTGATGAAGATGTTTCCCTACGTCATAGTATGGACGAGTGCTATAACCTCAATGGTATACTACATTGAGAACTAGTCAATTCCTAGATCTTGATGTTTTACTCCGTCATAGTGTGGACGAGTTCTCTAATTTCAACGGTATACTACGTTGAAGACCAGACAGTTCCTAGATCTTGATGAAGATGTTTCCCTACGTCATAGTGTGGACGAGTCCTATAACCTCAATGGTATACTATGTTGAGCACTAGTCAGTTCCTAGATCTTGATGTTTTCCTCCGTCATAGTGTGGATGAGTTCTCTAATTTAAACGGTATACTATGTTGAAGACCAAACAGTTCCTAGATCTTGATGACGATGTTTCCCTACGTCATAGTATGGACGAGTGCTATAACCTCAGTGGTATACTATGTTGAGCACTAGTCAGTTCCTAGATCTTGATGTTTTCCTACGTCATAGTGTGGACGAGTGCTATAACCTCAACGGTATACTATGTTGAGAACTAGTCAGTTCCTAGATCTTGATGAATATGTTTCCCTACGTCATAGTATGGACGAGTGCTATAACCTCGATGGTATACTACGTTGAGAACTAGTCAGTTCCTAGATCTTGATGTTTTCCTCCGTCATAGTGTGGACGAGTGCTATAACCTCAACGGTATACTACGTTGAGCACTAGTCAGTTCCTAGATCTTGATGAAGATGTTTCCCCCCAATTGCATTATGGACAGGTTTTTAAGACTCAACCGAGGCATTCTCTCAGTTGAAGTACAGGTAAGTTCCTAAATCTCAACAAAAGTTAGGTTTCCCCAGCGGAATCTTCTACAACAACAAGTATGCAAGTTCTCGCTAAGGAATCTCTTATGCGATCGACACTCCTGCAGATGGCATATGTAAGCCCATCCTCCTACCAACAATCTCCAAATGGCATCTGTAAGCCCATTCCCGACATCACAATGCTGATACTACACCATGCGAGTGCAAATTTATGGGCACTCTAGTGTTCAATTATCTTTCACCTTCGGATCACGAAAGGCTCGAAAGCCAATCTATATCCCCAGGTTTAAGAAAATTGAACAGGGGCAACTGTTGTACCCCAAAATTTTCCCTCCCATATTTCTCAAGACTTGTCAAGAATAATCTCCAAGTGACTCAAGTTAGCTCAAGAGATTGGACAGTCAAATCACCTCCTAAGGCAGTCAAATTCAAAATTAGGGTTTTGTGTTGCATCAAGGTCCTTACATACAAATTACCTCAAGTGCTTCCCAATGTCCTAATATGCTCTCAAGTTCATCCATGTAAAATTTCAAGCCTTGCAGAGAAAGTTTGGTCAGTCAGTTGCTCAAAAGGTCAAAAAATCGACTGTGCTAGGGCAAATGTCAATTGTGACCTAAAAATAGTCAAACCTCAAGATTTTTTTGTCAACATTCTCATTTTGAAGGATAATTCATCATTTTATCAAGGGTTGATCATGATTCATCAAGGATTGCTCAAGATTCATCAAGATTCAAAGGTTCCTAAATTAGGGTTTTGTAGGAAAAGTCAACTCAACTTTGACCAAGATTAACTTTATCATACTTTATGAGAAATGACCCATCAAAAGCTCATTTTAAAGAGGATTCAATTGACTAAAATCCATCTTCACACCCCAAGATCAATAAATGCTCTAACAAAAAGTTACAAATTTGGACATTATAGGTCATTTTTGAAAGTCAACAAAAACACCTTTTTTTCCAAAGCTTATAACTTGAGCATGGAATATCAAAATTATATTATACCACAATATTGGTTAGATGACATCTCAAGGTTTCTAAAAAGTCTAATAACACCTCCAAAAGTTAAAAATTGAAGAAGTTATGCATGGTTGAAGTTGGGTATTTTTCCAAAAGTGCAAAAAGTCAACTATCCTCAAAACTCCAAGTTTTTACAAAAGGGCCCACTTATTCCACTTGATTCGATTTTGTCACACCACACACGTGTCCTATCTTCAATTTCATGGCCATTCATTTATTTTGCTATTTTATTTGATTTTTATTGAATTAATTCATTTTAAATCAATATTAATCCAAATAAAATCCAAAAATTGATGGAATAAGATCTTTTTGATTGATACAGCTTTCAATTATCATGATGCACATAATCAAATTCGTATCAAGCCTTATTATGCACAAAATATCAGATTTGGACATTTTTGGAAGCTTTGTTAATGGAGAATAAATTCAAATCTCAAATCATCAATACACAAAGATTGGAAGCCCAAGATTTAACCTAATTGCTTGCTTGATACATATACAACATAGACACACACAAGACACGACCAAAAAAGTTGCAAGAAACGGCCAAACCAAAACTGAAAAAAGCTTGAAAAAGTTTGAGATAAAAATCTTGGTTATAGGCGAATTCAGTCCAAAAACTCAACGCTATCTCCTTGCTTGCAATCCACTGAAGCTATAGCAATCAGAACCAAGCCTTCTCATCGCCTGAAACACCCTGTAAGTCGTCCTGAACATAGCTCTGAACATGAAATCGTGAATCCATGTTCTTGCATCTTTTTGCCAAATTTTTTGTATATCATTTAATTTCGTTTTCATGGCCTTTAACGTAATACCCGAACCTAGGGTTTCCATTATTTGTTTTTAGGCATTTTTGATACAGGCAAAATCAAGACAAACCATGGACATGGTTGTGTTTAGGGAAGAGAGACGAACACAGTGATGTTCTCCATTTGCATTTATATGGCCTATAACTCATGTTAGGATGGCCCTAGGGATTTAGCTGCGGATGAAAATCCGCAGGTAAATGACCAGGTTTCGTTGAAGAAGATGAAGACGTGTATCTTCTTCACTGGCTCTTTCAAAATCTCGCGCTTTTTTTTTAATTTTATTCTGACATTTATTTGCTTTTTATATATTATGTTTGATTCCTAATCTTATAACAAAAGCGTGCATTAGCTCAGTTAGTAAAGGCGTTGTTGCAAAGACCTATGGGACCTGGGTTCGAATCCCAGGTCCCCCAAATTGCTTGTTATTATTTTGTCCCAGGTAATCAGGCGTGCTTCATCAAGTGTGATCCACCATACGCTTGCAAATCTCAACGTGCCAAATGGCCTTCAGGACAAATCTGGCGGCCATGAATGAAGGACTATCATGTGTCCAAGTCAACAAGCGCATAGGGAACTGGAAAAGTCAAAACAGGCTTGCATGTAAATGGGCCTCAAGTTGCCAGATTCACCTCCAAATCAGGCCCACACCCCCATTGGGTTATCTCTATCCTTTTTATATTTTTCTTATTTATTTGTTTTATTATTTTTATTTTTATCATTTAAAACTAACCAAATAATAATTTCCTTCATAAAATCAGAAAACAAAAAAAATATTATTTTTATTATTAATTTCATTATTTTATTTTTGTAAATAAATATTAATTAATTAACTTAGTCTTAAATAGGTTTAAACATTTAATATTTTTGCAATAAATTAAAACTAATGTAGAATTAGGTTTTTAATATTTTTAATCAATTTTATTTTATTTCCTTAAAAACTCAAAAAAATCCAAAAACACTTTCATTATTTAAATTAATTTAATTGTTCATTTAATTTAATCCCATTTAATTTAAAAAATAAGCAAAAATCTTTTCTTTAATAAAAAAGGGTCAAAACCCTAAAAATCCGCCGTTTTAATTTCTCGCACGCGTATTATTTTTATCCAATATTGTAATTGCTTCCAGTATGTAATAGCTTTTAATTAGGACTTTTAGTATTTATTGCTTTATTTTACTTTCCACAATTTAAATTAAAGGGTTTGTTTTTGGCGATGTAAATACCCGACGCCTTGTAATAGTTTAGATTTAATTTCGGCAAATTTAATTTCCGCAACTATACAATGTTAGATGTTTGATAATAGGGAATGCATGACAAGATCCAATGTACGAACTTAAAATCAACATAGCTCACCATGACATGTACAGATAAAATTAACCGAACTAACACACTCGCACATGCGCACTCTTAGGGTACACCTCACTTGGTTGACTTCGAAAGTGGTCATTGAGTATAGGAAGTTTTAGAGGTCGTCCTCTTGTCCAAAGATCATAGTTGCCTCGAAACGGTTGCCCCGGAAAAATGATCTAAGACATTAGGGTTACCGCTAAGGCGTCCTAACATTGCTTTAGTGACCACACGTCCCTTAATCGAATTGACCCGAAAATTCCAACGACGGTGCTACCTACTCCTCAATAGTGGGATAACATTGTCTAAAGGACATTTGTACAGATTAATTCCTTTTTCGAGTAGGTAGATAGTTCTTAAGTACTTGCTCATTCTAAAACAAAACAAAACTTTTCGCACTTATACTCCTTTCAAACAAAAACTCTTTTCAAACCCACAAACACATAGAAAAGAAAACTTTTGAAAACACAATGAGCAAGTACCTAAGAGCCCGTGGATAACCATGGATAGAAAGGGTGCGAACACCTTCCCTTTCTATAATCTACCTCCCAAACCCGAGAAATATCTCAAAAAGGAATTTTTCTGTGCTTTTGTCCTTTTCTTGTTGGATAAAATAAAAGACGGTGGCGACTCTTGCTCACCGCGACATTTTGCGAAAACAAACGCAAAACGCGAACCAGCATTCCAAAACAATCAGTTCTTTTCCCACCGATCACAGAACTGGCGAATCTGCTGGGGAAATTTTAAGTGAGGTGTACCTTAGGATTAGATCATTGTGTTTTCAATTGTATGCTTTGTATGATTTATCTTTGTGGGCTTGTATCGGAGTTCTATAGATCCTAACCCGGATCTGGGGATACCCTTTAGGTAAGTAGCAATAAACTGTGAGGGAACTGTCCGGCATAGACCGACACGGTTGAAGTAGTAGCTACGTTGGTGTGGCATTTTAGTCTGTACCGGTATCCCTTGTGTTGGAACGAGGAGAATATGGGTCTTCTAAGAGGTCATTAAGCACCAGCTGACCTTAGAACCTTAAATTGACCAACTTGGCCATAGAACAGTAGCAGTATGCTACACTCATTGAGACTAAACTCTCACGATGATTCCGGCTGCAAGAAAAGGTTGCTAAACTGGAATTATGACCGATTGAGGGTAGTCAGTGATATTGAGATCCTCTAGAACCCGGTTACTATTTTTAAGACAGGTTTAAACCAACTAAACTGAAAGAGGGTAGTACCTAAGCTCCATGCCAGCCTGAAATTTAAGGGCTCTTCAGTGTGACTTGTGTGCCTTTACCATGTTTGCTATTTGTGGATACTTGTGGTGTGCTCACTATCATGACATCATGACATCATAACATTGCACACATCTTGCATAAGGACTAACCTATTTCAAAGACAGGAGGGATTCATCTTTGCTCTGTTTTGTAGGTCATCATGATGCCCATGCGTAAGAATACCATCCGGATCAACTTTGTCCAAGTCCCTACCTTGCTTAAAGAGTTGGTTGCCAAGATGCCTGACACTACTTCCTTCATCAGGAGGCATAGTTCTCTTCTCAGTTTGGTCACCTCCAAATTGGACGAGCAGATGATGAGTGTCCTAGTCCAGTTCTACGATCCGCTGTACCATTATTTTACTTTTCAAGACTATCAACTGGTTCCCACCCTAGAAGAGTTCTCTGAGCTGCTCGGTATCTCTGTTCTGGAGCAGACCCCATTTACTGGTTGGGAGAAGTCCCTTAGGCCTGAAGAGATTGATGCGGCCCTTCATTTGACTAAAGAGGAGGTAATGGCTAATTGGGAGACTAGGAGTTAAGCAAAAGGTTTTCTGACTAAGTTCCTGGTTGGCAAGGTTAACTACTTCTGGGATGCCTAGACTTCAAGGCCTTCGAGGATATTCTGGCTCTTCTGATTTATGGCTTGGTATTGTTTCTGAATCCTAACACTTTTGTTAATGTGAATGCCATAAATATCTTCATCTCTCAGAACCCTGTACCCACTCTCTTGGGTGACATTCTTCATCAGCTCTATGCTCGTACTACCCGAAAGCAGGGAACCTTGATGTGTTGTGCTCCTTTATTGTCGAGGTGGTTTATTTCGCACCTCCCTAAGTCAGTACTAAAGAACAAAGAAGGAATGGGCTGGGCTTATAGGGTGTGTCTCTTTCTCATAATGACATTATCTGGACTCTCAAAGGTATGGATGAGGTGACTATCATTGATCGCTGTGGAGAGTATCCTAATGTTCCATTGATAGGAACCCATGGAGGAATTTCTTACAACCCATGCTTAGCTCTCCATCGGTTTGGAAGAGCCAGAAGAGAAGGACCTCATGAGATGCTAATGCCTCATATCATCTTTGATTTTCAAGGGGATAGCGACGAGCAGCGTCGCAGATTCATAAGGGCTTGGGATAGAGTTCACCAATCTGATCCACATGAGCTGGGCCCAAAGACTTCTCTGCCAATGGAGCCATATCTCAGATGGGTCCGTATCCGCGCCCAAAAGTTGGGTATGCCATATGAAGCCGTCCGGCCTGTCACTCTTGAAGTTGCTAATGAAGAAGGGGTTCTTCCAACCATTCTCCATCCTTATATGCCCACTGACAGTGGGGCACTGAAGAGATATTGGATGCAACTGCGGGAGGAACGAGATTCTTACCGAGAGAAGTTCAATGAACAAGAGCAGAAGATCCAGAAGTTGACTAGACAGTTAGAGAATGAGCGGATTCTCAACGATTATGTCCGCACTGATAAGAAGAGGCCATGGGAGCATTGATGGGCCTTTGATGATTTCCTTTCCAGTTTTATTTTTACTTTTCAGTATTTCTTTTCATGTAACGCCTTAATGGCATCAGTTGAACAATTTGAATTCTAAAGTTTATCTAATAAAGTGTGTTTCCTTTCTTGTTTACAAATTTGAATCTCAATTGTCTTTGAAATCATAGTCATACACATTTCATCCCATGCACTTCATAAACAGGTACCCATTACAGGTCTCTTATCTTCTTCGCTGTTTATTTCAGCGCTCACTCATCATGTCTGCTGAACCTTCAACTGAGCAAGCTATCAAGGCCCTCCAGGCCCAGAATGCCCAATTTCAAGAGTTGTTCATGAGCCTAGCTAAGGGTCAGCAGGACCTGAAGACCTTGATTTTGAAAGAGAAGAAGAAGAAGAAGAAGAAGAGGACCATCCTGTTTAACACATGGTACAGGTTTGGAAACAGGCTACAAAATGAAGTTGATCTGACCACATTATCTGGAGGGAAAGATAGTCCACAAGAAAGGAGGGCTCCTAGCCCTGTGGTCTCCGACAACGAGACGGACTACGATGAAGAACAGTATCCTCCTGCCGAAGATAGATACAAGCAACTGGAAGACCGGTTGAGTGCTATGGAGGTTCAAAAGGTGCCTGGTCTGGATTTTGGTGATCTAGGTCTGTCATCTGGGGTAGTCATTCCCCACAAATTCAAGGCACCAGCCTTTTCTAAGTATGACGGAGTTTCTTGTCCGAAGCTGCACCTCCGGTCATATGTGAGGAAGATTCAGCCTTACACTGCTGATAAGAACCTATGGATCCATTTCTTTCAAGACAGTCTCTCAGGAACTCAGCTTGAGTGGTTCTATCAGTTGGACGGAGCCAGTATCTGCAGCTGGGAAGATTTGGCTACTGCATTCTATAGGTAGTATCAGTACAACTCCGACCATGCTCCTACGCGTACCCAACTCTAGGGTATGTCAATGGGAACGGGTGAAGGATTCAAAGATTATGCCCAGAAGTGGAGAGACCTCACCTGAAGAGTACAACCACCCTTAGCTGATCGGGAACTTGTTGTCATGTTTTTAGGGACCCTGTCTGGTCCATTTTTCAACCATCTAATTGGAAGCTCTTCATCTGGGTTTACAGATCCTATTTTGATCGGTGAAAGGATAGAAGCTGGTATTAAGGCTGGTAAGATACAGAAGGGTGCTTCATCAAGCACCGGGAAGAAGCCGTTTAAGAAAGAGTCCAGTGTTGTCTACAGTGCAAGAAGACAAAATAGACCTGAACATCGCCAAGCTGTTAATGCGGTTGTTATTTCAAAACCTATTGGTGCTCCGCGACACAACAATCAACAAAAGGATGTGAGACCTCGAAGGCAATTCACCTGTCTCAGCATGACCTTATCTCAGATTCTGCCACAGTTGTTGAATACTAATCTGGTGGTTCTAAGGGAAGCCCCGAAGAATCCAAATACCACAACATCGAGGTATAACCCTAATGCCCGCTGTGCTTTTCACTCTGATAGCCCGGGGCATAATACAAATGATTGTTGGGTTTTGAAGAACAAGGTACAAGACTTGATCGATGCAAAGGAGATCGAGTTTGGAGCACCAGAGAAGCCTAAACAAGATGCAGGGGTGAATGCTATCAGGGATGACGTTGATGAAGAGTTTGATATCGACAGTTGGATCTACCCGACTGCCAATGGAGGATTAAGCAAGTGGACAGCGAAGGATTCTGTGCCCGTTTCACTTATCACCCAGTAATGAAGCTTTTTGTTTTGAATATGTAACAAACAATGTTTTAAACTTTATGGCCCGGTGTCTTACCCGGGGAACTGTGGTTTCATTTGTGAGGGCTTTTGTGTGTCATTTTCATATATCATTAATAAAAGCATTGGACGTTTTTTGCATTTCAAATTTTGCGCTCCTTGTTTTTCTTTATTATATATTGCAAAACAGCTATTTTACACACACTCACATATACAGGTCCACATCCACTCTGGATCTCACTGGTAACGACTCTGCTACTGCCAGTTATGACTTCAAAAATCAGATCAACTTAGCCGAAGACGAAGGTGAAGATGATTGCGAAGTGCCTGGTGAACTTGCAAGACTGTT
Source organism: Vicia faba (assembly GCA_948472305.1). Taxonomy (NCBI): domain Eukaryota; kingdom Viridiplantae; phylum Streptophyta; class Magnoliopsida; order Fabales; family Fabaceae; genus Vicia; species Vicia faba. The sequence goes on from OX451741.1 coordinate 78,435,975, forward strand.
ACTTCAAGAAGAGAGTGCCATTCAGCCACATGAAGAGCCAGTGGAAACAGTGAATCTAGGTACCGAGACATACAAGAAAGAGGTCAAGATCGGTGCAAATTTGGAAGCTAGTGTGAAACAACGGTTAATTCAGATGCTGTGTGACTACGTTGAGATATTTTCCTGGTCTTACAAAGATATGCCTGGGTTGGATACTGATATTGTGGTTCATCGCCTGCCTACCAAGGAAGACTGTCCTCCAGTGAAACAGAAGGTTCGCCGTATGCGCCCAGAGATGTCTGAGAAAATTAAGGTTGAAGTTATGAAACAGTTTGACGCTGGTTTTCTAGCAGTTACTTCTTACCCTCAGTGGGTGGCCAATGTGGTTCCAGTGCCGAAGAAAGATGGTAAGGTCCAAATGTGTGTTGACTACAGGGATTTGAACAGGGCAAGCCCCAAGGATGACTTCCCTCTACCTCATATCGACGTTCTGGTTGACAACACCGCTCAGCACAAGGTATTCTCCTTCATGGATGGCTTCTCCGATTATAATCAGATTAAAATGGCTCCCGAAGACATGGAGAAGACAACTTTTGTTACTCAGTGGGGTACCTTTTGCTACAAGGTCATGCCTTTTGGACTGAAGAATGCTGGGGCAACATATCAGCGTGCCATGGTTGCTTTGTTTCATGACATGATCCATCATGAGATTGAAGTATACGTCGACGATATGATTGCAAGGTCTCAGACTGAGGAGGAACACCTTGACCATCTGCAGAAGCTGTTTGACAGGCTGAAGTTGTACAAGCTGAGGTTAAACCCGAACAAGTGCACCTTCGGAGTGAGATATGGTAAGCTACTGGGTTTCGTAAGCGACAAAGGTATTCAAGTGGATCCGGGAAAAGTGAAAGCCATACAGGAGATGCCAACTCCCAAAACAGAGAAAGAAGTCAGAGGCTTTCTAGGACGACTAAATTATATTGCCCGATTCATCTCGCACCTAACTGCTACTTGTGAGCCAATCTTCAAGCTTCTTAAGAAAGATCAAGTGGTACGTTGGAACGATGAATGTCAGGCCTCTTTCGAAAGGATTAAAGAGTATCTCTAAGAGCCACTTATTCTGATGCCACCAGTTGAAGGGAGACCTCTGATCTTATACTTGACAGTACTCGACAACTCAATGGGGTGTGTGCTGGGTCAGCATGACGAGTCTGGCCGAAAAGAGCATGCTATTTATTACCTTAGAAAAAAGTTTACCGACTGTGAGACCTAATACTCACTGCTCGCGAAAACTTGCTACGCTTTGGCATGGGCTGCTTGCCGGCTAAGACAGTATATGTTGACTCACACTACTTTGTTGATATCAAAGATGGATCCAATCAAGTATATCTTCGAAAAGCCTGCCTTATCCGGAAGAATAGCAAGATGGCAGATGATCTTGACTGAGTATGACAACCAGTACACGACTCAAAAGGAAATCAAGGGAAGTGTATTAGTAGACCATTTGGCACACCAGGCAGTGGATGATTACCAGTCTATGAACTTTGAATTTCTGGACGAGAATATCATGTTGATAACGGATTGTGAGACACCTGGACCGGATGAAGGACCTGAGGAAGGATTCCGATGGTCTATGTACTTTGATGGAGCTTCGAACGCTTTGGGTAATGGAATTGGCGCCGTGATCATATCTCCTAAAGGCTCTCATACTCCATTCACCGCCCCACTATGTTTCAACTGCACCAACAATATGGCGGAGTATGATGCGTGCATTATGGGTCTTCGAGCTGCAATTGACCTAAGGATTAAGTTTCTAAGTGTCTTCAGAGATTCTGCTCTCGTGATCAGTCAGATCAAAGGCGAGTGGGATACGAAACACCCAAATATTATTCCTTACAAGGAGTATGTATTGACGTTGCTTCCCCATTTTGAGGAGATAACCTTTGAACACTTCCCTAGAGAGGAGAATCAGTTGGCGGACGCGTTAGCTACGATGTCTTCTATGTTCAAAGTAAATTGGGACAACGAAGCTCCCCGAATCATCATTGAAAGATTGGACGAACCTGCACATTGTTGTGATCTTGAGACTGAAGAAGTAACAGAAAAGCCCTGGTATCATGAGGTGAAGAGGTATCTTGAAGCTCAGGAGTACCCCGAGGGTGCATCTGTTAATGATAAGAAGTTTCTGAGGAGGTTCGCGGCGAAGTTCTTCATCAGCAATGACATCATTTACAAGCGTAACCCTGATTCAAATTTACTGCGTTGCATGGATAAGAATGAAGCAAAAAGGATCATGACGGAGTTACATGAAGGTACTTTCGGAACTCACTCCAGTGGACACACCATGGCAAAGAAAATCCTTCGGGCAGGATATTATTGGTCCACAATGGAAGCCGACTATTATCAACATTCTCGGACATGTCACAAGTGCCAAGTCTATGCTGATAAGGTGCACGTACCTCCAGTTCCTCTGAACGTCTTGACGGCACCGTGGCCTTTTACAATGTGGGGCATTGATATGATCGGCGAGATCAGACTGACAGCATCTAACGACCATCGTTTTATCCTTGTAGAAATTGATTACTTTATGAAGTGGGTTGAAGCAGCTTCCTTTGCTACGGTAACCAAGAACGTCGTGGCACGGTTCATTCGGCATAATATGATCTGTCGATACGGTGTACTAGAGAGGATCATTATGGACAATGGTACCAATCTTAACAACAAGATGATCACTGAGCTCTACAAGCAGTTCAAGATACAGCATCACAACTCTTCTCCCTACCGGCCGAAGATGAATGGAGCTGTAGAAGCGGCTAATAAGAACATTAAGAAGATTTTGCAGAAGATGACAGTGACATACAAAGATTGGCATGAGATGTTACCATTTGCTCTTCATGGGTACCGTACCTCAACACGGATGTCAATAGGGGCAACACCCTACTCCTTGGTATATGGCATGGAGGCAGTCTTGCCTATCGAAGTTCAAATACCCTCTCTTTGGATCATGAAAGATGCAGGTTTAAGTGAAGATGACTGGATTCAGGCCCGGCTTGATCAGTTAAACCTAATCGATGAAAAGAGACTTGCTGCTATTTGTCATGGTCAGACGTACCAAAAACGGATGATCAAGGCATTTAACAAGAAAGTTAGGTGACAAGAGTATCAAGTTGGGGACCTGGTAATCAAGCGCATCATTCTACCTCAAGGTGATCCCAGGGGAAAATGGACCCCTACTTACGAAGGGCCATTTGTGGTTAAGAACATTTTCTCAGGCGGAGCTATGATCCTAACCACCATGGATGGTGACGACCTTCCTCACCCCGTCAATGCAGACATAGTAAAAAGATACTACGCATAATCAAAGACCCACTAGGTTAACTGGCCTAGGCATAAATAAGGGCTTCCCGGCGAACCAAAAGGGTTCTGGCAAAAATAAGGGATGAAAATGAAAAAAATATGTACACCCGGCAAGTCGAAAACCTAAAAAGGCGGCTTGGGCAAAAATGGGTATCCCGGTGGACTAAAATCCCGAAAGGGCGGTCCAGGCTAAAATTAGGGATCAAAGCGTAACACTATGTCTCATTGGATCACCTTGCATCCAAACTTCGGTATCGACTATCAAGCTCGGACGACACTAATCAATCAGATCCATCTTCAACCAGTAGCAAAGTGATGAGATGCTCAAAGACATAAAGGCAATAGCAGAGTTGGAACCCAGTGGGATTGTTCACATAGCTGTTTTGTTTTCTTTTCATAATTTGTATAAATTCTATTTGTTCAGCGACGTTCTCTCACTAGGACGTCAGCCTCTTATACAAAAACGCCTATTTACAGGCCAAACTTCAAATTCAATACAAATTCATTTCCAAAAAAATATGTTTTTATCTGATTTGTTTTGCAAAGAACTTCCAATGTTCATTTTTGATATATGCATTTGACATTAGTTGCTACTCATAAATATTTACATGCGAAACAAAGATGAATTACTGGTAACATATGAAGCAGTGGGAATAAGAATTATCCGAACTGTGTAGTTTCTTTGTCCACCAGGTATCGAGGTAGGTTCAGCCGAAGAATACGGCTAAGGTACTTTCACTCCCCACAGAGTAAGACAGTAATGGTATCTCTCCCTCAGCTGAGACTTGCAACTATGAACAAATCAGCAATACTCTCCCCAAGCAGAGTTCATCCACCATCTGTGCTAAAAAGGTTTGGTATCCCCAGAAGGTCTTAATATTCCCCAGCAGAGTATAAAGATATTCCCCATAAAGTATAAGCGTACCCCCGACAGTTTTAATATTCCTCAACGGAGTATAAGAATGTTCCCCGGCAGAATACAGGATACCCCAATGGAGCCATTTCCCCAACACAATATGAAAAGAGCTTCCCCAGCAGAGTTGAATCATCTTCCCCATTAGACTCTGGAAGCTTACCCCCAGCGGAGTACAAAATAAATCTCCCCAGCCAAATTCAGAGGGTTATCCCCACAAGAGTCTAACAGGGTTATCCCCAGCAATTTGCAACTGAAATATCTTCCCCAGTAAAGTTCTTTCTTTCCCCGAACAAGAGTTCAATCCTCAACAGATTCAATATCACCGGCAACATTAATCCATCCCCAGTGGAGTTCATCATTGAAATCCCCAACAAAGCTTATCAACAGAATCCCCAGCGGAGTTTATCGTTAAAATCTTCAGCAGAATATCTCTCCCCCACAGAATAATTCCCCACAGAGTAATCTCTTCATCATTTTATTCCCCAACGGAGTTATCCTCCTGCAAGTTTATCATCTTCGTTCGTCATCCCCAGCGAAAACGAAGAACTCAACTCTATTCTTCAGCATCTCTGGGATTTATTTTCCCCAGCTAAAGCATTACATTTTCATACATCATGATACATGCATATACACATCATACCATACAATCTCATTTATGTTGAGAACATCATTTCCTGATCCATATCATGCATTGCATATGACGGACCTTTACCTTTCAGGAAAGATACAGTTAAGTTCCCAGCTTAGTCAAAGACCTGACCGACTCTTAAATCTCAATTGAATTATCCTCGGTTGAATTTCAGATAAGGTTCTCAATCTCGACAGTTTCCCCACGTCAAAGTGTGGACGAGTACTATAACCTCAACGGTATACTACGTTGAGCACTAGTCAGTTCCTAGATCTTGATGTTTTCCTCCATCATAGTGTGGACAGTTCTCTAATTCCAACGGTATACTACGTTGAAGACCAGACAGTTCCTAGATCTTGATGAAGATGTTTCCCTATGTCATAGTGTGGACGAGTGCTATAACCTCAACGGTATACTATGTTAAGAACTAGTCAGTTCCTAGATCTTGATGTTTTCCTCCGTCATAGTGTGGACGAGTTCTCTAATTTCAACTGTATACTACGTTGAAGACCAGACAGTTCCTAGATCTTGATGAAGATGTTTCCCTACATCATAGTGTGGACGAGTGCTATAACCTCAATGGTATACTACGTTGAGCACTAGTTAGTTCCTAGCTCTTGATGTTTTCCTCTGTCATAGTGTGGACGAGTTCTCTAATTTCAACGGTATACTATGTTGAAGACCAAACAGTTCCTAGATCTTGATGAAGATGTTTCCCTACGTCATAGTATGGACGAGTGCTATAACCTCAACAGTATACTACGGTGAGCACTAGTCAGTTCCTAGATCTTGATGTTTTCCTACGTCATAGTGTGGACGAGTGCTATAACCTCAACGGTATACTAAGTTGAGCACTAGTCAGTTCCTAGATCTAGATGAAGATGTTTCCCTACGTCATAGTATGGACGAGTGCCATAACCTCAACGGTATACTACGTTGAGCACTAGTCAGTTCCTAGATCTTGATGTTTTCATCCGTCATAGTGTGGACGAGTGCTATAACCTCAACGGTAAACTACGTTGAGCACTAGTCAATTCCTAGATCTTGATGAAGATGTTTCCCACCAATTGCATTATGGACAGGTTTTTAAGACTCAGCCGAGGCATTCTCTCAGTTGAAGTAGAGTCAAGTTCCTAAATCTCAACAAAAGTTAGGTTTCCCCAGCGAAATCTTCTACAACAACAGGTATGCAAGTTCTCACTAAGGAATCTCTTATGAGATCGACACTCCTGCAGATGGCATCTGTAAGCCCATCTTCCTACCAACAATCTCCAAATGGCATCTGTAAGCCCATTCCCGACATCACAGTGCTGATACTACACCATGCGAGTGCAAATTTCCGGGCACTCTAGTGTTCAATTATCTTCCACCTTCAGATCACGAAAGGCTTGAAAGCCAATCTATATCCTCAGGTTTAAGAAAATTGAACAGGAGCAACTTTTGTACACCAAAATTTGCCCTCCCATATTTCTCAAGACTTGTCAAGAATAATCTCCAAGTTACTCAAGTTAGCTCAAGAGATTGGACAGTCAAATCACCTCCTGAGGCAGTCAAATTCAAAATTAGGTTTTTGTGTTGCATCAATGTCCTTACATACAAATGACCTCAAGTGCTTCCCAATGTCCTAATATGCTCTCAAGTTCATCCATGTAAAATTTCAAGCCTTGCAGAGAAAGTTTGGTCAGTCAATTGCTCAAAAGGTCCAAAAATCGATTGTGCTAGGGCAAAAGTCAACTGTGACCTACAAATAGTCAAACCTCAATATTTTTTGTCAACATTCTCATTTTGAAGGATAATTCATCATTTGATCAAGGGTTGATCATGATTCATCAAGGATTGCTCAAGATTCGTCAAGATTCAAAGGTTGCTAAATTAGGGTTTTGTAGGAAAAGTCAACTCAACTTTAACCAAGCATAACTTTATCATACTTTATGAGAAATGACCCATCCAAAGCTCATTTTGAAGAGGATGCAATTTCCTACAATCCGTATTCACACCCCAAGATCAATAAATGCTCTCACAAAAAGTTAAAAATTTGGACATTATAGGTCATTTTTGAAAGTCAACAAAAACACATTTTTTTCCAAAGCTTATAACTTGAGCATGTAATATCAAAATGAGATTATACACAAAGGGTTGGTTAGAGGACATCTCAAGGTTTCTAATAAGTCCAAGAACACCTCCAAAAGTTCAAAATTGAAGAAGTTATGCATGGTTGAAGTTAGGTATTTTTCCAAAAGTGCCAAAAGTCAACTATCCTCAAAACTCCAATTTTTGACAAAAGGGCCCACTTTTTCCACTTGATTCGATTTTGTCAAACCATACACGTGTCCTATCTTCAATATCATGGCCATTCATTTATTTTTCTATTTTATTTGATTTTTATTGAATTAATTCATTTTAAATCAATATTAATCCAAATAAAATCCAAAAATTGATGGAATAAGATCTTTTTGATTGATACAGCTTTCAATTATCATGATGCACATAATCAAATTCGTATCAAGCCTAATTATGCACAAAATATCAGATTTGGACATTTTTGAAAGCTTTGTTAATGGAGAGTAAAATCAAATCTCAAATCATCAATACACAAAGATTGGAAGCCCAAGATTTAACCTAATTGCTTGCTTGATACATATACAACATAGACACACACAAGACACGACCAAAAAAGTTGCAAGAAACGGCCAAACCAAAACTGAAAAAATCTTGGAAAAGTGTGAGATAAAAATCTTGGTTAGAGGCGAATTCAGTCCAAAAACTCAACGATATCTCCTTGCTTGCAATCCACTGAAGCTATAGCAATCAGAATCAAGCCTTCTCATCGCCTGAAACGCCCTGTAAGTCGTCCTGAACATAGCTATGAACATGAAATCATGAATCCATGTTCTTGCATCGTTTTGCCAAATTTTTTGTATAATCATGCTTGCCATTCAATTTCTGAACTTTCTATATCATTTAATTTCGTTTTCATGGCCTTTAACGTAATACCCGGACCTAGGGTTTCCATTCTTTGTTTTTAGGCATTTTTGATACAGGGAAAATCAAGACAAACCATGGACATGGTTGTGTTCAGGGAAGAGAGACGAACATAGTGATTTTCTCCATTTGCATTTATATGGCCTATAACTCATGTTAGGATGGCCCTAGGGATTTAGCTGCAGATGAAAATCCGCGGGTAAATGACCAGGTTTCATTGAAGAAGATGAAGACGTGTCTCTTCTTCACTGGCTCTTTCAAAATCTCGCGTTTTTTTTATTTTATTCTGACATTTATTTGCTTTTTTATATATTATGTTTGATTCCTAATCTTATAACAAAAGCGTGCATTAGCTCAGTTGGTAAAGGCGTTGTTGCAAAGACCTATGGGACCTGGGTTCGAATCCCAGTTCCCCCAAATTGCTTGTTATTATTTTGTCCCAGGTAATCAGGCATGCTTCATCAAGTGTGATCCACCATACGCTTGCAAATCTCAACGTGCCAGATGGCCTTCAGGCCAAATCTGGTGGCCATGAATGAAGGACTATCATGTGTCCAAGTCAACAAGCGGATAGGGAACTGGAAAAGTCAAAACAGGCTTGCGTGTAAATGGGCCTCAAGTTGCCAGATTCACCTCCAAATCAGGCCCACACCCCCATTGGGTTATCTCTATCCTTTTTATATTTTTCTTATTTATTTGTTTTATTATTTTTATTTTTATCATTTAAAACTAACCAAATAATAATTTCCTTCATAAAATCAGAAAACAAAAAAATATTATTTTTATTATTAATTTCATTATTTTATTTTTGTAATTAAATATTAATTAATTAACTTAGTCTTAAATAAGTTTAAACATATAATATTTTTGCAATAAATTAAAACTAATGTAGAATTAGGTTTTTAATATTTTTAATCAATTTTATTTTATTTCCTTAAAAACTCAAAAAAAATCCAAAAATACTTTCATTATTTAAATTAACTTAATTGTTCATTTAATTTAATCCCATTTAATTTAAAAAATAAGCAAAAATCTTTTCTTTAATAAAAAAGGGTCAAAACCCTAAAAATGCGCCGTTTTAATTTCTCGCACGCATATTATTTTTATCCAATATTGTAATTGCTTCCAGTATGTAATAGCTTTTAATTAGGACTTTTATTATTTATTGCTTTATTTTACTTTCCGCAATTTAAATTAAAGGGTTTGTTTTTGGCGATGTAAATACCCGACGCCTTGTAATAGTTTAGATTTAATTTTGGCAAATTTAATTTCCGCAACTATACAATGTTAGATGTTTGATAATAGGGAATGCATGACAAGATCCAATGTATGAACTTAAAATCAACATAGCTCACCATGACATGTACAGATAAAATTAACCGAACTAACACACTCGCACATGTGCACTCTTAGGGTACACCTCACTTGGTTGCCTTCGAAAGTGGTCATTGAGTATAGGAAGTTTTAGAGGTCGTCCTCTTATCCAAAGATCATAGTTGCCTCGAAACGGTTGCCCCGGAAAAATGATCTAATACATTAGGGTTACCGCTAAGGCGTCCTAACATTGCTTTAGTGACCACATGTCCCTTAATCGAATTGACCCGAAAATTCCAACGACGGTGCTACCTACTCCTCAATAGTGGGATATCGTTCTCTAAAGGACATTTGTACAGATTAATTCCTTTTTCGAGTAGGTAGATAGTTCTTAAGTACTTGCTCATTCTAAAACAAAACAAAACTTTTCTCACTTACACTCCTTTCAAACAAAAACTCTTTTCAAACCCACAAACACAAAGAAAAGCAAACTTTTGAAAACACAATGAGCAAGTACCTAAGAGCCCGTGGATAACCACAGATAGAAAGGGTGCTAACACCTTCCCTTTTTATAATCTACCTCCCGAACCCGAGAAATATCTCAAAAAGGAATTTTTATGTGCTTTTGTCCTTTCCTTGTTGGATAAAATAAAAGACGGTGGCGACTCTTGCTCACCGCGAAATTTTGCAAAAACAAACGCAAAACGCGAACCAGCATTCCAAAACAGTCAGTTCTTTTCCCACCGATCACAACAGAGCTATGTTGTCCTCTCTCCAATAGATTGTCGGCCTTAAGCAGAAAGTGTATATTCTTTCAATTTCACCGCTGAATTATCCCTCGTGGAAGATTTTTGCTTTAGTCTTCCTGTACAGCTCTTTGTCTGGGTGATTTGGATTTCCTTATTGAGTTTATTTCTAAGAGGATGTATTTTGGTTGACTGTTTAACTCCAGTTTATTTCTGGTATGAATCTTTGTTTCCCAACAATATTATTACTTATGATCTATGCAAGCTTCGAGCCTTGGTTTGAGAATGTGCATTTATTTTGCACGAGAAGACTTTGTCTCCTCACCAAGAATATATTGTAATCTCCCCAGGAAGTCATGATTCACTCCTCAGGAATTCAAGATTCATTCCCCAGGAAGCCATATTGCTTTCCCCAGAAAGTCATTTTTTACAATCCTTCCCATAACAACAAGTAGCAGGTCTCTTTATTTGAGCAACTTATACTTCCCCGTAAAAGTCGACGTTACTTTTTTGCTATCTTCTCTATGAGTGGATAATTTTTAGGTCATTTTCAAAATTACTCCAGTGGATGGCAAGACTTTTCAATATGACAGAGGCAATTCATTGTGAAAACTTTGCAAGTGGTAGTCTCTTTATTTGAGACAGCTTATATATTACCCTTTCCAGGCATAATGCATTGGTTAAAGAAGAAGTTGAGACCCGTTCTAGGTGAAACGCCAGAATTTTGGGGAAAACTTATTATCTTTTTGCTACCTTTAGTGAACGTTGGTAGTTCACCTTCAATGAACATAGGTGCTATGATATTTCATTTCTCTCTACCTTCAGTGAAAGTTGGTAGTTCACCATCAGTGAAAGTTGGTGACTGTTATCTTTTTGCTACCCTCAGTGAACGTTGGTAGTTCACCATCAGTGAACGTTGGTGCTACGATATATTTTCTCTCTACGTTCAGTGAAATTTGGTAGATCACCATCGGTGAACGTTGGTGATTGTTATCTTTTTTCTACCTTCAGTGAACGTTGGTAGTTCACCGTCAGTGAACGTCGGTGCTATGATATATTTTCTCTCTACCTTCAGTGAATGTTGGTAGATCACCATAAGTGAACATCGGTGATTGTTATCTTTTTTCTACCTTCAGTGAACGTTGGTAGTTCACCGTCAGTGAACGTCGGTGCTATGATATTTCTTTTCTCTCTACCTTCAGTGAAAGTTGGTAGTTCATTGTCAGTAAACGTCGATGTGTGTCTCTCTACCTTCAATGAACGTTGGTAGCTCACCGTTAGTATACGTTAGTGTTTTTATTCTTTTCTCTTTCTACCTTCAGTGAACGTTGGTAGTTTCGCCTTCAGTGAAAGTTGGTGTATCCTTTGAACTTTTACCATCCTCTATGAGTCAAGTCTTTTTGATTCACCAGTGATTTATTTTCCTGGTTGAGTTTCTCTTTTGATCCTTACTTCCTTTGCTACATCCCCAGTGGTGTTTTGCGTCCCTTTGAAGTCGTTCATACGCATTCATACTCATAAGCATTGCATGGCATCTTAGGGCCAAAAATAGGGTTTGTTTTATATTTAAGTATTTTCGATCACATCGACACGAAGATTGTTAACCTTCATATCTCCGGATAGAAGAAACTTAAATAAGGGTAGCTGTTGTACCCCAATTTTTGCCCCTAAGATCCCTTCGTCATATCATATTGATTCAATCACAACAAGATCACATTAGGGCTTTTGGTTCTCCTCCCTATCTTTAGCTTGTCTCTTTGAGAATCACCAAGCACCTTGACTTGTTTTTCTTTTGTGATTATGCATTTTTTGTTTTGACTTTTCCTTTTAATAAATAAAATTCAATTTTGGTTTGTCTTACTTGTTAATAATGTAGGTAAAGGCAATGTGGCTTAGCAAGTTAATCCATGGGTTCATGATTTTATTTCCATGCTCTAGTCAATAAATCTTGAGAAATTCAAACCTCACCATTGAAGTTGTTTTAGAAGAAATGGCATGGCATGGTTTATTTTGGTTCACCACATTTTAAAGTTATCAAGATTGATTCAAAGTACAAGGGGTTGATTGAAGAAGTTGTCATGATTGGACAAGGCCTTGTTCCCATTGGTCACAAGTGCATATTTCATTCAATTCTTAAGATATGGAAGGGGTTTTGGTTGCTATGAGTTCTAATTATCATCCTCAACAACTTATATTTACAAAGCAAAAGTGTTGGTACAAGAAGGTTGTTTAAAATTGTCAAAGTTCCTCAAAGCATTTTCTTGATTAGGAGCTAGGGTTTTGAACTTCAAAGAAGTATATCTTGCTCATATTTTGGTATTTGTGAGTGATTAAAAAAACATACTTCTCTTCAAAGGGTTGTTAAAAAATAACTTCAAAAGTTTCAAGGATTTTTCATGTGGAAGAAACTTGATGATGAAGAAAGATTACAAGTCCTCAAGATGAACCCCCAATTTCCCATGTGTGACTTCAAATGATCGTAACTTGGTCAATTTTTATCACCTTGAGCCCACTCGTTTTCCATAATGATCTTGAGGATGTGAACTTTACTCATTCTTTTATGTGCAAAGTGAGAAATTGGATGGAAGATACCCTAAGGATACAAAATATTATAGGTCATTTCATGATTTTTAACCAACTTCAACAATTCATAACTCTCTCAGTTTTTGGAGTTTTTAAATGGTTCAAGTTTCAAAATTTCATTCAAGAGGTCTATTTCGTGCCATTTTTTTGGTCAAGAGAAAATTCTAAGTGGTGGGCCATGTTTGAATGCAAAACATTATAGGTCACTTTTGAAGAAAAACTTGAAATATTTCTACGTATGGAAAATCAACTTGTTTTTCCCAACTTTGACTCATTTCAACTTTCAGATCAAACATCCATTTGATTCCATTATTTTTCCATTACCAAGCTTGTAACCTCGTCTTTCTAAAGCTTCAAGAATTATTCCCTAAGACCCCTTGAGCCGAGAATGCCATTGATTTGAACTTGGTAACTTGAAACTGAAGTTTCTTCAAAAGTCAGAATTTGAAATCCTTGATTTAGCTTCTAAACACATTTTTCTGTGTGTTTTTTCTTCTAAACATGTTTAATGAACTTCCAGAAGTGATTAGCATATCAAAACGCGTGTTTTTGATGAGTTTTGATTAAAATAGAAGTCACACTTTTCTTGTTTGCAACTTCACACAATTTCCCTCTAAACTTCATCATTTCACATGCTTGAACATTCCATTTGATTTCCTATAAATAGAGGGTCATCCCCCATTCATTTTCTCAAGCTTGAACAACCAAAATCACCCTGCCAAACTCATTCCATAACCCACTTTTCTGCAACTTCGAAATCAGTTTTCAAGCCTTTTTCAATCCATTTTTTCTATCAATTCACCTTCCTTGATCTTCCCTGAAGTTAACCATACAATTACCTTCAAGAATTGTGACCTATATTGATCCATAGAAGTCCAGTTTCAGAGCTCTGCAACTCAACTTCAATAGGTAGATTTCTCTATTAATTCTTCCAAACTTTGATATCATTGTGAAGCTCTCATTGCCCTGGTTCCAGTCGTAACACTTGCTTTTAACTGGAAACACATTTTGAATGAAATTTCAAATTCCTTTTCAAAACTTTCCTTCCAAATTGCTTGAGCTACAGTTTGTATAAATTTGTCGCGAAGGTGTGGTTGTTTTCGTCTTGATGAGACGGAGCGAATGGCATAAATCTCGTGCTCTAATTTTACAGTTTGAGTGACCTAGTTTTGAGACTGTCTGGAGGTTAAAGATGACCAATGTGTCATCTTCCAACTAATGATGGCGTGCCATTTGTATTTTTTGAAAATCTGATTTTTATATTTGATTATATGCTTTATTCAGTAATGACCATGATATGCACAGCGCGCCAGATCCCTTGGATTTGATTACTAACGCATTTTGACTCTCATCCAATGGTCCACATATTTCTGAATTTATTTTTTATTTCTGATTTGTATTTTAATTGTTTTAAACTTCAAAAAATCATAGAAAATTCATTTTAAGTCCAAAAAATCTGAAAACATTATGAAAAATATTTTTGATTTTTCTCTTTCTGATTTTTATTTTTTTACAATTTTATTTTGTGTTTTGATATTTTTTTATAAATTTTCACTTTATTTGAATTGTTTTAAATGTTTAAAAATACTTTTATGCATTTTTAAATTATGAAAAAATATGGAATGATCCAATGATATTGTGACAAATATTGGTGACCTCATTTATTTTTTATTTCTGACTTTGTTATTTTTTTATCATTTTTGGTTTATTTTACTCATTTCTTTTAATTTTTAAAAATAGTTTGACTTTAAAAAACTTACTAAAAATTTTATAAAAATATTTGAGTCCTTTTCTGATTTTTCTATGGTCTTACTTAATATTTCTTGAATAATTTGAACATAGTTGATATTTTTCTCTTTTATTTCTATTTTAAAACATTTTAAAACCCTTTTTAATATATATATATATATATATATATATATATATATATATATATATATATATATATATATATATATATATATATATATATATATATATATATATATATATATATATATATATATATATATATATATATATATATATATATATATATATATATATATATATATATTATTTTGTGATTATTTATCTGGCTGATCTTGGGTTGTATTTTTGATCATGAACTTTATTAACATCATTGGATCCATGGTGTTGAGTGTATCTCCATAAAAATGGATGAATGATTTTAATAATAGTTTTATTAAATTTTAATTCAAATGTGGTTTGTATATTCTTTCCTACCCTTCTTCATCTTATCCCTTTCTTATTGCACTAAGTGTTATTGGAACATGATCTTTATATCATGTCTCAAAACAAATGGTGCATAGATTGCTATTGACCGACATTAAAATATGTGCGACTTCTATATAAATCCACTTACGATTGCTTAACATAGCGCTAAATTTTGTCCCGGTTCGAATATATGATCATTCGTGGCCCAAACCTATTTTTGCAAGCCCAAGTATGTTAATGTGATCTCTTTGATCCAATAACCTTGAGATTCATTGTGTGGAGGATTTGGTTCTACCAATCCTCAAATGGATCTACATCACTTTTTCTCAACGCGGATCACTTAAACCTCGTTGATCATTAAATGTTACTTTTGAGGATTCCAAATGGATGATATACTTGACAAAAAGCAAATGCAACTTGTTGTGTGGAGGCTTTGGTTCTACCAATCCTCTAATGAGTTCCAAATGTAAGTTTCAATATGGTCATCCAACCACCCACTAATTACTAATAATTGACTTTATTTTATGCCTTTATTTTTTATGCTTTATGTAGTATTTACTTTAGCATTTACATTTCATACTATTTTCATCTTTGCTCACTTGAGCTTTTCTTTTCTTTTTGAAGATACTTAATAATCAACATAAACCATAAAAAACTTTAATGATACTTGGACTATTTGGTTAGTATCCTTGGCATTATGGAGTATTGGACTTCTTGGACTTAGGATTAGAAACCTTGGCCTATGTTGGAGACCATGTGCCCTTAATTGATATTTTGTCTGGAGTTCTTGAGGTTTACCTCAAGAAATTGGGTTGTTTGTTTGTTTTGTGTGTAGGTTTTTATGATTACATTCTTTGTTTGTAATCTGGAATTCACCCGTATACATCTGTTATTATGCCCAATTTTTGTGAACACTTAATACACTAGAAGCTTGGTTCTCTCAAGATATCTAGTATTTTTGCTTGTTTGGTTTCAATCCAAAGAATGAGAATTCTAACTTGACTCATAATGTCAAGATTTGGCTTCTTGTTGGTTAGATGGTTCTTATCCCTAGCTTTTACCTTATACTTTAGGATAGTCCCTTCTTCTCCTCCAATCTTCTTTAATTTCAAAAATCTTCTCCCTCCTTTTGAAAACTCTTCTTGTTTTTTAAACTTGAACCACTTTCATAATAAACTTGGACTTATGTCCATGCAATTTCAAAACCTTTTCATAAATAAAATTTAATCAACTTAATAATACCTTGACTTTTTTTGAGAGAAGACTAAAAGTCAATCAATCTCATTTCAAACCATTTTGTAACTTTGGCTTTTTACTTTAAAACTTTTCTCAAAAGATTGGACTTTTGTCAATCCTTGTAGTGATGCAAACAACTATACTTCTACAATATATAGTGAAGTTAGATATTTTCCACTTGGGTGTTGAGTGAGGCATTATTGATTTTAAAATCCAAGCCATATACTCCACTTTGAGATGATGCAAATTCTCATTTCTCATGATTGTGGGTAGTAAGTATGTTTTCCACACGGACAATGACGATGATGTCTTATCTCATAAAATTAACCAACACACATGTGTTTTAAAATTTTTAAATGGTGAACTACGTGTACCATAATCCCCTATTGCACGAAAGGTGGTACGTAGGCACTAAAGGTTCGCAACCGCGGTGGGTCCATATATCATAAAAAAATACTTCTTTTCTCACCTCCACCATCTATTTTTTTATACAACATTTTATAGCGAAAATATATAGATTTTTCAAAGAGGTTCCTACGGAGTACCGTAGATGTTTAGGGTGCTAATACCTTCCCTTTGCATAACCAACCCCCTTACCTAGAATCTTTCCCCCTCTTTTGGGTTACTCGCTCTTTTCCCATTCCTTTGGAAACAATAAAGCACGGTGGCAATTTTTATTTTGATCTGTATAAGTCTAGTCAATCTAATGGCTTAGTCTTAAACATTACTACCGCTACAGTACATATCGAGTCAAAGCATCTGACAAATAAGGTTTCCCGATATTATTTCCCTAAAGTCTCTATTTGCAAAGAAAAATAATTTAAAATTTTTCATTTTTTTCACTGTAAAATCGATTGCTCTTAGAGTGAAATCGATTGCAAAGAGTGCATTTTGCGCAATATTTGAAAATAATCATTGTACAATTGATTTCTCCCAGAGTGAAATCGATTACACCGAGTGAAATTTTGAAAAAAAATCAGCAATTTCAAGTTTGTCAATTTTGGCTCCAATTTTTCTTCATTTTTTGAAAGATATATAATTAATTCAAATTTTGGCTCCAATTTTTCTTCACTTTTTGAAAGATATATCATTAATTCAAATTTTGGCTCAATAATCAATTACCAAACCACCACTAATACCAAGCCTAAACTCTATAAATAGAGCCCTCATTTCATTCAAATTTCAAGCTTTTGATCGCCAAATTCACTTTGCTAAAAAAATCTCTCAATTTCCTCCATCTACCAAATTGACTCAAAGCTCCATTTTCAAAAAAATGTTAGTAAGCTTTGCATTGAAGCTTACTAATATTTGAGCTAAACCTTCATCCAAATACTCTTTCTTCATCAATTCTCTACATCCAAGCTTGGGAAATTGATTATTGGGGCTGAATTGAAGCAAATTCTTGAAGTTGTTTTGATAATTCTCTAGATCTACCTTTGGTAAGTTGGATTTTTCATCTTTCACAATGTGATCTCTCTTATTGATCTTTGGGTTTGATTCATTGAGCATTGTTTTGTGATTCCATTGGTGCTATTTTCTCATAATTTGATGGAATTTTCTTGCTCAATTAAATCCATGATCATAAGGTGTTTGATGGAAAGTTTGAAGAGGAATTAGGCCTTTTAAAATGCTGATTTTCTGTTTTTTCACAGGGTGCAATCGATTGATTCACAGCCTAATCGATTGTCACAGAAGAATTTTACGTTTTTTTGAAAAAAAAGCACTGATGCAAGCGATTGCTCCCAGAGTGAAATCGATTATAACAGTGACAAAATGCTTTTTCTTCCTTGTTTTGGGGCTGTTTTGATCCATCTATCTTTTTCTACTCACTTCTTTTGATTGTTGATTTGGATTGCAATCTTAAATGTCCAATTTGTCTTTAAATTCAATGGACTTTGGGTATAGATGAAGTTGGATAAATGTTCATTAGTTCAAATCTACCAAAGAGTGAATTATTTAATTCATTTTTGGTGCTTTGGATTAATGATGTATTTAGTAATTTAATCCATTTAGATGAGTGACTGAATTTAAAGATGAAAGAAATTTGAGGTAGTAATCAAAATTAGCTTATCATTCCCCTCCCTCTTCATCTTATCCCTTTCTTTTTTTTTGCGCTACATGTTACGGGATGATGATCTCTATATATTTTATCCAAACATGAAGTACATAGATTGCTATTGACCGACCTCAAAATAGGTGCGACTTCTACATAAGTCAACTTATGATTGCTTAACATAACGCTAAATTTGGTCATGATTTGAGAAAATGAACATTCGTGGCCCAAACCTATGTTTGCAAGCCCAAGTATGTTAATTTTACCCCTTTGATCCAATAACCTTGAGATTCATTGTTAGGAGGCTTTGGTTCTACCAATCTTCCAATGGATCTTGATCAATTTTGGTCAACGCGGAACACTTAAACATCATTGATCATTAAATGTTACCTAGAGGATGCAAATGCAACTTGACAAAAAAGAAAATGAAACCTGTTGGTGAGAGGATTTGGTTCTACCAATCCTCTAATAAGTTCAAAATGCAAGTTTTAAGATGGTCATCCAACTAACCATTAACTTCTAACAGTTGACTTTATTTTACGCTTTTATCTTATGCCCTTTACTTTATGCACCATTTTACTTTAGCATTTACATTTCATGCTATTTTCATCTTTTCTCACTTGAGCATTTACTTTTATGCCATTATTATTTTTCTCACTTGAGATTTTTCTTTTCTTTTTGGAGATACTTAATAATCAACATGAACCATAAAAAACATCAATGATACTTGGACTATTTGGTTACTATCCTTGACATTATGGAGTATTGGACTTCTTGGACTTAGGAATAGAAACCTTGATCTTATGTTGGAGGCCTTGTGACCTTAATTGATATACTGTTCAAAGCTCTTGAGGTTTACCTCAAGACATTGGGTTGTTTGTTTGTTTGTTTTGTGTGCAGGTTATTGTGATTACCTACATTTTCTATAATCTGGAATTCATTTGTGTACAGCCGTTACTCTGCCTAATTTTTGTGAAGAGATAATACATTTGGAGTTTGGTCTTTTAAAGAGGTTTGGTATCCTTGCCTGGTTTCAATCCAAAGAATAGGAATTCTATTTTGAATCATAATTTCAAGTGTTGGCTTCTTGTTGGTTAGACGGTTCTCTTCCTTAGCTTTTACCTTATGCTTTAGAATAGTCCCTTCATCTCCTCCAATCTTCTTCAATTTCAAAAATCTTCTTCCTCCTTTTGAAAATACTTCTCGTTTTTAAAACACAAACCACTTTCATAATAAACCCCAACCTCGTCGAGTGCCTTTTCTTTTAAAAATTATTTTCTTTAAACAAACTTAAATTCATTTAATCATACTTTGACATTTTTCAAATTAACAAAAACAATTCAACTCATTCAAATCCTTTTTGTGCGCCCGAGCATCTTTTACCCTTCAAAACTTTTTTGAAAATGAGACATGATTCATTGATAGTTGAGTAACATTCTCCTATCCCCATGGTTACAAAGGTGTCAACTTTTCCACTTGAGTACTAGAGGCATTCTCAAACCCTCACTCTTGCTGACGCAGGGCCCATCTTTTCCACACCTTGTGGGCGTTAGTCGAGATTTCTCTCCTAACAATGACGACTTGTCTCTTCATTTAAAATCAATCTACAGACAAATATTTTTAAGCCGAACTATGGTGCTCTTACTTTCCCATTACACGAGGGAGTACGTATGCACTAAGTCTTACGACCCAAGGCGAGCAACAAAAATAATAAAAAACATTTCATTTACTTTTACAGATACTCATTCATTCTTTTCCTTTAGCAAGTAAACCTTTACATGACACTCCTTTTAAAAGAAACCAAACAAAGTGAATCCATCATAGTACCGTAGATGCTTAGGGTGCTAATACCTTCCCTTTGTATAATGGACCCCCGTACCTAGACCTCTGATCTTTTATTTCATTGTGGGTTTTGTTCGCTTTTTTCTTATTTCCCTTTGGAAACAATAAAGTGCGGTGGCGACTTCAATGTCTGAAATAAGTCAATTGATGTCTTAATCTCAAATCTTTACCGATACATTTCTTTTCATATCATCACTGTCGCAATTTAGTTCATCTTCTCGGCTTTGCCGACTATTGCACGCGATAGGAAAGTGGAGACTTCACTGAGGATAGATTGACCTATTGTTGGTCCATTCCTAAGTGGGTCAATCCTAGCTTTATTTGTTTCTTTTCTATTAGTGTTTATATATTGTTTTACTTGCTGTTTATTACTTCCCATTATTCTATATATGTTTATATATGTTTGTATGGATTTTCCTGGTTTCAGGGGCTTGGTGATCTCTTATAAGTCTTCTACCCGGACTTTGGGAAAACTTAAGATAGGACGGGCGGCATAGTCATGTTAACTTTAAGGGAGTAATCCTAAAAAAGGAGACATGAGATCCCCCACTCAGTAGAGGCCCCTTTAACTGTAGTGTCGTTTACCGAGTAATCGGGAAGACATAATGCTTTCATCCTGGGAGACTGCTGAAGCTGAGAACCGTAGATACCTAACCCATCTTGGCCTTTTAGGTGTAGTGTGTAAACCATGACAGAGTAATCTGAAAATTGTTGTCACGCGATGCTACGTTCGGTCTTGTTTTTCCTGAGAATATTACTAATTACCGAGTTAATCGGGATGTTGGTTTATATTCGAAGGAAGGATGTAGACTTTGGGAACCTCTTAGAACCTTGTTCGGCAGGTGATAACCGTTAGTTCATACCTTATGGGTTATACCGTTGACTCCAAGCTCGTGACTCAGAACCATGTGATTCTGTTATTGTGCAGTGCATTTCATATTATTGCATATCATTTGCATCCTCTAAATCATTCTGCATACATCCAGGTTGTTCAGAATCTTATTCCTAGTTGCTTCTTTCTTCCAGTTAGTCGTCTACCGTCAAGCTGATTCCTCAACACAACTACGGGACTAGAGCTGCTGTCAGATTGAGAATGGAAAACCAAGAATAATTCAACATGGAAGTCGGAATGGAAATCGACGAGTTGAAGTCGGGCATGGCCAAACTTACTGAGATGATGCAAGTCCTTATTTCTATAGGAGAGCCACCTCAAAGGACTGTGATATCTGAAATCCCAACTGCTGCTGTTGACACTCAACCTATCCAGGATACATCTACTACATGGCCAAAGTTTGGTTTACCTCCAAACTACTCTCCACCCGTTGCAATTACTTTAATGGTTGGCCAGTCTTCCCGACCGGTCTTTCAAGCTCTAGTTTTCACTGAACCTCAGCCAATTGTTCATACTTCTTCTCGTCAACCTGCTGCACAAGCTGCATTTGGGAACCCTCTATTTGAGTACCATGCTGCCAGTCCTCGAAGTGTGAGTCAGGGGGACTTTGGTGAGTTTGAAGAGTTCAAGAAACAATATCATACTTTAGAGAAGAGACTTAGAGCAATGTAGGGAAATGAGTTCTTCAGTGCTGATGCTAATAACATGTGCCTAGTTTCTGATATGGTTATGCCTGAAAAGTTCAAGACTCCCGAGTTTGAGAAATACCGGGGGCACACTTGTCCAAGAAGCCACTTGGTGATGTACTCTCGAAATATGTTTGCTTACACAAAGAATGACAAGCTGCTTATCCATTGTTTCCTAGATAGTTTGAGTGGAGCTTCATTGAAATGGTATATGGTACTTGAGAAAGGTCATATCCAATGCTTCCAAGATCTTGTTGATGCTTTCATAAAGCAATACAAATACAACCTTGACATGGCACCTGATCGTCGCCAACTTCAAAGTATGTCTAAGAATGAGAAAGAATCTTTCAAGGAATATGCTCAACGATGGAGAGAATTGGCATTTCAAGTTGAACCACCTCTAGAAGAGAAAGATCTAACTGGATTGTTCATGGATACTTTGTCCCCTTTATTCTGGGAGAAGATGATTAGAATTGTGTCCTCCAGGTTCACAGACCTGGTGACTATTTTCTAGAGATTAGAAGAAAGAATCAAGAATGGTAAAGTGTCTAAAGCTGCTTAATCTTCTAATGGTGTAAAGAAATACCTTGCGACTTTCAGAAGAAGAAAGAGGTAGAAGCCAATGCTGTCTCAACTGAGAGAAGAGGACCTAGACATAGGCCTCAATACATTTATCAACCACAAGTAGCAGCTGTTATTCCTGCGGTCAATGCTCTACCAATTCAGGTCCCTCAACAACATAATATTGCGCATAATCAGAATCGTTATGTAGGGAATAGGGATCAATTTGATCCCATCCCTATGACATACACTAAATTGTATCCTACAATGGTTCATAAGGGCTTGATTATAACTAGGCTTCTGATTCCTCTAAATCCTCCTCTAGCCGGGTTCAGATCTGACCTTCACTGTGAATTTCATCAGGGAGATGCCGATCATGATTTAGAAAGCGGCTATGCATTGAAGAGCAAAGTGCAGGAATTGGAGAAAGAAAATATTCTCACATTCAAAGAGGCAGGTCCTAATGTTGTCAACAATCCTTTGCCAAAATAAAGTGGCTAAATACTGAGTCAGTGTACCCTCAAGTCACTTCCTAAAGACAGTGTTTGAGACAAGACAACTCATCCTTGTTACTGATTAGCCACTAGGACATTTTTCTTTCTGTTTTCATTTTCCCTTGTTATGTTAAAATTGTTGCTTTCAGATATTGTTTGTACTTTCATGTTAAGTTTAATGAAATGATCATTGCAATGTTTTGATTTAAATCATTTTCATTTACTTCTTTCAAATATATTAGTCTTGTTTACTCCCTTTATCAAGCTTTAGTTTATGCAAATATAGGAGGGATGATGATGAAAATGAAATACCTATAATTGTTTCTGGTATGCTTTTGAATAAAACTTTGCTGAGGATATATAAGCATTGTTTCAACTCCCAATCACTGGAGCAATAAGGAAGTTAATCCCTCGTTCACCCCTTTGAGCCTAGAAGTTGGAGTTTCTTTCTATATGAAAAAACTTGTAATCTTAACCTGGGTATGGGTAGTTCTCAGTTAATTTTTCTCTTTATTCAATTACAAGAGAGATCGTGCAAGACACCTTTCAATAAAGGTCGCGATCAAGCTTTCCTTCGCATACAACAAGAAGTGTTGAGGATGCTCTAAACCAAAAATGACAAGGATGGTTCCCCATAATCATTGAGCCAAACAATCATTATCTTTCCAAAAATAAAAATGAAATGAAAAGAAAATTTAAAAGAAAAGTCGCGCTAAGCCAAAACCTATGAAGGAGACTTAGGCAAAAACTGGGGCATCCCGCTGACTGTAATTTCAAATGAAACAGTTCAGGAAAA
Organism: Vicia faba; assembly: GCA_948472305.1. Classification (NCBI taxonomy): domain Eukaryota; kingdom Viridiplantae; phylum Streptophyta; class Magnoliopsida; order Fabales; family Fabaceae; genus Vicia; species Vicia faba. Next base: position 78,459,257 of record OX451741.1, read on the forward strand.
AGTTGGGAATAATAAATTAAATCAGAAGAGGTCTTCAAATCCTTAACATTCTCAACCAAAGTCGACAAAAGTCCTCAAATCAACAAAAGGATGTAAGAAGAAGTGACTCTCGTCTCAAAAATTCCTTAGCTTCTGAATCATCGTCATTGCTACCATCAGTGCAATTCCAAAATCTCTTGGAACATGAATGCATATTCTGAATTAACTGAACGTAGGACTGAATAACATAACGAAGATTGGGTTGGGTACAAATAAACTTTGAGCATTTATCCTTTATTTCTTAAATCGTGAACCAGACCATGTTACAACCCTCAAAAGACCTAATTGAAGCCAGGTTTCTTTTGAAAGCATACTACAACAAGGTTGTGTAAACTGACCCCTAAGATCTTTTGCAAATCATTTGTTTTGGTATCATACCTTTGATTTCTCTTTCACTTTAAAAGTATAAACCACTGTGTTTTAACCAGTGATGCATTTTCTATACACCAATAATGTCATTTCAAAAATGATTTTGGATTCAAAACTTTTGCATGAACTTTGCATTAAAATTATCAAGTTTGAATAAACAATTATTCTTGTAAACAATCTTCCTCGTCAAGGAATTTCAAACATATGAGAAACTTGGTCAATGACCCTATCAGGGGCAAGTATCTTCCAGGTCTATTTGTGAACCAGTTCATGATTTATTGCTTAGTGCGAGTTTTCTCAAAATTGGTTAGCCAGAAGATCATTTTCAAGACTCATACTGGGGCATTCCTTTCCAACAATCATCTCAGAACTGAAGCCATGGTCAGTTTATTTCCAACAATCATTTCAAGAACTGAAGCCATAATCAGTTTATTCCAACAAATATCTCAAGAGATGAAGCCATGATCAGTTTATCTCCAATAATCATTTCAGAGCTGAAGCCATGATCAACTCATTTCCAGTAACTTTCGAATGAAGCCATGATTAGTTCATCCTCAACAGTCAGTTAATCTAGGACAAATCCCCAAGCATCTTTCCATGTCCTTCCTCAGAAGATCATCAGTTCATTGCAGTTTACAAGTGTGACAAATTTGGGTTCAGGAAATTTTCTTTCCAATCAAATTTGGCAGATTTCTATGTGTTAAGGAATCAAACTTCCAATCTTACCTCCACAAAAGAGTCAAACCCTGTTGTCATAAACGTCTATATTACATGCATAGATCATTCACATATTATGCATAACAAAATTCATACATAATGCATAACAAGAGTGCTTCATCTTCATTTGCATTTTTGGAGGTCTTGTTGCAGTCGACATGTCACCTTGAGATCAAAGTCCAACTTACTTGGCACCTACCAAAGCAGATGTCAGTTCAGTTGTCTCTCTTTCGTCTAATGCTAATATTGGATGAGTTGTTTCTCTCTTTCAACTAATGTTAATCATGGGTATCATGTTTCCCCATGCTGTCTGTTTTACCCCAAAAATTTTCCTCTCATTTCATCAAGATTTCCCCTCACAAGACTCTTTGGACTCCAGACAGAATTAAGGTTCGCTATGCTCAAGACATATCCTTGCACTGATGACCTGAAATTAGGGTTTGAGTTTGCACAGGGATTTTTGGACTTCCAATGCTCAAATTGACTTTCATACTTCATGTTGGACCTATAAGATTTCCCATACCAAGTTTCAAGCTTTGAATCAAAATTTTTCCCAGTCAATTGCATAGTTGACCTAGAAATCAGTTGTATTAAGGAAAAAGTCAACTGTGGCAAATTTACAGTCAAACCTCATAATTTTTTATCCACATCAACATTATAGGCTCATATGAACCATTTGATCAAGTTTGGACCAAAACTCCTCAAGAAATTTGATCAGATCATCAAAAGGGCAAAATGGTCATTTTTAGGGGTTTGACTGCAGAAGGGCAATTTCTGATTTTTTAACCTAGCCAATGGAAAATTTGGTTCAATCATGGATTCAAGGACTCAATGGAATCATCTTTACCTAATCACAAGGTTCAAAAGATCTCAAAAGCATTGGATTGACAGATGAATTTTCCAATCTACTGATCAAAAATCAACTGTACATTGAAAAGTCAAACTTTGACTTTTTGGTCAAAATCAAGTGCCAAGGGTCATTTTTCATCAATATATGTCAAAACATGAAACTTATTCATCAAGAAACCTAATTTTGGAAATTAGGGTTTAAGATTGAAAAATTTCATAACTTAGAATTTTTCTAAGTTATAAAGTTTTCTTATTTTTTCCCAACTTTGTCCAACTTTTTCACCATGATGCAATTGGATTCAAACAAAACCTCCAACATGAAAGTTGTAGTCCTCCACAAAATCTACAACTTTGATTCACAAAGTTTTCCCAAAATATGCTTGGATCTCAAGTATGATTTTGTGAACAAGGGTCCATGAAACTTTTAACTTAGTGAAATTTTGACCTAGTTTAGGCAGGATTTTGACCTATCTTCTTGGCAATTTTTCACCTAGTTCCCATTGGAATCTCAAAATTCATTTCAAATATTTATTGTAGAGAATGTTACAAGATTTCCAAAATGTCCAAGAACTCTCCAAAATAATTTTTGGTTAGGGAGAATCGAGGGTTTAAATTTGGCAAAATATCACTTTGATCCATGGCATTTTTCATGTTGCTACAAGTTGCAATTTCTATCCAGCCTTGCTTGTACTTGTTTACAGGTATCTAAACCATTCCATACTCAAAAATTGAATGCAAACACAAAGGATTAAGGTTTGTTCTGAACTTTAGAGGTTTACACATTGAATTAATCTAAAAATGGCAAAAAGGCAACAATGCCATTTTGATAAAGTTGGCTTTATGTCAATTTGTTTCTCTTGAGCATTGCACCATCTCTTTGCAGAAAACCAATATCCACAAATATCAGGGAAAGTACAACAACTTTGTGCATGCTTGAAGCTAGCCTGTACAGGCCTGCCCTTGGTCACTTCACACTTTTGCTTTAAAACACAGAAACCTTGCAAAAGGTCAACAACTCTGGTATCTGATATAACCAAGTGTTGTAACCATTTCAAACAAGTTTGGCATATCACACTAAGTTAGAAGCACGAGCTAACCACTTCTCAAGCCTTCCAAAACACCAAAACCTCATTTTCTTGCAAAACAGGGCAACTTCTGCATTTTGGTTTCCAAATCACAAACCACTCGTGCGTTTTGCCCCAAACCTCTTCCAACACACTCCATACAACCTACCTAAGTTATCCCAACCATTGGCCAGCAACTGTAACCTTATTTTCAAGCTTAACCATTTTTGAATTCTGACTTTGCAGGTTGAGTTCCATAGAGAGATTCAAACAAGTTCAAAGCAAACTAAGCATTGGGGAAGGTCAAAGGAACTTCAAGCAAGCTCCCAAACATCTCAGGCCTCACTGAAAACCCCTGCATTGCCATACTTGAGTTCAACTGAAACAGGTAAAGTTCAAACTTCTATCTCTCTATTTAGGAAACATTAGGCTTAGGTTTGTGAATAGAAAATGTAGTACTCATTTCCCTTAAGTTGTACATACGCATAGATTTCATTTAAGTTAATTGTGTTGGGAGAATTTGAATGATGAACTTTCTGAAAAAGTTAGGTTAGAAATTAGGGCCTGAGAAATTCTCTCTGGTCTTTGAGAGTTAGGTTAAGTTTTTTATATGGTTAGAATCGTATGATCATGCTCTATACCTTTCATGTTGCAAGTTTTTGCTTTAGAGCACGTATGCAGGATTTCCAATTTTGAATACCAGGCGCGCGTATTTTTGTCACAAGGTTGAAGATGATGGAATCTGGGCTGGGCCTTGGCATTTCCTTGTTGTTTGCACCCCTGGGCTTGCTGCTCACACCCCTTGGCCCATTGTTTTTATATTTTCATATATTTTCATTTCTTTTTAGTTTCTGACTTTTATTTTATTTTTTTAAATATTAAAAGTTACTAAAAATATTTTCATAAATTTTCATATTTTATTTTATTATTTTTATTATTTTTTTCTAGCATAGAAATAATTATTTTGATAATATACTTTCTTAAAATAAACTTGTAAATATTACAAAAAAATATTATACATTTTATTTTTATTCATTTATATACTTAAATGATATTTTCTCATATATTTTCATTTTTTTAATTTGTATATATTTTATTTTATTTTATTTTATTGTACATAAATAAATAATACATAATATATATATTTTCTTAAAACAAATTAGGGTTTCCACCCTTAATAAAAATAATCTTTTATTTTCTTATTCTTAATACATTAAATATTTTATTTTTACATACATAAAAATAATACAAAAACATTTTTTGCATATTTATAATACATTGCATATTTATTTAATTGTCCATTTAAATATTTGCTTATTTATTATTTGAACAAAGAATTCAATATGGTTGTAATAATCTTAGGGTTTTAATTTCTTGCAAATAATCCCCTATTCAAAATTGTACCCCCTCCCCATATCAATGTTGTAATAGTTGTAGATTTACTTTTACGCATTTATAACTTTCAAATATACCATGATAGAAAGATTAGGATTTGTATGCAAAAATCCAAAATCAAACAAATAGCTTGACCTAATACAAGACAAATGCATGAAAATGACAACACAATGCACACAAGCACCCCTAGGGTTTCATCCACTTGTTTCCTTTAAAATGGTCATGGTATGCATGTTAGGTATCTTGGCAAAACAAAATAAAACAAAAGATCATAGTCCCTCGATGACGCTATCTTGGTTGCCTATACAAAAATGATCTAGTCCCTCAAACAAAAACTTGCTAAGATACTTAGCACAATTTCTATCATGGTCATACGATGACCCGCGTCTGTCCTGTTTAACATCCAAAACACAAGGTTGTTTACCAAATGCAATGGTAAAATAACACTATCAAAGGGTTAAAAATGTGTAGGAAAGACTTTTGATTAGGTAGGGTAGATGCTCCTAGTTACTTGATCAAACTTGCAAACATCTTTGCTATTTTCAAAAACAAATCACAACACAATTTCAAAACATTTCCCAAAACAAACTTTCAAACAATTGAAACATTTTTCAAAATATAAACACCTTTGTATATATTCAAACAAGAATCATTACAAAGGTTGCCTAGACAAGGCCTCTTTTCAAAACATTTTCAAAACCACACACAAAGCACCATTTCAAACAATTGAAAAGCAAAAGCAAGTGATCTAAACAAGTAACTAAGAGCCCATGGAAAACCATGGATGAAAAGGGTGCTAGCACCTTCCCTTTTCATAATCTACCCCCCCAAACCCAAGAAAACATCTCAAAGGTCTTTCCTGTGCTTTTTGACCTTTCCTTTGGATAAAATAAAAAGTCGGTGGCGACTCTTGCTAAACCGAAACATTTTGCAAATACAAACACACAACCTCAATTCAGTTCTCCCACCGTATCACACTGTCCAAAGCCAATATTGGATGATGCTATCTTTTGTTGTCGTCCAAAGACAATATTGGATACCACCATCTTTTGCTGTCGCCCAAAGCCAATATTGGATATTGTTACCTTTTGTTTCCGTCCAAAGCCAATATTGGATGCCACCATATTTTCTTTCATTCAAAGCCAATATTGAATGCCAGGATCTTTTTTTCCATCCAAAGCCAATATTGGATGTTGTTCCCTTTTCTTTCGTCCAAAGCCAATATTGGATGTCATGATCTTTTACTGCCATCCAAAGCCAATATTGGATGCCACCATCTTTTGTTGCCATCCAAAGCCATAATTGGGTGCCGTAAGCTCTTATTTCATCCAAAGCCATTATTGGATGCCATGATTTTCCCATTCCATCCAAAGCCAATATTGGATGTTGCTATCTTTTGTTTCCGTCCAAAGCCAATATTGGATGTTGTTATCTTTGTTGATGTCCAAAGCCATTATTGGATGCCATGATTTGTCTCACCTCATTCAAAGCAAATATTGAATGTCGTGATCTTTTCTCTCGTCTAAAGCCATTATTAGACATTGAGTTTTCCATTGATCCAAAGCCAATATTGGATGTTGTGATCTTTTCTCTCGTCTAAAGCATTATTAGACATTGAGTTTTCCCTTCCTCCAAAGACAATATTGAATGTCATGTTTCTTTTCTGTCCAGTGTCTTCCTGGACGACTCTGATGTAGCTTCAGATTTGGTCCCATCCTATATCTAATGTTCTTTTAGATGCTTCTGGTTGTTTTTCCAGAGAGTTGCTCACCTCATTCAATGCCATTCTTGGATGTCGCTGCTTACCTTCTCGGGTTTTATCTCTTTTTCTAAGTATTGATGGTTACTATTTGTCACCCTGAGAGGTTTCCAGAAATACCTTGTTGTTTCTCTAGCGTGTCTTTCCATGTCATTTCATCTGAACTACCATAAGTTTCCAGTTTCAATTCTTTCCATATTCCCACAGAGTCTGTCTTATCTCATACACCATTCAAAAAAATATATGTCAAAAAAGAGTCCATGCATTCATTCATAACATATACTATCATCTCATCGCATCAGGGACGAAATTCAGGTTTGTTTGTATTTAATTACTTTCCGCCTATTTGGAAAGAAAATAATTAAATAGGGGCAACTGTTGTACCATAAATTTTTCCCCTAATTTTTTCAGTCTCACTTTCATATCATATTTTTCCATTTGGTCATAATCATTAATAAATAGCTTCATTCATCACATTTGCATCATATCTTTAAGTTTGCTCTTGTGTTGTTGATTAACTTCTAACCAAATTACAAAAAATATCTATCTTTGTCTTTATATATTTGTATTTTGTAGGTACCGAGTCAAAGCATCTGACAAATAAGGTTTTCCGGTATTATTTCCCTAAAATCTCTATTTGCAAAGAAAAATAATTTAAATTTTTTCATTTTTTCACTGTACAATCGATTGCTCTTAGAGTGCAATCGATTGCACAGAGTGCATTTTATGCAATATTTGAAAAAAATTCGTTGTACAATCGATTGCTCCCAGAGTGCAATCGATTGCACAGAGTGAAATTTTGAAAAAAAATCAGCAATTTCAAGCTTGTCAATTTTGGCTCCAATTTTTCTTCATTTTTTGAAAGTTATATCATTAATTCAAATTTTGGCTCCAAATTTTCTTCATTTTTTGAAAGATATATCATTAATTCAAATTTTGGCTCCAATCTTTCTTCATTTTTTGAAAGATATATCATTAATTCAAATTTTGGCTCCAAGAATTAATTACCAAACCACCACTAATCCCAAGCCTAACTCTATAAATAGAGCCCTCATTTCATTCAAATTTCAAGCTTTTGATAGCCAAATTCACCTTGCTAAAAAATCTCTCAATTCCCACCATCTACCAAATTCACTCAAAGCTCCATTTTCAAAAAAAAAATAGTAAGCTTTGCATTGAAGCTTACTAATCTTTGAGCTAAATCTTCATCCAAACACTCTTTCTTCATCAATTCTCTATATACAAGCTTGAGAAATTGATTCTTGGGGCTGAATTGAAGCAAATGCTTGAAGTTATTTTGATAATTCTCTAGATCTACCTTTGGTAAGTTGTATTTTTCATCTTTCACAATGTGATCTCTTGTTTATCTTTGGGTTAGATTCATTGAGCATTGTTTTGTAATTCCATTGGTGCTATTTTCTCATAATTTGATGGAATTTTCGTGCTCTATTAAATCCATGATCATACGGTGTTTGATGGAAAGTTTGAATAAGAATTTGGCCTTTTAAAATGCTTATTTTCTGTTTCTCACAGGGTGCAATCGATTGCACTCACAACATAATCGATTGTCTTAGAAGAATTTTACGTTTTTTTTTTGAAAAAAAGCATTGATGCAATCGATTGCTCCCAGAGTGCAATCAATTGTAACAGTGACGAAATTCTTTTTCCGCCTTATTTTGGAACTATTTTGATCCATCTATCTTTTTCTACTCACTCCTTTTGATTGTTGATTTGGATTGCAATTTTAAATGTCCGATTTCTCTTTAAATTCAATGGACTTTAGGTGTAGATGAAGTTGGATAAATGTTCATTAATTCAAATCTACCAAAGAGTGAATTATTTAATTTATTTTTGGTTCTTTGGATTAATGATGTGTTTAGTACTTTAATCCATTAAAATGAGTGATTGAATTTAAAGTTGAAATAAATTTGAGGTAGTAATCCAAATTAGCTTATCATTCCCCTCCCTCTTCATCTTATCCCTTTCTTTTTTTATTTTTACTACATGTTATGGGATTATGATCTCTATATCCTTTATCTAAACATGAAGTATATAGATTTCTATTGACCTACTTTAAAATAGGTGTGACTTCTACGTAAGTCCACATAAGATTGCTTAACATAGCGCTAAATTTTGTCCTGGTTTAAGAAAATGATCATTCGTGGCCCAAGCCCAAACCTATTTTCATCTTTGCTCACTTGAGCATTTACTTTTATGCCATTTTTATTTTGCTCACTTGAGCTTTTTCTTTTCTTTATAAAGATACTTAATAATCAACATGAACCATAAAAAACATTAATGATAGTTGGACTATTTGGTTACTATCCTTGGCATTATGGAGTATTGGACTTCTGAGACATAAGAATAGAAACCTTGATATTATGTTGGAGACCTTGTGACCTTAATTGATATTTTTTTCGGAGCTCTTGAGGTTTACCTCAATACATTAGGTTGTTTGTTTGTTTTGTGTGCAGGTTACTGTGATTACCTACTTTGTCTGTAATCTAAAATTCATCTGTATACAATCGTTACTCTGCCCAATTTTTGTGAAGTCTTAATACATTTGAAGTTTGGTCTTTTCAAGAGGTTCGGTATCCTTGCTTGGTTTAAATCCAAAGAATGGGAATTCTATCTTGACTCATAATGTCAACTGTTAGCTTCACGTTGGTTAGACGGTTCTATTCCTTAGCCTTTACCTTATGCTTTAGGATAGTCCCTTCATCTCCTCCCATCTTCTTTAATTTCAAAAATCTTCTCCCTCCTATTGAAAATACTTCTCGTTTTTAAAACTCGAATCACTTTCATAACAAACCTCGTCCTTGTCGAGTGCCTTTTATTTTAAAACTTCTTTTCTTTAAACAAACTTCAATTTATTTAATCATACTTTGACATTTTTCAAAATTAACAAAACAATTCAACTTATTCAAATCCTTTTTGTGCGCTCGAGCACCTTTTACCCTTCAAAACTTTTTTCAAGATGAGACATGATTCATTGATAGTCGAGCAACATTCTCCTATCCCCATGGTTACAAAGGTGTCTACTTTTCCACTTGATTACTAGAGGCATTCTCAAACCCTCACTCTTGTTGACGCAGTGTCCATCTTTTCCACACCTTATGGGTGTTAGTCGATATTTCTATCCTAACAATGACGCCTTGTCTCTTCGTTTAAAATCAATCAACAGACAATTCTTTTCAAGCCGAACTACGGTGCTCTGACTTTCCCATTACACGATGGATTATGTAGGCACTAAGTCTTACGACCCAAAGCGAGCAACAAAAATAAGAAAAAACATTTCATTTTCTTTTACAAATACTCATTCATTCTTTTCCTTTAGCAAGTAAACCTTTACATGACACTCTTTTAAAAGAAACCAAACAAAGTGGATCCTGCGGAGTACCATAGATGCTTAAGGTGTTAATACCTTCCCTTTGCATAACCAACCCCCGTACCTCGATCTCTGATCTTTTATTTCATTGTGGGTTTTTTTTTCTCTTTTTTCCCATTTCCCTTTGGAAACAATAAAGTGTGGTGGAGACTTCGTTGTGTGAGATAAGTCAACTGATGACTTAATCTCAAATCTTTATCGCTACATTTGTTTTCCTATCATCACTTTCGCAATTTAGTTCATCTGCTCGTCTTTGCCGATGATTGCGCGCGACAGGTTCAACAACTTCCCTTATTCAATCTTCTTAAACCTGAAAAGTTAGATTGGCATCTCGCCATTCGCGATCTGAAGGTGGAAGAGGATTGAACACTTAAGTGCCCAAAATATTTGACTCACATTTGCCTGAAGTAACACTGTTGGTTGATTGTATTGCTTGGATGGGCTTAAAGATACCATTAGGAGAGGTGATAGAGTGTCGTCGGAGATGGGCTTATATATGCCATCCAAAGTAACCGTTGACAGGAGTATCAGAATGAGTCTATGTTCGTCTGTGTCTGAGAAGTATACTAGAATGAGTCTGTGTCTGACTGTATCCAGCATATATGTTAGGGAGCATCAGAATCAATATTATGTCTTGATTGTATCTGAATGATGTTCTAGAATGAGCCTATGTCTTGACTATATATATAAGAGGATCAGAATGAGTCTTCGCTCGACTGTATCCGAAGTTTGTATTAGACCAAGTCTATGCCTGAGTGTATCTAAGATTCGTATTAGAATGAGTCTACGCTTGACTGTATCTAAGAATAAATCAGAATGAATATTAGAATGGATCTACATCTTGATCATATCTGAACTGTATCTGGAATATGTACTGGAATGAGTATCAGAATGGATCTATGTCTAGATCGCATCTGAACTGTATCCAGACATGTAATGGAATGACTCTGCTTCTGACCGTATCCAAAGGAATATCAAAATGAATCGTTGATGGATTGTATATGAAGAATGATAAATTGTTGACAATATTTGTCTGTCTGCGAACTAACCTGAAAGAAACAAAGTTAGTTTTATGCAATGTCATTATGTATGTAATACATTGCGTAATGATGCTCTTAAAATAAATGAGAATACTCTATGTGTTTTGTATGCATATATTATGATGTTCTGTAAATGATGTATGGATGTAAGATGTCGCCGGAACGTATCAGTAGCTTCGTATAACGTCTTTGGTTGGGAAAAATAAATCCATGACTGTTGATGGGGATGGAGGCAGTAGTTTCTCAATTTTGTTTAGAACTTATTTACTGGGAATTATCGCTTTCTGTTTGAGGACACTACACCCAGGACGTTCAACTTCTGCTTAAGGATAGAAGAATTCCAAGAAAACTGGTCATTCATCGTTCTTTTAAAGCATTTGATTCTTATGTACTCTGACTGGGGACAAAAGAGATGGATAATCCTCTAATGTGATGTCTAACCAAGTTTCAAATATTCATGTCAACTCTTCTTGGGAGGACAAAGTTGAATGACATCTAGTCGGGAAGAGAATCCCATCGGGGAATTGCAATATCGGAGAAATAACCTCTGTTGGGGGAAATAAACCCTGTTGGAGAAGAGAATTCCTGTAAAATGTGTTGAGGAGAGAATCTCTGATGGGGGTGAGTTTGTGAAGATATCTTTGTAGAGATAGCTCTATGGAGATTTCTCTATGGAGATTTATGGATGACTTGAATATTATCCCAACTCCTAAAGTCTTTAGTAAATGTTAATCATGTTTTTATGCATATATTTTGTTAACAGTAATCATGTTTTTGCAAACAAAAATGAGAAAGTAAAATAATTTTGAATTTTGAAAAGGACTTGTATTGATTTAGAAAGTTTTCCTATAAACAGGCTGCTTTGTACAAAGAGACATAAATCCTAGTAAGAGGAAATCGTCGTAAAACGAAAAAAAGAGGTACAAAGAAACAAACCTATGTGAAAACGATCCCATCGAGTCTCAACTCTTCTTGCCCCTATGTCTTTAAGTATCTCATCCCTCACTGTCATAAGAAGATGATTGAATTGATCAGTACCATTTAAACTTTAAGTTGATAACAAAGCTTGTTGTAAGTAGTTGATCCAACGGGGCATAATCATACGCTTTAATCCATAACTTTTGCATTGACCGCCCTTTCGGGTTTTCAATCCACCGAGATACCCTTTTTTGCCCAAGCTGCCTTTTCAGGTTTTCTACTTACCGGGTGTACAATATATATATATATCCCTAATTTTTTCCCGAACCCTTTTGGTTTGCTGGGATGCCCTTACTTTAGCCTAGGCCTATCAACCTAGCAGGTCTCTTTTATGCATAGTATTTTTTTACTATGTCCGTGTTCACAGGGTGCAGAAAATCTTCACCGTCCATGGTGGTAAATATCAGAGAACCACTAGAAAATATCTTCTTGATCCCAAATGGCACTTCGTATGTGGGGGTCCTTTTTCCCCTGGGATCACCTTGTGGTAGGATGATGCGCTTTATTACCAAATCACCAACCTAGTACACCTGATTTTTGACTTTCTTGTTAAAGGCCTTGATCATGCATTTCTGGTACATCTGATCATGACAAACAGTCGCAAGCCTTTTCTCGTCAATCAAATTTATCTGGTCCAACCTAGTCTGAATCCACTCGTCTTCATTTAAACCCGCATCTTTCATAATCATTAAGGAAGGAATCTGGACTTCAACGGGTAAGATAGCCTCTATACCATAGACTAGAGAGAACGGGGTTGCTCCAATTGATGTACGTACTGAAGTGCGATAACCATGAAGAGCGAATGGTAACATCTCAGGCCAATCTTTGTATGTCATTGTCATCTTCTGCAAGATCCTCTTGATATTATTTGGTTGGTGGCTTCCACTGTGCTGTTCATCTTTGGTCAGTACAAAGAAGAATTGTGATGCTTAATCCTGAACTGCATGTAGAGTTCCGTGATCATAGTATTGTTAAGATTGATACCATTTTCCGTGATTATCCTTTCAAGGATGCCATACCGATAGATAAGGTTGTATTTAATGAATCGAGCCACAACATTCTAGGTAACAGAAGCAAATGAGGTTGCTTCAACCCACTTAAATAGCGACCAAGATGAAACGATGCCCCTTGGAAGCAGTTGGCTTAATCTCTCCAATCATATCAATGCCCCACATTGCAAATGGCCAAGGAGCAATCAAGACATTCAAAGGAACCGGAGGCACATGTACTTTGTCAGCTTAAATCTGGCATTTGTGACAAGTTCTGGAATGATGATGGCAATCAGTTTCCATAGTAGACCAATAATAAACCTCTCTCAGAATCTTCTTAGCCATCGTATACCCACTAGAGTGAATACCAAAGACTCCTTCATGCATATCTTCCATAATCTTCTCAACTTCCTTCTTGTTTACACAACAAAGTAAAGTCTAATCGTGGTTTTGCTTGTACAGGATTTTGTTATTCAGAAAGAACTTGGCTGAGAACCTCCTTAGAAATTTCATATCATTGATAGATGTTCCTTCCGGATGTTCTTGAGTTTTGAGGTATCTTTTTACTTTGTGGTACCAATGTTTTTCCTCTACTCCATCAGTATTAGCTTCGTAGCAATGAGCCAATTCGTCTTGTCTCTCAATAGTAATTTGAGGAGCTTCATTATTCCATTTGACTTTGAACATAGATGACGTGGTAGCTAATGTTTCTTATAATTAATTCTCTTCTCGTAGAATATGTTTAAAAGTGATTTCCTTAAAGTACGAAATTAGTGTCAACACATGCTCTAAATAAGGAATGAAATTTGGATGCTCCGTATCCCATTCTACCTTAACCTGAGTGATCACTAGGGCTGACTCCCCATATACATACAAGAATTTAATTCTCATATTGATGGCAGCTTTGATACCCATGATACATGAGTGGTACTCGGCCATGTTGTGGGTACAGTCAAAACACAACCTGGCGGTGAAAGGCATATGGCAACCCATGGGAGAGATAATCACAACACCGATTCCATTACCAAGCGCGTTGGAAGCTCCACCAAAACCCATAGTCCATCGGGACCCCGATTCAGGTCCTTCATACAGTCCAGGTTCTTCATAATCAGTAACTGGCATAATATTCTCATCCGGGAACTCGAAATTCATAGACTGATAATCATTTACTGCTTGCTGAGCCAAATGATCTGCCAATATACTTCCTTTGATTTCTTTTTGAGTAGTGTGCTGAATGTCGTACTCTTTCAAGATCATCTTCCGTCTTTCTATTCTTCTGGAGAGAGCTGGCTTCTCGAATATGTATTTTATTGGATCCATCTTAGAGATCTATAAAGTAGTATGAGTCAACATATATTGTCTCAGTCGTCGAGTAGCCCATGCCAAAGTGCAACGAGTTTTCTCGAGCAGTGAGTATCTTGTTTCATAGTCGGCAAACTTTTTGCTAAGGTAGTATATTGCATGCTCTTTTTGACCAGACTCGTCACGTTTCCCCAATACACACCCCATTGAGTTCTATAACACTATTAGGTACATGATCAGAGGTCTTCCTTCAACCTATGGCATCAGAATTGGAGGTTCCTGAAGATATTCTATTTTTTTTTAAGGTTATCTGACAGTCGTCGTTCCACTTCACTACTTGATCTTTCTTCAGCAACTTGAATATTGGCTCACAAGTAACGGTCAAATGGGAAATAAATATGGAAATGTAGTTCAATCGTCCCAAGAAACCTCTGACTTCCTTCTCAATGCTGGGAGCTGGCATTTCTTAAATGGCTTTAACCTTGGCAAGAACAACTTCAATACCTTTACAACTGACTACGAAACCTAGGATTTTACTAGATCTTACCCCAAAGGTGCGCTTCAACGGATTCAACCTCAACTTGTATTTGTTCAACCTCTCAAACAGCTTGTGCAGGTGGTCGAGATATTCTTCTTCAGTCTGAGACCTGGCTATCATGTCATCAACGTAAAACTCTATCTTGTGGTGGATCATATAATGGAACAAAGCTACCATAGCATAATGATATGTTGCACCGGTGTTCTTCAAACCAAAAGGCATAACTTTGTAACAGAAAATGCCCCATTGTATGATAAAAGTAGTCTTCTCCATGTCTTCAGGTGCCATCTTGATTTGATTATAACCAGAGAAACCATAAATGAAAGAAAATACTTTATGATGAGCGGTTTTGTCAACTAGAACATAAATATGCAGAAGTGGAAATTCATCTTTGGGGCTTGCCCTATTCAAATCCTTGTAGTCTATGCACATACGCACCTTGCCATCCTTCTTAGGTATTGGCACCACATTTGAAACCCACTGAGGATAGGACGTAACAACTAAGAATCCTGCCTTGAACTGCTTCATAACCTTAGCTTTGATATTTTCATACATCTCGGGACGCATACGACGAACCTTCTGTTTTATAGGAGGACAACCTTCCTTCATTGGTAGACAATGAACCACGATGTTAGTATCAAGCCCTGGCATGTCTTCGCACGACCAAGCAAAGATCTCAACATAGTCACACAACATCTGGATTAATCTCTTTTTGACATTGTCTTCTAGGTTAACACCTATCTTGACTTCTTTCTTATCCTCTTCAATATCCAAGTTCACAACCTCGAATGGATCTTCATGCGGTTGTATGGCTCTTTCTTCCTGCATTAACACCCTATAAAGCTCTCCAGGTACTTCAAAATCTTCCTCACCTTCGTCCTCGGCTTGGTAGATCGGGTTTTCGAAGTCATAATTGGCAATAGTAGAATTGTTATCAATGGGATCCAGGGTGGATATGGATCTGCAATTTGTTGTGTGAATGTGTGTAAGAACACATAGTTATTTTTAAAGCAATAAAGTAAAATAAAGACAAAGAGAGCGAAATTTGAATTCAAACGTCCAATGATTTATTAAATGAAAATATGCAGATGAAAAATGACAACCCTAACAAATGGACCGTTGTGCCCCGAGTAAGGCACAGGGGTTTAAAGTTAATGTTTAAATTACATAACCAAAAACTTGAAAGCAAGAAAACAGAAAATAGAATTTACTCATGACTAAAGGAGATTGGTATAAAGTCTTCATCCTTCCGATTGTTGAGCCCAATGCCGGTAGTAGGGAAAATCCAACTATTTATGTCATAGTCGCTATCAGCGTCTTACATGATATTTACTTGATTTTTGTGAACTCCATTGTTGTTTATGCATAATGGCGGTCTCCCAGCACGAGCACGACGAATAGCCCTCTGAGCCTCTAGGGTAAAACTCAAGACAAATTTATCGGACTTGTAAGGGATGTTCGGAAGCTGGCCCCAAACAGTGCCATCACCTTCTTTTACTACAACCTTAACGTCTTTCAGAGAAGCCATTCTTGGTGGAACCCTGGTAATCTTAGGAACAGCATAAGCGACTTTAGTAACGGGAGTTGTCTGAGGAACAACTTCAAAGGTCTGGCAGGGAGTCTCGATGAATTCATCATCCATCTCAATATACTTGAAGGAGTTTAAGTGGCTCACCATGTATTCTTCTTCACCACAAACTGTAAAAAAATTTCCTTTCACGGGATATTTCAACTTTTGGTGTAAAGAAGAAGTAACAGCGCATGCCCCATGAATCCAAGGGCGTCCTAGTAAATAGGAATAGGCTGGACGAATGTCCATCACATAGAAGGTAGAGTCGAAGACCTGAGAATCCACTTTTATTGGAAGATCAACCTCTCCGTGCACCATTCACTTTAAACCATCAAAGGTTCTTACCATAATATCATTGGGTTTCAGCACAACCCCTTCACAATCAAGCCTGTCTAGAGCAGCTTTTGGAAATACATTCAATGAGGAACCTATGTCTACTAATACATGGGATAAGGTAGTGCCCCTACACTCAATAGAGACATGCAGGGCCTTATTATGGTTCCTTCCCGCGGGAGTCAAGTCAGTGTCAGAAAAGTCTAGCCCATTATTAGTTGTCAGGCTAGCAACATAATTTTTGAACTGATCAGCAGAGATTTCTTGCGGTACATGAGCAGATTTCAGGAACTTCACCAGAGCCTGAGCATGGGCTTCATAGCACAACAACAAAGATATCATAGATATCTTGGAGGGAGTCTTCCCCAACTGTTTAACAATCTTATAGTCACTTTTCGGGATAATTTTCATTATTTCCTCCACCTCTTGCTGGGAGGAATTTTCAGTAGGTTCTTTCAGCGCCCTTGTCTGGACAGGCTCAATCATTTGTTCTTTGCCTCGAGGCTCAGTAGTTGATTCAATAATACGAAGTGGTGTAGTAACAGTCTTTGGAGATATCTCTTGAGAGAAAACCCTTCCACTTTTGGTAACTTTATTGGTCCCAACAATATTCCCAATGTTGGGATAAGTAACTTCAGTATTTCCACCTTTGACAGTCAACGGTTCTTGTGTGACACCATGGCAGTAGACATCAACTCCATAATTCCAAGGGATAGTCTTGTCATAGGAATATGGAATTGGCCCAGGAAAAGTAATGATCAGGGGAGCAACCCTAGGTTCACTAGTAATCTTCACATGACCCTTGGAAGTGATCCTTACAGGAGTACTGTAAATTACAAAAACGTCTTCAAGTTGCATGTCTTGAGACACACTCTCCACGGAAGGAGTCTTCTCAAATAGAATCGCACGCTCATCCATTATACGCTGAATACCTTCTTTTAGTAGTTTTCATCCATTGGATCCGAACGCATAACATCAGCACCTTTCAATGCAACTCGGAAATAAACTGGCTTGCAGCAGCTTCTTCTTATCAATCATCAGAGGAGTAGTCAAGTCATTCATAGAAGAAACATAAGAAATATCATCAATAACAATAATGCCTTTGTCATGATTAGGCATAGGAGAGGTAATCACATTAGGAGTCTGATGAGGATCAAATTCAATCTCCTTATAGTCAATCATGTTTTGGATTTTATTCTTCAGAGCCTAACAATTGTTAGTATCATGTCCAGGACTGTTGGAGTGATATGCACACCTTGCATTGGGATTTTAATTGGGGGAAGTAGTATTGGAATTTTGAGGAGGATCCTTCAATGTAATCAACTATTCCTTCAACAAGTGTTATAAAGCTTGAGACAACGGCATGTTGATTCTTGTGAACTGTCTCTTGGGTGCAATCTGCCTATGTTGATTATTCTGTTGTTGTTGTTGTATTGGCACGGGATTAGAGTTCAAAAATGCCCCTATATATTGGTTGCGCTCACTCTTATTACGACCCTTCTGGATGTACACATCATTGGATTCTTTCTTACCATTGTAAGGCATCTTCGCAATATTCGAAGATGTAGCCACCTGAATTTCACCGCTTCTAATTCCATTCTCCACATGTTCTCCTGTGATCAGCTCAGTGAAACCGGATGAAGAACTTCTAAGTAGGTGATTATAGAAAGGACCCATTAGCATGCTCATGAACATGTCAATTAGTTCCCTATCAGCCAAAGGAGGTTGAAGTCTGCCTGCAAGATCTCTCCATTTATGTGCGTACTCTTTAAAGCCTTCCTCAGAACCCATGAACATACTCTATAGTTGCATGCAGGTTGGTGCCAAAACAGAATTGTATTGATATTGTTTATAGAAAGATGTAGCCAAATCTTCCCAGGTATGGATATTGGTACCTTCAAGTTGATAATACATTTCTAATTGTGTCCCAGATAGACTCTCTTGAAATAAATGCAACCGTAATTTCTTGTCAGTAGTGTGTGGTTGAATTTTCCGAACATATGATCTCAAATGTAGCTTTGGGAAAGAAACACCATCGTACTTGGCAAAGGTAGGAGTTTCGAACTTAGGAGGAATGACGACTCCTGAGACTAAACCCAATTCTTCAAAGATCAATCCAAGCACTTTCTGGATCTCCAAAGCTTTTAAACGCTCTTCTAACAACTTATACTTCTTGTTTGCTAGGGGATATTGTTCATGCAGATAATCTTCTTCCTCTCCATCAAAGCATTTTTCAGAACCATAGTTGCTTTCTTTCTCAGTTTTAACACTCTTACCATCTTCATCCTGGTTGTCATCTTCATACGATGGGATATCAAAATCTTGAGTTCGCTTGACCTGTCCTTTGAACCTTCTCCCCATGTTAAGGATGTCGACTAGTTTATGTCTTCTTCTTCTTCTCTTTGGCGATGAGAGCCTTCAGTTCTTCTTTCCCCTTGGCTAAATTCAAGAACATCTCTTGGAACTGAGCATTCTGAGCCTTGAGATCTTTGATTGTCATTTTCAAGAGCCATTTCTGCTGAAATAAATAGCAAGAAGGTGAGAAAACCTGTCTTGGAAACCTGTTACGTAATGATATGTGTGGTATGTAGATGTTGTAACACGGTGGGAGAACTGACTTGGGTGTTTTGTGTTTGATCGCAATTGTTGCGAATAGAAAGAGTCACCACCGACTTTTCCTTTATCCAATAAGGAAAGGTTAAAAAGAATAGGAAAGAATTTTCGAGATTATTTCTTGAGTTCGGGGGGTAGGTTATGAAAAGGGAAGGTGTTAGCACCCTTTTCATCCGTATTTATCTACGGGCTCTTAGTTGCTTACTAGATCACTTGCTTTTGTTTGAAAGTGTGTTTGTGATGTGTGTTTTGAAAGTATTTTGAAAAGGAGTGTCTTTGTAATGGTTCTCGTCTCTATAAGAATGCGTACAAAGTGTTTTAACTTTTGAAAATGTTTCAAACTAAAATTGTGGGTGTATAAAATGTTTTTATTGTGAGCAAGCGAGCAACCAAGAGCAACCTACCTACTCAAAAGGTCTTACACGTTCTTTTCCTCCTCCTTTAGATGTTGTTATCTTACCATTGTTTTGGTAAGAAACCCCACCGTTGGATGTGAAGAGACGGGCATGGGACATTTTGTATAGTCATAGAAGGAAACCTATGGGACGTTTTAGTAATGTCATTTAGAGAATAGATTGTTTACCAAAGGCAATATTGAGGGTCATCGAGGGACTACGATCTTTTATCGAGGGTCTTTTAAAAAACGCCCATATTCGAGGGACATGACTATTTTCTGAAAGGAGACAAAGCGAGATTACCCTAGAGGTGCTAATGTGCAAGTATGTTTGATTACATGCATTTTGTCTTGCATTTAAAGGTTATCTACTTGTTGATTTTGTCTTTTTATACATCCTAATTACTAACAATGTATGAAAGCAATAAAAGTACAGAAATAAATCCTAAGTTATTACATCATTTCATGGGTGGGGATACATTTTTACAAATGAGGATTGCAAGAATTTAAACCCTAAATATCTATTACAACCATATTGAATTATACAATACAAGAAAATGGAAAGGATTTGTTTTGAAAATGGTTTTTTGTCTTAATAAATTAAAAGAAAAAGAATAATTAGTTAATAAAAAGAAAATAATTTTTATGTCTTTTTTATATTAATAAAAATAGTATTAATGCTGAAAATAATAAGAATAAGAAAGAAAAGGAGAAATAATGAAAACAGGATCAACATGTTGCTGAAAACAAAACTAAGAGGGACCAGAAGTCCTGATGCTAGGCACGCTGTAGTTCATAAAGAAATGTTAGAGGAAACCAGAAGTTCTGGGTTGTTGCATGTTAAATTTCATAATGAAATGTTAGAGGAAACCGTAAGTTCTGGGTTGCTGCGCGCTGAAGTTCTGAGTGTTGAAACAGTGAGAAAAAACATGGAAATTTCACGCATTGTGTTGCAACTGTGAGGAGGACCTAGAAGTTCTGCATGATGTGTTACAACAATGAGAAAAACCTAGAAGTTATGTGATGTGTTAAAACAGTGACAAAAAACCTAGAAGTTTTGTGTTGTGTTAAAACGATGAGGAAGACCTAGAAGTTTTGTGTGTTGTGTTACAACAGTGAGAAAAAACACCTAGAAATTTTGTGTGTTATGTTATAATAGTGAGAAAAACCTAGAAGTTATGTGCTATGTGTTACAACAGTGATAAAAATGCCTAGAATTTTTGTGTTACACTTCACCTCCTTCCTTATATTAGCCAGAGCATCTGCAACTTATTCAATTCTCAACAACAGCAAAACGGAAAAATAAAAGCACGATAGTTTATAGAAGTTCTATTCCTAATTCTGAGCCTAGTTTTCTTCAAGAAGTTCTGATCCATAATTTTTCTACTTGGGCAATGATGTATACAGTCTCAGCACTATGATATCTACATTTTTAATGATGTTCTGAATGAAAAGTTCAAAGTCAAGATGACTTACCTTGAATATGAAGTGTGTGTTTGGGACTTGAACTGCTGCCTTCGAATATTCTGGGGTTAGCAAGAAATGGAACATAAATGTTATGTTCTTTGATTCAAAGGGAAGAACAAAGGTATTGTTTTGAGAATTTTGGGTTTAAGAATGTTTGAATGTTTTCTTTTCTCTATTTTTTTGTATTTTATCACCTCTCTTTCCTCAAAAGCCATCCCCTTAGACGTGTGGTGGAAAAACTTATTTATAGATGAGTTTATTGTGGTTTTAGGGGGAAAACAAATGGGATTTTAACCCTTTTGGCATATTGTTCCGTTGATTTTTAAATATAGCCTTTATGTGCTAATTTGGTGCAAATATGGGGTTTGAGAAAATGCAGGCGTGGACTGGATCCGCAGCAATTTAGAGTGTTGTGGCAGCTGGATGCAGGACTGTGCCATAGTAGTGCAACAGACTGTTCAAAATGAGGTTTTGGGGTTTGGTGATGTTTTGATCGAAGAGTGGAAAGACTAGAGTGAAATTCGAAGGATGATGTTCTGATCGAAGAGTAGAACATAGTCTCCACATGCTGAAGAATGAGATTTGAAGAGTCGTGTTCTTATTGAAGAACACAACTTCCATATGTTCTGATCGAAGAGTCATGTTCTGAATCATCTCAGCAAATTCTGATTGCACTAATGTCAAAACTGGCCCAGAAGTTCTAAAATTATCATATTCTCTTAACACTTATAAAATTTTCTAGGTGTTTAGAAATTTGACTTTTTCAAAGTAATTTCTGACTTTTGATTTCTTGATGAACCAATTTCCTATCCTGATGAAATATGATTGTTGAAATTTGATTTTGATCCAAAAGTCAAAGTTTGACTTTTCAGTGTGCTTTTGACCATTTTTCCATTTTGAATGACTTTCTTGTAAAATCGTAATCCGAGACTTGAAACTTGACAGAAGCAAACCTGAGGGTCCAGGATCATCCTTTGAGAAATGAGAGGGCAAATTTTGGGGTTCAACAGCTGCCCCTGTTCAATCTTCTTAAACCTGAAGAGTTAGATTGGCGAATCTGCCATTCGTGACTTGAAGGTGGAAGATGATTGAACACTAGAGTGCCCTGAAATTTGTACTCTGATGATTTTGAGGTTGAGGTGTAAGGAATGGGCTAAAGGATGCCATTTAGATAAATGATGGAGAGTTGGAGGAGATGGGCTTATAGATGCCATCCGAAGGTGACTTTTGATAGAAATTTGACTGAGTCTAATCTTGACTTCAACTGGGATGAGAATAAGAATAGACCTTTGGTCGATGTAAAACTGAACCGAGCAGAGGTCTTGAATAATCTTTTACTAGAAAGAATCAGGACAAATCTTTGGAGTGATTTATCTGAACCAGGGGAAGCGTCTACTGGGAAGGCATCAGGATAAATCGTTGAGATTTAAACTGAACCAACTAAGGTCTGGAGAAGAATCAGGATAAATCTTTGGGGAAATTTATCTGAACCAGAGAAGATGTCTGCGGGAAAGAATCAGGATAAACCGTTGAGAGATTTAAACTGAACCGGTAGAGGTCTGGAAAAGAACCAGGATAAATCTTTTGGGTGACTTATCTAAACCAGAGAAGATGTCTTCGGGAAAGAATAGGGATAAACCGTTGAGAGATTTAAACTGAACCAACAGAGGTGTTGAATGTTCTTTAACTGGAACGAATCAGAATAAATCTTAGAGCAATTTGTCTGAACTAGAGAAGATGTTTGCGGGGAAAAATCAGGATAAACCGTTGAGAGATTTAAACTGAACAGGAAGAGGTCTAGAAAATAATCAGGATAAATCATTGGGGAGATTTATCTGAACCAGAGAAGATGTCTGCGGGAAAGAATCAGGATAAATCGTTAAGAGATTTAAACTGAACAAACATAGGTGTTGAATGTACGTTAACTAGAAAGAATTAGAATAAATCTTAAAGCGATTTGTCTGAACTAGAGAAGATGTCTTCGGGAAAGAATCAGGATAAACCATTGAGAGATTTAAATTGAATCGGCAGAGTTCTGGAAAAGAATCAGGATAAATCTTTGAAGCGATTTATCTGAACCAGAGAAGATGTCTGCGGGAAAGAATCAAGATAAACCGTTGAGAGATTTAAACTGAACCGATAGAGGTCTGAAGGAAGTAATTTTCATGTAGATAATCAACCAGTCCTTTCTCTGGAATTGATCTGTATTTGTCCATAAATAGTTGTCCTGTCTTGTCGGAAATTTGTTGATAATAATTTTCTGTTGATTGATCTTTCCTGAAAAGGTAAAGAGTTAGTTGTATGTAATGCCATGATGTATGAAATGCATGGTATAATGATGTTTCTCAAAATAAATGAGATTGCAACATATGCATTTGTGTTATCGATGTCTATGATGTATGAATGCAATATATGCACATATTAGTTGTTATGCTGCAATGTTGTCGGTCTAGGAAAATAAATCCCTGGCTGCTGCTAGGAATGAGGAGTGTAAGCCTTCATGTATGGGTTTCTGTCATTAGAGAAGTAAACTATGTTGGGGATACGAAGGAAAAAGATACCATTAGGCTGCATGCTGGAGATATGCCAATGATCCTGTAGCAGGATGTTCTTGCTTCTACTCTGTTTAGAGAAAGTATCTGCGGGGATTTTATGGAATGGTCCATAGATATTGTCCTGTTTCTTAAAGCCATTAGTAATTGTCTTTCTATTCAGTTTTCCTTTTTTATGCGTTTATTTGTAAATAGTAATTATGTTCAAATGCATATGTTCAAAAATAAACACTGGACGTTTTTTGCAAACAAAACAAGAAAGTAAAAGAACAACGAATAATTTTGTACTTTTAAAGGAATATCTTTGTATATACTTGAATAAGTATTTTTGTACAAACAGGCGAACATTCTAGTAAGAGAATGTATTCATAAAAATGAAAATTGATACAAAGAAAAGACAACTATTGAAAATAATCCCAGGGGGGTCCCATTCTGCTATAGCCTTCACGTCTCTGACCGACTCATCCACCTGCTGCTTTGTCCGAAGTTGATTGGATTGATTAGAACCGTTCGAGTTTGACGATTGATACTGAAGATTGGCTGTAAGGTGATCCAACGGGACATAGCTATGCGCTTTAAATCCCTAAATTATTCCTGGACCTCCCTTTCGGGTTTTCAATCCACCGTGATACCCTTTTTGGCCCAAGCCGCCTTTTCAGGTTTTCAGCTTGTCGGGTGTACAATTTTTTTTGTATTTATCCCTAATTTTTGCCTAGGCCAGTCGACCTAGTGGGTCTTTTTCATGCTTAGTATCTTTTAACTATGTCCGCGTTTATAGGGTGCGGAAGGTCGTCGCCGTCCATAGTGGTTAAGATAATTGCCCCACCAGAAAATATGCTTTTAATCATAAATGGTCATTCGTAGGTAGGAGTCCATTTTCCCCTGGGATCACCCTGTGGAAGTATGATACGCTTGATTATCAATTCACCAACCTGATATACCTGACGTCTGACCTTCTTGTTAAAAGCCTTAATCATATGTTTTTGGTACATTTGGCCATGACAGACATCCGTAAGTCTCTTCTCATTAATCAAGTTCAATTGGTCAAATCGAGTTTCAGTCCATTCATCTTCATTCAACCCTACATCCCTCATGATTCTCAAAGAAGGTATTTGGACTTCAATTGGTAGGACAGCTTCCATGTCGTATACCAAAGAAAAAGGAGTTACCCATATTGACGTGTGCGACGTGGTACGGTAACCGTGGAGAGCAAATAGTAACAACTCATGCCAGTCCTTGTAGGTCACTGTCATTTTTGGTATGATCTTCTTGATGTTTTTATTAGCGGCTTCTACAGCGCCATTCATTTTCGGCCGGTAAGGAGAAGAGTTATGATGCTGGATCTTGAATTACCCGCATAGTGCAGTGATCATAGTATTGTTGAGATTGGTACCATTATCTGTAATGATTCTCTCTGGGATACCATACCGACAAATAATATTCTGTTTGATGAAGCGGGCCACAACATTCTTGGTAACAGACGTGAATGAAGTTTCCTCGACCCACTTTGTGAAGTAATTAATGGCAACCAAGATGAAGCGGTGTCCATTAGAAGCTGTCGGTTTGATCTCCCCAATCATGTAAATTCCCCACATTGCGAATGGCCAAGGAGAAGTCAGGTTGTTTAGAGGAACTGGAGGTACATGTACATTGTCAGCATAGATCTAACACTTGTGGCAGGTTCGTGAATATTGATGACAATCTGCTTCCATGGTGGACCAGTAGTATCCTGCCCGGAGGATCTTTTTAGCCATCGTGTGCCCACTAAAATGGGTGTTAAATGTTCCTTCATGTAAATCAACCATGATCTTGTCTGCCTCACTCTTATCTATGCACTGAAGCAAAGTAGAGTCGTGACTGCTCTTAGAGAGAACTCCATTACTGAGGAAGAACTTAGCAGAGAATCTTCTTAAAAATTTCTTATCATTGACTGAAGCTCCTTCCGGATACTCTTGGGCCTCGAGATATCTCTTAATTTCATGGAACCAAGGCTTTTCCACTACTTCTTCAGTATCAATCTCGTGATAGTAAGCTGGTTCGTCCATTCTCTCAATGGTGATATGAGGAGCCTCATTATCCCACTTGATTTTGAAAATGGATGACATAGTGGCAAGCGCATCCTCTAGTTGATTTTCCTCTCGTGGAAAATGCTCAAAGGTAATTTCCTCAAAATGTGGGATTAATGTCAACATATGTTCTTTGTAAGGGATGAGATTAGGGTGCTCCGTGTCCCATTCTCCTTTGATCTGACTGATGACTAAGGCTGAATCTCCAAATCTATGGCAGCTTTGAGACCCATAATACATGCTTCATATTCTACCATATTATTGGTACAGTTGAAACACAGTCTAGCAGTGAAGGGGGTATAGAAGCCTTCAAGGGATATGATTACAGCGCTTATGTCGTTGCCGAGTGCGTTGGAAGCTCCATCAAAAACCATGGTCCATCGGGATCCTTGTTCAGGTCTATCATATGGTCAGAGTTCTTCCAAATTGTTTACCAATATGATGTCTTTGTCCGGAAATTCGAAATTCATGGATTGATAGTCATCCACAGCCTGATGAGCCAGGTGATCGGCAAGCACACTTCCCTTTATTGCTTTCTGAGTAGTGTACTGAATATCGTATTCGGTCAGGACCATCTTCCATCTTGCTATTCTTCCCGAGAGGGCGGGCTTCTCGAATATGTACTTAATTGGATCCATCTTAGATATCAATAAAGTATTGTGGGTCAGCATATACTGTCTTAGCCGGCGAGCAGCCCATGCCAGATTGCAGCAACTTTTCTTGAGCAGTGAATATCTAGTTTCACAGTCGGTAAACTTTTTGCTCATGTAGTATGTGGCACGCTCTTTTCAGCCAGACTCGTCATGCTTCCCCAGCACACACCCCATTGAATTTTCCAAGACTGTTAGATACATGATAAGGGGTCTTCCCTCAACTAGAGGAATCAAAATGGGAAGCTCTTGAAGGTACTCTTTGATCCTATCGAAAGAAGACTGGCAATCGTTGTTCCATTCCACCACTTGATCTTTCTTCAGTAATTTGAAGATTGCTTCAAAAGTAGCGGTTAGGTGGGAAATGAACTTGGCGACGTAGTTTAGCCGTCCTAAGAATCCCCTGACTTCCTTCTCATTGTGAGGATTAGGCATTTCTTGTATTGTTTTTACCTTTGTAGGGTCTACTTTGATACCTTTGTCGCTGACAACGAAGCCTAAGAGTTTGTCGGACCTCACTCTAAAAGTGCATTTATTCGGATTCTGCCTTAGTTTATATTTCTTAAGTCTTTCAAATAGTTTCTGCAGATGGTCAATATGTTCCTCTTCATTTTGAGACCTGGCTATCATATCATCCACGTAGACCTCTATCTCGTGATGGATCATGTAATGAAACAAAGCTACCATGGCACGCTGATAGGTTTCCTCGATGTTCTTCAGCCCAAATGGCATAACTTTGTAACAGAACGTACCCCATTGTGTGACGAAGGTCGTTTTCTCCATGTCCTCACGTGCCATTTTGATCTGGTTGTATCTGGAGAAACCATCCATGAAGGAAAATACTTTATGCTGTGCAGTATTGTCAACCAGAATATCGATGTGGGGAAGCGAGAAGTCATCCTTGGGGCTTGCCCTATTCAAGTCTTTGTAGTCCACACACATATGTACCTTACCGTCCTTTTTAGGTACTGGAACAATGTTGGTGACCCATTGTGGATAGGAGGTGACATCTAAGAATCCAGCATTGAACTGCTTCATGACTTCAGTCTTGATTTTCTCTAACATTTTTGGTCGCATGTGACAGACCTTCTGTTTTACCGGAGGGCAGTATTCTTTTGTTGGAAGACAATGGTCCACGATATCAGTGTCGAGTCCTAGCATGCCTTCGTATAACCAGGAAAAGACCTCAACATAGTCATGTAGTAACTGAGTTAAGCGCTTCATGACACCAAGCTCCAGGTTGGCACCCATCTTGACTTCTTTCTTGTCCTCTTCAGTACCTAAGTTAACTATTTCAACCGGCTCTTCTTGGGGTTGTATGGTCCTTTCTTCCTGTTGCAATAACCCGACTAGTTCCCCTGGTACCTCACAATCTTCCTCACCTTCGTTTTCGGCTTGGTAGATCGGATTTTCAAAGTCACAATAGGCCATAGCAGAATCGTTACCCATGGGATTCTGGGTGGACGTGGATCTGCATTTCGATATGTGAGTGTGTGTAAGAGCATATCTATCTTTGATAAAATAAAAAGGTAGAAAAAGAAGAACAAAGAGCGTAAAATTTTGCATGCAAAAACGTCCATGATTTAATGATGACATATGAAGATGAAGTAACAACCCTCACAAATGGACCATTGTGCCTCGGATAAGACACAAGGTTTTAAAGTCTAGATTGTTTAATTATTTCAAGTCTGACAAGAAAATTAAAAGACTGTTACTCTTAAATAAAAGTAATAGGGACAAATTCTTTGGCTTCCCAATTATTGAGTCCTCCGCTGATGGTTGGAAAAATCCACTCGTCCATGTCACAGTTGCCATCATTGTCTTCCACTGCATTGACTCCCTGATTGTTGATACATAGAGGTGGTCCTCTAGCGCGAGTTCGTCGAACAACTCTCTGGGCCTCCGAAGTAAAACCCAAACCAAATTTGTTGGATTTGTAGGGAATATCCAGAAGTTGACCCCAAGTGGTGCATCCACCTTCCTCAACTACTGCTCTAGCTTCCTTTAGAAAGGCCATTTTCAATGGCGGTCTGGTAATCTTTGGAGTCTTAGTAGTAGTCTTGGTTGTCGCAACTGTTTGTGGGACCTCCTCAAAGTTTTAAAAAGGAGTCTCAATGAACTCACCATCCATTTCTACGTACCTGAAATAATTTAGGTGGCTAACCATGTATTCCTCCTCCCCATGGACAGTGGTGATCTTTCCCTTGATTGGGTATTTCAACATCTGATGTTGGGTAGAAGTTCCGGCACAAGTGCCATGGATCCAGGGTCGGCCCAAAAGACAAGAATAGGAAGGGCGGATATCCATCACATAGAAAGTTGAATCAAAAGTATGAGTTCCAACTTTTATAGGGATGTCAACTTCTTCGTGCACTATCCTTTTAGAACCATCAAAGGCCCTCACCATAATGTTTCTAGGCTTTAAAGTGAGTCCCTCGCAATCTAGCCGGTCAAGAGCATTTTTGGGCAAGACATTCAACAATGATCCCGTATCCACCAGAACGTGGGCTAACATAGTTCCCATGTACTCAATAGAAACCTGTAAGGCATCATCGTGTTTCTTTCCTTTGGGAGTCAAATCTGCGTCAGAAAAACCCAATCCGTTATCAGTAGTTAGACTGGCCACACAATTCTCAAATTGATCAATGTAAGTCTCTTGGGAAACGTGGGAGGTCTTTAAATTTTTTACCAAGGCCTTGGCATGAGCCTCAGAACACAAAAGTAAGGCCAATATTGATATTTTCGAGGGGGTCTGCCCCAACTGTTCCACGATGTTGTAGTCACTTTTCTTGATTTTATTTAGTATCTCTTCTATCTCTTTGATAGAATCTTCAATAATGACCTCTAGATGTACCTTCTTTTGGACAGGCTCAAATAATACCTCCTTTCCCCTTGTCTTGGCAACAGGGATAACAGTTGAATTGTCAACGGGAGTATCATTAGGAATGATGGTAGGAGCGGTAGTGGGATTAATTACAGGAGTATCAATGGTCTTTGGAGAGATCTCAGGTGATAAGACTCTTTCACTTCTTGTTATCTTACTGGTTCCAACAATATTGACGATGTTAGGATCTGTGTCTTTCGCAACTTTGTCTTTGATAGCCAATAGATCTTTCCTGATGCCATGGTAATAGACGTCGTCCCCATAGTTCCAGGGAATAGATTTATCCAAAGAATATGGGATCGGCCCTGACATGGTGATGATTAGGGGAAAAGACTTTGGAACAGATGTAATCCTGACGGGTCTTTTGGTGGAGAACCTAGGAGGATTGTCGGAGATGGTGATTATTGAAACATCTTCACAGGAATTTCTGGTAAGAGGAACTTTTTCAAACATGATTTCTTTGTTAGCCATCAGGCGCTAGACGCCCATCTTCAGTAACAAACAATCATCTGGTAGAGACATACATAATTGAAAACTTTCATCACATCCCAGAAACAGACCGGCTCGCAATAGATTATGTTTAACAATTAAAAGAGGAGTAGTTAAATCATTCAAGGAGGAAACAAAACAATCGTCATCAACAATGTTGACACCTTGGCCGTGTTTGGGTGTTGGCGCCTGTGATCGGTGGATCTGGAACTGACTGTTTAACGCTGGTTCGCGAAATGTCGCGGAAGCAAGAGTCGCCACCGTCTTTTATTTTCTCCAAATGGAAAGGACAAAAGCACAGAAAAATTCCTTTAAAGAGATTGCTCTCGGTTCGGGAGGTAGGTTATAGAAAGGGAAGGTGTTAGCACCCTTTCTATCCATGGTTATCCATGGGCTCTTAGGTACTTGCTCATTGTGTTTTCAAAATGTTTTGTTTGCTTTTCAACTGTGGGTTTTAAAAAAAAGTTTCTTTGAAAATTTCAGATTGACTCGTGCGTCAGAGTGTTTGAAAAATTGCTTTGAAAGCTTTTGAAAATGTGTTGGTGTGAAAAGTATTTTTGTTTGAAATTAGAGCAAGTATCCTTGAGAACCTACCTACCCTAAGGAATTCGTCTGTGTAAATGTCCTTTAAAGTAGTGCCATCCCACCATCGAGAGGTAGGTAGCACCACCGTTGGAGGTGTTCGGGTCAATTCGAGTTTGTAGGGACATGGTGATCACCAGAGCAATGGGAAGATACCTTAGAAGCTACCCTCATGCCAGGTTCCCGGATCATGAGGACTTACTAAGACGTCCTCTACTCGACGACCACCTTTCGAGGCAAGGCAACAGTGAGGCGTACCCTAGGGGTGGTGTGTGCGATTTGTATGTCGTTTTCATTGATATTTGTCTTGTTATGTTAAAGTGATCTACGCTTGATTTTATTATGGCCATTCATTCTTGCATGCTTATTTAACAGTTAATATTTGCGGGAAAGTAAATCCTAAACTATTACAAACGGCGCGGGTCCACATCGCCAAAATTAAACCGGACCCGATTTGACAGAAAAATAAATAAAGCAAAGGAAAAAAGTTCGAAAAGTATAAAACGTTACAAAGCTTTGGGAGAGATACATGATTATTTAAATGACATAAAATAAATATGCGAAATTAAATAAAATTAAGAACATGGGCGTTGGACCCTTTTGCAAAAATTAAATTAACGACAAATTAATTAATTAAAAGGAAAGCAAGAAATTGTTTTTTTTTGTGAATATTTTTCATGTTTTTAGGAATTTGATGAGAAAAAGAATTAATTAAAATTAACTAACCCTAATTCTAATGGTTTTTTAAGTTTGTTATGAAAGTATTAAAATTTAACCTAAATTAAACCTAAGTTTTTTATATACAATTTAATTATAAAAATAAATAAATCAATAATATTATGGTAAAAAGGAAAATTAAAAGGAATAAAAAGTTATTAAACCTAATTCTATATTTTTGGATTTTTAGTTGTTAAAAAGAATTAAAATTGTAACCTATTTTAAACTAAATTTATTTACAAGCATTTATTTAGAAAAATAATTAAAATAAAGTATTTATTATATTTTTTGCCTTTTCTGTTTTTTATGATGTTTTTATATTTTGTAAAAAAAGAAAATTAATTAATTTGATTAAAACAATAAAGCAAAAATAAAACAATAAATTGAAAAAAAAATAAAATGAAATGTAATGAAATTGCAAACCAGGGGGTTTCAGTCCCAATTGTGAGGTATAGGCCTTAGAATGCGGGCCCATTAAGCTTTGGTCCATTTGACCTTTTCAGTTTGTGTGCCAGCGCGTTGACCTGGGCATAGCATGCTCTTTGAATCCCTGCCCTTGATTTGAATTTGCTGGACGCGTGGACCTTTGGATTTTGAGGCATACGATGCATCCTCCATGCTAACGCTGCACAGGAGTTTGAATTGAAGAAAAATAAATGGGAATATTGAAGACCTGGGACTCGAACCCAGGTCTTGGACATTGCAAAGGGATACACCTGCCACTGAAGCGCTTTAACGTATTTGATATAATAATAAACAACAATCAATAAAAGAGAAAACGACGGTTAGTGCTTGGAAACGCGCGAAAATTCAAACTGGCTAATCATGTTTTGCCAACGCATCATCCTCTTCATCGTCCCTGCAAAACAAAACACAAAGGCAACATTTTTTCATGCGTTTCATTAGAAGGCTTTTGGAAAAATAGCGATTAGGTCTCAGGGCTCCATAAATTGAGCGCGAATATTGAGTCTTCTTCGTCCAAGCTTGCTGAATGCGACCATGGTGGTCTTGAGGGCTAATTTTACTCCTTTTAAGAATCCCTAATTTTGAGCTTCGTAAACCCTAGAAAAGCAACAATGGCGAAATTGCATACACAGCATAATAATTAAATTAAAGGCATTGGTTAGTTTCAGGACATCATAAGGAATACAAATCCATGATTAGAATGCTATGAAAGTGTCTAGAATGCAAAGCACGATAATGGAAAAAAATGGCAAAAGAGTGACTTCTGTACAGCGTTTCAAGGGACTATCTTTGATGCTTTTGATTGGAATACGTTCAGGGATTGCCAAGGAAGCTTTTGGAATAGGTTTTGTGCCTTGAATCAACCTGGAAAGCTGTTTTCAGTTTTGAGTTTTTTAGTGAAAATTCCAAGTTTACAATGTGTTCTAGAGCGCAGCTTTCAGTGTCTTCTCATTAGGTTTTGATTCAGGCATATGTAGTGAAGCAATTAGGTTAAGAAAACTCAATAAAATCCAATGAATTAATGGTTTTGCATATTTGATTTCATAAGATCTTTCCATATCTTTTTCACATGTATTTTTGTGTCAATTAGCCTAAATCAAACCAAATCTTTCCATGTTAGGATGTGCACGAAATATTGAGGCTGAAATGTGTATAAAAAGATTGAAAAAATTAGGTTAGACATTTTTCACATATTTAATTTGATTTAAATGAATTAATGTGAATAAAAATTCAAATAAATAAATAAAAAATGAGAAAATACTTCCCTTTGGGCCAAGTGGTCGTGCATATGCTTGGAATGATGAATCATGGAAGAAAAATGGGCCCATTAGCACTTTTAGGTCATTTGAATCAATGTTGACTTTTCAAAATATCCAAAAATTTCCCAACTTCCACAAGGCATAACTTGCTCAATTTTTAGGCTTTTCTCATGTTCTTGGACATTTTAGAAAGGTCTTTGAGTCCTTTAACCGATGCCTTTGGTCCCATGTCATTTGGATTTACCAATCTCAAGTTATGGCCTTTGACTTAAAGTCCCTTTTTGTTGACTTTTGAAAATGACCTATAATGTTGAAATTGATAACTTTTTGTGAGAGCATTTCTTGGACTTGAAGTATGAAGATGAGTTGTAGGAAATGTCTTTCTCTTCAAAATGAGCTTTGGATGGAATTTTTCTGATAATCCATGTGAAAGTTATGCTCTGGTCAATTTCAGTTGACTTTTTCAGCTGTCCAAATATAGTAACTTTTGCATCTTGATGATTTTCTGAGCCAAATTTTGAGAATCATGATCAAGCATTGATAAAATGATGTTTGTGGCTTCAACATGATATGTTGACCAAAAATTTGAACTTTTGACTGTCAAATGACCATTTTGCCCCTACAGTTGACTGTAGTGCAATTTAGGGTTTTGACTGTGCAATTTTGAGCTGAATGCCTTGAAACTTGATATGAGGATGCTTGACCATATTTGTAGGCATATGAGACTTGATTGGGCCTTTGAAAACTTCCTTTTCTTGATCAGAACACAAACCCTAGTTTTGACTGTATTGGGACTTTGGCACTGTGCAACCCTTGGGGAATTTTGTGACTTGGCTTGGCAATTTCTTGGAGAATATGGGAGGGCAAATTTTGGGGTGCAACAGTTGCCCCTGTTCAATCTTCTTAGACCTGAGGATGCAGATTGGCTGACGTGCCTTTCGTAATCCGAAGGTAGAAGATGATTGGACACTAGAGTGCCCAGAAATTTGCGCTCACATGTTAGCAGTGTGATGGGAATGGGCTTATAGACGCCATTTGGAGATTGCTGGATAGGATGATGGGCTTATAGATGCCATCTGGATGTTGATCGCGTAGGAGATTCTTTAGCTAGAACCTGCATACCTGTAAAAGAAACAAATGAGTACCTGACACGTTGCAGGAGCTGATTTTAGATGCTTGGTATAGATATGTCCTGACTGGTTACAGGAGCTGAGTCTGGAGCTTCAAATGATGATGAATGAACCAGGGATGGTTACTGCCTTAGCCTGAATGGTAAGAGAACCTTGGGTGATTTTAACTTCAACAACGCTCGTTGAGCAAATCTTGGTGGGAAATGCCATCTTCGCAGGATTGGGAGGAGAACCGTAGGCCATTATAATCTGAAAGGGAATCACCTCACTCGCCGCCGGAGAGGGAATCATAGGAAAAGGCATTGTCGCCTCACTTACCGTCGGAGAGGGAACCATAGGAGACTATCACCTCACACTCATCGTCGGAGAGGGAAACATAGGAGACTATCACCTCACACTCATCGTCGGAGAGGGAAACATCTGAAAAAGGAATTACCACCTCACACTCACCGTCGGAGAGGGGACCATAAGAGACTATCACCTCACACTCATCGTCGGAGAGGGAAACATCTGAAAAAGGAATTACCACCTCACACTCACCGTCGGAGAGGGTACCATAAGAGACTATCACCTCACACTCATCGTCGGAGAGGGAAACATCTGAAAAAGGAATTACCACCTCACACTCACCGTCGGAGAGGGGACCATAAGAGACTATCACCTCACACTCATCGTCGGAGAGGGAAACATCTGAAAAAGGAATTACCACCTCACACTCACCGTCGGAGAGGGGACCATAAGAGACTATCACCTCACACTCATCGTCAGAGAGGGAAACATCTGAAAAAAGGACTTACCACCTCACTCGCTGTTGGAGAGGGAACCATAACTTCTGCTGAGTTTTTATCAGAAAAATCTGTTGGGAGTCGATTTAGCTGGACTAGAGAAGGCTTTGGAATATGTTTGAGCATTTTAACTGCGTCTTTCCTGAAAGGTAAAGGTCAGTCATATGCAATGCATGATACGGATTAAGCAATGATGTTCTCAATATAAATGAGATTTGTACGATATGATGCGTCTATGCATGCTATAATGATGTATGTGACGTTTTATGTATGTTTTCGTCTAGGAAAGTAGATCCTTGACGGGTGCCGGGAAGTCATATCCTGGGCTGATATTGGAGAATAAGCTTTTACTTCCGCTGGGGATGATAACTGCCAGAATACCGGTAGGAGAAGATGACTTCGTTGAGGAATAAACTTGGCAAATGGAAGATTCTGCGGGGAGGAAAAATACTCTAGTGACCATGCTGGGAAGCAATACTCTGTGGGGATAGAGATGCTTTGCTGAATTGATGATAATTTGCTGGGGATACCCTTGCTGTTGGAAATGATGATAGACTTCGCTGGGGTAAGAAGACTTCGTCGACGACGCTCTTTCCGTGGCTTTTGGCTGAGGATAACCCAGTTATATCCTGTTAAGGAAATAACTCTTTAAATCTAGCCGGGCGACGCGTTCGTGCTCTGCGAGGGGGTAAGCTTCCAGAATTTTACTGGGGATAAGCTTACTGCTTGGGGAGATGGATCCCAACTTTCCTGGGGAAACTGGATTAGACTCTTCTGGGGAGTTTTGATATGCTGGGGAAGATGAATCCTTTGAAGGTTGACGTGCCGCCGAGGAACAATCTTTAGACCAAGACTGTCGGGGATGCTTGTTAAGAATATATGCTGCTGGGGAAGTATTGAGATCTACGGGAGGATACTCAATTTCCTTGAGATTTATCAGCTCTGCTTGGAGAAGAATGTACTGTTTTGCTGAACCACTCTCTGGGGATTTAAGATGTACTGGTTATGTTCTTTAGCTGAACCTACCTTGGTACCTTGGAGGATAGAACAACTAGATTGCTTAGACAACTCTTTATTGCCCCTGTTTCTAGTGTCACCTGCAATTAATTCCTTTGTTTCGTATGCAAATATTTATGAGTTAGCAAATTATTGTCAATGCATATATCACAAATTGAACCTTGGACGTTCTTCGCAAAACAAAACAGAAAAAGAAAAACACTTGGCACGTTTAACTGAAAATATATTCGTATTGATTTTGAATGGCCTGTGAATAGGAGTTTTGTGTACAAGAGGCTGACGTCCTAGTAAGAGAACGCCGCCGAACAAGAGAGTTTATACAAGTTTTGTACAAAAGAAAGTAAAACAGCTGTGTGAAATATGAATGATCCACTGGGTTTCAACTCTGCTATTGCCTTTATAATTCCGAGCGTCTCATCACTTGATGACCTTGGTTGAAGGTGAAGCTGACTGATCGATGCCGTCTGAACTTGATGTAGATACCGGATTCTGGATGCAAAGTGATCAATGAGACATAGTATTACGCTTTTATCCCTAATTTTTGCCTGGACCGCCCTTTCGGGTTTTCAGTCCACCGGGATACCCATTTTTGCCCAAGCCGCCTTTTCAGGTTTTCGACTTGCCGGGTGTACAGATTTTTCATTTTCATCCCTTCATTTTGCCCGAACCCTTTTGGTTCGACGGGAAGCCCTAATTTTTGCCTAGGCATGTCAGCCTAGCGGGTCTTTTTTCATGCGTAGTATCTTTTTACTATGTCTGCATTGGCGGGGTGAGGAAGGTCGTCACCATCCATGTTGGTCAATATCATTGCTCCTCCTGAGAACACATGCTTAACCACAAATGGCCCTTCGTACGTAGGGGTCCATTTGCCCCTTGGATCACTCTGAGGAAGGATGATTCGTTTGATTACCAGATCCCCAACTTGATATTCCTGTGGTCTGACCTTTTTGTTAAATGCCCTGATCATCCGTTTCTGATACGTCTGACCATGACAGATAGCAGCAAGTCTCTTTTCATCAATGAGGTTGAGTTGATCAAGTCGTGTCTGGATCCAATCATCTTCGTTCAGATTTGCATCCTTCATTATCCGGAGAGAGGGTATCTGCACTTCGATCGGCAAGACTGCCTCCATGCCATAAACCAGAGAGAAAGGAGTTGCCCCGGTTGACGTCCTGGCTGAGGTACGGTACCCATGTAGAGCGAACGGTAACATCTCGTGCCAATCTTTGTAAGTCACTGTCATCTTCTGCACGATTTTCTTGATGTTCTTATTTGCTGCTTCTACAGCTCCATTCATCTTCGGTCTGTAAGGAGAAGAATTGTGGTGCTGTATCTTGAACTGTTCGCAGAGCTCAGCGATCATCTTATTGTTCAGATTGGTACCGTTGTCTGTAATAATCCGCTCAGGGACGCCGTACCGACAGATTAGGTTGTGCCGAATGAACCGTGCCACCACAGTCTTGGTTACCGTAGCATAGGATACTGCCTCAACCCACTTCGTAAAATAGTCAATCGCCACTAGGATGAAGCGATGCCCATTGGATGCCGTAGGTTTTATCTCGCCGATCATGTCTATGCCCCACATTGCAAACGGCCAAGGCGCAGTCAGAACATTCAGGGGAACCGGAGGAACATGCACCTTGTCTGCGTAAATCTGGCACTTGTGGCATGTCCTGGAATGTTGGTAACAGTCAGCTTCCATTGTGGACCAGTAATATCCTGCCCGTAGGATCTTCTTAGCCATAGTGTGTCCACTGGAATGTGTACCAAAGGTCCCTTCATGTAGCTCTTCCATGATCCTTTCTGCTTAAATTTTATCCACACAGCGCAGTAAGGTTGAATCATGGTTTCGCTTATACAAGATGTCGTTGCTAAGGAAGAACTTGGCTGCAAACCTCCTCAGGAATTTCTTATCATTGACAGAGGCGCCTTCAGGGTATTCCTGAGCTTCCAGATATCTCTTCACTTCGTGGTACCAAGGCTTCTCAGTCACGAATTCAGTTTCGAGATCACAACAGTATGCCGGTTCGTCCAGTTTCCAGATGATGATCCGGTGAGCCTCATTATCCCATTTGACTTTGAACATAGAAGACATTGTAGCTAACGCGTCCGCTAACTGATTCTCTTCTCTTGGAAAGTGCTCAAAGGTTATCTCTGTGAAGTGGGG
Source organism: Vicia faba (assembly GCA_948472305.1). Classification (NCBI taxonomy): domain Eukaryota; kingdom Viridiplantae; phylum Streptophyta; class Magnoliopsida; order Fabales; family Fabaceae; genus Vicia; species Vicia faba. The sequence continues at coordinate 78,496,824 of OX451741.1, forward strand.
AATCAGGGTCAACACACATTCTCTGTAAGGAATCAGGTTTGGATGTTTTGTATCCCACTCTCCTTTGATCTGATTGATCACAAGAGCGGAATCTCCGAAAACACTTAGAAATTTGATCCTTAGGTCGATCGCAGCTTGAAGACCCATGATACACGCCTCATACTCCGCCATGTTGTTGGTACAGTTGAAACATAGCCGGGCAGTGAGTGGAGTATGAGTACCTTGAGGTGATATGATTATGGCGCCGATACCGTTTCCCAAAGCATTGGATGCCCCGTCAAAGTGCATAGACCATTGGGATCCTGGTTCAGGTCCTTCATCCCGTCCAGGTACTTCACAGTCTGTTACTACCATGATGCTTTCATCCGGAAACTCGAAGTTCATTGATTGGTAGTCATCTACAGCTTGATGTGCTAAGTGGTCTGCCAATACACTCCCCTTGATGGCTTTCTGGGTCGTGTACTGAATGTCGTATTCCGTCAAGATCATTTGCCATCTTGCAATTCTCCCAGACAGAGCAGGCTTCTCGAATATGTACTTTATAGGATCCATTTTTGAGATCAACAAGGTAGTGTGAGTCAGCATATACTGTCTCAGCCGGCGAGCAGCCCATACCAAAGCGCAGCAAGTTTTCTCAAGCAGTGAGTATCGGGTCTCACAGTCGGTAAACTTTTTGCTAAGGTAACAAATGGCATGCTCTTTTCGGCCAGACTCGTCATGCTGCCCCAGCACACACCCCATTGAATTGTCGAGCACTGTCAGATATAGGATCAGAGGTCTCCCTTCAACCGGTGGCATAAGGATAGGTGGTTCTTGGAGATACTCTTTGATTTTGTCAAAAGCAGCCTGACATTCATCGTTCCAACGTACTACCTGATCTTTCTTCAGCAGCTTGAAGATTGGCTCACAAGTAGCAGTCATATGAGAGATGAATCGAGCAATGTAATTCAGGCGTCCTAAAAAGCCTCTGACCTCCTTCTCTGTCTTAGGAACTGGCATCTCTTGAATAGCTTTGACCTTGGCAGGGTCCACTTGAATACCTTTATCACTGACCACGAAGCCTAGCAACTTCCCAGATCTTACCCCGAAGGTGCACTTGTTCGGGTTCAATCTCAGCTTGTACAGTTTCAACCGGTCAAACAACTTCTGTAGATGATCTAGATGCTCTTCCTCAGTCTGGGACCTTGCGATCATGTCGTCCACGTACACCTCTATCTCGTGATGGATCATGTCATGGAATAAAGCAACCATGGCACGTTGGTAGGTTGCCCCAGCGTTCTTCAACCCGAATGGCATGACCTTGTAACAGAAGGTGCCCCACTGAGTAACAAATGTAGTCTTTTCCATGTCTTCAGGTGCCATCTTGATCTGATTGTAGCCTGAAAAGCCATCCATGAAAGAGAACACTTTATGCTGAGCCGTATTATCAACAAGGACATCAATGTGAGGTAAGGGGAAATCATCTTTGGGGCTGGCCCTGTTCAGATCCCTGTAATCGATACACATTCTGACCTTACCGTCCTTCTTAGGTACCGGCACCACATTAGCAACCCACTGAGGGTAAGAAGTTACTGCAAGGAACCCGGCATCAAACTGCTTCATAACCTCGGCTTTAATCTTCTCGGACATCTCTGGACGCATCCGACGGACCTTTTGTTTAACCGGAGGGCAGTCTTCCTTAGTTGGCAAGTGATGGACCACAATATCGGTATCCAACCCGGGCATGTCTTCGTAGGACCAGGCAAAGATCTCCATATAGTCATGTAACATCTTGGTTAACCGTTGCTTCACGCTGAGCTCTAGGTTGGCACCAATCTTTACCTCTTTTCTGTCTGTCTCAGTACCCAAGTTTATGATTTCCACTGGCTCTTCATGGGGTTGAATTGCCCTCTCTTCCTGAAGCAACAGTCTTGCAAGCTCGCCAGGCACTTCGCAATCATCTTCACCTTCGTCTTCGGCTAAGTTGATCGGATTTTCGAAGTCATAATTGGCAGTAGCAGAGTTGTTATCAGTAAGATCCAGAGTGGATTGGAACCTGTATGAGTGTGTGTGTGTGTAAATACAGCTGTTTTGAAATATATGTAAAGGAAAAGAAAGACAGAAAGGAGCACAATATTTGCAATGCGAAAAATACGTCCAAGATTTTCATTCATGATATATGAAATGACAGTTTGTATGCCCTCACAAATAGAACCACGGTGCCTCGGGTAAGACACCGGGCCATAGAGTTTATCATTGTTTATTACAAAATAACAAAACATAGGAATTCATTACTTAGTAACAAAAGAAACAGGGAGATTGTCCTTTGCGCTCCAATTGTTAAGTCCTTCGTCAGTTGCCGGGTAGATCCAGCTATCAAACTCAGCTTCATCAACTTCCTCTTCGTCCCCAATAGCATTTACTCCATGAGCAGGTAGGGGAGCTGTCACCACATTAGGCTTGTCAGATGCCTCAAACTGTACCTCCTTGGCATCAATAAGGTCCTGCAGCTTGTTCTTTAGTGCCCAACAGTCATCGGTAGAATGCCCCGGGCTATCTGAATGGTAGGCACAACGAGCATTCGGGTTGTACTTGGGAGATGTAGTGTTGGGGAACTTCGGGGCCTCCCTGAGAACATGTCTACCAGCTCCCAGTCAGTCAATGGTGGCTGCACCCTGCCAGCCAGGTCCCTCCACTTCTGAGCGTACTCCTTAAAACCTTCGCTTGCACCTAACGACATACCCTGGAGTTGGGTACGTGTGGGGGCAAGGTCGGCATTATATTGATACTGCTTATAGAAAGCAGTAGCCAACTCCTCCCAGTTACGAACTTTGGTCCCATCCAGCTGATAGAACCATTCGAGATGAGTCCCTGAAAGACTCTCCTGGAAGAAGTGGATCCATAAATTCTTATCCGCAGAGTACGGCTGAATTTTCCGAACATAGGACCTTAAGTGCAGCTTGGGACAAGACGCCCCGTCATACTTCGAGAAGGATGGTGCTTTGAACTTATACGGGATAATCACACCAGTCGACAAACCCAGATCTCCGAAATCCAGCCCAGGTACCTGTTGAACCTCCATAGCCTTTAACCTGTCCTCCAGTTGCTTATATCTGTCGTCTGCGGGAGGGTACTGCTCTTCATCAAAATCTGTCTCGTTGTCGGAGACTACCGGACTAGGGACCTTTACTTCTGCCTGAGAAGGACTCTTGCCAACAGAAGAACCAGCCTCTTCATGCTGCAGAGTATTGCCAAACCTTCGGCCCGAGTTGAACAGAACAGTTCTTCTCTTCTTCTTCTTCTCCTTCTTCAGGAGCATAGTCTTTAATTCTTCTTGGCCTTTAGCCAGACCCTTGATTAGTTCTTGAAACTGCGCATTCTGCGCCTGAAGAGCCTTGATTGATGTCTCGGTTGATGCAGATTCGGGATTCATGATGCTGAAATAAACAGCGAAGAACTGTAAGCAACCTGAAAAGAGGAAAAACCTGCTATGCACATGATGTATGAAATGCGTATGCAATGCATTCAAGGGTTCGAAAGTTCAAATTTGTTGTAGACAAAAGGAACACACGTTATCATTAAAGAAATCATTGTTTAATACATCAAGGCCTCATGGGCAAAAATACAAAAATCAAATCAATCCCAAAATACACTGCACATCCTCTTCGGAGCTATGTAGGTGTTGAGATTCCTCTCCTCATGCAACAGGCGAGTGAGCTCCAAGACCTTCTTTTCGCTGGCATGCAGACTAGTCTCAAGAGAACTCCTTTCCTCCTTAAGCTGGATCCAGCTCTTCTGCATCTCTTCCCAGGATGTGGGCATATCAGGGTGCTGAATAGTGTAGGACACTTCCCCTTCCGAGACTGGTTCTTTGATTACTGGGAGCATGTGAGGATAAGGCATCACTAACTTCTGAGAGCGGGCTCGTACCCACTTGAGGTAAGGCTCCAAAGGGATGGAGTTCCTGTGCCCCAGTGTCTTGCTGTCTATCCTACTTGGCATCCTCCAGGCTCTGATGAATCTCTGGCGAAGTCCTTGAGTATCGTTGTCGAAGTCAAAAACTATGTCAGGAATCAACATGTTATGAGGACCATCCCTCCGAGCATAACCAAACTGTCTCCAAGCCAGGCATGGGCTATAAGTAATACCTCCTCTGATTCCAAGTAAAGGAACATTAGGGTACTCCCCACAACGATCAATGATAGTGACATCTTCTCTGGACCTAGGACACCAATGTATATCTGCATGTGTAAGAGTCATCAACCGTTGTGACCATCTCAAACCCCGCTCATTCTTTAGGACTGATTGTGGAAGGTGCGAAATAAACCACCTTCCCAGGAGAGGAGTTCAACACATAAGGACACCTCTTTTTCTCATGGTTCGAGTGTAACATGAGTGAAGGATGTCCCCCAGCAATGTAGGTATAGGATTCCTGGACATAAAGATCTGGATATCACTGATATCAATAAGCTGATCTGGATTAGGGAACAACACCAAACCATAGACAAGGAGGGCCACAACCTCTTCAAAAGCTTGCAAGTCAAGGGAGTTCCAACATTCATGGGCCTTTTCAAACAGAAACCTGGCTAAGAACCCTTTGATACCACTTCTAACTTCCCAATGTCCCTTGAGGTCAGATGACTGTAGGTGCAAGGCTTTAGCAATCTCTTCAAGCTTAGGTTCCCTTTCTGTACCATTGAAAGGTAGCTGATCAAGGATAGGGATCTTCAGGAGCCGGGAGAACTCCTCTAATGTAGGTACCAACTGGTAGTCCAAGAAGGTAAAACAGTGATGCAAAGGGTCAAAGAACTGGAACAGGACCTTTATCATATCTTCCTCAATGTTGGTGTTGACCAAACTGGTGAGGCTTCCATGTCTTTCACTGAATGAAGAGTTCTCGGGAATCCTGGATATAAGCTCCTTAAGCTGAGGAGGGATCCTTACAAGACTGACTTGAATTGTCTTTCTACGAACAGTTTCCATGTCCTACAAAACAAGAACAAAGATGAAAATTCGAACCCCTGAAATGGTTAGTCAATGCATATGATGCTGGATGATGTCATGATGCTATGATTAAACACACCACAGATATTTACAAAGACAAACATGTAAGGCACACAAGGCACACAAGACAAGCCCTTAAGGTTTAAGGCCAGCATGGGGTCTGGGTAGTACCCTCTTGAAGTTGGTGGGTTCAACCTGTCCTAATCAAAGCAACCGGGTTCTAAGGTTCCCAATATCACGGGATTGCTTTCATTGTTCATCGTTTCGATTTAGCCACTGAACTGGCGACCGAAATATTCCAGGAAAGCAACCCTCAATTGAGTGTAGTATCGAGTATCAACCAACCTCGGACTGCACCAAAGTCAGTTATCTCACTACCCTAAAGAGGCCAAGATAGTTCAATTAAGGTTCCTAAGGTCTGTTGATGCTTCACGACACCACGCGGAGGCCCCGTACTCTCCTTGACTGAACTCAAGGATTACCGGTACACACCAAAGTGCCACATCAACGTAGCAGACTGTTTCAACCATGTCGGTATACCCCGCACAGTTCCCTCACAGCCTTGTTGCTACTTTCTAAGAAGGTATCCCCCAGATCCGGGTTAGGATCTATAGAACTCCCAAGCAACCCACAATAATAAAGCAAGCAAAGAAGACAATTGAAAACATAGTTATGACCTAGCCCTAAGGTACACCCCACTTTATAAGATATTCCCCAGCAGAGTCGCCAGTTCTGTGATCGGTGGATCTGGAACTGACTGTTTAACGCTGGTTCGCGAAATGTCGCGGAAGCAAGAGTCGCCACCGTCTTTTATTTTCTCCAAATGGAAAGGACAAAAGCACAGAAAAATTCCTTTAAAGAGATTGCTCTCGGTTCGGGAGGTAGGTTATAGAAAGGGAAGGTGTTAGCACCCTTTCTATCCATGGTTATCCATGGGCTCTTAGGTACTTGCTCATTGTGTTTTCAAAATGTTTTGTTTGCTTTTCAACTGTGGGTTTTAAAAAAAAGTTTCTTTGAAAATTTCAGATTGACTCGTGCGTCAGAGTGTTTGAAAAATTGCTTTGAAAGCTTTTGAAAATGTGTTGGTGTGAAAAGTATTTTTGTTTGAAATTAGAGCAAGTATCCTTGAGAACCTACCTACCCTAAGGAATTCGTCTGTGTAAATGTCCTTTAAAGTAGTGCCATCCCACCATCGAGAGGTAGGTAGCACCACCGTTGGAGGTGTTCGGGTCAATTCGAGTTTGTAGGGACATGGTGATCACCAGAGCAATGGGAAGATACCTTAGAAGCTACCCTCATGCCAGGTTCCCGGATCATGAGGACTTACTAAGACGTCCTCTACTCGACGACCACCTTTCGAGGCAAGGCAACAGTGAGGCGTACCCTAGGGGTGGTGTGTGCGATTTGTGTGTCGTTTTCATTGATATTTGTCTTGTTATGTTAAAGTGATCTACGCTTGATTTTATTATGGCCATTCATTCTTGCATGCTTATTTAACAGTTAATATTTGCGGGAAAGTAAATCCTAAACTATTACAAACGGCGCGGGTCCACATCGCCAAAATTAAACCGGACCCGATTTGACAGAAAAATAAATAAAGCAAAGGAAAAAAGTGCGAAAAGTATAAAACGTTACAAAGCTTTGGGAGAGATACATGATTATTTAAATGACATAAAATAAATATGCGAAATTAAATAAAATTAAGAACATGGGCGTTGGACCCTTTTGCAAAAATTAAATTAACGACAAATTAATTAATTAAAAGGAAAGCAAGAAATTGTTTTTTTTTATAATATTTTTCATGTTTTTAGGAATTTGATGAGAAAAAGAATTAATTAAAATTAACTAACCCTAATTCTAATGGTTTTTTAAGTTTGTTATGAAAGTATTAAAATTTAACCTAAATTAAACCTAAGTTTTTTATATACAATTTAATTATAAAAATAAATAAATCAATAATATTATGGTAAAAAGGAAAATTAAAAGGAATAAAAAGTTATTAAACCTAATTCTATATTTTTGGATTTTTAGTTGTTAAAAAGAATTAAAATTGTAACCTATTTTAAACTAAATTTATTTACAAGCATTTATTTAGAAAAATAATTAAAATAAAGTATTTATTATATTTTTTGCCTTTTCTGTTTTTTATGATGTTTTTATATTTTGTAAAAAAAGAAAATTAATTAATTTGATTAAAACAATAAAGCAAAAATAAAACAATAAATTGAAAAAAAAATAAAATGAAATGTAATGAAATTGCAAACCAGGGGGTTTCAGTCCCAATTGTGAGGTATAGGCCTTAGAATGCGGGCCCATTAAGCTTTGGTCCATTTGACCTTTTCAGTTTGTGTGCCAGCGCGTTGACCTGGGCATAGCATGCTCTTTGAATCCCTGCCCTTGATTTGAATTTGCTGGACGCGTGGACCTTTGGATTTTGAGGCATACGATGCATCCTCCATGCTGACGCTGCACAGGAGTTTGAATTGAAGAAAAATAAATGGGAATATTGAAGACCTGGGACTCGAACCCAGGTCTTGGACATTGCAAAGGGATACACCTGCCACTGAAGCGCTTTAACGTATTTGATATAATAATAAACAACAATCAATAAAAGAGAAAACGACGGTTAGTGCTTGGAAACGCGCGAAAATTCAAACTGGCTAATCATGTTTTGCCAACGCATCATCCTCTTCATCGTCCCTGCAAAACAAAACACAAAGGCAACGTTTTTTCATGCGTTTCATTAGAAGGCTTTTGGAAAAATAGCGATTAGGTCTCAGGGCTCCATAAATTGAGCGCGAATATTGAGTCTTCTTCGTCCAAGCTTGCTGAATGCGACCATGGTGGTCTTGAGGGCTAATTTTACTCCTTTTAAGAATCCCTAATTTTGAGCTTCGTAAACCCTAGAAAAGCAACAATGGCGAAATTGCATACACAGCATAATAATCAAATTAAAGGCATTGGTTAGTTTCAGGACATCATAAGGAATACAAATCCATGATTAGAATGCTATGAAAGTGTCTAGAATGCAAAGCACGATAATGGAAAAAAATGGCAAAAGAGTGACTTCTGTACAGCGTTTCAAGGGACTATCTTTGATGCTTTTGATTGGAATACGTTCAGGGATTGCCAAGGAAGCTTTTGGAATAGGTTTTGTGCCTTGAATCAACCTGGAAAGCTGTTTTCAGTTTTGAGTTTTTTAGTGAAAATTCCAAGTTTACAATGTGTTCTAGAGCGCAGCTTTCAGTGTCTTCTCATTAGGTTTTGATTCAGGCATATGTAGTGAAGCAATTAGGTTAAGAAAACTCAATAAAATCCAATGAATTAATGGTTTTGCATATTTGATTTCATAAGATCTTTCCATATCTTTTTCACATGTATTTTTGTGTCAATTAGCCTAAATCAAACCAAATCTTTCCATGTTAGGATGTGCACGAAATATTGAGGCTGAAATGTGTATAAAAAGATTGAAAAAATTAGGTTAGACATTTTTCACATATTTAATTTGATTTAAATGAATTAATGTGAATAAAAATTCAAATAAATAAATAAAAAATGAGAAAATACTTCCCTTTGGGCCAAGTGGTCGTGCATATGCTTGGAATGATGAATCATGGAAGAAAAATGGGCCCATTAGCACTTTTAGGTCATTTGAATCAATGCTGACTTTTCAAAATATCCAAAAATTTCCCAACTTCCACAAGGCATAACTTGCTCAATTTTTAAGCTTTTCTCATGTTCTTGGACATTTTGGAAAGGTCTTTGAGTCCTTTAACCAATGCCTTTGGTCCCATGTCATTTTGATTTACCAATCGCAAGTTATGGCCTTTGACTTAAAGTCCCTTTTTGTTGACTTTTGAAAATGACCTATAATGTTGAAATTGATAACTTTTTGTGAGAGCATTTCTTGGACTTGAAGTATGAAGATGAGTTGTAGGAAATGTCTTTCTCTTCAAAATGAGCTTTGGATGGAATTTTTCTGATAATCCATGTGAAAGTTATGCTCTGGTCAATTTCAGTTGACTTTTTCAGCTGTCCAAATATAGTAACTTTTGCATCTTGATGATTTTCTGAGCCAAATTTTGAGAATCATGATCAAGCATTGATCAAATGATGTTTGTGGCTTCAACATGATATGTTGACCAAAAATTTGAACTTTTGACTGTCAAATGACCATTTTGCCCCTACAGTTGACTGTAGTGCAATTTAGGGTTTTGACTGTGCAATTTTGAGCTGAATGCCTTGAAACTTGATATGAGGATGCTTGACCATATTTGTAGGCATATGAGACTTGATTGGGCCTTTGAAAACTTCCTTTTCTTGATCAGAACACAAACCCTAGTTTTGACTGTATTGGGACTCTAGCACTGTGCAACCCTTGGGGAATTTTGTGACTTGGCTTGGCAATTTCTTGGAGAATATGGGAGGGCAAATTTTGGGGTGCAACAGCGCCGTTATCACATTAGGTGTTTCTGGGGGGTCAAACTCAATCTCTTTCGCCTCGATAAGGTCTTGTACCTTATTCTTCAAGGTCCAACAATCATTTGTATCATGCCCCAGGCTTTCAGAATGATAGGCGCATCGAGCATTCGGGTTGTAGCAAGGAGAAGCAATATTGGGGTTCTTGGGAGCAACCTTTAGGATCACCAGATTGGACTTCAAAAGATGTGGAAATACTTGGGACAAGGTCATGTTGATTCGGGTGAATCGTCTCATGGGCGCCTCTGGCCTGCGTTGATAGTTTCGCTGCTGATTTGGTACAGGTTTGGAAATCATAACAGCCCCTACCGTAGGGCGATGTTCAAATTTGTTTTGATTACTGTGGTCATATGCAACACTGACCTCCTTCTTTCAGGTAAAGGGTTTCTTCATCGTGCTCGAGGATACATCTTTTTGAATTTTGCCACTCTTTATACCGGCTTCTACCCATTCACCAGTCATGATTAGTTTAGTAAATCCAGCCGAAGAACTTTCGATCAAATGGTTGAAGAATGGACCAGATAACGTGCCTAAGAACATATCCACCAATTCTTTGTCAGATAGAGGGGGTTGGACTCTTCCCGCAATATCCCTCCATTTTTTAGAATAAATTTTGAAACCTTCACCAGCACCCATAGACATGCCTTGCAATTGTGTTCGAGTTAGAGCTAAGTCAGCATTATACTGGTATTACTTGTAAAAAGCGGCAGCCAAATCTTCCCAATTGAGAATATTGGTCCCTTCCAACTGATAGAACCAATTCAACTACATCCCCGACAAGCTTTCTTGGAAGAAATGCACCCATAGGTTCCTATCAGCGGTATGGGGTCGAATTTTCCTAACGTATGACCTTAAATGTAGCTTTGGACAAGAGACACCGTCATATTTAGCGAAAGTGGGGACCTTGAATTTTTGAGGGATGACAACACCTGAGACAAGCCCTAGCTCTTCAAAATCTAATTTGGGTACCGTCTGGATCTCCATAGCATTGAGGCGATCATCTAGCTTCTTGTATTTATCATCAGCTGGAGGATGTCGTTCATCAGAGTAGTCACCTTCTTCCTCTTTTTCAGACTCTGGGTGGTCATATACATCCTTGTTTTCCCTTCTTGATTATCTCCTTCACTTGACGAGGTTGTGAAATCTAGAGTTCGCCTGGCTGTTCGTTTGAACCTTCTTCCTAGATTCAAAACACCGATCGGTTTCTTCGCTTTCTTCTTCTTATCTATGATGAACAAAGTTTTCAAATCCTCTTGTCCTTTTGTCAGAGCCAAGAACATTATTTGGAATTGAGCGTTCTGCGCTTGAAGATCCTTTACTATCTGTTCAATATCCATCGCACTGAAATAAACAGTAGAAAGTAAGGAGACCTGTTTGTAAGAAACCTGTTTGTGTTATGATGAATGAAAATGCACATGCAAACGATTTCAAGGAAATTAGAGATTTAAATTTGCTTAGACAAAAAGGAAACACACGTTGCATTAATAAATACAAGTTTGAGTACATCATGCCTTTTTTGGACTTACAATGAAATAAATAAAATACAAAAACTCCTAAGACAAAAAGGTTGAACGCATCCTTTTTGGCGTGATGTAGGCGTTCAAACTTCGCTCTTCATGAAGCTTCTTGGTGAGTTCCAAAACTTTCTTCTCACTGGCGTAGAATTGGGCTTCGAAAGTGTCTCACTCTTCCTTTAACTAAATCCAATCCCTTTGCAAGTCTTTGATAGAGGTAGGCATGTTTGGATGAAAGACAGTATATGGGACATATTCTTCAACAACAGGCTCTATGATAACAGGGAGAATGGAGGGGTAAGGCATTACGAGACTCCGAGCACGAGCTCTCACCCAGCTAAGGTAAGGCTCAAGGGGAATGGAATTTTTGTGTCCCAATGTTCTACTATCCATCTTGTTTACCATCCTCCAAGCTCGTATAAACCTCTGATGGCAGCCTTGGTCATAGCTTTTATAGTCGAACACCACACCTTGGATGAGCATATCATGAGGACCATCTCTTCGGGCATACCCAAACTGTCGTAAAGCTAATCAAGGGTTGTAAGTGATACCTCCCCTAATTCCAAGCAGAGGGACACTATAGAATTCCCCACAACAGTTGATGATAGTAATGTCCTCCAAGGATCGAGAACACCAGTGGATATCTGAATGTCTGAGTGACATCAGCCTATTGGACCATCTCAAGCCTTGCTCGTTCTTCACAATGGATCGTGGGAGATGCAAACAAACCATCTAGCCAATAGAGGAGTACAACACATGAGGGTCCCTCTTCTCTTCATCGTGCGAGAGTGGAGAGAATGCAAGATATCTCCCAGCAAAGTAGGCACTGGATTGTGAGATAAAAAGATTTTGACAACATTCACATCTATAAGTTGGTCAGGATTTGGAAATAGTACCAACCCATAGATGAGAAGAGCCAAAATTTCTTGGAAAGCTTGTAAATCCAGATTGTTTCAACAGTCTTGAGCTTTTTCCAATAAGAACTTGGCTAAGAACCCTTTGACACCACTTCTTGTTTCCCAATTAGCTGTGACGTTGGATTGTTGCAAGTCTAAAGCTCGGGCAACCTTTTCAGGGCTTGGGTCACTTTCAATACCGTTGAAAGGTAGTTGATTGAGAATAGGAATTCCCTAGAGTTGAGAGAATTCTTCCATAGTTGGTACAAGCTGGTAATCAGGGAAGGTAAAGCAATGGTGCAAAGGTTCAAAGAACTGGAAAAACACCTTCATCATATCTTCATCAAAGCTTGAGGTGACCAAGTTGAGAAGTCGTCCATGTCTTTTGGTGAACAGAGAAATCTCATGGACCCTTGATGCTAACTCTTTGAGCTGAGAAGGTACTCGTACAAGGTTGACTTGGATTGTGTTCCTGCGAGTGGGAGTCATATCCTACAAAACAAAACAAAGATGAATCTCAAGATCCTTGAAATGGTTAGTCTAAAATGTTATGGTATGATTCCATGATGTTATGTACAATCATATGCACAAGTTAAATCAAACAAGTCCTTAGGTTTAGGCTTGCATGAGGTTTATAGGTAAGTACCCTCTTCAAGTTTAGTGGGTTTAACCTGTCCTAGAAAGTAACGGGTTCTAGGGAATCTCAATATCACTGATATTTCTTCATCGGACATTGTTTCACTGCAAGCCTCTTTATTAGCAACCGAAATATCCCGAAAGTCCGATCTCAATGAGCATAGTATTGAGTATCAACCAACTTCGGACTTCACCAAAGTCGGCTATCTAACTACTTCCTAATGGCCAAGTTGTTCAAGTAAAGGTTCTAAAGTCAGTTAGTGCTTCATGACACCACACAGCGGCCCCGTATTCTCCTTGACTACTCAAGGGTTACCGGTACCAAAAAATTTGTCACACTAATGTAGCTATTGCTTATACCATGTCGGTATACCCCACACAGTTTCCACAACTTATTGCTACTTACCTAAAATTGTGCCCCAGATCCGGGTAGGGGGATCAAAACAAACTCAAACAAGGAACCATAATATAAATCAAACAATGAAAAGAAATTAAAGGTGATCTAGCCCTAAGTTTTCTACCCCAATTTTTCCCCCTAAGATGCCTTCATCATACCATATTGATTCAATCACAAATATATCACATCAGGGTTCTTGATTCTCCTCTCTACCTTTAGCTTTGCTCTTTGAGGAATCACCAAGCACTTTGACTTGTTTTCTTTAGTTTTCATGAATATTTTGTCTTTATTTTTCCTTTTAATTAATAAAATGCAATATTGGTTTGTCTTTCTTGTTACTAATGTAGGTAAAGGTAATGGGATTTAGCAAGTTGTTCCATGGGTTCATGATTTTATTTCCATGCCCTAGTCAATAAATCTTGAGAAGTTCAAACCTCACCATTGGATTTTTTTTAGAAGAAATGGCATGGCAAGGTTAGTTTGGTTCACCACATTTCAAGGTTATCATATTTGATTCAAAAGTACAAGGGGTTGATTGAAGAAGTTGTCATGCTTGGACAAGGCTTTGTTCCCATTGGTCACAAGTGCATATTTCTCTCAATTCTCAATATATGGAAGTGGTTTTGGTGGCTATGAATTCTAATTTTCATCCTCAACAACTTCTATTTACCAAGCATTTGTGTTGGTATAAGAATTTTGTTCAAAATTGTCAAAGTTTCTCAAAGCATTTTCTTGATCTAGGAGCTAGGGTTTTGAACTTCAAAGAAGCATATCTTGCTCATCTTTTGGTATTTTTGAGTGATTCCAAAAACATAATTCTCTTCAAAGGGTTATCAACACATCACTTCAAAATTTTCAAGTAGTTTTCATGTGGAAGAAACTTGATGATGAAGAAAGATTACAAGTCCTCTAGATGAACCTTCAATTTCTCATGTGTGACTTGAAATGATCATAACTTGGTTAATTTTTATCACCTTGATCCTATTCTTTTTCCATAATGATCTTGAGGATGTGAACGTTATGCCTTATTTTATGTGCAAAGTGAGAAAATGGATGGAAGATACCCTAAGTATACAAAAGATTATAGGTCATTTCATGATATTTTGCCAACTTCAACAATTCATAACTCTCTCAATTTTTGGAGATTTTGAACGGTTCAAGTTTCAAAATGTCATTAAAGAGGTCTATTTCATGCCATATTTTTAATCAAGAGCAAATTTCAAGTGGAAGGCCATGTTTGGATGCAAAACATTATAGGCCACTTTTGAAGAAAAACTTGAAATATTTCTAAGTATGGAAAGTCAACTTCTTTTTCCCAACTTTGACTCAATGAAACTTTTAGCTCAAGAATCCATTTAATTCCATTCTTTTTCCATTGCAAAGCTTGTAACCTCATCTTTATAAAGCATCAAGAATCAAGCCCTAAGACCCCTTGAGCTGAGAATTCCACTGATTTGAACTTGGTAACTTGGAACTTAAGTTTCTTGAAAAGTCAGAATTTGAAATCATTGGTTTAGATTCTAAACACTCTGTTTCTATGCAGTTTTGCCTCTAAAAATGTTTAGTGAACTTCCAGAAATGATTAGCACAACAAAACCCGTGTTTTGGGTGAGTTTTGATCAAATTAGAAGTCACACTTTTCTTGTTTGCAACTTCACACGATTTCCCTCCAAACTTTATCATTTCACACACTTGGACATTCCATTTGATTCCCTATAAATAGAGGGTCATCCCCCATTCATTTCCTCAAGCTTGGATAGCCAGACTCACCCCGCCAAACTTGTTCCATAACTCAGAATTCTGCAACTTCGAAATCTGTTTTCAAGCCTTTTTCAATCCAATTTTTCTATCCATTTGCCTTCCTTGATTTGTCCTGAAGTTAACCATATAATTACATTCAAGAATCGTGCCCTATATTGCTCCATAGAAGTCCAGTTTCAAAGCTCTGCAACTCAACTTCAATAGGTAGACTTCTTCATCAATTCTTCAAAACATTGATATTATTGTGATGCTCTCATTGCCCTGGTTCTAGTCGTAACATTTACTTTTATATAGAAACTTGTTTTGACCATGAAATTTCAAATCCCTTTTCAAAACTTTCTTTCCAAATTGCTTGAGCTACAATTTATATAAATTTATCGCGAAGGTGTGGTTGTCTTTGTCTTGAAGAGACGAAGCGAATGACATAGGTCTCGTGCTCTAATTTTACAGATTGAGCAACCTGGTTTTGGGACTGGCTGGAGGTTGAAGATGACCAACGTGTCATCCTTCAACCAATGAAACAATGCCATTTGGATTTTTTGAATTTCTGATTTACATTTGATTCAGTGATTTATTCACTAATGACCATGATATCCACAGTGTGCCAGATCTCTTGGATTTGATTACTAGCGTGTTTTGACTCTCATCCAATGGTCCACATATTTTTGACTTTATTTTTATTTTCTGATTTTCATATTTAATTGTTTTAAATTTCAAAAAATCATAGAAAATTCATTTTTAGTCAAAAAATCTGAAAAAATTATGAAAAATTATTATGATTTTTCTCTTTCTAGTTTTTATTTTTTCACAATTTTATTTTGTGTTTTGATATTTTTTTAAATTTCCAGTTTATTTGAATTGTTTTAAATGTTTAAAAGTACTTTTATGCATTTTTTATTTCTGAAAAAATTATGGAATGATACAATGATATTGTGACAAATATTGGTGACCTCATTTATTTTTTATTTCTGACTTTGTTATTTTTTATCATTTTTGGTTTATTTTATTCATTTCTTTTAATTTTAAAAATAGTTTCTGATTTTTAAAAATAAACTAAAATTTTAAAATATCATTTTAGTTCATTTCTGATTTTTCCATGGTCTTACTTTCATTTCTTGATTAATTTGAATATAGTTGATATTTTTCTCTTTTATTTCTATTTTAAAACATTTTTTAAAACCTTTTTTAATGTATATATTAAATGCAATATTATTTTGTGATTATTTTCTGGCTGATCTTGGATTGAATTTTTGGTCACGAACTTTGTTAACATCATTGAATCCATGGTGTTGAGTCTAACTCCACAAAAATGGATGAATGATTTTAATAATAGTTTGATTTAAATTTAATTCAAATGTGATTTGTATATTCTCTCCCACCCCCTTTTCATCTTGTCCCTTTCTCATTGCACTAAGTATTATTGGAGCATGATCTCTATATCATGTCTTAAAACAAATGGTGCATAGATTGCTATTGACCGACCTCAAAATAGGTTCGACTTCTATCTAAGTCCACTTATGATTGCTTAACATAGCGCTAAATTTTGTCCCGATTCGAATAAATGATCATTTGTGGCCCAAACCTATGTTTGCAAGCCCAAGAATATTAATTTAATCTCTTTGATCCAATAACCTTGTGATTCATTGTGTGGAGGCTTTGGTTCTATCAATCCTCTAATGGATCTACAACACTTTTGGTCAATGCGGATCACTTAAACATCATTGATCATTAAATGGTACTTTTGAGGATTTCAAATGGATGATATACTTGACAAAAAGCAAATGCAACTTGTTGTGTGGAGGCTTTGGTTCTACCAATCCTCTAATAAGTTCCAAATGCATGTTTCAACATGTTCATCCAACTAACCACTAATTATTAAATTGTTTTACTTTATGCCATTTTATTTTTTATGCTTTATGTACCATTTACTTTAAGCATTACGTTTCATGTCATTTTTATTTTGGTCACTTGAACCTTTTCTTTTCTCTTCTAAGACACCTAATAATCAACATGAACCATAAAAAACTTTAATTATAATTGGACTCTTTGGTTACTATCCTTGGCATTATGGAGTATTGGACTTTATGGACTTAGGATTAGAAACCTTGGCCTATGCTGGAGACCTTGTGACCTTAATTGACATTTTGTTTGGAGTTCTTGAGGTTTACCTTAAGACATTTGGTTGTTTGTTTGTTTTGTGTGCAGGTTATTGTGATTACATTCTTTGTTTGTAATCTTGAATTCACCCGTATACAACCGTTACTCTGCCCAATTTTTATGAAGACTTAATACACATGAAGTTTGATTCTCACAAGAGGTCTAGTATCTTTACTTGCTTGGTTTTAATCCAAAGAATGGGAATTTTATCTTGGTTCATAAGGTCAAGTATTGGCTTCTTGTTGGTTAGATGGTTCTTATCCCTAGCTTTTACCTTATTCTTTAGGATAGCCTCTTCTTCTCCTCCCACCTTCTTAAATTTCAAAAAAATCTTCTCCCTCATTTTGAAAACTCTTCTTATTTTTAAATTGAACTACTTTCATAATAAACTTGGACTTAGGTCCATGCATTTTCAAAACATCTTTCACAAATAAACTTTAATCAACATTAATAAAACCTTGACATTTTTTTGTGAGAAGACTAAAAATCAATCAATCTCATTCAAACCATTATGCCATCTTGGCTTTCATCTTAAACTTTTCTCAAAAGATTCGAATCTTGTCAATCCTTGTAGTGATGCAAACAACTATACTTCTACGATATGTAGTGAAGTGAGTTATTTTACACTTGGGTGTTGAGTGAGGCATTGTTGATTTTAAAATCCAAGCCATATCCTCCACTTTGAGATGATGCAAATTCTCCTTTCTCATGATTGTGGGTAGTAAGTATGTTTTTCCACATAGACAATGACGATGATGTCTTATCTCATAAAATTAACCAACACACTTGTGTTTTAAATTTTTTCAAAGGTGAACCACGTATACCCTGATCCCCTATTGCATTAAAGGTGTTACATAGGCACTAAAGGTTCGCAACCGCGGTGGGTACAAAAATCATAAAAAAATATACTTCTTCTCTCATCTCCACCATCTATTTTACATACAACATTTTATAGCCAAAATATACAGATTTTACAAAGAGGTTCCTGCGGAGTACCATAGATGTTTAGGGTGCTAATACCTTCCCTTTGCATAACCAACCCCCTTACCTAGAATCTTTGCCCCTCTTTTTGGGTTATTCGCTCTTTTCCCATTCCTTTGGAAACAATAAAGCGCGGTGGAGATTTTTATTTTGATTTGTACAAGTCTAGTCAATCCCATGGCTTAGTCTTAAACATTTCTACTGCTACACTAAGGTAACCCCTCTTTTAAGTATAAGTCCCCAGCAGAGTCACCAGTTCTGTAACACGGAGGGAGAACAGACTTGGGTGTTTTGCGTTTGATCACAATTGTTGCGGATAGCAAGAGTCGTCATCGACTTTTCTTTTATCCAATAAGGAAAGGTTGAAAATAACAGGATAGACCTTTCGAGATTATTTCTTGAGTTCGGGGGGTAGGTTATGAAAAGGGAAGGTGTTATCACCCTTTTCATCTGTAGTTATCTACAGGCTCTTAGTTGCTTACTAGATCACTTACTTTTGTTTGAAAGTGTGTTTGTGATGTGGGTTTTGAACGTTTTTTAAAAAGGAGTGTCTTTGTAATGGTTCTCGTCTCTATAAGAACGCGTACAAAGTATTTTGACTTTTGAAAATGTTTCAAAGTGAAATTGTGGGTGTATAAAATGTTTTTATTGTGAGCAAGCGAGCAACCAAGAGCAACCTACCCACTCAAAAGGTCTTAAACGTTCTTTTCCTCCAGCTTTAGTTGTTGTTATCTTACCATTATTTTGGTAAGAAACCCCATCGTTGGATGTGAAGGGACGGGCGCTGGATGTTTTGTATAGTCATAGAAGGCAACCTATGGGACGTTTTAGCAATGTCATTTTGGGACTAGATCATTTACCGAAGGCAATATTGAGGGTTGAAGGACTACGATCTTTTATCGATGGTCTTTGCTAAGACACCCATATTCGAGGGACATGACTATTTTCTGAAAGGTAACAAAGCGAGATTACCCTAGAGGTGCTAGTGTGCAAGTGTGTTTGATTGCATGCATTTTGTCTTGCATTTAAAGGTTATCTACTTGTTAATTTTGTCTTGCCATACATCCTAATTACTAACAATGTATGAAATAAATAAAAGTACGGAAATAAATCCTAAGCTATTACATCATTTCAGGGGTGGGGATACATATTTACAAATGGGGATTGCAAGAGTTTAAATCCTAATTATCTATTACAACCATATTGAATTATACAATACAAGAAAATGGAAAGGATTTGTTTTGAAAATGGTTTTTGTCTTAATAAATTAAATGAAAAAGAATAATTATTTAATAAAAATAAAATATTTTTTATGTCTTTTTTATATTAATAAAAATAGTATTAATGCTGAAAATAATAAGAATAAGAAAGAAAAGGAGAAATAACGAAAACAGGATCAACACGTTGCTGAAAACAAAACTGAGATGGACCAGAAGTTCTGATGGTAGGCACGCTGTAGTTCAAAAAGAAACGTTAGAGGAAACCAGAAGTTCTGGGTTGCTGTGCGCTGAAGTTCAGAATGAAACGTTAGAGGAAACTAGAAGTTCTGGGTTGCTGCACGCTGAAGTTTTGAGTGTTGAAACAGTGAGAAAAAACCTGGAAATTATGCGCGATGTGTTGCAACCGTGAGAAGGACCTAGATGTTCTGTGTTGTGTTAAAACAGTGAGAAAAAACCTAGAAGTTATGTGTTGTGTTAAAACAATGAGGAAGACCTAGAAGTTCGGTGTTGTGTTAAAATAATGAGAAAGACCTAGAAGTTTTGTGCGTTGTGTTACAACAGTAAGAAAAAACACCTAGAAGTTCTGTGTGTTGTGTTATAACAGTAAGGAAAACCTAAAAGTTATGTGCTATGTGTTACAACAGTGAGAAAAACGCCTAGAAGTTATGTGTTACACTTCACCTCCTTCCTTACATTAGCCAGAGCATCTACAACTTATTCAGTTCTCAACAACAGCAAAACAGAAAAAATAAAAGCACGATAGTTTATAGAAGTTCTATTCCTAATTCTGAGCCTAGTTTTATTTAAGAAGTTATGATCCACAATTTTTCTACTTGGGCAATGTTATATACAGTCTCAGCACAATGATATCTACATTTTTAATGATGTTCTGAATGAAAAGTTCAAAGTCAGGATGACTTACCTTGAATCTGAAGCATGTATTTGGGACTTGAACTGTTGCCTTTAAATATTTTTGGGTTAGCAAGAAACGCAATAGAAATGTTATGTTCTTTGATTCAAAGGGAAGAACAAAGGTATTGTTTTGAGAATTTTGGGTTTAAGAATGTTTGAATGTTTTCTTTTCTCTCTTTTTTTGTATTTGATCACCTCTCTTTCCTCAAAAGCCAGCCACTTAGACGTGTGGTGGAACAACTTATTTATAGATGAGTTTGCTAGGGTTTTGAGGGGAAAACAAATGGGATTTTAACCCTTTTGGAATATTGTTCTGTTGCTTTTTAAATACAACCTTTATGTGCTAATTTGGTGCAAATATGGGGTTTGAGAAAAATGCAGGCGTGGACTGGATCAACATCAATTTGGAGTGTTTGGCAACTGATCATAGGATTGTGCCATAGCAGTGCAACAGACTATTCAAAATGAGGTTTTGGGGTTTGGTGATGTTCTGATCGAAGAGTGGAAATACCAGAGTGAGAATCGAAGGATGATTTCTGATCAAAGAGTAGGACATATTCTCCACATGCTGAAGAATGAGATTTGAAGAGTCATGTTCTGATCGAAGAACACAGCTTCCATATGTTCTGATCGAAGAGTCATATTCTGAATCATCTTTGAAAATTCTGATTGCACTTATGTGAAAAATGGCCCAGAAGTTCTGAAATTATCATATTCTCTTAACACTTAGAAAATTTTCTAATTGTTTAGAAATTTGACTTTTTCAAAGTAATTTTTTACTTTTGATTTCTTGATGAACCAATTTCCTATCCTGATGAAATATGATTTTTGAAACTTGATTTTGATCCAAAAGTCAAAGTTTGACTTTTTAGTGTGCTTTTGACCATTTTGCCCTTGTGAATGACTTTCTTAGAAAATTGTAATACGAGACTTGAAACATGACAGAAGCAAACCTGAGGGTCCAAGATGATCCTTTGAGAAATGAGAGGGAAAATTTTGGGGTACAACAGATGCATATGCAATGTTTTTAAGGATCTTGTGGGATTTAAATTGAAATGTTAGAAATTGAATCTGGTTGCAGCTTTGTTTGAAGAACTTTGAGTCTTCATCTTTAAATATTCTTCTATAAGAATCTAGCTCACCATATCTAATGGGTCATAGCCTCTGACTTAAGAGAATGTACTTTGATCTTTACGGCATCTGGCTAGAGGAAAATAAATCCTCTTGCCTCTTGCTAGAAATATGGCTTATGATAATCCTGCATGGTAAATCCCTAAGATTCTTGAAATGGTTAGTAAAAATGCTATGTTATGATGATATGATGTTTTTATGTCATGTTCACTTTAGATACGTGGAAAACACACACAAATCACACAAGATCCTTAGGTTTAAAGGCTTGCATGAAGTCTATAGGTAAGTACCCTTCCCCATTAAAGTTAAGTTGGTTCAACCTGTCCTAAAATAGTAGTCGGGTTCTAGGAATCTCATATCACTGATCTTTCTCGCAGGCTTTATTTTAGCACGGCAACTGACTTGCCACCAAAATATCCCGAAAGTCAAATCTCAATGAGCGTAGCTTCGAGTATCAACCAACCTTGGATTGCATCAAATCCGGCTATCTCACTACCTTTTAATGGACAAGATGGGTCAATTAAGGTTCTAAAAGTCAATTAATGCTTAATGATATCACGCGGCAACCTAATGTTATCCTTAACTAACTTAAGGAACATCAGTACAAACCAAAGTGTCACACTAACATAGCCACCATATTAACCATATTGGTCTACGCCATACAATCTTTATGATCTATTGCTACTTACAAGCAAGTCAACCCAAACAAACCCTTAAAGTAAAGAAAATAAAGGAAACCATTAACGTAAAAGTAATCTAAACTCTAAGGTAACCCCTCTTTTTAGTTTACTCCCCAGCAGAGTCGCCAGTCTTGTAATACAATGGGAGAACTGACTTTCTGGTTTTATCCAAATGTGCGGATAGCTAGAGTAGCCACCAATTTTTCTTTTATCCAACAAGGAAAGGGTGAAAATAACATGAAAGACCTTTGATAGATTTTGAGTTTGGGGGGGGGGGGGGGTAAGATATGAAAAGGGAAGGTGTTAGCACCCTTTTCACCCATAGTTATCTACGGACTCTTAATTAATTATCTCACTTTTGAAAACTTGCTTTATGTGTGATCTGTTTGAAAATATTTTGAAATTTGCCAATGTAAGGCGGACTTTGTAATGATTCTTGTATCATTCCTCAAGAATGTATACAATGTGTTTTTGAAAATATTTATTGTTTTCAAAGTGTAGTGTGAAAATGTTTTGAGAAACATTATGAGCAAGTAATTAAGAGTTCCTTACCCATTCAAGGTCGTTCTTATTCCTTTCCTTTTCCTTTAGAGATAGTGCTATTAATACCATCAGTTAGTAGGTAACCATATCTATAAGATGTGAAGGGACAGGCAAAGGGTCATCAGATGGTCATTGAAGGCAACACATTGAGATGCTTTAGCAATTTTATCAGAGGGACTAGATCATTTTTTGTTAGGCAACATCCAAGGGTCATCCAGGGACTATGATCTTTATTCGAGGGTCATTTGCTAAAGTATCCCTACTTTCGAGGGACATGAACATTTATTCGAAAGCAATGAATAGAGGTTACCTTAGAGGCGTGAGTGTGAAAAGTGTGTTTAGTTCAGTTAAATTTATCTTGAATTAGGGTTTTCTATCGATTGATTTTAGTCTTGCCATACAAACCCTAATTACTAGAAATTGAATAGAAATATAAGTGCGGAATGTAAAGTCGTAAGCTATTACATGGCTTCGGGGCAGTTACATAAGTATAAAATGCGGGAAATAAAACCTATGCTATTACATCCTGTGACTAGTTACAAAATATGAAAAAATGTGAAAAAAGTATATCTATGCTATTATAATCGATAGTCGTAACCTATACACTTGATCTGTGAAGGTAAATAAATAAGAAGAATAGAAAAAAAGAAGTTTGAATGTTTTTTTGGTGGTTTTTTAGTATAAAAAAAGGGTTAATTAATTAATTAATTAAAATAAGAAGATTAAATGTTAATTAAAAACCTAAACCTAATTAATTAGTATTAGAAAAAAAATTAGTTTTTAGGTTAAAAAACAAATTAGGGAAAGAAAAATCAATGATTATTAGGCTAAACCAAAAAAAGGGAAAGTTGCATGGGGTAGGTGTTGAACCCACGCCCTCCTAGCCTTTCACTGCCTTGCTTGCCACTGAGCTAGACACTCGTTGGTGTTTGGAAATATGCATTGAACATAATATGTGAAACCTGCACAAATTGGAAAATAACAAAAAAAAAGATAGCAAAAGGCAGGGATTGAACCCACGCCCTTATGTTCATACACATTCTCCTTGACCAGCGGTGTTACACTCTCATCCGGTATCATGACTGAAATGAATAAATATATTGTAAATAAAAAGAAATGGATCAGAGAGACACTACCCACCTAAATCGACCCTTGTGAATCCATTGGTGGCCTTAGTTTTGGCTAAATCATCTTGCACAATGAGATATGAACAAAATAAGGAAAATTGGTGTAAGAATCGTGGGGTACAATCATGGCATCATGGGCTTCATTCAAGGGATCAAACCTGTATTGTTTTATCTCATAAACATATTGCAAACGTTAGTTCAAGTCAAAGCATAATGAAGATTAAAAAACGAAATTAACAAAAACATGTAAAATGATGATGCATGGAATGCGGGTTTTAGGCCTCTTTGTCATCAAGAATGATCCAGGATTACTCTATGGCACCTCAGGAATCGATTGGGATGATTGCTTGGCCTTGAAGATGGCTGTATGAGGGACTTCAATTTTTCCCTAGTTTGACAAAAGTTGATATCTTGAGAGAGTGTTCTTGTCGACTTTTTTCGTCCCCTTTTGTCTGAATTTGAAGGGTATATATAGGAGAATAGATTAGGTCAAAGGATGGGCTTGGACACTTCATGAAAATCATATCTTTGATTTTGTTTAAAAATATGTTGGAATGAGACAAAAACATGAATATTTGATTTGATAATAGCTCCACACGGTTTTCAATGTGATCTTGGGCCTCCAAAAGATTTGAGACAAAAGCCTTTTACGCTTTATACATCCACTTAATATTTATTTGATTTAATTTTGAATTTAAATGAATAAAAATCAAAATAAATGAAATAAAAATTAAAATGGTGCATGAATGGATTTAGAGGTCTATTATAAGTTCAAGAACACGTTTGGACCTTGAGAGATAAGCCCATTAGCCCAAAAATTCATGTTTGCTCAATTTGGATTTCATGCATTTCTTCAAAATTGCCCAATTTGTACAAATCATAACTCTCTAAATTTTTTCATATTAAGGTGATCCTCAACTTTTTGGAAACCTCAAGACGTCCCCTACACTCTCTATGTAGGTCATTTTTTCATTTGAAGAATTTATCTTGATGTAAATTGATTTGACAAAAAGTGTCTTTTTGTTGACTTTTGAGATGACCTATAATGTTTTGGCCCATATTTCTCAAATGAAGTATTTTTTGGACTTGAGCTAAGATAGAAAAATCCGTAGAGAATTGAATTTCCTTCAAAATGAGCTTTTGTTGAGAAAAATTAGATGAAGTATGTGAAAGTATGCTTGGTCAAAGTTCAGTTTACTTCTCCTTAAGAAAACCCTAATTTAGTAACTTTTGACTTTTTATAAATCTTGCATTTTATTGATGAATCATGATCAACCCTTGATCAAATTATGAATGTGACTTCAAAATATTGATGGTAACCAAAAATCTTGAATTTTGACTGTAAAATGGCCAAATTTTACTTTTTACCCAATATAGTTAATTTTCAACTATCTGACTAATTGACTGAGAAAACTTATGTTGCAAGGCTTGAAATTTAGCATGAGAATACTTTGAGACATGTGAGAAACCATGAAATCCACTTGAGGCATTAGAATTCCAATTTTCCTTGAGAGAAGCAAAGCCCTAGTTGTAGGTCAATTGCTTAGGAGAAGGGTTTGTCTGATCAATCCTTGAGTAGTCTTAAGCAATTGAGAACCCTAGGAGCATGGGGAGACCTATTGAAATAATTTGTCTTGAATAATTGGAGGGAAAATTTTGGGTTACAACACCAGTCATAAGCATTGATGTCAACCCTTTGTTCCCAGTCATAAGTACTAATGTCAGTCATTTGTTCCCAGTCATAAGCATTGATGTCAACCCTTTGTTCCCAGTCAGAAGTATTGATGTCAATCCTTTGTTAACAGTCATAAGAATTAATGTCAAAAAATTGTTCCTATTCATAAGTACTGATGTCAATCATTTGTTCCCAGTCATAAGCACTTATGTCAATTCATTGTTACTAGTCATAAGCACTGATGTCAATCATTTTTTCCCAGTCATAAGTACTAATGTCAATCATTTGTTACTAGTCATAAGTTCTAATGTAAATCATTTGTTCCCAGTCATAAGTACTGATGTCAATCCCTTGTTCCCAATCATAAGAATTTATGTCAACCCTTTGTTACCAATTATAAGTATTGATGCCAATCATTTGTTACCAATCATAAGTATTGATGTCAATCATTTGTTCCCAATCATAAGTACTGATGTCAATCATTCATTTACTAGTCTCGAGGATGACGTTCACCATCGTCTCTGAGTCAATACTATGTTGTTTGTTATACCTTTAACCCTGAGTTGGTAGTTTACAGTCCCTTGTGAGTGATGTTATTCTCTTTTTGTTACTTCCTAGGAAATTGGGTAGTCCAAAGTTATCTATCGGTCATTGTTAGCCATTTATTTTTCCTTATTTATTGAGTTGATGATACTTTGTCTCCTCTTTCGGCTTTAGCCCAGTAGAGTTCAGTCTTCTTTTCCCCAGCAGAGTTGTTATTCTCCAACGAAGTTAAGTCTCTTTCCCCAGTCGAGTTGGTAAGTATTTGTAATGGTTACCTCCTTGTTAGCTTGTTGCTTGCATTGTTATGAATTTTCATCGTTGAAATCTTACAATGAATTTGGATTCTTTGATCGTGATTTTGGTTTTGCCTATTTATAGTCATCCCCAGAACTGTGTTGTTCCCCAGTAATTTATTTTCTTAGTCGAACTCTCTTTTTGGTCTGTTGGTTTTATTTTTTGCTTCCCCAGTGGTGTTCTGTGTCACATATGAATTTGGTCATTTGGATTCATAATCATAAGCATTGCATGGCATCTTAGGGCCAAAAATAGGGTTTGTTTTGTATTTAAGTATCTTTAATCGCGTCGAGACGAAGATTTTAACCTTCGTATCTCCAGATAGAAGACACTTAAATAAGGGCAGTTGTTATACCCCAATTTTTGCCCCTAAGATCTCTCATTATCTCATATTATCAATACATCAAGATCATATATTAGGGTTGGCTCTCTCTTCTACTTCATCCTATCTTTAAGTTTTCTCTTGAGGGATCACCAAGCACCTTGAATTATGTATCTTATACACGTGTTTTTTAATTGGATTAACTTTTAACTAACATCAAAATATGTATATATGTTTCTTCGAATGTTCATATTGTAGGTGATGACACAACTGCATCCATCTCACCATTTAACCTAGGGTCTTGAGGGATAGTCCTTAGTCAAATGGTTCTTCAATGGATTGCAAGAGCTTAAGCTTCAAGGCTATGTCTATTATATCAAAGTTTTTTGGGTTCAAAGAGCTCTCTCACTTTATTTAGATCAAGTTTTTCTGAAGGTAGGTGGTGGTATTCGTCAAGAAGATTCATAGGTTCATGTGTTTATTTCCACGCCTTCTTCAACAAGTTTCATTGAAACTTAAGCTCCACCATTAAGTGTTCTTTAATACAACATCATTTCAAGGTCTAATTTGACCCATCATGCTCTATTTTTCAAAGAAAGTTAAAAAGATTAAAGGTTGATTCAACAAGTTTGACCTAATTGAGCATGTGCTTGATTCAGTGATCACTAGTGCATAACTCTATCAATTTTAAATGTTTTTAATTTGTTATTTTAACTATGGATTATTATCATCATCTAAAACAACTTATGTTCACATGACAAGATCAAATTGTGCAAGAAAAATCATCCAAAGTTGAAAGGGGTTCCAAGTCATTTTGACACTCTCAGAGCTAGGGTTTAAGGCTAATTTTGAATGGAAGATCACTAATGATTGACGAAGATTACAACTCCTTTGAAAAGGCTATCAAATTCTATTGTGTGAATTCAAAGGATCATAATTTGGTCAATTTTTATCTTCTTGAGCTCATTCATTTTCTAAAATAATATTTAGGATGTCCACTACAACTTTGTTTCAATATGCAATACTTGAAAATGCTTGGAAATTTGTTTAAGAATTGAAAAGATTATAGGTCTTTTATGAATTTCCCCAAATTTGTTCATCATCTTCCAAAGACCATAACTCTTTCAATTTTTATGATTTTTGAGTGATATCAATTCCATAATTTAATCTGAAGAGTCTACTTCATTTCATCTTCAAGGATCAAGATCAAATTTTGAGTGGAAAGCCTTGTAAGTTTGCAAGACATTATAGGTCATTTTGAAGTTCAACACTTAGAATTTTTCTAAGTACAAAATACCTGTGTGTTTTTCTTGATTTGAAACTTGAATATATTTTTGCTCAAGCATACAAATTCTACCTTTCTTGGCAAATTGTGAAGTTTGTTGTGAGATCTTTCCATTTCAAAAAGAATGAGATCATAAAGCCTCCTACATTGTGTGCCCCATGCTCTTGAAGTTGCTTCCATGAAACTGAGTTTTTGCTTGAAGTCAGATTTGGTTTTGGTTAATGTGGCCTCTAATCACAAAACTGTTTCGGGTTATTACTTCTAATCATGCTTAACAACCTTCTAGAAGAAATTAGCACTCTGAAACGCAACTTTTGGCTGAGTTTTGAGCAAATACGAGTCACACTTCTCATGCTTGCAATTTCACGTGAATTCTCTCAAAATCTCATGATTTCACACGCTTGAGCATTTTATTTGCTCAGCTATAAATAGAGGATCATTCCTCACTCATTTGGACAAGCTTGGGTAGCCAAAGAAGCTCTTCCCAGACCTCACAAAACCTCTGAAATTTTCGAGTTCATTTTCTCCTTTAGAGGCTCTTTCATTCCTTTCTTTTGATTCAGTTAGCTTCATTGAACTTCTCTGAAGCTAATCATACTATTACCACCAAGAATCAAGCATTGAATCAAGCTCAAAAAGTACAGTTTGAGAGCTCTGAAGTTGAGTTTCAGCAGGTAAATTCATCCATCAATTATCTTCAAACTTGTTGCTACAATGTAGCTCTCATCACTCTGTTGCTCATAGCATCGTTTGTTTTTAACTGGAAGTGAGTTTTGCTCATGAATTTTCAAATCCCTTTTAAATTTTTTCTTCTGGTTTTTCCAAATCGACTAAGCTATGGTTAATAAATTTTTCGCGAGGGTACTATTAGAATCTTCTTGAAGAGACAAAGAGAATGGCACTGATATGAGCTATTGATTTTACTATTTGTGGAAGCATGAATTGGAGGTGGTCGGAGGTTGAAGACTATGACATGACATCTCTCAACCAATGACATTTCACCACACTTTTTTTAAAATATGTTTTAATTAATGATCATGTGTGATATTCGCTAGGGACAATATCCTGCACAGTGCGCCAGATCCCTTGGATCTGTTTACTAGCATGTTTTAACAATGATCTAGTGGTCCATATTTTTTTGAATTTTATTTTTATTATCTTATTTTTGTTTTAATTATTTTAACTTCAAAAATTCATTAAAAAAATTATTTCGGACTTGAAAATTATGAAAAAATTTAAAAAAATATTTTCAAATATTATATTTCTGATTCTTATTTTCTCACAATTTTATTTTATGATTTAGTTTTTTTTAAGGATTTTTTCTTTATTTGACTTGTTTTAATTAAATACAAATGATTTTTGATCTTTTAAAATTCTGAAAAAATTATGGTAGGATCCAATGATCTCTTGAAAAATATTGATGACCTCATTTTATTTTTATTTTTGATTTTACTATTTTTCACAAATTTTGGCTTATTTTTCTTATTTTTTTATATTTTAAAAATAGTTTGACTTTAAAAAATTCTAAAAAAAAAATTTCAATATTTTTGAGTCATGTTTAACCTCTGATATCTTTTTAGGATTTTATTTGGTGTTTTAATACATGTTGTGTATTTTACCAATTATTTCTTTTTTATAAATTATTTAAATTTAGTTTTTATATTAAACATATTTTGTTATTTTTTTATTGGTCTCTATTTGGAGATACTTGAGTGTTATTTTGGGACAAGTTCCTCAACCTCATTGGATCTTGGGTGTTGATAGGTTGAAAAATCAAATCCACCAAAATAGATGAATGATTTTGATGATATTTGAAACCCTAATTTCATCTGATACATTGGTTACACTATCATTCCCCTCCCTCTTCATCTTATCCCTTTCTTAATTTTATTTGTGATCCAGGTTTTGTGGAGAATGACCTACATATCATTTATCAACATGTATGGTACATAGATTTCTATTGATCAGCCTCAAAATAGGTGTGGCGTCTACATAAGTCCACTTATGATTGCTTAACATAGGGCTAAATTTGTCCCGATTCAAAAAATGATCATTTGTGGCCCAAACCTATGTTTGCAAGCCCAAGTATGTTTAGTTTGAAACCTTGGATCCAATAACTTTGAAGTTCATTGTTAGGAGGCTTTGATTTTATCCATCCTCTAATGAACTTCATGAATTTTGGTATAAGTAAATCATTTGAACATCGTTGATCATATGTGTTGGCTTTGAGTATTTGAAATGAATGATATACTTGGCAAAAAGCAAATGAAACTTGTTGTTGAGAGGCTTTTATTTTATCAATATTCTAATGATTTTTCAAAAGCAAGCTTCAAGATGGTCATTCGACTAACCTTTTGTTATACTTGACTTCTAACTTCTAATTCACTAACATTTAACTTTACTTTATGCATTTATTTTATACCTTTACTTTTATGTACCATTTTTTTTGGGGTAAATATAAAAACACCCCCTGCAATATTAGGGAATATAGGTTTTAGCCCCCCGTAAAGTTTTTTTTTAATTTCCCCCTTGTGTTATGTAGATTCCCTCAGATCACCCCCCACTAGCCATATTTCATGGAATCTTGAGTGACATGTAGATTTATTTGCCATGTCCTATTTCCAATTTAGACACATGTCATTGATAATTAAATCATCACCTTTCCTAGTTGTTAATTACGTTTTATATTCGTTATACCCCCCTGCAATGTTAGGGTTTATGTGAGAAGTCTGTGCTACAAAGACGATTAGTCGTTAGGTTTCATTTTTCGTTGAAGCTTCTGCCGTCTACAGGCGTCCGGTCGTCATGGGTGGAAGCAAGTGTTCTTCAACAAGCAAGGGTTCGCCAAGATGTGGCTGCAACAAAACATGAAGTTATGGGTGTCTAACACCATCGAAAATCCAAGCAGAAAATTCTGGAAATGCAAAAATTCCATGGTGAGTTGTTTATAAGGTTGTAATTCTTCTTATATGAACCTTCTCATTTGTTTATGTTTTAATATTGGGAAAAAATGTAGAATGGTTGTGGTTTGTTTCTCTGGGATGACATGGTTAGCGAGGCTGAAGTGAATTCATCTAGATGTTGCGAATGTGACATGAGAAATGGTTATTTGTGAGAATTTGCGAAGGAGATCATTCAGGAGAGATCAAACAAGGTGAAAAAACTGAAGAGAAAGGTTGCATTGGAGAAGGCAAAGAATTTCTGGATGATGACTGGAATTATCCTGTCTTGGATGTTTTTTGCAGTTGTGTATTTTAAGTAGATGATATGGTTTCTAATTGGATTCCCACCGTATTTTACTTTAACTGTATTGAAAGTTTCAAAATCAGCATACCTTAGACATTTCAAGCTTCATCTTCATCGTCAACCTACGTCGCCTACAGAATCGTCGTCCCTTTTCATATTGCTTCGTCTTGTTTCGTCGCCTGCGGAATCGTCGTCTTCACAACTCAATCTTCACATAAACCCTAATTTGGCAAGGGGGTATAACGAATAGGAAAAAAATTACAAACCCTGATGCTTGAATGAAAATTCCATGTGGCTAAATTGGAAACAGGACATGACAAACATTTCAACAAGTCACTCAAGACTCCATGACATCTGGCCAGTGGGGGGGGGGGGGGGGGGGTGATCTGAGGGAATCTACATAACACAAGGTGGAATTAAAAAAAAAACTTTACGAGGGGCTAAAACCTGAATTTGCTAATATTGCAGGGGGTGTTTTTATATTTAACCCTTTATTTTTTTTAGCATTTACATCTCGTGCTATTTTCCTTTTGCTCACTTGGGCATTTAATTTTATGTCATTTTATATTTTCTCACTTGAGCTTCTATTTTATTTTGAAGACACTTAATAATAAACTTGAACGTAAAAGCGTTAAGGTTACTTGGACTATTTGGTTACTAACCCTAGCACTATGGAGTTATAGATTCCAGAGACTTAGGATTAGAAACCATGAGACCTTGAAACTCTGTGATCTTTGATTGATATTTTTGTGATGATCTTCTGAAATCCTTAGAGTTTATTCAAAGGCATTTGTTCGAATTTTTTTCTGTGAGCAGGTTATTCTGATTTTCATGCTTTGTCTGTGATTGAGAATTCCTCTATAAACAGTTGTTATTCTGGCCAATTTTTGTCAATGAAGACTTTGCTCGGTTTTTAATTCACCTGAAGCTTGGTATTCCTCAGAGGTTTAGTATATTTTCTTGCTTGGTTTCAATCCAAAGGATGGGAATTCTACATTGGCTTCTTATGTCAAGTGTTGGTTTCTTGTTGGGAATTCTCCCTCCTTTTAAAAACACTTCTTGTTTTCTAACTTGAATCACTTTCATAATAAACTTGGACTTGGGTCTATGCATTTTCAAAAAAAATTCTTAATTAAACTTTAATCAATTTAATCATACTTTGACATCTTTCTCAAGATTAAAATTCATTAACCTCATTCAAACCGTTTTTCCACTTTGGATTTTTACTTTAAAACTTTTCTCAAAAGATTAGATTCTTGGTGATTCTTGTAGTGACGCAAACTACTATACTTCTACGATATATAGTCAAGTGAGCCATTTTCCACTTGGGTGTTGAGTGATAGATTTTAAATCCAATTTATGTCATCCACTTTGATATGACATAAATGCTCCTTTCTCATAATTGTGGGTAGTAAGTATGTTTTTCACTCAGATATCACGATGATGTCTCTTCTCTTAAAATTAACCAACACATTTGTGTTTTAAAATTTTTGAGGTGAACTACGAGTACCCTGATCCCCTATTGCACAAAAGGTGGTACGTAGGCACTAAAGGTTCGCAACCGCGGCGGGTGCAAAAATTGTAAAAACCACTTCTTTTCTCATCTCCACCATCTATTTTTGGTATACACTTTTTATAGCCAAAATACACAGATCTTCAAAGAGGTTCTTGCAGAGTACCGTAGATGTTTAGGGTGCTAATACCTTCCCTTTGCATAACCAACTCTCGTACCTAGATTCTTCCCCTTTTTTGGGTTTATTCGCTCTTTTCCCATTTCCTTTGGAAACAATAAAGCGCGGTGGAAGTTTTTATTTGATCTATACAAGTTAAGTCAATCTAATGGCTTAGTATCAACATTTATATCTCTACAGATATCCATCAAGGATCTCATAAGAGTCTGACCTTCACTTGGTCCTCTTTGAGATATGACTACCATTGACCCAACAAAATTTGATTCCACAGATTCTCCTATCAGGATTTCCTATAATGACCATCATCCATTATCTTCTTGAGATTAGACCTTCACTCAATCTCTGAAGGAACTAATTGATAACAGTTGATGGGGTTTCTTGTGTTTACATGAATGCTTCTTCTAAGAAGATTACACAAGTGCTTTGAGCACATATTGTTTAACACTTCTTCGAGCAACAAATCAAGTGTTAAAACAATTTACATGAAGATATATGAACAGAAACACTATACGAGTAATAAGTCTAGTGTTCATTACAATGTTCTACAAAAATGTATATGATCAGAAGTTGAGTATCATCTTGTAGTGTTCTTTTTCATCTTCTTGTTGAGCAGGCTACGAGCAACAACTTCTTGCTTCTTCTAAGATCTATCAATATGTATATGATTGGAAGTTGAATAACATCTTGTAGTATTATTCTTCTTTCTTTTCTCTCTTTTTTGAGTGGTCTTCAGTATGTATAGCAATGCATCTTTAACATCTTCAGAGTCCATTGCTTTCCTTCCACATGATGAAGCTTGTTGGCCAACGGCAACGGCTAAACTGCTAACAGTAATTTATATTTGAAGCTTTGATCTTCTTTTACAGCCCTTGATAGAGAGATACCTTGTTAGGATAGAACAAACTTTTCCTGCACCAACAATTAGTTCCCAATGGATAGAATAAGGTGTAAGAGTTTAGACAGTATAAAATAATATTTATGTATCATGTCACTGTTCAATGATAGCTTTCCATATTTTCCTCTGAATAATATTTTTCTATTAAGCTTGTAAACAGAGATCCGTTAAGTAAAGAAATATTGTTGTAAATCCAGCCGTTTGTTCCCAACGATCACAATGAGAGTGTTTGATATTACAATATAAAGGATTTCCCTTACACCACCCTAGAGGGTAGAGGTGACAAACACTTTATGTACCTTTTCCGCAATATCACATGTTAACCATTTAAAATTTCTTCTTATCTTCAGAGGCTTCATATATTTGAATGTTTAACGTTGAAGCTTTCTTATGAGCCTTATAACCTAAGTCTTGGAGTCTTTAGAACTTGTCACATAGAACCTTGTTCTTCAGAGTCTTCAGCACTTGGTTGTAAGAACTTCCTTTTCTTCAAATCATCAGAACTTGTTCAGAAAAACCTTATCTTTATAATCTTAGGAACTTGTAACACATAAGTAAAGCTTTAGAAGACCTCCAAAGCTAAACTACAAAGCCACGATCAAAACTTCTTGTACTAACGTTCCTAAGACACGTTGCAGAAGATCATTTCAGAACCTTGACTTTACCAAAACATATAACCACATGTTTTCTTCCAGAGTGTATGTTTAGAACCTGATGACGTCACACGCCTTGTACCAGAGTCAGAACATTATAGCAACAACTACACACTATACGAAACCATTAGTGTATATGATCGTGACTTTAAAAGTCTATCAGGTGTAGTGACTGCAAGTGTACTGTCTAATCACCTAGTTTTAAAAGATATAGAACTCACAAGGACTGATGGTCAAACTACTAATATCTAGGGTCACTGTGTAAAGCTAAGTCTAATGATAAGATTTAGATGTTGGGGTTTAAATGGGAATTAACTAAGATCTAATAATTGATAATGGGACACCGGTATGTAATTTATCGACTTCAGGGATTCAATAAATTATTGGCACAGTTTTAAGTATTAAAGCATTGTTTCAGTGGAAACTATTAATTTAAAAACCTTTGTCTCACACTCTCGTTCTATCGATTCAGGCCATATTATTAAACTCAAATGAGTGCTCTCACTGTGTCATTTAAAATTTAAAAGTATTTTTTGAAAACAAATAGAGTCCAATTAATTTTAAAGTGCTCTCGATGTATTTAAAATTAATGTTCTATTACCACTATCTGGTTAAAATCTAAAACTCTCACTTTGGTTATTTTATCCTTAGTATATCTTTTACTCTCGTAACAAAACAATTTAATATTGAAATTTGAAACCAAAACCAGAAAACTCTTTTTGCAAATATTTATGCCAATTAATTACCGAATCCCTTCGGTTTATGACCTCACATACCGGTATCGGGACAGTTAGCTGAACATAGTTTTATTGCGTAATGACATAGAATAAAAACATGCATAAAATAATATAATCATGGTAAAATAAATAAACTGTATTAATTAAATTTGAAATCTCGAATAAAATACCGAAAGAATATACTGCAGTATGCTATCCTCCACAAGCCGGCAGGATTAGCCTCGGAATAAAATAACTTACAGAAAAATAAATAAGCCTAAGAAAATTTCTGAAATTTAAGAAGGAAACTGATGGTGCAATACTCCTTCGGTGTAGAGAAATATTACTTTAATGGTGATCGGTTCTTTCTGCTTAAATAATTCTAAAACGAAAATACAATTGCTCAAATCTGTAAATTGGAATAATAATAACAACTTAAGTATGCAGAAGAAAAATAATTTCTAGAGAGGGTGCACGAGAGAGAGTCTTTCTTTTATAACTGCCTTCCTTTTAAAGATTCCACTTGTTGAGGAGAAATAGGGAAAGTTACTTGATTCCTATTCTTTGTGCATGGAGGGAAAACCGGAGGAAAAAGTGTTTCTAGTCAAGACTTTGTAAGTAACTGAAACAAAGAATAGACTTTTGCATTGTGGCGAGTGGCGTGTATTTCATTACGCGGGGCATGTATTTATGATTCGTGCCGAACATCAGGCTTTGTAAGCCGAGGGGCACACATCAAGACCTTGTGATGACCGCCGGGAAGCTGTGACGATCGTCACAAGCTTCTGATACAGAATCTTCTGCATTTCCTGCTAAACTGCCATTTCTTCAATATTTTTCTTCCTTTTCTCAAGTAGGCTTTGCAGAAAGTAAATATCTGAAACAAACTACAAATAGAGACATAATGCAACATAATTAACAAAAAATCATAAACTTTATCTATGTAAATCGGGCGGAATATGCTATGACTTTTCGTGTTATCAAACTCCTTTAAGCTTGAACCTTTGCTTGTCCTTAAAAAATATAGTCAGTAAGAAAATCGATAGAGTACAAGTTAAATTCAAATAAATTATGCAATTCAAATCGTAAGAGGTTGCGCCAATGTTTTCATGGGAACATAAGCTCAACATCACACTAAAGATACAGTAATAACACTAAACGTCCCCCATTATGCAGACCAATTCTAGCCATGCCATTATAACTCAACCTAATTATTTTCGCTTTATTTCACCCGTTTTCATTCGAGCGCAATCACATTAAGCCCTTTATATTTACACGCACATAGTAGAGTAGTCGGTTAGTGAATGTAATCCTTTTAAGCACGAGGTTCTAATACATATATATGCTAACCTCCTTTTATTCACCCAATTGCAGGTTGCAGGGGATCGGACCGTGGTTCCCCCTACCAAGTTCAGTATCGGACACCTCTGAACCAATCGACAACGGGTTTCTTTGTTATAATTTGTAGGTTCCGCATCTGTTGGAATAAGTAACTGGGTGAGGGTCGCCTAACATAATTGGTGCATTCCCTGTTTTCAAATAGTAGAGCATGTATCCTTTTTAAATACTTGGGATCATTCACTTATATCCATCACTCCCTACGTAGTTTGTGTTTAAGACGGTGCTGACTGCTAAATAAACTACTCGGGGTTACTTTAAAACTAAAACATAAGGTTTTTGTATAAAGGGTATTGAAATCAATCTAGCGTAATTTGGGGATTTACAGTGTTACGATGGTATCCATCTTGTTTCTTTTTTACTCAATGTTTCTCATATATCTTAAAAGTGGGAAACCTGTATACTTTTCGAATGCGTCAAGTTATGCAAGTAACGAACACAATTTTTTTTTATGGCTCAAGAAATTGGGGAAATTAGATAATAGCGGAAAAGTTTGCATATAAGAACTTGAAAGTACATAGATGTTTTAATTATGGGAAATACAAGCGGGAATGTAAATCTACTTTGAAAGTGGTAAAGTGTTTCCTAACTAACTCCCATAAGCTTGAACCAAGCAATGACCCAATGCCTATAAACAAAGAGGAGACGTGAAGAAAAACAAATTTTATTTACTCCTGCTCATTGTCACGTCCTCTTCCTCGCCCTCATGGTCGTCCACGTCCATCCCGTCCAGCCGGAGGATGAAGCATACCCACATGGCACAGATATTCCTAAAAATCATCCATGCGTACAGTTAAAGCCACCATTTCCTCGGTCATTCATGCAGCCTGGCGCTCATTCCTTTCATTATATTCTTGTTGCTGAGTTTGTATAGCTTGCATGAGTTGCATAATTACATTTTGATTAGTTTGCGTAGCTTGTATCATCTCATCTTGCTTCATAATGGCAGCCATAATGTCATCATTGGAGGCTGGTGCTCTTTCGTGTCTTCTTCTGGTTCTCGTGGACGTGCTTGCCACATTTTCGGGAGGAGCTTGCGATGTAGGTTGTTATTCAGCATCCCCTTGCTCCATTTCATGTTCCATCTCGTCATCCTGAGCATTACCATGGTCATTTTGCACATTATCCCCATGTGCATGAGTTATAAGATCATAAAGCCACTTGTCCATATTTGTTACATATGTGAGTGCAGTGTTGGGGAAAATGATACTAGGAACTACTTTGTTACGCACTATGAGATTATACCTTCCATCTCCTCTGACCTTACTCAGGTGTCCTGCTCGACATTTGTCGATGTCAATAAATGTGGGTGGAAGTGGAGGCAGATTCACTAGTTTGTCTTCCAGGTGCAAGCCAAGTGCTATAGAGGTAACTAGCCCTCCAATGCAGAAAGGTGTAGACCCTTTTACACACAGAGATTGGATATGTGTCCGGAGGAATGTATTGGAATTGATCTTGTGGTTAGGAGTGAAGTTACAATGCAAGAAGAACAATTCTTTGGAATTTACCTTGTTGTTGTTGATCCTCCCAAAATTTATGTTGGAGATAACACTGTGAAAGTACCGAATTACGGGATTAAGTATAGAGGAGGCATAAAGTGTCTCCCACCTAGTAGGTTCCTCATCAGAAATAGCTTTCCAAATTTTGAAGGATGTAGATGCCCCGTTTGCCTCTGGAGGGATTCGATAGTATACCTCCCCCTCACGAGGGAAGTGGAGTAAATCACTCAGAGCTGCTTGAGTTATAGAATATTCATCATTGAACATTTGAAAGTTATTGTTTCGGCTAGGTGCAGGTTTTCATCGCATGGTGGGTTGTAGGAGAACGAACTTAGGAATTCCAAAGTTAATGACTCGTATATGGGAATATTTTTCGTGCAGATGTATGCTAGATCAGAATTCCTAAGTAACCATCACACACTATCAAGCAGTCCCAATTTACACAGACATTCAATATCAACATACCGTGTAGGGATGACGGAGCACTGATAGAATTTAAGATACTGAGCTCGCTGGTGTTCTCTGGCTTATCCATTTCGAAATGTAATCCCTGGAAGCTCGAGTTCTGGCCTTGGGTTCCTCTGTGCCATAGTTGAATCAAAGATGGAAGATGGTTAGGTGATTTGGCAAAGAGTAGTGCGTGAGAATTAAGGGTTTGGAATGGAAGAGGGATTTGAGAGTGTATAAGTAAAGAAAAATAAAGAGGGTAATGTGTGGGAAATAGTGAGGTTTGATGATATCTATAATGGAGGGAGTGGGATGGGCAGTGGGTTTTTAAAGGAGTTAAGGAGAAGTTGAAGAAAAAGAGAAGAAGGGAAAACGAAGAGGGTTTATGTGTTAAAATAGAAAGTGCTTTCTTTTACTCTATGACGAGGGGCACACATTCATGCCAGATGGGATAATTTTTGGAGCGTGACGGTCGTCAGGCTTGTGTCTCCCAGGCTACACCATAATTAATCGTATATATTCTAATACTTGCAGGCATTTAAGGTACATATATATATATATATATATATATATATATATATATATATATATATATATATATATATATATATATATATATATATATATATATATATATATATATATATATATATATATATATATATATATATATATATATATATATATATATATATATATATATATATATATATATATATATATATATATATATATATATATATATATATATATATATATATATATATATATATATATATATATATATATATATATATATATATATAGAAAACAACGGAAATCCTAATCTAATTGGTCTTCTCCCCACACTTGAACAAAAAAGTGTCCTCATTGTTTAAATGTGAGATGAAGACATGCAGTAAGTTCAAAATAAAATTATCCACTTTGATTAGTTGGAAGAGCAGTAAAGTAGATATGCTGATTTAAATGATCCAACTGTTCTGTCCTTACGTCCATAAAAGAATGAAAGTCGATCCGTAAAGTAATTAAGTCCTCTCTCAAATGATCAAGCCTTGATTGAAGAGCAGTGATAGCAGTAGCTTGGTCAATGGAGGGCGGTGGAGTAGCAATAGGATCAACAGAGGTGTATGAGTCATCATGATTAGGAGATGGATAATGGTGATAAAATTGAGGGGTTTCATGGTCAGTTTCCATATCGGATAAGAAGGAATTATGGTGGTCATAGATTTAGGGTGTCTCAAGAGTAGTTGGTGGTGAATTTTGTGGTTCGGCCTAATCATATAACCAATTATTTTGGTCATGAATGCTGGTCATAGGGTTAGGCAAGGTGAAAAGAGGTATTAACTGATTGTTAATGAGAAGTTCAAAGGTATTCGGGCCTAGGTTCTTAATAATTCCTCTATTGAAATAGAATTGAATATTCATGGGGTGGAATCTACCTAGAGTGGCAATATTGAGCAGTGATTGTCTCAAGACGATAGCATTTGCAATCATGGTCACTCGGCCTCCTATTAGGATTGGTTCATGGGCAGCTCGTGCAAGACGGTGAAAATTGGCTATCATAAAGGTAGCACCATTAACAGGGCGATTTTGGGATGCACAGAACATTATGAAAAGTTCAGCTCTTGATACGGAGGTGATGTTCTCTTTGTTTCCAAAAAGGGTATGCGCTAAGATCTTATCAAAGTACCAGAAGGCGGGGTTATGAATATTTTCATAGTACATGTCATTAGGTTCTGGGTTGCTAATACCGGTAATACTACCCCAGAAGTAGTCAAGTTCATTCACATCAAAGAGTTCTTCTTGGGTTATGGTGAAGGTATCAAGGCCGTGTGGGAATCCTAAAAGTTCGGCCATTTCTCTATGGTTATAGGTGTAATCAATACCGAACATCCTAAAGTTAATCAATCCCCTATTAATCCCTAGACCATGGTTAGGCAAATAGACAAGAGAGCTCATAAATTCTAGAGTTAACCTACGGTAAGAACTAAATCTTCTTCTTATGGAAGAGGTATCCCAACTTATTTGATTTAAAAGAAATAAGACACTGTCTCTAATCCCTAGTGTGGTCATGGCAGGTCCATCTGGGTAGATACTCACTGCCATCTCCTTTTCAGCTAATGACTCAAAACGCCTCCGCTGGTTTCTTCTTCTGAAAGTAATTCCCATCGTGTCAACTAGATTCATCGTGGGTTAGTGCAGTTAGCTATAGTTAAGTTATCCTGAAGTAGGTTGACAGTTAGAATTAAGTTAGTAGTGGGTAATAGTAGACTAACAATACTGCATAATTTTATAAAAATAGAAATAGAAAATAACAAAAACTAAACTAAAAATTAGTAAATCAGAAAGAAAAGACTAGAAAAGGGGGTTATCTCCCACCAAGCGCTTTGATTTAAGTCGTAAGCTCGACACAGAAGGAGATTAATCTAATGAGTGATACGACATCTCATCGAGCTTTAATGTCGTAGAATATTCCTTATTTTCAATGCAACGGTAATGCTTTAAACGCGGTCTGTTTACGATAAAAGGCTCACTAGACATTCCTTTAATTTCTATTGCGCCATTTTGAAAAAGTTTAGAGACTTCGAAGGGACCAGACCATCTAGAGTGAAGTTTTCTTGGAAATAGTTTAAGTCTAGAGTTAAATAGGAGTACTACATCACCCTCGTTAAATTATTTCGTAGATATGCGTTTATCATGCCACTTTTTAGTTCTTTCCTTATAAATCCGGGCATTCTCGTAAGCGTCTAATCTAAGTTCTTCAAGTTCATGTATATCTAGGATTATCTTCTCACCTGCGGCAGTGTAATTCAAATTAAGGGTCTAAATGGCCCAATAAGCTCTATGTTCGATTTCTACCGGCAGATGACAGGATTTCCCATAAACTAATTTAAATGGTGTGGTTCCGATTGGAGTTTTGTAGGCTGTCCTATAAGCCCATAGAGCTTTGTGTAACTTAAACGACCAATCTTTCCTAGAGGTTTCTACCGTCTTTTCTAAGATTTGCTTAATCTCTTTGTTGGAGACCTCTACTTGTCCACTTGTTTGTGGATGATAAGGTGTTGCAATACAATGTCAGACTCTATACTTAACTAATAATTTGAAGATTTTGGAAATGAAATGGGAGCCTTTGTCACTGATGACGAGTCTCGATACAACAAATCTTGGGAAGATTATATTCTTGAAAATCTTGGTTACTACTCGTGCATTATTTGTTGGAGAAGCTACAACCTCGATCCATTTTGAAACATAGTCAACAGCAACGAGTATGTAGTGATTGCTAAAGAAAGACGGAAAGGGTCCCATGAAGTCAATTCCCCATACGTCAAAGACTTCAACTTCTAGAATTCCCTTTTGAGGCATCTCGTCTCATCTAGATATGTTTCTTGTGCATTGGCATTGGTCGCAATTTTTAACCGCGATTTGGATATCTTTCCATAGATTAGGCCAATAAAAGCCAGCTTGTAATATAGGTCTTTGAAGTGCTTGCATGGCCTACATAGGGAGCAACATGACAGTGAAAAATTATGTTTTCTATTTCATCTTCGGGAACACATCGACGGAAAATACCATCGGCGCCTCTCTTGAAAAGAAAAGGCTCATCCCAATAATACTGTTTAAGATCATGAAATAACTTCTTTCTTAATTGATAAGATATATCCGGTGAAAGCACTCCAGCAGCCAAGTAGTTGACAAAATCGGCATACCATGGTAGTATGGTTTTAGTGTAGACTTCTTCCACGACTTCATTTGTTTCTGTGTCTTCATAAATTACAGGGTATTCAATTGTAATACTTTCCAATTCCAATTGAGCTACAAGGCGTTCATAAGGAAAATTACCATTAATAGGTATTTGATCGTACTCGATGCCTTCTATTCTGGATAGGTGGTCAGCTACTACATTCTCAGTGTGTCTCTTGTACTTGATTTCTAAATCAAACTCTTACATAAGTAAGATCCACCTTATTAATCTTGGTTTGGTGTCTTTCTTACTTAAGAGGTGCATGATTGCAACGTGATCAGTATAGATAATTATTCGTGCTCCTACTAAGTAAGAACAAAATTTATCCAAAGCGAAAACAACAGCTAATAGTTCTTTTTCTGTGGTTGCGTAGTTCGTCTGTGTAGGATCTAGGGTTCTACTTGTGTAATAGATTACATGAAGCTTTTTATCCTTTCTTTGTCCTAGAACTGCACCTACGACATAGTCACTAGCATCACACATTATCTCAAATGGTTCATTCCAATTAGGAGGTTTCATAATAGGTGTCGAGATTAATGCTTTTTTAAGTGTTGTAAATGTGTCCAAGCATTTTTCGATGAAAATGAACTCAACATATTTCATTAACAGTTCAGTTAGGGGTTTGGCTATTTTAGAGAAGTCTTTAATGAAACATCAATAAAAACCAGTGTGTCCTAGAAAACTTCGTATTTCTCTAACAGTTTTGGGTGGTTGAATATTTTCTATAACTTCAATCTTTGCTTTATCTACTTCAATTCCCTTATCAGATATGATGTGGCCTAAGACAATTCCTTGTCGGACCATGAAGTGGCATTTTTCCCAATTTAGCACGAGGTTGACACTTATGCATCATTTTAGTACCATTTCAAGGTTCGAAAAACATCCTTCAAAACTCTCTCCACAGACGGAGAAGTCATCCATAAAAACTTCCATCATACCATCTAGAAAATAAGAGAAAATAGACATCATGCATCTATAGAATGTTGCAGGGGCATTACACAATCCGAATTGCATTCGTCGATAAGTGAACGTACCATAAGGACAAGTGAAGGTTGTCTTTTTTTGTTCGTCAGGATGAATAGGAATTTGGAAGAATCCTGAATACCCATCTAAATAGCAAAACTGAGAGTGGTTAGCTAATTGTTCAAGCATTTGATTAATAAAGGGTAAAGGAAAATGTTCTTTAAGGGTGGCTTTGTTTAGATTTCTATAGTCCATGCACATTCTCCACCCAGTGTGAGTTTGTTGCGCTACAGATTCTCCCTTAGCGTTGCTGACAACTATAACACCTCCCTTCTTAGGTACGACATGTACTGGGCTAACCCATTTACTATCGGATATTGGGTATATGATTCCTAGTTCCAATAGCTTTTCTACTTCCTTTTTGACTATATCACTCAGAACAGGATTGGTTCTTCTCTGATGTTCCCTAGAGGTCTTACAGTCTTCCTCAAGCATAATACGGTGCATGCAGATAGAGGGACTTATTCCTTTTAGATATGAGATGTTATAACCTAAAGCGGTTGGTTATTTTCTTAGGACATGTAATAACTTTTCAGTTTCTATCTGTCCTAAGTCTGCGTTGACTATAACTGGTTGTTCAAGTTATGTGTCTAGGAATTCATACCTTAGGTCTTTGGGTAGTGTTTTGAGTTCTATAGTTGGATTCTTTGGACAAGACACAGGATCAGGAGTTAGTACTAGACATTCACTCATATTTTCGTCTTGATATTCATGACGCCAATCATCGTCTTCAAAAATTACAGGTATAGGAATCTTCAATACTTCTGAATAAGTGGTTCGTCGTTTCTCCATTTCTTTTATGCATTCATCGACTACATCTAAGAAACATCATGAATCTTTGATGGTTGTTGCCTTAAAGAATTTAGACAAGATGAATTCAACTTTTTCCTCATCGACTTCGAAAGTTAGTTTTTCGTTTTTAACATATATGATGGCTCCTGCAGTGGCTAGGAATGGTCTACCTAATATAATAGGAATGTTGGAATCTTCCTTAATGTCCATGATTATGAAATCAGTGGGGATACAGAATTGACCTATACGTACAGGAACATTTTCTAACATGCCTAAAGGAAATTTCTCTGATCGATCCGCTAATTATACTGACATCCTTGTTGGTCTTAGTTCTCCCATGTTGAGTATTTTGTTAAATTGATAAGGTCATCAGACTAATATTGGCTCCTAAATCGCATAGTTATTTGTCTATGACAAACTTTCCGTTAACACAAGGTATGGAAAAAGTACGTGGGTCTTTCAATTTAGGAGGCATGTTATTTTGGATTATAGCACTGCATTCAGCGGTAGCATAATAGTTTCATTATCCTCAAGCTGTTTCTTATTGGACAAGATTTCTTTAAGAAATTTAGCATAGGAGGGAATTTGTGTGATAGCTTCTGTGAAAGGTATGGTAATGTTAAGTTGTTTCATAAGTTCAACAAATTTCTTAAATTGCCATAAAGTGTAAATATTTTAATTCAGGAAATCTTTATTAGTTTGACTTGGATGGCCACAAAGTTTTCTATTATTATTTCAATGTTTGATTTCCTAGGGATATTCGGAATATTTGAGACATTTCGGTTGGCTTTCTGATATCCTAGGGGTGTAGTAGGAGCTTGCCCAGGTGTGTACAAGGCATTATTGCTTTTGTATGAGAAGTTTGGATGGTTCTTCCAAGAAGGGTTATAGTTATTTCCATAGGGGTTCCCTTTAGCATAATTCACTTGATAAGCTGGTACTCCTATTAAAAGTGGACATTCGGGTGCAGCATGCGCGTGAAGTCCGCATAAATCACAGGTTGGGGCTACTGCAGCCACGATGGCTGAGGGGGCTGTGGTCAAACTTTCTATCTTTTGGGTAAGGGCTTTTACCTTAGCGTTAACTTGGTCTAAGCTACTAAATTCATACATACCGCCTTTCGCCAATGATAATGATTTTGAGCCATACTTTCTATAAGCTAATAGGAATTGTGGTAAGGTTTCTCCATAAATGCACCTCTAGTTGTAGCGTCAACCGTTAGTCTTGTGTTATACAAGATACCATTGTAAAAGGTGTGGA
Organism: Vicia faba; assembly: GCA_948472305.1. Classification (NCBI taxonomy): domain Eukaryota; kingdom Viridiplantae; phylum Streptophyta; class Magnoliopsida; order Fabales; family Fabaceae; genus Vicia; species Vicia faba. The sequence goes on from OX451741.1 coordinate 78,541,722, forward strand.
TGATCAGCAATTCTTCTAGACCGTGATGTGGACAAATTCGCAACATGTCTTTGTACCTTACCCATACTTCGAAAAGAGATTCGCTTTCCTTTTATTTAAAACCATTGATAAGGGCGTCTGATTCAGTTGCTACACGATTATGTTGAAGTCTTTTCCTGGTCGTATGAAGACATGCCAAGACTTGATGTAGATATCGTAGTACATCGTCTACCTACAAAAGAGGACTGTCCTCCGGTGAAACAAAAGGTCTGTTGAATGCGAACAGACATGTCAGAGAAGATCTAAGCAGAAGTCATGAAACAATTCAACGCTGGATTCTTGGCCGTCACCTCCTATCCGCAATGGGTTTCCAATGTTGTTCCCGTGCCCAAAAAGGACGACAAGGTATGAATGTCGGTAGACTATTGGGATTTGAATAGGGAAAGCCCTAAGGATGATTTCCCACTTCCCCATATTGATATTATAGTTGACAATACAGCACAATACAAAGTGTTTTCTTACATGGACGGTTTCTCAGGCTACAACCAAATCAAAATGGTGCCTGAGGACATTGAGAAAACAACCTTTGTCATACAGTGGGGCATATTCTGCTACAAGGTTATGCCATTCGGGCTGAAGAATGTTGGGGCAACATATCAGCGTGCCATGGTAGCTCTATTTCATACATGATGCATCACGAAATAGAGGTCTATATGGACGACATGATAGCTAGATCTCAAACAGAAGAAGAGCATTTTGATCATCTACAGAAACTGTTTGAGAGGTTAAAGAAATACAAGCTGAGGTTGAACCCAAATAAATGCATATTTGGGGTGAGGTCTGGTAAACTCCTAGGCTTTGTCATCAGTAATAAAGGTATTGAAGTAGATTCCGCCAAGGTGAAAGCGATACAAGAGATGCCTGCTCCTCATACTGAGAAGGAAGTTAGAGGATTCTTGAGACGTTTAAACTACATTGCCAGATTCATTTCTCACCTGACAGCTACTTGTGAACCAATCTTCAAATTACTAAAGAAAGATCAAGTAGTCAAATGGAATGAAGAGTGCCAAACAACTTTCGACAAGATCAAAGAGTACCTGCAAGAGCCTCCTGTTTTGATGCCACCAGTCGAGGGAAGACCATTGATCATGTATTTGACTGTTTTGGAAAGTTCAATGGGGTGTGTGCTGGGGCAGCATGACGAGTCTGGCCGAAAAGAGCATGCTATTTATTACCTGAGCAAAAATTTTACCGACTGTGAAACAAGATATTCACTGCTTGAGAAAACTTTTTGCGCTCTGGCATGGGCTGCTCGCCAGCTAAGACAGTATATGCTGACCCATACTACCTTATTGATATCCAAAATGGATCCAATAAAATACATTTTTGAGAAACCTGCTCTCTCTGGGAGAATAGCGAGATGGAAGATGATCCTGACAGAATGTGACATACAATATACTACTCAGAAAGCAATAAAGGGGAGTGTACTAGCTGATCACCTTGCTCACCAAGCTGTGGAAGACTACTAGTCCATGAAGTTCGAATTCCCAGATGAAAACATCATGATGGTAAACAACTGTAAGAAATTCAGGCCATATGAAGGACCTGAACAAGGATCTTGATGGACCCTGGTTTTTGATGGGGCATCCAACACACTTGGAAATGCTATAGGTGTTTTACTCATATCTCTTGAAAGATGTCATACCCCTTTTACGGAAAGACTCTACTTCAATTGTACTAATAACATGGCGGAATAAGAAACATGCATCTTTGGTCTCAAAGCTGCCATAGATTTGGGGATCAACTCCTTAAATGTATTTGGAGATTCAACTTTGGTCATCATCCAGATCAAAGGGGAATGGGACACCAAACACCCTAACCTTATCCCCTACAAAGAACATGTGCTGACATTGATCCCACATTTTAAGAAGATTACCTTCGAGCATTTCCCACGAGAAGAAAAGCAGCTAGCAGATGCACTAGCCACAATGTCATCCATGTTTAAACTTAAATGGGATAACGAATCTCCCTAGATCACCATTGAACGAATGGATGAACCATCTCAATGTCATGAGATTAATACTGAAGAAGTAGTGGACTAGGCTTGGTTTCATGAAGTCAAGAGGTATCTCGAGGCTCAAGAATATCCAGAAGGAGCTTCAATCAATGATAAGAAGTTCTTAAGGAGATTCTCTGCTAAATTCTTCCTTGGTAATGGTATTCTCTGCAAACGCAACCATGACTCTGTGTTACTTTGGTGTGTAGACAAGGTTGAAGCAGAAAAGATCATGGCTGAGTTACATGAAGTCACTTTTGGCACCCATTCCAGTGGGCATACGATGGCAAAGAAAATCCTACGGGAAGGCTATTATTGGTCTACCATTGAAGCGGATTGCTATCAACACTCTCGAACCTGCCACAAGTGTCAGATCTATGCTGAAAAGGTGCACATACCTCTGGTTCCTCTGAATGTCTTGATGGCTCCTTGGCCCTTTTCTATGTGGGGCATCGATATAATTGGGGAAATCAAACCAACAGCCTCTAATGGACATCGCTTCATCTTGGTGGCCATTAACTATTTCACAAAGTTGGTTGAGGCAGCCTCTTTTGCTTTCGTTACCAAGAATGCTGTCGCCCAATTCATCAAGAAAAATCTCATATGCTGGTACGGTATCCCAGAGAGGATCATCACAGACAATGGTACGAATCTAAACAATACTATGATCACCACCCTGTGCGAACAATTCAAAATCCAGCATCACAATTCCTCCACTTACCGGCCAAAGATGAATGGTGTTGTCAAAACCGCAAATAAGAACATTAAAAAGATCATACAGAAAATGACGGTCACATACAAAGACTGGCATGAGATGCTACCATTCTCTCTCCATGGGTGTTGTACCCCCAAAATTTTCCCTCTCATTTTACTTAACACATACCCATTAAGGTCCTCAACTTGCTCAAGGATGCCCAAGAGTTGATCAGACAAACCCCCTCCTAAGGCAATGTACCTCAAATTAGGGTTTCCATCTTCATCAGGGTGTGGGAGCTCCAAATGTCCCAAATGCTTTCCATGGTCCCAATATGTTCTCAAGATCATCCATGCCAAGTTTCATGCCTTGCACAAGAAGTTTTCTCACTCAATTGCTCAGATACCTGAAAATCAACTATATTAGGTCAAAAGTCAACGGTGGCCCACATACAGTCAAACTTCAAGATTTTTGGTCAACATCAACATTTTGAAGTAAGATTCATCATTTGATCAAGGGTTGATCATGATTCCCCAAGGAATTTCCCAAATTTATCAAAACCCAAAAGTTGTTAAATTAGGGTTTCACAAGAAAAGTCAACCAAACTTTTACCAAGCATAACTTTCTCATACTTTATCAGAAATTTTCCATCCAAGGCTCATTTTGAAGAGGATGAAATTCCCTACAATTCATCTTCAGCCCACAAGTTCAAAATATGCACTCATCAAAAGATATGAATTTCTACATTATAGGTCTTTTTGAAAAGTCAACAAAAACACCTTTTGGGTCAAAGCTTCTTACATGAACATGGAAGACCTAATTGAGATGAGACCAAAAGAGTTATTTAGGGGACATCCTAATATTTCTAAAAAGTTCAAGAACACCTCTCTAGGGTTAAAATTGGAGGAGATATGCCTTGTCAAAGTTGGCCATTTTTGCAAAATTGCCAAAAGTCAAATATGCTCAAAAACACATATTTGTCAAATGGACCTAGTTTTTCATGATTGAATCTTGCTTGTGACATGGTCCACATCCCAAATCAGCACTCACACATTATTTGCTTCATTTATATATTTTATTTTGATTTTTATCATTTAAAAGTCAAATTAAATCAAATAAATAACAAAAAATATCAAATATTTGTTTTGTGATCATATTTTTGGTGGAATCAAATCCAATCAAGCTAGCATATCATATCCAAGTCGTGCAAGGGTTGATTAAATCAAAAATAGCATGATTTTGGTTGTTTTGGAAAGAAATCATACAAAAACAAAATCAAATCAAATCTCTTTAATTCACCAAGATACCATAAAGTTTTGTTGACCTAATCAATTCCAGTATATATATATAGGACACAACCAAGCCAGAAAAACGAGGATTACAGGTGGTGAGAGCAAAAGTAAAACTGAGAAAAATTGTCAAAAAGTGGTGGATCAATTTCAAGCTTAGAGGCCAATTCAAAGCATTCTAAGGCCACCAATAGATTCATGGACATCTCCAGAACATGTTTCGATCATTTGCAAGCTTCCACATGGTCAGAATCGCAAGCTACAGACCCACGGTTTGCTCATACAATATTGAATCTGATTTTGCTATTTACGCATGATTAATTATGTTTAAGCATAGAAATATGTTTGTATCACCATTTGGAACGTTTTGGTTCAATTAATTTTGCATTTTGACGCCTGTATACGTAATTGCCATTATTAGGGTTTGTTCTTGAGTTTTAGGGATTTGTTCTACAGGTTAAATTGGGCCCAGAAAAGAGCACCAGGATCTCGTGAGGTCAAAACGAGTTGATCTATGTATTCACTAGTAATTTATCATGCTTGCTTGTGATTTTTGAAAGATGCGGGGCTACAGCCATGGCAGACTGTCTGTAGGTATAAGTTACAGACCTAAAACGATGAACAGGGGAAGAAGAAGATACGTGGCTAATCATCGTTGGTCCATTCAAATGCTGGCGTGCAGTTTTTATTTTATTTTTCAGTCATCCACTTTATTTTCATATAATATGCATTGTTTGTATTATACTAACAAGTAAGCATTACAGCCCAGTTGGTGAAGAGCACGTGGAATGAGTGGGAGGACTTGGGTTTGATCCCAGGTCCCAGTATTTTCTTATTTTCTAACTTTGTAATTACAGATCCTATGCATACATGTCCCAGGAGCATACTATGCGCTTTCATTATCCAACCAGTGGATTCATCATCAATCCAGAACCAACGCCCATCAATGAAAGACCATGGTGTACCTTCCAAACTTGGCCAACACATAATCAGGCGCGCTGGCTGGGCTAAGCTCTTTGGGCCTAAAGACAAAATCCTCATGGCACCCCCTGATTGCTGTTATACAGGCCCAGGTCTCTCTTTTTTATTTTATTTCTTATCTTAATTATTTACTAATTATTCCCCTTTTTACAAAATAACCCAAAATCAATTTTTTTTTGTTAAATTAAAAAACCACCAAAAACATAAAAAAATCTTTTTTTATAAAATATTTTTATTTCTTTAATTAATTAGTTAGTGTAATTATTTAGGGCAATTTAACTGTTTTCCTATATACTTTAAATTAATTAGAAATTAGGTTTTTGTGTACATAACTTAATTAATTTTCTAAAAAAAAATATAATAATAACCTAATTATTTTTCAATTAGACTTTTAGGTTTTCTTTAATTCTCGCATTTTAAATCGCCGCGTGCATTTTAATTCTTTTTATTATTATTGTAATTGTTTCAAGGTTGTAATAGTAATTAGGGTTTATATTCCGCATTTTTATTTTCAGTCCAAGATAATCATGTATCTGCAAAAGCCCTATAATAACGTAGGACCTTTACCTTCTCGCTTTTATATTCTGCATGCTTATATATAATTGCTAGAAACTTAGGCGTGTATGACTAATGAATCAATCCTAGATCACTAAATCACAAGATAAATAACTGAAATCAAACACTTTTGCATACTTGCACTCCTAGGGTTTGCCTCACTTGGTTGCCTCGAAAATAATGGTCGTGTCCCTTGAACGTAGGGATACCTTAGCAATGACTCGTGATTCAAAGTCGTCATAAAGATCACAGTCCCTACTAGTCCCTCGAGTTGCCTACGAATTGATCTTATGACGATAGTCCATTCGAAACACTAATGTGTCCTTACTTGTTTCCTTTAGAGACCATTTCGTCCCTTTCGATAGTCCCTCAACATCCAACGACTAGGGTTACCTACTCACTAATAGTAGGATAACACTGTCTAAAGGAAAACGAACAGTCTTTTTTCGAGTAGGTAGATTAGTTCTTAAGTACTTGCTCAAAACAACAAATCTTTTTCACACCAAACACTTTTCAAACAAAGTTCTCAAAACAACTTCGTCACACTCTTGAGGACAGAAACAAGGATTAAAACAAAGTAAAGTAAACTTTTCAAAACAAGAACACACAAGCAATTTAAAAATGAGCAAGTACCTAAGAGCCCGTGGAAAACCACGGATAGAAAGGGTGCTAACACCTTGCCTTTCTATAATCTACCCTCCCCCACCCCCGTACTCAGAAACATCTCGAAAAAGGTTTTTTATGTTCTTTTTCCTTTTCCTTGTTGGATAAAATAAAATTCGGTGGCAACTCTTGCTTACCGCAACATTTTGCGAACAAAAAGCGCAAACCAGTATTAACATTCGGTTCTTCCACCGTATCACAACAGGTATCATACCACAGCACGCACATCAACCGGGGAAACACCCTAATCTCTGGTATACGGCATGGAGGCTGTCTTGCCTATTAAGATCTAGATCCCCTCTCTGAGAATTATAAAGGATACAGGGCTGAATGAAGACGATTGGATCTAGACTCGACTTGATTAACTAAACGTGATTGACGAGTAAAGGCTTATTGTTGCCTGTCATGGTCAAATGTATCAAAAACGGATGATCAAGGCTTTCAACAAAAAGGTCAGACGCCAAGTATACCAAGTCGGGGATTTGGTAATCAAACGCATCATACTACCGCAAGGTGACCCCAGGGGAAAATGGACTCTTACATACAAAGGACCATTTGTAATCAAAAGCATATTCTCTGGTGGGGCAATGATCTTGACCACCATGGATGGCAACAACCTACCGCACCCTGCGAACATAGACATAGTCAAAAGATACTACGCATAAGAGACCCGCTAGGTTGATACACCTGGGAAAAACAAGGGAATCCCGGCGAACCAAAAATGTTCGGGCTAAAATTAGGGATAAAACAAAAAAAAATTGTACACCCGGCAAGTTGAAAACCCGAAAGGGTGGCTTGGGAAAAAATGGTATCCCGGTGGACTGAAAACCCAAAAGGGCGATCCAGGAAAAAATTAGAGATTTAAAGCGTATGACTATGACCCCTTGGATCACCTTACAGACAACCTGACAAACTCAACGGTTCTAATCTATCCAATCAACTTCGGACAAAGCAACAAATAGATAAGACGCTCAGAGACAAAAAGGCTATAGCAGAATGGGAACCCTATGGGATTATTTCACATAACTATCTTTTCTTTGTATCAATTTTTCATTTTTTACGACAGCATTCTCTTACTAGAATGTTTGTCTCATTGTACAAAAATACTTACCCAAAGTCAATACAAAGATATCCCTTTGAAGTGAAAAACTATCTATTTTTCTTTACTCTTGTGTTTTGCTTACAAAAACGTCCAATGATTTATTTTTGAACATATGCATTTGAACATAATTACTGTTTACAAATGAACAAAATAAAAGACAATCACTGATGGCTTTAAGGTAGGGAAATCTCTCTAAGCTATTTTCATAAAACCCCGCAATGTGCAATTTAATCCCCAGCGAAACAAAACTTCCAGTTATCACTCCCCGGTAGAAGTCAACAAATTTCTCAGGATTCCCCAACAAGATTTTATAAGCAGTACACGGCATTTCCCTTACAACAGAGTTTATTTCTCTAAACGGAAACTCGTCAACACTTCAACTTCACCACATGAAGACTTACACTCTGTTTCCTCAGCAACAGTCAGGGATTTATTTTCCCCAATTCAAGCAAGCAGTGCAGCAGATTAGGTCACATACGCATACATCACGTCCATATATCATAAAAATCGATAACACGAATACATAAAATGAATTTAATACAACATAACATTGCATATTAGCTAACATTTTACCCTTTTCAGGATAAACTTGATTAACAGCTACCATTAACAATGTTCAAAGTTTTTCATATACAGTTCAGATACGCTCCAAACACGGATGCCATTCTGATACTCATTCAGAATCAACTTTTCAGATACAATTCAGATACGCTCCAGACACGGATGCCATTCTAATACTCATTCAGATTCAACTCTTGGATACAGTTCAGATACGCTCCAGACACGGATGCCATTCTGATACTCATTCAGAATCAACTTTTCAGATACAGTTCAGATACGCTCCAGACACGAACACCATTCTGATACTCAATCAGAATTAACTTTTCAAATACAATTCAGATACGCTCCAGACACGGACGCCATTCTGATACTCATTCAGATTCAACTTACAGATACAGTTCAGATACGCTCCAGACACGGATGCCATTCTGATATTCATTCAGATTCAACTCTCAGATACAGTTCAGATACACTCCAGACACGGATGCCATTCTGATACTCATTCATATTCAACTCTCAGATACAGTTCAGATATTCTCCCGACACGGATGTTATCCTGATACTCATTCGGAATCAACTTTCAGATACACTCCAAACACGAACGCCGCTCTGATTCTCATTCAGTTTCAGCTTACAGATACAATTCAGCAATCATTTCTGGATGGCCTCTACAAGCCCGTCTCCAACAACATTCCATCATCTCTTCAAATGGCATCTTTAAGCCCATTACATCAACCATCACATCGCCGAGTGCAAATTTCTGGGCACTCTAGTGTCCAATCATCTCCCACTTCGAGTCACAAATAGCAAAACTCGCCAATCTAACTCTTCAAGCTTAAGAAGATTGAACAGGGGCAGCTGTTGTACCCCAAAATTTTCCCTCTCATTTATCAAGAATTTTCTCACAAGATCTCCTTTAGGCTTAAGATACCTCCTTAAGCACTGATGACCAAAATTAGGGTTTGAGATTGCACTAGGATATTTGAACTTCCAATGCCCATATGACTTTCATGGATCATTATGGACCCTCAATATAACTTATGTCAAGTTTGAAGCCTTGGATCACACTTTTGCTCAGTCAATTGAGCAGTTGATCTAAAAATCAGCTATATTGGGGAAAAAGTCAACCAGGGGCAATTTACAGCCAAACTTCATAATTTTTTATCCATATCAACATGTTAAAATCATATGTATCATTTGATCAAGTTTGGACCACAATTCCTCAAGAAATTTGATCAAATCTTCAAACGAACAAAATGGTCAACTCATAGATTTGAATGCGGTCAAAGTTTTTCTGTCTCGTAACCCGATGCCCACCTTACTTGGAGACATTTTGCAATCTCTTCACACTCTCACCATGAAGAGAAGAGGTACCCTTATGTGTTGCACTCCTCTATTAGCTAGGTGGTTTATTTCGAACTTACCTCGATCTGTTTTGAAGAATGAGCAAGGCATGAGAGGGTCTAATAGGTTGATGTACCTCACGTATTCAGATATTCATTTATGTCCTTGATCTTTGGAAGATGTTACCATCATTCATCGCTATGGGGAATTCCCTAATGTCCCTCTCCTAGGAATTAGGGGAGGAATCACTTACAACCCTTGTTTCACATTATGACAGTTTGGGTGTGCTAGGAGGGATGGTCCTCATGATGCACTTGTCCAAGGAATTGCATTCGACTATGAGAACAATGTCCAAGGTTATCGTCAGAGATTCATACGAGCTTGGGGCATGGTGAACAAAGTTGATAACAAGACATTGGGGCATAAAAAATCGATTCCTTTGGAGCCTTACCTTAAGTGGGTGCGAGCACGCGCTCAAAATCTCATGATGCCATATGAGGCCATCCTACCTATCATCATGGAGCCTATTACCGAGAGAGATGTTCCTTACATTATTCTCCATCCTGACATGCCGACCACTCTCAAGGAGTTGCAAAGATCCTGGATTCAACTCAAAGAGGAACTAGACACCTTTGAAACCCAGTTCTACGCAAGCAAGAAGAAGGTTTTGGAACTCATAAGACAACTTCATGAAGAGCAGAGTTTGAATTCCTACATTGCACCAAAGAGGACGCACTCATGGGAAGCTTGAGTCATTTCTATTTTAGGAGTTTATTTTGTATTATCTTTGTTTCTTCCATTGTAAGCCCAAGAGGCATGGTTGTAACCGTTTAAACCTATTAATGCAATTAATGTTTGTTCTCTCTCTTGGTCTAAGCAAATTTAAATCTTATAAGTCTTTATCTTTTTTCTATTTATTTCATCACATAAATAGGTTTCAGGACAGGTTTCTTATCTTTTTTCTATTTATTTCAGCAAAAAGAAATGGCTCTCAAACAGAATATTAAGGACCTTCAAGCCCAAAATGCTCAATTCTAGCAGATGTTCCTAGCACTGGCTAAGGGACAAGAAGACCTGAAGGCTATGATTCTCAAAGACAAGAAAAAAAAGACAAAGAAACAGTGGGTGTCCTGAATTTGGGAAGGGGATTTAGAGGACCAGCAAAGCGAGCTCTAGAATTTGCAACTCCGTCAAATGAAGGGGACAATCAGGAAGAGAAGCCAAAAGAAGAAGACCACAGTCCAGGGTCTGATGAAGAAGAGGCTGATTATGCTGAAGAGAAGTATCCTCCTACTTATGACAAATACAAACAGCTGAAGGATCGTCTCAACGCAATGGAAATTCAGAGGGTACCTGGTCTGGATTTTAAAGAGTTAGGGCTGGTTTCTAGAGTGGTCATTCCACAGAAGTTCAAGGTTCCCGTGTTCGCTAAATATGACAGGGTTTCATGTCCTAAGCTGCATCTGAGGTCTTATGTTAGGAAGATCCAACCTCAAACCACTGATAGGAACTTGTGGGTGCATTTCTTCCAGGAAAGTTTATCGTGGACTCAATTAGAATGGTTCTACCAGCTGGAGAGAACCAACACCCGCAACTGGGAGGATCTGGCTGCTGCTTTCTACGGGCAGTGTCAATACAATGCTGACCTAGCTCCAACCCGCATACAACTTCAAAACATGTCTATGGGTTCTAGTGAGGGGTTCAAAGATTATGCCCAGAAGTGGAGGGATCTTGCAGGAAGAGTCCAGCCTCCTCTGTTTGATAGAGAGCTGGTAGATATGTTCTTGGGTACTTTGTCTGGTCCATTTTTCAACCACTTGATTGGAAGCTCTTTAGTCGGGTTTACTGAGCTGATATTGTACATTTTTGAAGATTCATCTTGGAACTATGTGAAAAATTTCCATGAAGTTAGGTCAAAATCCTGCCTAAACTAGGGCAAAATTTCACTAAGTTTTTCAAGTTTCATGAACATGTCTTCACAAAATCATAACTTGAAATCCATGCATTTCTAGAAAAAATTGTGTTCTGCAATATTTTAGATCTCATTAAGATCTACAACTTTCATTTTTGAAGTTTCTCTTGAATCATCTTGCATCATGGTGGAAATTTTGTTCAAAGTTATGAAAAAATATGAATTTTCCAACACAAAAATTTCTAAGTTTAGAAATTTTGACTTTTCAAAATGAAATCTTGACTTTTTGATTTCTTGATGAAAATGTTTTATATTTTGACATGTCTTGATGAATTGTGATCTTTGGAACTTGATTTTTACCAAAAAGTCAAAGTTTGACTTTTCAGTGTACAATTGACTTTTCGTCAGTTGACTGAAATTCATCTGTCAACCAATTGATCTTGAGGAATGTTTTAAGCCATGCCATTAGGTCAAAATAAAGTATTTGAAAACTTTAGATCATAACTTAAACCAATCAATCATTTGCTAGGTCAAAAATCAGAAATTGCACCTTCTCAATTAAAACCCTAATTTTGACCATTTTGCCCTTTTGATGATCTGATCAAATTTCTTGAGGAATTGTGATCCAAACTTGATCAAATGTCATATATGAGTTCATGATATTGATATGGATTAAAAATTATGAATTTTGACTGTAAATTGACCACAATTGACTTTTTCCCCAATATAACTGATGTTAGGTCAACTGATCAATTGACTGAGCAAAAATGTGATCCAAGACTTGAAACTTGACATGAGAAATCTTGAGGACCCAAAATGATCCCTGAAAGTAATATGAGGAATTAAAAGTACATTTGTCCTTGTGTAAACTCAAACCCTATTTTGATTCATTAGTGTTAGAGGAGGTGTCTTGAGCTGATTAACCCTTGTGCAGTCTTGAATCAAAGGAGATATTGTGAGAGATTATTTGATAAACGAGAGGGGAAATTTTTGGGTACAACAACGTCTCTACCAAATGGTTTCTTGTTGTTGAAGATGGGTTTCCAACGCCTGATGAACAATAAAGAAATTATGTTTGAGAAGACTCCCTCTACAAGAAGTCTGTGTGAAGATATATCAATTATTACCATTTCACACAATCCTCCCAAGGTATCCTCCAAAAGACCTATCAGGATTACATCCACTCCTAAGGTTGCTCCTTTAATCATCACTTTTCCTGTGTCGATACCATATTCGTCTGATAAGTCTATTCTTTGAAATTATGGAGCTGACGTCTACTACCATGGCGTCAAGCAAGACCTATTGGCTATCAAAGATGAACTTGCTGAAGATACTGATCCTAACATTGACAATATTATTGGGACCATTAAAATCACCAGAAGTGGAAGGATTTTCTCTCCTGAAATCTCTTCGAATATTGTTGCCACTCCTTTGGTTATTCCTACTCATACTCATGTTACTACTTCTCTTACTCCTGTTTCTACCCCTACCATCATTCCTATTGTTATTCCTGCTACTGATAGCATCTGAGACCCGGGGAAAAGAAGTACTGGGTGAGCCTGTCCGGACGGAGGCACCTAAAGAAGCCATTCCTGAAGCCTTCAAACGAGAAATGGAGGAAATTTTAAAAATCATACGGAAAAGCGACTACAATGTTATGGAACAATTAGGGCAGACCCCTTCAAAGATTTTAATGATGACCTTATTACTATGCTCTAAAGCTCGTGTCAAAGCTTTGGTGAAGTTCCTGAAGTCTGCTCATGTGCCTCAAGAGACTTCTGCCGACCAATTTGAGAACTGTGTTGCTAGTCTGACTGCTGACAATGGACTTGGCTTCTTCGATGCTGATTTGACATCCAGAGGAAGAAATAATAATGATGCCTTGCATGTCTCTATTGAGTGCAGGGGCACTACCCTGGCTCATGTCCTAGTTGATACGGGCTAGTCACTAAATGTTCTACCCAAGGGTGCTTTGGACAGATTGGACTGTGAAGGACTTACATTAAAGCCTAGTAATATTGTGGTGAGGGATTTTGAGGGCTTTTGACTCAATTTTTTATGTGATAGACATCCTCCATCTTACTCTTGTTTGTTGGGCCACCCTTGGATCCATGGAGCTGGTGCTATTACTTCTACCATGCATCAAATGTTGGAGTATGCGGTTAATGGGAAGATTGTTACAGTCCATGGAGAGGAAGAATATATGGTGAGTCACTTGAACTCTTTTAGGTATGTTGAGATGGACGGCGAGTTCATTGAAATGCCCTGCCAGAACTTTGAAGAGGTTCCTCAAACAATTGCTGCTACCAAGACTGTTGCTAGTCTTCCAAAGATTACTAGACCTTCGTTGAAGATGGCTTCTCTAAAGGATGCCAAACTTATAATTGAAGAAGGTGGGGTTACTATCTGGGGCCAGCTCCCTGACATCCCCTATAAGTCTGAAAATTTTGGTTTGGGTTTCACTTCAGGAGCTCAGAAAGTTGTTCGTCGTGCTCGCGTCGGAGGACCGCCACTATGCATCAGCAACCATGGAGTCAATACTTTGGAGGATAGTGACAGTGACTACGACATGGACAAATGGATCTTCCCAACTACCAGCGGTGGACTAAATAATTGGATGGCCAAGGACTTTGTGCCCATTACTTTTATCCAAGAGTAATTGTATTTTTGTTTTTTTGGGATATGTAATATTTAAACAATATAAACTGTAAAGCCTTGTGTTTTACCCGAGGCACAACGGTCTATTTGTGAGGGTTATCACGTCATATTCATATGTCATTGATAAATCATTGGATGTTTTGCATACAAATTTTACGCTCTTTGTCTTTCTTTTCTGCTTTTACTTTACCAAAATAGCTATGCTCTCTTACACACACCCACATATCAAACTGCAGATCCACATCTACACTGGAACCCATTGATAACGGTTCTATTATTTCCAACTATGACTTTGAACATATGATCTACCAAGCCGAGGACAAAGGTGAGGAAGATTGTGAAGTACCAGGAGAACTTGCTAGACGGTTACAACAGGAGGAAAGAGCAGTACAACCTCATGAAGAGCCAGTCCAGACGGTAAACTTGGGTACCGAAGAGGATAAAAAGGAAGTCAAAATAGGTGCCAATTCAGAGCATAGTGTCAAAGAGCGGTTAATCCAAATGCTACATGACTATGTTGAGATCTTCGCTTGGTCATACGAAGACATTCTGGGGCTTGGTATTGATATTATGGTTTATCATATACCAACGAAAGAAGATTGCCCTCTAGTGAAGCAAAAGGTTCGTCGTATGCGTCCAGAGATGTCAAAAAATATCAAGGCTGAAGTCATGAAATAGTTCAATGTCGGGTTCTTAACTGTTACTTCTTATCCATAATGGGTTGCTAATGTTATTCTGGTACCTAAGAAGGACGATAAAGTACGTATGTTTGTGGATTACAGAGACTTGAATAGGGAGAGCCCCAAGGATGACTTTCCGCTTCCCCATATTGATGTTCTAGTTGACAACACTGTGTAACATAAGGTATTCTCCTTCATGGATGGTTTCTCCGGGTACAATAAGATCAAAATGTCCCCTGAAGATATGGAGAAAACAACCTTCGTCATACAGTGGGGCACTTTCTGCTACAAAGTTATGCCATTTGGGTTGAAGAACATTGGGGCAACCTATCAGCGTGTTATGGTACCTTTGTTTCATGATCTGATCCATCACGAGATAGAGGTCTATGTCGATGATATGATATCCAGGTCTCAGACTGAAGAAGAACACCTTGATCACCTGCAAAAGTTGTTTGAAAGACTAAATAAGTACAAGCTAAGACTGAATCCGAACAAGTGCACCTTTGGAGTAAGATCTGGTAAGCTCCTAGGTTTTGTTGTCAGTGGAAAAGTTATTGAAGTAGACCCTGCAAAGGTTAAATCTATACAATAAATTCCAACTCCCTGCACTGAGAAGGAAGTTAGGGGATTCTTGGGACGTCTAAACTACATTTCCAAATTCATCTCCCATCTAACCACTACTTGTGAGCCAATCTTCAAATTACTGAAGAAAGATTGAGTAGTGAAATGGAATGACGATTGCCATACTGCCTTTGATATAATCAAGTAATATCTTCAAGAACCTCCAATTTTGATTCCTCTAGTTGAAGGAAGACTCTTGATCATGTACTTAACAGTATTAGAATTCAATGGGGTGTGTGTTGGGGTGGCATGACGAGTCTGGTCGAAAAGAGCATACAATATACTACCTTACCAAAAAGTTACCGACTTTGAAACAAGATACTCACTGCTCGAGAAAACTTGTTACGCTTTTGCATGGGTTGCTCGCTGATTGAGACAGTATATGTTGACTCACACTATCTTGTTGATATTTAAAATGGATCCTATCAAATACATCTTTGAGAAGCCCACTCTCTCCGGAAGGATGGCGAGATGGAAAATGGTCCTGGCCGAATATGACATTCAATACACAACCCAAAAAGCAATCAAGGGAAGTGTATTATCTGATCATTTGGCTCATTAGACTGTGGACGACTACCAATCCATGAATTTTGAGTTCCCAAACGAGAACATCATGTTAGTGACTGATTATGAAGAACCTGGATCGGATGAAGGACCTGAATAAGGATCTCAATGGACTATGGTTTTTGACGGAGATTCCAACTCAATTGGCAATGGCATCGGTGTTGTGATCATATCTCCCGAAGGCTGTCATACTCCCTTCACTGCCAGGTTACGTTTAAATTTTACCAACAATATGGCTGAATATGAAGCATGCATTATGGGTCTCAAAGTTGCTATCGACTTAAGAATCAAATTCTTGAGTGTATTTGGAGACTCGGCCCTGGTAATCAGTCAAATCAAAGGAGAATGAGACACAAAGCACTCTAATCTTATCCCTTACCAAGAGCATATGTTGACACTGATTTCACACTTTGATGAAATCACCTTTGAGCATTTTCCACGAGAGGAAAATCAATTAGCCGACATGCTAGCTACTATGTCGTCCATGTTTAAAGTCAGATGGGATAATGAATCTCCTCAGATCACTATTGAGAGATTGGATGAACCAGCATACTGTTATGAGGTTGATACTAAAGAAGTAGTGGACAAACCTTGGTTCCACGAAGTAAAAAGATACCTCGAAGCCCGAGAGTATCGTGAAGGAGCTTCTGTCAATGATAAGAAGTTCCTAAGAAGGTTCTCTGCCAAGTTTTTCCTCAATAACGGAATCCTCTACAAGCGCGACCATGGTTCTACTTTGCTTCGGTGTATAGGCAAGAGTGAAGCATAGAAGATCATGGCAGATATGCATGAAGGTACCTTTGGCACCCATTCTAGTGGGCACACAATGGCTAAGAAGATTCTGAGGGAAGGGTACTACTGGTCCACTATAGAACCAGACTGTTATCGGCATTCCCGAACTTGTCATAAGTTCCAGATCTATGCTGATAAAGTACATGTGCCTATGGTTCCCTTGAACGTCTTGACTACTCCCTGGCCATTCGCAATGTGGGGCATTGATATGATTGGAGATATTAGACCTATCTCTTCCAATGGGCACCGCTTTATCCTTGTTGCCATTGATTACTTCACAAAGTGGGCCGAGGCAGCCTCATTTGCTTCTACTACCAAGAACGTCGTGGCCCGGTTCATCAGGCATAATCTTATCTGTTGGTATGGTATTCCAGAAAGAATCATTATGGATAATGGTACTAATCTCAATAATACTATGATCATCGAGCATTGTACACAATTCAATATTCAGCATCATAACTCTTCTCCTTACCAGCCAAAGATGAATGGTGTTGTAGAGGTTGCTAATAAAAACATCAAGAAGATCAGACAGAAAATGACGGTGATATACAAAGACTTGCACGAAATGTTATCGTTTTCTCTTCATGGTTACCGTACCTCAGTGCGCACGTCAATAGGGGTTACTCTTTTCTGTCTAGTATACGGTATTGAAGTTATCCTACCCATCGAAGTCTAGATCCCTTCCTTGAGAATCATGAATGATGTAGGTTTTAATGAAGGCGGATGTGTTCAAACTTGACTTGACCAATTGAACTTGATTGACGAGAAGAGGCTCGCGGATGTTTGTCATGGTTAGATGTACCAGATATGTATGATCAAAACTTTTAACAAGAAGGTCAGACGTCAGGTATATCAAGTTGGCGACCTAGTAATCAAGCGCATTATGCCCCCACAAGGTGATCCCCGGGGAAGTGGACTCCTACATACGAAGGACCATTTGTGATCAAAAACATATTTTCTGGTGGAGCCATGATCTTAACCACTATGGACGGTGACGACCTTTCGCACCTTGTAAATACGGACATAGTTAAAAGATACTAAGCATGAACAAAGACCCGCTAGGTTGACTGGCCTAGGCAAAAATAAGGGCATCCCGGCGAACCAAAAGGGTCCGGGAAAAATTTAGGGATATATATATATATATATATATATATATATATATATATATATATATATATATATATATATATATATATATATATATATATATATATATATATATATATATATATATATATATATATATATATATATATATATATATATATATATATATATATATATATATATATATATATATATATATATATATATATATATATATATATATATATAATCTGTACACCCGGCAAGTCAAAAACCTGAAAAGGAGGCTTGGGAAAAAAAGGGTATCCCGGTGAAATGAAAACCCAAAAGGGTGGTCCAGGAAAAAGTTAGGGATTAAAAGCGTACAACTATGTCCCGTTGGATCACCTCACATACAGACTTCGGTAACAAGTGTCAAGTTCAAATGGTACTAACCAATCCAGTCAGCTTCGGCCAAACAGCAAAGTGATGAGACGCTCAAAGATATAAAGCTAATAGCAGAATGGGAACCCAATGGGATCACTTCACATAGCTGTTTTTCTTTGTATACTACTTTGTACATTTTTTATTCTTACGATGGCATTCTCTTACTAATATGTTTGTCTCTTTGTATAAAGATTCCTGTTATAGGCAAACTTCTTCAAATCAATACAAAATTATCTCTTTTTGAAGTTCAAAACTATGTGTTTTTATTTTTCTATTTTGTTTTGCAAAAACGTCCAATGATTATTTTTTAACATATGCATTTTGAATATGATCACCATTTACAAATACATGTGTTGTACCCCAAAATTTTCCCTCCCATATTTCTCAATTCATGTCAAGTGAGGTCCTCAAATTGCTCAAGGAAGCCCAAGGGTTGACCAGACAAACTTTCTCCTAAGGCAGTGTACCTCAAATTAGGGGTTCATTTTGCATCAAGATACTTGAATCCAAAGGGTCCCAAATTCTCACTATTGTCCTAATATATTCTCAAGATCATCCATGTCAAGTTTCAAGCCTTTCAGAGGAAGTTGGCTCAGTTAATTGCTCAAAGGCCTGAAAATCGACTGTGCTACGGTAAAAGTCAACTGTGGCCCACATACAGTTAAACTTCAATATTTTTGGTCAACATTCTTAGTTTGAAGTATTATTCATCATTTTATCAAGGGTTGATCATGATTCCTCAAGGATTGCTCACAATTCATCAAAACCCAAAAGTTGCTAAATTAGGGTTTTATGGTAAAAGTCAACTCAACTTTGACCAAGCATAACTTTCTCACACTTTATCAAAAATGACCCATACAAAGCTCATTTTTAATAGGATGCAATTACCTAAAATTCATATTCATCTCCCAAGTTAAAAATATGCACTCACAAGAAGATACGAATTTGGACATTATAGGTCATTTTGAAAAGTCAACAAAAACACCTTTTGGGTCAAAGCTTCATACATGAACATGGAAGACTCAATTGAGATGATACCAAAAGGGTTGCTTAGAGGACATCTTAAGCTTTCTAAAAAGTCCAAGAACACCTCTCTAGGGTCAAAATTGAGAGAGTTATGCATTGGCCAAGTTGACCCTTTTTGCAAAATTGCCAAAAGTCAAATGTGTCCAAAATTGCATTTTATGCTAAATGGCCCCAACTTTTATGCTTGCACTAAGTTTGTAATGTGACCCACGACACATGAGCCCTTCCACTTGTCATTCTTTTATTTTTGTTATTTATTTTGATTTTATTTCATTTAAATCAAATAAAATCAATATAAAATAATGAAAATATCAAAAGCTAATTAAATCTTGAGATTTTGTGCATGATTAGGTTCATTATACAGTTGAAGACAAGATCAAATCGTGCAAGACTTCATAGGGACACAAAAAGATTGAATTTGCTTGTTTTGGAAAGATTTGGTACAAGGATAAAATCATGGATCAATATTCATAATTGGAAGAGATTTGATACAAAATTGCAACCCTAATACACTCTAGTATACATAAGGAACAAAAGCAGACCAAAAGAGGGAGGCTAGAGGTGTGCAAAGGCAGAGAACAAATTGCAAAAACTCAAGAAAAAAGTGCAGACCAATTTCCACGTTTCAGACCATCTCAAGCCATTCTAATCATACCAATCAATTGTTGGACTCCCCAGGATCGTGTTTCAATCGTTAGAAAGCTTCCTCACGCCTAGAAACGCATCGTAGCAGTCACACGGTTTGAATATTTTCTTGAATTTGAATATATTGATTCTGGCATATTTAGCATGATTGATTGGCATATTTGTAATCCTTGAGATGTTTGCAAGCTAATGATTATATCCAATTGCATTTTTATTGACTAAACATGAAACTACCATGGCTAGGGTTCGTGCTTTGTTTTTAGGGGTTTTGTGTACAGGGAAAATTGGACATTAATAATAGTACCATGATTCTCGTGAGATTGAAACGAGTTAATTGGTACAACTGGTTTTCATTTATCATGCTGTTTACAGTTATTTCTGGTAAACAACCGCTAGTCCTCCAAACTATCAAATAATCTTAATAATTGTTATTTAATCTCTCTGGTAACTTGCAGGATCGACTAGATTGATCCTATGGTGTATTGGTCGTTTGGATAATTCTCATTATATAACTGATATTCATGGTTGGTATTTAGAATGTTGTGTAGGTGTTCAACTTACTTCAATTACCATATTAAAGATCTAATGACATGATCAAGTAAATACGTGCGAAACTAAATTGCATGAATAAAGGTTCAATTGTAAATACATGTAAAACTGCAAGAAACAAGTAAATAACTTCGAAGTATAAAAGCATGTAATGTAAAAGATTTTCTGGAATGTAAAAGACTCGAAATATAAAGAAAGCGTTTAAATGCAAGAAATCAGTAAAATGACTTTGAATGAAAAAGGTATTCGAATGATAAAAGCATGAAGATAAAGGCATGAAATATACAAAAGTTTCTGAAATGTAAAGGATTTGAAATGGAAAGAAAGCATTTAAATGCAAGAAATCAGTAAAAGACTTCGAATGAAAATACTTTAATGTAAAGGCTTTTGAATGATATTGACATGAAGATAGAGGATAAACTGGTAAATGATAAAGAGTTTTACTGAATCATAAATATTTGGTGTTATCATACGTACATTGTTCGAGCATTCGTTTCCCTAGCCATGTGGTATTTTGAATGTTTACTGAATTTTTGTACAATAGATATGACACACGAAATCCTAACGCTAAGACTTCTATTTATACTACTTCGACCATAACGGTCTTGCCTATAAGATTCTTCCACGTTCAGAACATGCAAAGCACTGCCCCTCTCTAGCTTCCACGCGTCTTCGAATGCTCCAGCGTATATATTTTAAATTTCGAAAATCCCACTTGCGTTTGAATTTCAAATGTTTTGGGACTCTTAGCTTCGAACTCATTTCTTGGACACAACCTTGTTACCACTTCGAGACTTCTTTTGAATATATCCCCATAACTGTCACTCGAAGCTCCGAGCTTTGACATTCCCATTCGAAGCACTGCTTCTACCATTTCAAAACATGACATCTTGCTTTATTCCAACGAAACACCCAACTTGCTTCGTTTCAAACTGTATCATCAAAATCTTCAGCCAATAAAATTCCCCTTTAAAATATGTATTTCGATCCTTTGAGAAACACTTATTTTAAATATATATGCAAGATTTTGATGTGACCTTTGAGTAATTGTAACATTTATTGTGTATGACTCCAGTCACGTCAATCACGATGCCTTTCAGATTCCTTAACCGTCTTGAACCATTTCACAGCATGGTGCAGTTATAAAACAATGATTATTATTAATCACGCTTATTACCAACATCAACCTTTACGCCACCTCCTTCTCAATCCAACCCACGACTCCCACGTATCCTAATCTTACTCAGTGGATGTTTAAACTTCCACACTATAAAAACCCATCAACTTAGTCTTTTATTTTTTCTTTCCATATTCTGAATCTTTTCTTCCTCTCTTCTCACCGAAACCCTAAAACTTCCAACAATCTTCAACAATGTCTTCTACAACATCATCCCAACTGAAAAAAGCTTCCAAAAAGAAAGGAAAGAACACAGGAACCATAACGGAAAGCAAGGTTGGCACCTATCAAGGTCAATCTGTGCTTATCCCTCAGATGATCTCCAAAGAGAAGGAAATGCTCTACGCATCTCAGGTACTAATTCCCACTAACGCCGCTGGAAAGAGGTTTGCTCTAATGGGTCCTCTTACAGTCTTTGAAATCTTAAAAGATACTAGAAAAATCTTTCATGTTTGTTATAATTTTAAGCCTTTGTTTAATAAAATGGATATCCCTAAGACAGGCGAGTCTTCTGATTCGACAACCGTGGAAACTCCAATCATTCCCCCAAAGGACCCTTTTGTGCTAGATTATGTGAAGAGTAACTTTAAACCATTTCGATCCTGCCCCACCTCTGACACAACTTACCACAACTGGTTTACCAAAGTAGAAGCCAAGAAATCCCAGCAATGGGAGGAATTAGGCCTTTATAACTTGATTAAATTATCGAAACCAGGCTTCACCTATAGCCATCCATTATTATTCGCGTCCTTATATTTCTGGGACAACACCTACAACACCTTCCATCTCCCTGGGGGAATGATTACACCCACCTTTTTTGACATAGCAACCATTACTGGTTTGTCACCAGTAGGAGAAACCTACATTCCTGACAATGAAGAGCACTCGAGCATTATTGACTTCGAAGTCAAATTAGCCAGCTTTTCAAAGTTCATTAGCCACTACCACACTGAAGGAGACAGTGTGTCAGATGTGGAACACATTGTTTTCCTCACCTTATGGTTATCAAGGTATGTATTCTGCAGCAGGTCCTTACAGGTAGCCAGCAGGTTCATCCCTCTAGCTAGAGATTTACATGAGAATCGGAGGGTGTGTTTAAGCGAACTGTTACTTGTTGATCTTTACGAAATTTTAAGATCAGCCGTTTCGAGTTTAAAATCCCACACTCCCAAAAACATCCTCCTAGTTGGCCCCTTCTGGTTACTCCAGTTATGGATTAATGCCATGTTTGAACCCTCACTATCAACTGCTAACACTATTGTTGAACAAGATCCGGAGATAGCGGATAGAATCATTGAAGGTACTAGGCTGCGAAGACTTACCCCAAACGATGATAAAGATGACCTCAAAGTTCTCTTCTCCAACTATATCATGATCTTCTCCAAGAGACACAAATTCGAAGAGACCATGGCGCCCTTCGCTTCAAGGACTCATGGACCATCATGGTTTACCATGGCTCTCTCAGAAGCAATCAAAAGCAAAGAAATTCAAGATATATGGAAAGCCTTTTTGCTTCCCAGATTAATCTCCTCACAAATCACTCCTTCTAAGAACCAGATCTTCCTTTTTGCTTATCAACCCAACTTCGTTTCTAGACAATTTGGCCTGTGCCAACTAATCCCTGAACCCCTGTTCCAAACAGAAAGTGCCATCACTTCTGGGCGAACCTTCAAAGCAAGAGAAGCCAAATTACAACAGGAACAATATCAAGGCTTCGCCCACTTTGAACTAATACCTTTTGAACCTACACACTTCACAGCAAAGGGTTTTCTGGAATGGTGGACAAAGTTCTACCAATCTTATATGTTCGATACCCTCTCTATTCAACAGAAACTAACTGATGCGTTCGATGTGCAGGTACACTCCAAGAAAGGTATGTTCACTCATGCCAAAGAGATTAGGGCTTTTCAAAATTATTTCGAAACCACTTATGATCCCACACACTTGGAATCCACTGTGCATCAAGCGGCTGAGACCTTGAAGGAAAAATTTAAAGAAAAAATTTCTAAGCTAAAACTTCCTTCAGGGTTGTCACATGAGGATAGGTATAGGTTGGCATTCGAAATGCATCCACCTAAATTTCCTAGATTGCCTACCTCAGAACTGGCTTTGGCTTGGTTTCCTCCATACCCTTGGTGGTTCACTTGCAAAGAAAAGTTCAAATATCTTCAAAAGAAACCAAAGCCATCTGAGACTATGACATGGGCTCGACATTGGCTCCACGATTTCCCAGGACATCTTCGCTATGACCTTTCTGCCATGTCGATTAAATCTGATCAAGGCGCAGGTGCGAATGCTTGGGAAAATCCCAAATGTTTCTCACTTTCTACATTTTTAACTTTTACCTTAATTGTTTCGATTTTCAGCCATCAGGATAAAGACTGCTGCTTCAAAGTCCAAAGAGGGAAGCGCCTCCCAAACATCTGTCGAAACCATTGATAATGTGACTCTATCCAAACCAACAACAACTACTGCAACAACAACAACAACACCAGTAATAACCACTGTTCCAACTCCACAGGTAATCAATTAGCCTTGATGTTTCGAATACACTAATGTTTCATGATTTGGATCTAACTCATGTTTAAATCTTTTCAGACTAACAAACTCCCACTAACCACTCCAAAGAAAAGAAAAACAAACACTACTAGGAAGGATCCCAATGCTGGAGGGAATTCACCAATTTCCTCGAAGAAGAAGCAGAAAAGGGAAATTTCCAAAAGTGTTGTACCAACTGGTATCTCTGGACTCGATTCCAGAGATGCTGCTCCCTCAACTAAATCCAAAAATCCACCTTTGACCTCCAACGTAATGTTGGAACATATAGATAGCAACCTCTCTTCTGAGAATCCACAGGTAAGTTGAACTCTAATTTTTAACAAAATAATTATTCATTACCTTGGTGCGTGCTCTTAATATTCTTTTCCTCTGTAGGATATTTTGAACCCAGCTCTTACCACTTCGACTTCTCCATCAAAGACTGCTTCTCCCATCAACTCTTCTCCTCATGGGGACTCCAGTAACCTGGTACAGAACAAAGGATCCTCCAACATGGCGGTTCTGACTGGGGCTTCAGAGCAGCAAGATGACCAGAGTACTTCTCCCCCTCTGAAAGAAACAAATGAAGCAACGCTTCATGAATCTGCAGAGACTTTACAAAAAACTTCTCTTCAAAAGTCCCCTCTTGAAACCCTCCAAGAGAATCCAAAGGACAATCACGCTGAAGGAGAGAAGGCTGATTCTGATCAAGGAAACGAAGAATCTGCAGAGGAAGGGTCAGAGGAAGAAGATGCCCACAATGGTTCGACTGCTGGAACAGAGTCAGATGCAAATAGCAGTGGGAACGATGATATCGAAGTGGTGGATTTGGACGATAATGAAGAAGGCAATGAGCAGGAAACGAGTGAAGGTGATGGTGATGCGACCAATAAACCCATGGAAGTTGAAATGGATGTGACTCCCTTGCGCGTGGAACTTCCTCAATCGTCTCTATCTCAAATGACCGAAGAGGAGCTAGCCCTCCTAAGATGAAATGACCCAATTGGGTACATGAAGGCGAAACTAGCTCAAAGGGATATTCTTCTTGCTAGGGCTGGCACTAGTTCGACTAGCAATCTGTTGCCCTCAGATGATAGAGTTGTACTCCTTAACAGAATTAGGAGAACAATTCTTGATGTGGACTTGTTCGAAGTGCTCAAACAGGATAGTACAGCTTGCTATACCATGAAGGAGCTACTTACACAAGTTAACCTCGCCACCTGCTCTTTGCCAGTCAGCACTATCTTATTCGATCTTCAATCTCTGTTAGACAACGTGACTGGGTGTCTTCTCCAAGATGAATTTGCTACCAGAAAGGTCCAAGAGAAACGAACTGCAATGGACGCTGCTTATGAGCATGCTTCGAAGCTCTCTAAAGAAGCTAAAGATCAAGCCATGCACATAAAGCAAGCGAAGACTGACTATGAAGCTCGAGCTGAGTCTATTCTTCTCTGGGAAAAGCAAACTCAAGAACTTCAACAAAAGGTTAAGGAGGCTCAACAACAACAATTGGCCTACGAAACCAATACTGCTGGTGATCATTTCGAAGAGCTCCTCAACAAAGGACTTGCAGAAATGGAGGCAGCAGAACAACTTAAAGGAGAAGTAGCTACCCTAGAAGGAGCAAGGCGCTTTACTCAACAAAGGCTTGAGTCCTTTCGAAGTACCTTTAATAGATTGAGGAATAATGCTTATTTTTAAATCTTAGTTTTAATTAGTTTTGAAATTTGGCTTTGGTCTGTAATATCCGAACAACGCCATTTTGGCAATCCTAAATTACCATTTTGGCATTCCTTTATGATGTTTTGATCACGTTGTTATTATTCGAATCTCCTGCAAGCGTGGCTTATACTTCTTTAAATATTTCCCATTAACCTTTAGGATTCACTTATCATCAGCCAACTCTTCGATTTCATATGCATTGCTTGAAAATATCCTTATTATTCGAAAAGGTCCTTCCCAATGAGGTGACCATTTACCTAACGTTTTATTTTTCTTGTCCATGGGCAATATGACTTTCCAGACTAAGTCATTAATAGTGAATGCTTTTCCTTTCACCCTTTTGTTATATGCCCTGGCTACCCTTTCCTTTTGTCTCATCAGGATTTCCAATGCATGCAATCTAACTTCATCCAACTCAACTAACTCATTCATCATCATCTCCCAATATAATGCAGATGGGATTTCATTTTGTCTTTGAATTCGAACTGATTGTAGATGAATTTCTACTGGCAGAACTGCATCATGACCAAATGTGAGTTGGAAAGGCGTGGTGTTAGTAGCTTCTTTAGGAGATGTTCTACAGGCCCATAGTATTTGGTCCAAAGTTTTGTGCCAGTTCCTTGGCTTTTTACCAATATGTTTCTTGATTAACCCTATTATCACTTTATTAGCTGCTTCGACCTGACCATTTGCTTGAGCATAATATGGTGTTGATGTCAGTAATTTAAACCCCATCTCTTGAGCAAACTCTTGCATCTTCCTACCAGTAAACACAAAACCTTGATCCGTGGTTATGCTTTCTGGCAATCCGAACCTATAGATAATTTGTTTCTGTATGAAATCAATAATAGCCTCTTGATCAGCAACTATTAATGGTATTGCTTCGATCCACTTGGTAAAATAATCTATTCCTACCAAGATATATTTCTGTCCTTTAGACGAAGCAGGATTTATTTCTCCTATTAAATCCAATGCCCATCCTCTGAAGGGCCATGGTTTAATGATCGAATGCAACTCACTTGCAGGAGCATGTTGAATCCCTGCATGTTTCTGGCATTCTTCACACCCTTTAGAAAAGTCTATACAATCTTTGAGAATGCTAGGCCAATACATGCCATATCGAAATAACAACCATTTCATTTTATGACCTGCTTGATGTGCCCCACATGCCCCATTGTGCACTTCTGACAATGCTAAGTATGCCTCACTTTCTCCTAGGAATTTCAGTAATACGCCTTCTTGGGTCTTTTTGAACAATTCGTTTCCCATGAGGACATATGATAATGCTCTATATTTTATCTTCCTATCAACATTCAAAGTTGGATTTGTTAAATAACTCACAAGTGGGCTTCACCAATCTGCATCTGATAGGGTGTCTATGGCTAGTATTTCGAATCCCTGTTGTTCTGCATACCCTAACTTTATACTCTCTAGATCTGATGGTATGAATCTAGTAGCCATAACTCTACCTCTTAATTCGACCAAATCCTCAGAGTTTTTGGCAGAAACTTTATAACCTGAAGCCAACTGTACTAAGTCATTCGCTTCTTGGTTTTCTATTCTTGGTATATGTTGAATATCCATGTATTCAAATTTTCTAAGTAGCCTGTTAACTATGACGAAGTATATCATCAGATTTTCCTTTATGCATTTGTACTCCTTTGTTATTTGCTTGACCACTAACTCTGAGTCTCCTTTAATTTCGACTCTAGTTGCCCCCAATTCCAACAAAGCTTCAAGTCCAACAATAAGTGCTTCGTACTCAGCTTCGTTGTTCGAGCAACGAGGACCATCTAATTTATACTTGAATTTTGTTGGAATTCCTTCAGGAGAAATTATAAGAACTCCAACACCACTTTCATTCTTGTGGGTCGAACCATCAAAGTATAATTTCCAAGGATGCATTTCAACGTAACTCATGACAGTCTGTTCAACCAGTGAATGGTCCACAATGAAATCAGAAATCACTTGGCCTTTCACAGCTTTTAAAGGCATGAAAGTCAAAGAATATTCTGTTAAGGCTAAAGCCCATTTACCAACTCTACTATGCATTATTGGTCTCGAAAGCATGTGTTTAATAACATTGAAATGAGATGAAACATAAACATCAACAGGCTTTATATAATACTTAAGTTTCATACAAGAAAAGTACAAACAGAGACATAGCTTTTCTATATTGCTATATCTAGTCTCTGGATCATTCAATACTCTACTTAAATAGTATATGGCTCTTTCGATGCCATTGTTATCTTCTTGTGCTAACATACTACCTATACTAACTTCAGAGGCAGATATGTACAATCTCATGGGCTTTCCCCATGAAGGTGGAGACAAGATGGGAGGCTGAGAGAGATATCTTTTTATCTTGTCAAATGCCTCCTGATGGGCTTCGTTCCACTCGAAGGCTTGGCCTTGCTTCAAGCGAAGCAACGGAGAGAAAGCTTGGGTTCTTCCACTTAGATTCGAAATGAACCTTCTGAGAAAGTTAATCTTCCCTAGCAAAGATTGCAGCTCCCTTTTTGACGTAGGTGCTTTCGTCTCCATTATGGCTTTGGTTTTATTTTGGTTGATCTCAATTCCTTTTTTATGAACCACAAAGCCAAGGAAATCTCCAGCCTGCACAAAAAATGCACATTTAAGGGGGTTCATCTTTAAGCCATGTTTTCTCATTTGTTCGAATGATTGGCTCAAATGATGCAAATGGGTTTCTGCAGATATAGATTTGATGACTATATCATCAATATACAGCTGCATAAAAGTTTCAATGAAATCATGGAAAATCGAATTCATTGCCCTTTGATAAGTTGCCCCAGCATTTTTTAAACCAAAAGGAATCACCACCCATTCGTAGGTGCCTAAGGCTCATGGGCAACGAAATGCTGTCTTGGCAACATCTTCTTCAGCAATAAAAATCTGATTATACCCAGAGTATCCATCTAACATACTTAAATATTCGAATCCTACAGCAGAGTCTACTAACATTTCTGCCACAGGCATGGAGTACTCATCTTTAGGGGTTGCAGTATTTAAATCCCTAAAGTCTATGCAGATTCTCAAAGAGCCATTTTTCTTAATAACAGGCACTATATTTGCTAACCATTCGACATACCTTGTGGTTCTGATGAATCTGCAACGCAGCAACCTTTCGATCTCAGCTTTGATCTTTGTGAGAACCGCTGGTGCGAATCTTCTAGGAGTTTGCTTGATGGGCTTCTTGCCATCCTTGATTGGAAGTCTATGTTCCACTAACTCCCTCTTTAAACCAGGCATTTCGTCATAGTCCCACGCGAAGCAATCTTTGTTTTTCTTGAGGACTTCGATCACTTCCTGCTTGAGGCCTGGGTTAAGTTTTGCGCTTATGTAGGTTATTATTTTCGTGTTCTCATCCCCTAAATTCACTTCTTCGAGTGGATCTTGCGGCAACATTTTGGCACCTGAGTCTATGGGGTCCCTCTCGAAGCCTAAGGGTTCTTTATCATAGATGGCGTCCAGCCTTTGATCTATTTCGAGTTCTTCAAAGGGTGAGCCTTTCGAGCTACCCCCATTTATTTCGTTCACCTTTACAGCATGTGTATTTATTTCAGCCTCTAAGGCCGCCTTTGATTCGTTCTCAACCATATAGGCCGAAATCCTTTCGAAAAAGGAGGACTCAGTCATGAGCAAGGTTGTCGAATTTCCAGCCTGCTGGCCGTCTTTGCATAGTACCTTCGACTCCTTCATCTTCACTGATTATTCTTCTATCCCAATATATGCCATCATGGCGAAGGGTCATATAATAGTGTGCGTTTCTGGTTTCGTTGATTTCATCATTAGGGACACAAGGAGCAATCTTTGCCAGATGTTTGTCATAATTCCTCTTGTCAACTAAGTTGACTGCTGTCATGAAGTAACTCTGGTCCGCTTCAATGTTCTCCATGATCCCATCTTCTCTCCATAAAACTAATCTCTGGTGCATTGACGAAGGAACTGCTCCTACGCCATGGATCCACTCTCTTCCCAGCAATAAGTTGTAGTTGGCCTTGGCTTCGATCACCATGAACATGGTGGGCCTACAGCTTGAGCCTATCGTCAAGTCCAATTGAACCACCCCCAATGTTTTGCCTACTTTCCCTTCATAATTGGACATAACCATGTTGTGTGGTTTGATGTCTCCTTCGCGTATTTCTAACTTTTTCAGCATGAAATGGGGTATTAAGTTAACTGCAGCGCCCCCATCCACTAAAACCTTATTTACGCCATGGGCACCAACCTTTTCCCGAATGAATAATGGCTTCAGATGATTTTTCATAGCTGGTTCTGGACGCTCGAAGAACGCATTCTGCTCCTCGACAGCTCCGTTATCCATCACGTAGTAACACACAGGCCTATGCTTCATCAGATCTATGGTATCTTCTTCCTCATACTCTTCGATTTTAGTTTCCTGTCCAAACTCACAAGGAAGTACATATACCACGTTGCAATTGATATTGAGCGAAGACTCCCCCTCTGATTCGAAGTGGTCCGTTAGCATATCTTCGTCTTCTTCTGGACCTGGAGTGTATTCCTTTGATTCATTTGGTTGTACTTCATAGAAGAGTCTCCTACTAACTGGGGGTTTGTCTTCAGTTTGATTATTTGGTGTGGGTTTGTTGGTGCTAGATTCACCTTGGTTTTTTTATCGAAGTTGCTCCTTTATTTGCCACAGCTTCCCTTTCATCCTTTCAAATTCTCTGTTGCCTTCGCCATTGAGATCTTGACATGGGGTTTCTTCCTTTGTAGTTCTCTAACCTCACTTCTTCCCTCTTTGCTATGTTGAACTGCCTTCTATATGTCATAGCGTGGCGTGCATTTTGTTCATTGTTTCTCCATTTGTCTTTGCCTTTGTCAGTTATGACTTGCAGCCATTTGTCTGTTGGCATTTCAGCAGGAATTTTGAACGTCACTCTTCGAGCGCCCTTGGGATGAGGACTATCAGGCCTTCGTTGATTGTATTTGCTATCAAAATTTTGGCCCATCTGACCAGTCTCTTGGTGGTTCCAGTAAGGGGCAAAAGGGATTGTTTCGAAGGCTCTGGCCATGCTTTGATCATACACAGCAGAACACCTTGGGCATATCAAGCATTTGTTTGCCCCTTTGTAACAGCGAACCAAAAATTCCAAAAACTTTCTCCAGCTTTAGGGTAACACCTGAATAACTAGTTATCCTGGCGCCAATTGATGCCAGTTCGTGCCCTTTGTACCCTCTCGAAGTTTGCAGCAATTCTCTGGTTGCAGATGATGCTGCACCTAGGGCATAGTATCATTCCCGTATCTCCTTTGTGGCACAACATGAGGTAATCTTTAAGACTAGCATCCCCAGCATAATTATCCTCCATTTTATACTTTTCTTTTTCTAAGTATTTTTCCACCTCCTCCATTTCAGAACGAGGTCTCTCCATATCCACCATGTTTACATCAACATCCTCCCCCTTAGTGTCATCATCTCCCCATCCTGTAGATTTTATATCTTCAATTTGGATTTTTGAACTCTCTGGGGCAGAATAGTTGACCAAGTAGTCAAACTTTCCACTGGGCTCCCCTAAGGTATCCCATATTTCTTTCTGGGGGGAGGGTGGCTTCGTGATCTGGACTTTCTCCAATTCCAGCCTCAGGCCTTCAGTAACCTGTGTCAATTCTTGTTTTTGGTTTTCCTGGCCCTCAGTAGCCTGGATTTCTTTTGCAATAGCTAAAGGTGCTGCTTCGATCGAAGCCTCTGGTTGCTTGTGGACGTCCTCAGTGACTCCTTTGTTGACTTCGACTAACACCCAACTTTCATTCTCAGTGCCTTTCTCTCCTAATGGAGTGTCATTTTGATCTGCTTCCACCATATTTATTTCTCCAATGCATACAGGCTCGGAGTAATTGGTGTCTGCGACATCCAAAGGATCTTCATCCACTTTCATTTTGGGTTTATCAGCGAATTTCAGTCTTCCATCTTTAATTGCATTCTGAATTAGGTCCCTGAAAAGAAAACACTGTAAGGTTTTGTGGCCTAGGAAACTATGATACTTACAAAATCCCCTTTTCTTCCTTTGATCTAAAGGAGGTATTTTGACATTTGATGGCACAATGAGTTGGCCATATTTGACAAGTAAATCAAAAATCTCGTCACACTTAGTTACATCGAAGGTATAAACCTTCTTTGGGAATTTGTCACTTTTCTCATTTTCAATAATTTCTTTCCCTTTTGTGGGAACTAATAATTTGCAAGAGTAAGGTGGGGCCTGTTTTAATTCAATGAGATCAATTTCGACCTCTTCGAACTCAGGGTAATCTTCTGCTTCCTCAGCTCCAACATAGGAGACCCTTTCTTTCTTGTTATTTTTGAAAACTCTAGCCTTTTCGGCCTTTAACCTTTCGACCTGTCGAACCCTATCGGCTAATTGAGCCATATACCTCAAGTATTGTGTGTCTAATTTCTTTCGAATAGAGTAATCAAGGCCGCCAGCAGCCATTTCGACTAACTCATGTTCAGGAACTACTGTAAAGCATCTAGATTTCAAAAGCCTGAATCTATTCAGATACTCATCTATGGGTTCAGTAAACTTCCTCTTGACACTGGCTAGTTCCTTCAGACTTATTTTAGATTGTCCCATGTAGGACTGTTCATGGAATAATCTCTCCAACAGAGCCCAAGTATCTATGGACCCAGGAGGTAATATGGTGAACCATGTGAAAGCGTTCTTAGTTAGGGAACTTGGGAAATATTTGATCCTAAGGTCTTCATTATTCGCTATATCTCCTGCTTCGGTTAGATACCTGGATATCTGTTCGACTGTTGATTCATTGGTATCCCCAGCAAACTTTGTAAACTTAGGGACTTTATATCCCATTGGTAAATCAGTATGCATTATGTAATCTAATATAGGAGAGGCATAATTTGGCCTTCTAATTCCTGTGTTGAGGCCATTCTGGGCCATGATTCTCTCTATCATGGTGGTTAAATTATTTTCGGCCAAGATGTTATCGTTTCGAATTCTGTGAACGACTGTATCAGCATCTTGATTTCGACCCACCATGACAACTCCTCTAGGCTGTTCTTCTCGAAACTCTGGGACTTCTAGCCTTTCGATCCTTGCCCCTGGTTCCATAATTTCCCTTTGTGGGCCTTGAATCATTGGGGCTTCTAACCTTTGTGCCCTTGCCCCCAAATTGACCTCCTCTCTGGCTAGTCTATAGGGTGGGTCGTTAGCAACTTGTTCTATGATAGGTACGTTTGCTCGAACTCCCGCCTGATTCTGCCTACGCCTTTCTGGGGGAGCGAAAAAATCTGCTATTCGACTCATGTTATCCGCTTTTTCTCTGTTTGTCACAGTTACATTTTGTACTATTGGGGCAAAGATCTCCTGCATAGTCTGTGCTAATACCCCTATCATATTATGGTTACTGTCATCCATTAATTGCCTAAAGGCCAACTGATTTTCTATGGTTAAGATAGGCATTGCACTATAACCCACTGACCCTTGGTTATTTGTCATAAATTGATTTGCCCCAGACCCAGACCCTAATTATGGTGATGTATTCGATGTCGAAGTGTGCAGACCCGCCATAAAAGATGTTGGCATCCCATAAGAGGAATTTTTGTGTCTGTTAGCATCGAACCCGGGTGGTCTAGTTAGTGGGGTGGCGAAATGGGTCTGTGTCCCTGATGGTGGGACGAATCCCCCAGGATAACCAATGGTTCCTGTATTTCCTAGGGTCGAACTGTTAGTCGTCATGCCACTTGTTCCATTCGTGGCTATACTACTGGTAGAAGATGCAACAGACTGTGCGTTCGAAAGGATCGTATTAGATGTTCCTGTCGAAGCGGACATATTAGTGCCTGTTTTTTGTGGGGCATTTTGTTCCCCTTGTTGATTGTCTGGATTAGACATCTTGTTTAAACGTTTTCTTCTGGGTAAGGGTTGGTTGCTATTGGTTATTCTACCACTTCAAAGGTTCATATAACAACAAACTTATCACTCAGAGAGTACTTTTACAATGGTTATGTCTCAACAATCTTTACTTTGTTCTAATTTTCGTGATGACCAATGATGGTCCCACCGGGTGTGCCAATTTGTTTACAGTTATTTCTGGTAAACAACCGCTAGTCCTCCAAACTATCAAATAATCTTAATGACTGTTATTTAATCTCTCTGGTAACTTGCAGGATCGACTAGATTGATCCTATGGTGTATTGGTCGTTTGGATAATTCTCATTATAGAACTGATATTCATGGTTGGTATTTAGAATGTTGTGTAGGTGTTCAACTTAATTCGATTACCATATTAAAGATCTAATGACATGATCAAGTAAATACGTGCGAAACTAAATTGCATGAATAAAGGTTCAATTGTAAAGACATGTAAAACTGCAAGAAACAAGTAAATAACTTCGAAGTACAAAAGCATGTAATGTAAAAGATTTTCTGGAATGTAAAAGACTCGAAATATAAAGAAAGCGTTTAAATGCAAGAAATCAGTAAAATGACTTTGAATGAAAAAGGTATTCGAATGATAAAAGCATGAAGATAAAGGCATGAAATATACAAAAGTTTCTGAAATGTAAAGGATTTGAAATGGAAAGAAAGCATTTAAATGCAAGAAATCAGTAAAAGACTTCGAATGAAAATACTTTAATGTAAAGGATTTTGAATGATATTGACATGAAGATAGAGGATAAACTGGTAAATGATAAAGAGTTTTACTGAATCATAAATATTTGGTGTTATCATACGTACATTGTTCGAGCATTCGTTTCCCTAGCCATGTGGTATTTTGAATGTTTACTGAATTTTTGTACAATAGATATGACACACGAAATCCTAACGCTAAGACTTCTATTTATACTACTTCGACCATAACGGTCTTGCCTATAAGATTCTGCCACGTTCAGAACATGCAAAGCACTGCCCCTCTCTAGCTTCCACGCGTCTTCGAATGCTCCAACGCATATATTTTAAATTTCGAACATCCCGCTTGCGTTTGAATTTCAAATGTTTTGGCACTCTTCGCTTCGAACTCATTTCTTGGACACAGCCTTGTTACCACTTCGAGACTTCTTTTGAATATATCCCCATAACTGTCACTCGAAGCTCCGAGCTTTGACATTCCCATTCGAAGCACTGCTTCTACCATTTCGAAACATGACATCTTGCTTTATTCCAACAAAACACCCAACTTGCTTCGTTTCGAACTGTATCATCAAAATCTTCAGCCAACACATGCGTGTACAAGATTTTGGAATGAACACGGGCTGTAGTTACACTCAAATGTCCGTAGGTGAAAACCTCCAGGGCTAACACGACGGTTGGGAGGAAGATGACAATACGTGGCGCTCCCTGACTTTCCAGTTTGAATTTCGCTAGTTTTAAAATATAACATTTTGCTTTTATCATATTATAATTGTTATTGATCATATGTACAATTGAATCATCCAACTCATATGGCAAGTTGCAAAGGGGCAATGCATAAGGACCTGGGTTTGATCCCCATGTCCCAACTTTATTTCATGTTTTTCTTGAACAGGTAATCCAGTGTATCACATGGAAAGGGACCCATCATGCGCTATCCAGATCTGACCGTTCAACCCATCAAGGCTTCAGATCTAAGGCCTCCTCCATGAAGGACCACCATGCGCCCCAGTCAAGCGTATGCATGGGATTGGAGAAGTCAACAAAGGCCTGAGCTTGTTGGGCCAAGAAATTGCAAACCACACCCCTTTTTTTTTGCTAAGCAACCAGCCCCGTTCTTTTTCTTTTCTATTTATTTCTTTTATTTAATTTAATTTGCTCAATTATTTTTTAACAAAATCAATTTCTTTTTTCACAAAAAAAAATCATAAAATCAAGAGTTTCACAAAAATTAGAATTCGGTTTTATTTTATCAAATTTAATTTAATATTAGTTTAATTTAATTTAGGGTAATTCTAACTTTTTTATATAATTAAAATCAATTAGAAAAATTAGGGTTAGACTTTTGATTTAATTTTTATTTCTTTCTCAAAATAAAAAATACAAAAAAATAGGTTAATTTAATTATTTTTCTTAATTAAAATTAAATTAGTAATTAGTGTAAGTGCCCTGGCTGGAGAGTTGGCTTCATTTGTAAAACAAATAAGAAAGCAAGTTTACCCAGATCCCCTCTGTTGTTTTAATATGTGGTGTTGAAGAAGTTCAACATCTGGACCAACATGTTATGTAAGATGTCACAACATCAGCATGTGACATCGCGCCTGAAACTAAGTACTGTTTAAGTAACTATGCTATATGTTGAATGCTTGTAACAGTTGTGACTTATAACCTAACTATTCTAAGTGATCTAGGTTATTTGTTGTGTTGAAAAAGTTCAACATCTAGGAAAACATGTTAGATGTAATGTCATGACATCTAACTTGACATCACGACAACAGAATTGATAATTCAGTTACAGTTCTGGTACTTAAATACTCTGAGAATATATGTGGCGTTTCTTGTGGAGAATCTGAAGATCAATCAAGAATCAATCAGAATATTTGAAGAAAATACTGTTTCTAAATATGGAGATATTTTAGGAACCAGAAGATTGAAGACCTTGATTATAGGAGAAGATTGCTGCTGAGTTGTAACAGCAAGGAGAAAAACTTGCTGAGTTAGGTAATAGGTTATAAATAGCAGATTGTAACCTAGGGTTGGAGGACACACACAATGTAACATTAGAAGGTGTTTTTAGGTAAACCTGTCGGTCTGTGGCAAGGTTACCATGTATGTAACTCGAAACCTGTAGGTAAGAGTTTGAGTGTTCTTGGATGAAGCTGTGAAGCAAGTCTAAGTATTTCTGCATTACTTCATTTTCATTGTAATGTAGGAAACCAAGTGGGAGGGCACTGCTTCTTGAGTAGGAGTAAGACTTCTGTTGTTGCGACAATAGGAATGGAAACTGGTAGGTTTCTATCTAGGAGTTCCTAGGTATAGGTTGCACTGGGTAGATGATTAAGTGAAGGATGGGAACTTGTGAAGTTTAGTCCTGAATTAATATTGCTAATAGTGGATCTTCTTCCTGGCTTGGTATGCCCCCAGAGTAGGTGTATTACACCGAACTGGGTCAACAACTGACTTGTGTTTTTACCTTCAATACTTTATAATTCTGTCTGTTATACAACAAGGTAAAACTGTAATGTTGAAACAGAAGATGTCTCAGAACATGTTAAGACATCATGCTGATATCTGTGCAGGAGAAACAGAACTAAGGGGTTTGTTTGCTTCATGGTATGTGATAGATGATGTTGCAACCAATGTTGAGACATCAGGCTATGAATGGATAGTTTACAAACCAAAGCTATTTGTTCGAGAACTGCAGATATGGCAACCTCTATGCTTCTGTTATACTGAATCACAAAAATTGGGTATCTACCTTGCAGTGTATGTATTATGTCATATCAGATGTCTAGACATTGAGTATAACATCTGAAGACTGGCATACACCAGAATTTTAATTGGTATCAGAGCAGGCATCCTGTTCTGTTTCTGGATGAGATCCATGGGTGATACTTTCTGGTATCTGCAAGGTCAATTTTAGTACTGAAGATTGTAACCTGGAATGGTTTGTTATTTCCCTGAATGGTCCCTTGAAGTGGGAGGATGGACTATTCGTGACAGGAGCTGTGTGTACATGTCTTTGGTGATTGGCATTTGGCCTGGTTTTGTGGTAGCTGCTCTAGGTTTGATTTATTTTCAAACCTAGGATGTGTGCTCACCTGAAGTTGTGTGTAGTAGTCATGCGAGGTTTGAACCATAGTCAAACTTGGTCTAGGCTAGTCTGGTGGAGTGTGTGTGCAAAGATTGGGTTGTATTATGTTTTTCCGCTATGTAATACCTGGCAAAACTCAAGCTCTGATGTGTTTCCCCTCTTGTGGATTGAAGGCCATTGTATTCAAGAATTCAACATAAACTATTGAAGATGTCACAGATACTTGAGTCCTCTCAAGTCCACTCATGAAGACGTTCTTCGTTCAGGTTGGTAAGAATCACATAACCACGGATTAGTGTTTGAAGAATTTCAAGGAGGGCCTTGTTCCAAGGTGATGGAACTGATGTTCTATGTGATGGTGGAACAAGGATGCAGCTACTAGTTGAAGAGCATATGTTTTGGGTGTCAAACAAAGGGATACCTTTGTTTGGAACCTACTCCTGACCTGGAAGAGGAGACATCTGTGTGTGCAAAGTTGACAATGGTAAAGTCAACTATGTCTGTGTACTCCCGAAGGTTACTTTAGGAGTCAGAACTCTAGAAGAAAAGCTGGTTGAGATGTAACATTGATCAGGGCTGAGCAATTGTTCCCTGAAGTACTATGGTGTGAAGAAAGACAAGCTCACTTGTTAATAAAAGCCAATGATGGTGCAGCACTATTGCTCCTTCATAGAAGTAGAATGGGATCATGAGTCTTGAATATGAAGACTCAGAGTTTGGTTAAGGTATAGCTCTTGGAGTTATGTAAATCTGGTAGGGATGTCATATGTCATATCGAGACATTTGTGCACAATACATGGATACTTTGTGTGGAGCTTCCATAACTGATAGCTTGAGGGGGAGATTTGGTTAACCTCCTCACATTAGTTCAGCCTTGTGTTTAGCTGGCTGTTGACCTATGTCACATGGGTTCTGGTTGTTGTGTGACATATTTGCAAGGAAGGATTCATCTCTCTCATTCCTAATGATGAATCTGATCTGGTAGGAGTCTCAAGTCGGTTGAAGTAAGTAGAGTTTGTTCAAAGAAAATTCCATTTACTTGAGTCAAGGGTGGCAACCTAGATATCTCAACTCTTTGGTCTCTCAAAGAAAGAGCTTGCAAGAAGAAGATATTAACACACGAAGAGTATGTCAAAGTATTCAAATGGTGAAAGTATCTTACTGGATAATGAGAAGGATTTATGATCAATTGCTATTTGTGACAAGTACAAGTATTTAATTGATTATCCTTGGTGTTCAAGATAACTGAAGTGGGAACATTCATTCTTCTAGACCCTGTGAAAAATCACAGGAAGAGTGATACCTTAGAGCTATCTCCTTGGTGACAGCAAAATCATTTAAAAGGTTTCCTGGAGACATGTTCAGACTTAAAACCACAAGAAGAAGAAGACATCATAATCTAGATGATGGTCACTTGGATCAGTCTGAAGATGAATTCAACAACTAGATGTTATAACATAATGCTGTAACATTTGGTTCAACATCAGATTCTTGCTTGGTAAGGTGGCTCATCAACTTAAGATAGGATGACCTACGAAGTTGAAGATTAGATCCTCCAAAAGGATCGTCTCTTTGCAGCTCTTTGGAGTTGTTACATGTTCCTGTCTCAGTGTATCTAAGCCTTTTGTGATAACTTGTAACCTGAAGTTCAAATTTCAATTGGAAGATCAGAATACCTTTGGAAGAAGTCTGATAAACATGAAGGTGGCACTTGATTCATGAAGGAGATAATCAAACAG
The DNA here is from genome assembly GCA_948472305.1 of Vicia faba. Lineage (NCBI taxonomy): Eukaryota > Viridiplantae > Streptophyta > Magnoliopsida > Fabales > Fabaceae > Vicia > Vicia faba. Next base: position 78,580,804 of record OX451741.1, read on the forward strand.
TGGCATTTGGTCTATCTCAGCAGTGGATTCTGAGAATCAAGATAATCAACATATGACAGCTGATTATTATCAAGAAAGTTTGATTCACAGTATGAATGCGTTCAAGCAATATTGTTGAACAAAGGGTGTGCTCTTGAAGACATGAAGATGCGTCTTATGTTTTCCATTCATCAAGGGGTCTTATTTACTTTGAATCAGAAGCTGCATTGAAGGTCCAACTGAGTATTGAATGTGTCCTACTTGTTTCCATGAGGAGAAGTGATTGTCCCTAACAGGGGGAGTATTGGTTTGTACAAAAGGTCTTCATCAAACTCGTAGGATATAAAGTGTGGCACCTTATTAACTATTGGAATGATGTGTTCAAAACTGAAGAAGACTATGTCTGACCGAATGTCATCACATCGGTAATGACATTGTTCCTAATTTCCTCTAAAACTACAGACAGGAGGAAAATTGGATGAAGTATGGATTATTACTAATAAATCCATGTGTGCACAGTGGTATGACTCAGAGGGAGTAACCATCCTCTTTGAGAAAATGGAATGGCTTCAAGCTGCTAAATCTGAAAATAGCAGAATGTATAACGACATAGGATTTGAGCATGTTTTCATCTGCTAAGAAAACAGAGCTGTTGTGTCTCATTATGATACAGTTTAGTGAGTTGGAATGTTTAGGTGATAACTTGTCATCTAATAAAGGTATTATATAACTAATGCAGAGTGTAATATACCAACGATGTTTCTTGGAAAGGGGATCCTAAGACAAGGGAGTAGTCTGTTCTAAAAGACAAATGTCTTTTTAAAAGGGCATCCTGACATGGTCAAAGGGTCAAACCCAAGGGTAGGTACCTGCATTAAAACCAGTCCTAGGGCACTGAAACTGTCAGAGTAAAGTACCAAGGTCGTTACTATCTATGCCAAAGTTGCATTATTTATGAAGACTCTCTCTATTCCTTCTCTTCATCAGAGAGTTTCAGCAATATGAAGTTTGTTAGCATCTGGGAAAATTGTGCATGGGTATGGATCTGTATGGGCAGTCTTTGTCAAATTCTGGCCAAAAAGGGGGAGAAAGATAGGGACTCAGGCGAGACTCAGGTGAAAGAAACAGACGGCAATGTCTAGCAAGACTCAGGAGAAAGCAACATGATCCATAAGTAAGTGACTTTGGTTGTGTCTTGTGTTCTGAGTTAAGAGGATAGTTGTGACTTGTGATCTGAGTTACATGATCACAAGTAATAATCTGGAGAAAAGAAATCCTCTTGGGGCATCGATGGAGTGGAGTTGCTCACAGTTGACGACAGAGGTGTGTTGTTTGCTCAAAGGACATCAGCCTCTACAAAAGAAGATGTTAGACAAGATGTTGTAACATCTCAACTGTGTTGTGACCTGGTCCCAAAATACAACTTGCACTTATTTGTTTTAGCCAAAATTTGCCAAAGGGGGAGATTGTAAGTGCCCTGGCTGGAGAGTTGGCTTCATTTGTAAAACAAATAAGAAAGCAAGTTTACCCAGATCCCCTCTGTTGTTTTAATATGTGGTGTTGAAGAAGTTCAACATCTGGACCAACATGTTATGTAAGATGTCACAACATCAGCATGTGACATCGCGCCTGAAACTAAGTACTGTTTAAGTAACTATGCTATATGTTGAATGCTTGTAACAGCTGTGACTTATAACCTAACTATTCTAAGTGATCTAGGTTATTTGTTGTGTTGAAAAAGTTCAACATCTAGGAAAACATGTTAGATGTAATGTCATGACATCTGACTTGACATCACGACAACAGAATTGATAATTCAGTTACAGTTCTGGTACTTAAATACTCTGAGAATATATGTGGCGTTTCTTGTGGAGAATCTGAAGATCAATCAAGAATCAATCAGAATATTTGAAGAAAATACTGTTTCTAAATATGGAGATATTTTAGGAACCAGAAGATTGAAGACCTTGATTATAGGAGAAGATTGCTGCTGAGTTGTAACAGCAAGGAGAAAAACTTGCTGAGTTAGGTAATAGGTTATAAATAGCAGATTGTAACCTAGGGTTGGAGGACACACACAATGTAACATTAGAAGGTGTTTTTAGGTAAACCTGTCGGTCTGTGGCAAGGTTACCATGTATGTAACTCGAAACCTGTAGGTAAGAGTTTGAGTGTTCTTGGATGAAGCTGTGAAGCAAGTCTAAGTATTTCTGCATTACTTCATTTTCATTGTAATGTAGGAAACCAAGTGGGAGGGCACTGCTTCTTGAGTAGGAGTAAGACTTCTGTTGTTGCGACAATAGGAATGGAAACTGGTAGGTTTCTATCTAGGAGTTCCTAGGTATAGGTTGCACTGGGTAGATGATTAAGTGAAGGATGGGAACTTGTGAAGTTTAGTCCTGAATTAATATTGCTAATAGTGGATCTTCTTCCTGGCTTGGTATGCCCCCAGAGTAGGTGTATTACACCGAACTGGGTCAACAACTGACTTGTGTTTTTACCTTCAATACTTTATAATTCTGTCTGTTATACAACAAGGTAAAACTGTAATGTTGAAACAGAAGATGTCTCAGAACATGTTATGACATCATGCTGATATCTGTGCAGGAGAAACAGAACTAAGGGGTTTGTTTGCTTCATGGTATGTGATAGATGATGTTGCAACCAATGTTGAGACATCAGGCTATGAATGGATAGTTTACAAACCAAAGCTATTTGTTCGAGAACTGCAGATATGGCAACCTCTATGCTTCTGTTATACTGAATCACAAAAATTGGGTATCTACCTTGCAGTGTATGTATTATGTCATATCAGATGTCTAGACATTGAGTATAACATCTGAAGACTGGCATACACCAGAATTTCAATTAGGTTTTTGTTATTATTCAATTGAACTTTATTTTCTCAAAATAACACAAAAATGACAAAAATGTTTTTTCCTTTAAAACTACAATTAGGCTTAGTTGGGGTCAAAACCCTAATTATCTTGTATTAGATTCATCGCGCGCGTTTATTATTTTTGCAATATTGATGTAACTGTCCACGGTATGTAATAGTTTAGATTAGGATTTTCTTTATTTATCATTGTAATACGGTGGGAGAACTGACTTGAGGTTTTGCGTTTGTGTTCGCAAATGTTTCGGTTTGGCAAGAGTCGCCACCGACTTTTTATTTTATCCTAAGGAAAGGTCAAAAAGCACATGAAAGACCTTTGAGATGTTTTCTTGAGTTAGGGGAGTAGATTATAGAAAGGGAAGGTATTAGCACCCTTTCTATCCATGGTTATCCATGGGCTCTTAGTTACTTATTTAGATCACTTGCTTTGCTTTTCAATTGTTTGAAATGGTGTTCTTCAATTGTTTGAAATGGTGCTTTGTGTGTGGTTTTAAAAGATGTTTTGAAAAGAGGCCATCGTTGTGGCAACCTTTGTAATGATTCTTGTTTGAATGTATACAAAGGTGTTTTTGTCTTTTGAAAAGTTTCCAATGTTTGAAAATAGGATTTTGAAATTGTGTAGTGAAGTGTGTTTTAAAAATAGCAAAGATGTTTTTGCAAGCTTTTGATCAAGTAACTAAGAGTTGTCTACCCTATTTTACTCAAAGATCTTTCTTATGTTTTTAACCCTTTTAACAGTGTTGTTTCACCATTGTATTTGGTGAACAACCTTGTGTTAGGATGTTAAACGGGACAGGCGCGGGTCATTGTATAGACCATGATAGCAATTGTGTCAAGTATTTTTGGCAATTTTCTTGAGGGACATGATCACTTTGTTTAGGCAACTCAGATAGCGTCATCGAGGGACTATGATCTTTTGTTTTGTTTTTGTTTTGCCAAAGTACTTGACATGCATACCATGGCCCATTTTTGAAGGCAACAAGTGGATTGTAACCCTAGGGGTGCAAGTGTGCATTGTGTTTGTTTTTCATGCATTTTTGTCTTTGATTAGGTCAAACTATTTGTTGGTTTTGATTTTGCATACAAACCCTAATTCTAATCATGGCATAATGGAAAGTCTTTAAATGCATAAAAATAAATCTAAGTTATTACAACTTTGATATAGGGAGGGGGTACAAATTTGAATAGGGGATTATTTTGCAAGAAATTAAACCCTAAATTATTACAACCAAATTGAATTTGCAAGGCATAATATTTAAATGTATAATATTTAAATAAATACAATAAATAAATATTAAATAAAATGTATTATGCAAAAAAGGTTTTTTAGGTATGTAAAGTATTTTCAATGGAAAGAAATGTAAAGAAATAAATAAAAAGTTAATTTTAATTATTTTTAGGGTAAACCCTAATTCCTTAAAGGAATGGTATTATTTGATGTTTATATACAAAAATGTATCAATATGTACAAAAATAAAAGTATATTGAAAAGGGTATCTTTTAGTATAAAATATCAATAAAAATAAAAATGTATTATTTTTGTGTTTTTTATTCTATGCTTTTAATAAAATAAAGTATATATTAAGTGTGTAAAAAATAAAATAAATTACTTACAAAAATGTATATATTTCAAGAAAATATTTTCAAATGTGAATAAAAATAATAAATGAAAATAAAAGTATTTTTTTATTTTTATTTTTTACATTATTTTTAAATTTAAACAAAATAATATAAAGTATTTAAACATTTTAATGTTAGAAATAACTAAAATAAATACCAAATAAAATGTAAAAATTTATGAAAATATTTTTTAGGCATTTTTTATGTTTGAAAATAAAATAATAAAGTCAGAAATGAAATTAAAACGCAAAAATAATAAATATACAAAGAAATGGGCCAGGGGGGTGTGAAACTGAAAAAGGGGGTGTCAAAAGTAGGAAATAGACAGGCCCAGCCCAGCTACTTCATCTTCTTCCTCTGTCCAACAGAAACGCGCGCATGGCCAGTTCAAACTTGTATCTCCTGTTTCAGTGCTTTTTTGACAAAACTCAAAACATGAAACTTGTAGAGCACCAAACAACGATTTCAACCATATAAAACATTAAATCTAACTCTCAAAGACCAGAGAGAATTTCTCTGGCCCTAATTTCTAACCTAGTTTTTTTAGAAAGTTCATGGATGAAATTCACCTAGCACGATTAATATAAATGAAAACTAAGCACATGTATGGTTTCAGGGTAATGAATACAACATCTTTCATTCACAAACCTAAGTCTAAATGTTCCTAAATAGAGAGATAGAAGTTCATGAAATACCTGTTCCAGTTGAGTTCGAGCTGGACAATGCAGCAACTTTCAACGAGGCCTGAGGTTCTTTTGAGCTTGCTTGATGTCCCCTGAACCTTTCCCAATGCTTAGTTGGTTCTGAAGTGGCCTGAATCGTGCTACAGAACTCAACCTGCAAAGCTTCCAAACAAAAATGGTGAACACTGTAAATGGAGTTACAGTTGGAAATGGAGGTTTGGGATAGTTTGAGTGAGTTGAATGGAAGGTATTGGAACAAGTTTGAGGCAAAACGCACGAGGCAAAGTGAGGATGGAAGTGATTCTGCAGGGCTTGCCTTGTTTTGCAAGAAATTGTGGTTTTTGAGTATGAGGAGGTTTGAGAGGTCAAAGGCTCGTGCTTCTGGATTGCAAAGATGTGAAAAACCTGTTTGAAAACTTTGCTTGAGTTCAATATATCAGATGTGTGAGTTATGAGCTTTTGGCCATTTGACTTGTTTTGAAAGCAAAGATGTGAAGTGACCAAGCTATGGCCTGTACAGGCTAGTTACAAGCATGCTCAAGTTGGTGTACTATGCCTGAGATTAGGGAACTTGTTTTCTGCAAGGAAAAAAGTCCAAGGCTCAAGAAAATGCAATTTGACATAAAGTTTCCTTTATGAAAATGGAAGTGTGACCTTTATGCTCAAAATGGAAATGTTCATTGTACAATGCTCTCTTGATCAGAACAATGCCAATGTCCAATGTATTTGCATTCAATTTTTGAGTGTAAATTGGTTTAGAGGCCTGTAATTATGTACTAAGCTAGTTTGGTCAGATTTGCAACTTGGTATGAACATGTATTGGCCATGGTTACAAAGTGAGGTTTTGTCAACTTCAAACATTCGATTCTCCCTAACCACAAAGGTGTTTGAGGAGTTATTGGACAATTTGGAAAGCTTGTAACATGTATTATAATACATCTTTGAAATGCAACTTAAGACTCTAAGTGGAACTATGTGAAAAATGGCCAAGAAGATGGGTCAAAATCCTGCCTAAACTAGGGCAAAATTTCTCTAAGTTAAAAGTTTTAGGTACCCTTGTTCCAAAAATCATAACTTGAGATCCAAGCTTCTTTTGAGAAAACTTTGTGAATAAAAGGTGTAGAATTTGTGATGTACTACAACTTTCATGTTGTAAGTTTTGTTTGAATCTATTTGATTCTTGGTGAAAATGTTGGACAAAGTTAGGAAAAATTAAGAAAATTTCATAACTTACAAATTTTCTAAGTTGTGAAATTTTTCCATCTTAAACCCTAATTTGCAATTTTGGGTTTCTTGATGAACAAGTTTCATAATTTGACATGTCTTGATGAAAAATGACCCTTGGCACTTGATTTTGACCAAAAAGTCAAAGTTTGACTTTTCAGTGTACAATCAAATTTTGATCAGTTGACTGAAAAATTTATCTGTCAATCCTATGCATTTGAGATCTTTTGAACTTGTTGAATGGGTCAAGATGGTGTCATTGAGTCCTTGAGTCCATGGTTGAACTTGATTTTCCATTGGCTAGGTCAAACAGTCAAAAATTGCCTTTGTACAGTCAAAACCCTAAAAATGACCATTTTGCCCTTTTGGTGATCTGATCAATTTTCTTATGGAAATATGATCCAAACTTGATCAAATGGTTCATATTAGTTCATAATGTTGATGTGGGTCAAAATTCATGAGGTTTGACTGTCAATTGGCCACAGTTGAGTTTTTCCCTAATACAATTGATTTTTAGGTCAACTATCTAATTGACTGAGCAAAAATTTGATTCAAGGCCTGAAATTTGGTATGGGAAAACTCATGAGTCCAATATGAAGTATGAAAGTCCATTTGGACATTGTAGGTCAAAATATCCCTGTGCAAACTCAAACCTCAATTTAGGTCAACAGTGCAAGGAGGTGTCTTGAGCAGACCAAACCCTTGCTAGGTCTTGAGTTCCAAGAGTCTTATGATGAGAAATGTTGCTAAAATGAGAGGGAAAATTTTGGGGTACAACAATTGTCTTTTACGGGTTTTTTTGGCTATGTAATTAATCCCTACCCGGAAGCCTTGTAATAGCATAGTTTTACTTTCCCGCATTTTAATTCTCGCAAATATTAACTGTTTAGATGTATGTTAATAGGATTGTATGACAAGATTGCATGATAATTTAAAACGGCTAGAAAACCCTAATGTGCAAAGATAATAACTGAAATCAAATCACTCGCACATGCGCACTCTTAGGGTATACTCTCACTTCGGTTGCCTTCGGTAATCAATCATTAAGTATAGGGTGTCTAAGTGGTTGCCCTCCTATCTAACAAAGACCAAAATTCCCGTTCGGAAACGTCGCCTCAGAAATGTTGCCTCAGAAATGTTGCCTCGAATATGATCTTAAGACTTTAGGGTTATTACTAAGACGTCCTAATATTGCTTTAGTGATCGTACGTCCCTTTCGAATTGACCCTTATAATTCCAACGATGGTGCTACCTATTTCTCAATAGTAGGGTGGCACTGTCTAAAGGAAACGAGAATAGAAACAATCCTTTTTCGAGTAAGTAGATGCTAGTAGGTACTTGCTCAAATCAAACTTTTTCACACCAAACACTTTTCAAACTAAAGTTTTCAAAAACACTTCGTAACATTCTTGAGGACAGAAACAAGGGTTAAAACAAAGTAAAACAAAACTTTTCAAAACAAGCACACACAAGCAATTTTTAAAAAGGATGAGCAAGTACCTAAGAGCCCGTAGAAAACTACGGATAGAAAGGGTGCTAACAACTTCCCTTTCTATAATCTACCCCTCGTACTCAAAAGCTCAAAAAAGGATTTTTTTTCTGTACTTTTTTCCTTTCTGGTTGGATGAAATAAAAGTCGGTGGCGACTCTTGCTTACCGCGACATTTTGCAAACAAAAAAATGCAAAACACAAACCAGCATTTTCAAAACAGTCGGTTATGCCACTGTATCACAGAACTGGCAACTCTGTTGGGGATAATTAAAGTGTGGTATACCTTAGGATCTAGTTCATCATATTTGCTTCTCTTGTTTGTTTTGGTTGCTTTACTTTTAAAGGGTTGTTTGGGAGTTACTATAGATCCTAACCCGGATCTTGGGACACCTTTTAGGTAAGTAGCAATAAACTGTGAGGGAACTGTATGGCGTAGACCGATACGATTGAAGCAGTAGCTACGTTGATGTGGCACATTGGTTGGCACCGATATCCCTTGTGGAGAAACGAGGAGAATACGGGGCCACTGCGTGTGTCGTTAAGCATCAACTGACCTTAGAACCTTTAATCGACCAACTTGGCCATTAGAAAGTAGTGAGATAGCCGGCCTCGGTGTAAAGCTGAGAACTGGTTGATACTCGATGCTACACTAATTGAGACCATACTCTCGAGATAGTTTCGGCTGCAAGAAAAGATTGCGTGAGCTGAAACCATGACCGATGGAGGATGGTCAGTGATATTGAGATCCTCTAGAAACCGGTTACTTTTTCTAGGACAGGTTGAAACCAACTAAACTTCAAGAGGGTAATACCTTTGACCCCATGCAAGCCTTAAACTTAAGGGCTTCGTGTGACTTATTTGCATTTGCCATGCCTGTTATCTGTTATACCTGTTGTTTGTTTTATCATGACATCATGCATCATAACATGGTATTCATACTTCATTACACTAACCATTTCAAAGACCAAGGGAATTTATCTTTGTTCTGTTTTGCAGATTATGGCTTCCGTGCACAGAAATACCATTCGAGTTAACTTTGTGCAAATACCTACTCAACTTAAAGAGTTAGCCTCAAGAGTTTCTGATACTTCTATGTTCATTAAGAGACATGGTCAGCTTCTTAGCCTGGTCACCTCAAAACTTGATGAGCAGATGATGAGTGTACTTTTCCAGTTCTTCGATCCTGTGCATCATTGCTTCACCTTTCCAGATTATCAGCTGGTTCCCACTTTGGAAGAGTTCTCTCACTTATTGGGCATATCCATCCTTGAACAAGTACCCTTCACAGGTATGGAAGAGGTTCCTAGACCAGAAGACATTGCCTCAGCTATGCATCTAAAACAGGCTGATGTAGTATCCAATTGGGAAACACGAAGCGGGGTCGAAGGCTTCCTAGCCAAATTTTTGATAGAATAGGCTCAGCTATTCTGGGATGATTTGGATTTTCAGGCTTTTGAAGACATCTTGGCTCTCCTTATCTATGGGTTGGTCCTCTTCTCGAATCCAGATTCCTTTATAGATGTGAATGCGGTTAAGATTTTCCTTTCTCGCAATCCTGTGCCTACTCTAATGGGTGATATATTGCATGCCCTCTACACTCGTACTGTGCAAAGAAGAGGAACTCTTATGTGTTGCATGTCGTTGCTGTCGAGGTGGTTTATTTCGCACCCCCCTAAATCTGTGCTGAAGAACGAAGAAGGTTTGGGATGGTCTTACAGAATAATGTCACTTGCCCATACAGATATTCTCTCGTGTTCCCGGGCTATGGAAGACACTGCTATCATTGATCATTGTGGGGGATACTCTAATGTCCCATTGCTTGGAATCAGAGGGGGAATAACCTACAATCCTTGTCTAGCTTTGCGACAATTTGGTCGTGCTCGGAGAGATGGTCCCCATGAACTACTTCTTGAGAATATTGCATTTGGCTACAAGGAGGACGTTGACAAGCACCGCCGGAGGTTTAGTCGAGCTTGGGGCATGGTGAACAGATCTGACCCCCAAGAGCTAGGACCAAGGACTTCCCTCCCTATGCAGCCTTATCTCCAGTGGGTCTGAGCCTGTGCCCAGAAGCTTGGGATGCCCTATGAAGCAGTTTTTCCAGTGATTGTGGAACCCACCAACGAAGAGGGCGTTCCTTACACAGTCCTTTATCCTTACATGCCCATTGATCATGGGGCGTTGCAGAGGTCTTGGATTCAGCTGAAAGAGGAAAGGGATACTTACCGAGAGAAGTACCATGAGCAAGAAAGGAAGATTTTGAAGCTCACCAGGCAGCTCGAGGAAGAAAGAATGATCAATGACCACGTCAGCGTCAAGAGGAAGCATCCATGGGACTTTTGATTTTTATTTTCTAGTTCTAGATTTTTTTTCCATTTATTTCTTTGTAACACCTTAAAGGCATTGTTGAATCTTTTTACAAGTTAATCTAATAAAGTTTGTTTGTTTTTGGTTTGCAAATTTAAATATCCCAAACCCTTTGAAATCATTACATACGCATCCTGTTTTACCCCAAAATTTGCCCTCCCATATTTCTCAAAACATTTCAAGTGAGATCCTTAAGTTGCTCAATGAAGTCCAAGGGTTGACCAGACAAACTCTCTCCCAAGGCAGTCTACCTCAAATTAGGGTTTCATGTTGCATCAAGATACTTGAGTCCAAGGGATCCCAAATGCTGACCATTGTCCTAATATGTTCTCAAGATCATCCATGTCAAGTTTCAAGCCTTGCAGAGGAAGTTTGCTCAATCAATTGCTCAAAGGCCTGAAAGTCGACTGTGATAGGGCAAAAGTCAATTGTGGCTCCAATACAGTCAAACTTCAAGATTTTTGGTCAACATCCTCATTTTGAAGTATTATTCATCATTTTATCAAGGGTTGATCATGATTTATCAAGGATTGCTCATAATTCATCAAAACCCAAAAGTTGCTAAATTAGGGTTCTGCAGGAAAAGTCAACCCAACTTTGACCAAGCATAACTTTCTCATACTTTATGAGAAATGAACCATCCAAAGCTCATTTTTAAGAGGATGCAATTCCATACAATTCATATTCATCTCCCAAGTTCAAAATATGCACTCACAAGAAGTTATGAATTTGGACATTATAGGTCATTTGGAAAAGTCAACAAAAACACCTTTTTTGTCAAAACTTCATACATGAACATGGAATACTCAATTGAGATGAGACCAAAAGGGTTGCTTAGAGGACATGTCAATATTTCTAAAAAGTCCAAGAACATTCTCAAAGAGTCCAAATTAAGGAAGTTATGCATTGGTGAAGTTGACCTTTTTTGAAAAATTGTCAAAAGTCAACCATGCCTAAAAATGCAATTTTTGCTAAATGGGCCCAATCTTTTGCACTTGTTTTGAGTTGGTAGCATGGTCCACGAGCCCTATCTCTTTCCACTTGTCTTTATCTTATTTTTATTATTTATTTTGGTTTTTATTTCAATTAAATCATTTTTAATCAAAACAAATCATAAAAAATCCAAAACATTGAAACCTCAAGATATTATGCATGTTTCAGGTCCTATATCCAGCTAGCAAAAGATTAAATTCGTGCAAGGCAAAAGTGGGCACAAAAAGATTGATTTTGGCCTATTTTGGAAAGAATTTCAAGTGAATCAAATCAAGATCAAAGGCAATAATTGACAAAGATTGAATACACTTTTGCAACCCTAATTCATTCCTCAGTATATAGGGAACATTTGCAGACAAAAATCAGAAGGTTTTTAGAGGCGCGAGAACAAGAACCAAACTTGAAAAAATCAAAGAAAAATGGTGATTTGATTTTGTACTTCCAGGCACTTTCAAGGTCCCCTAGCCATCTCATTCGATTCCTGGGATTGCAAGGAGCCTGTACCAATCAAGAACAAGCACTTTCCAGCGCCAAAACCCACTGTAAGTCAGCCACGACTTTGGTTTGTTATTGAAATCGAATTGCATAATTTTGGCATCTATAGTATGAAATAATTATATATTCTTGCTCCTTGAAACATTTCCAAACTATCTATAACATTTAATTTCGTTTTTGTGGACTGTATCAGAGTTTACCATTGTTAGGGTTATTTGCTTCGATTTAGGATTGTGATACAGTGGGAAGAGAATTGACTATTTTTGGAATGCTGGTTCACGTTTTGCGTTTTTTTCCACAAAATGTCGCGGTAAGCAAGAGTCGCCACCGTCTTTTATTTTATCCAACAACGAAAGGAAAAAAACACAGAAAAATTCCTTTTTCGAGATGTTTCTCGGGTTCGGTAGGTAGATTATAGAAAGGGAAGGTGTTAGCACCCTTTCTATCCGTGGTTATCCACGGGCTCTTAGGTACTTGCTCATTGTGTTTTCAAAATTTGCTTTTCTTTTCTGTTTGTGGGTTTGAAAAGAGTTTTTGTTTGAAAGGTGTAAGTGTGAAAAGTTTTATTTTGTTTTAAAAGGAGCAAGTACTTAAGAACCATCTACCTACTCGAAAAAGGAATTAATTTGTGCTAATGTCCTTTAGACAATGCTATTCCACTATTGAGGAGTAGGTAGCACCGTCGTTGGAGTTTAAGGGTCAATTCGATTAAGGGACGTGTGGTCACTAAAGCAATGTTAGAACGCCTTAGTGGTAACCCTAATGTCTTAGATCATTCTTCCGAGGCAACCGTTTCGAGGCAACTATGATCTTTGGACAAGAGGGCGACCTCTAAAACTTCCTATACTCAATGACCACGTTCGAAGGCAACCAAGTGAGGTGTACCCTAAGAGTGCGCATGTGCGAGTGTATTGTTTTTTCAGTTATTTATCTTTGTACATGTTATGGGTGAGCTAAGTTGATTTTAAGTTAAAGATTTGATCTTGTCATGCATTCCCTATTTATCAAACATCTAACAATTAATAGTTTGCAGAATTTAAATTGCGGAAATTAAATCTAAGCTATTACAAGGCGTCGGGTATTTACATCGCCAAAAGCAAACCCTTTAATTTAAATTGTGGAAAGTAAAATAAAGCGATAAATAATTAAAGTCCTAATTAAAAGCTATTACATACCGGAAGCAATTACAATATTGGTATCAAATGGATCGCGTGCAAGAAATTAAATCGGCGCATTTTTTAGGGTTTTGACCCTTTTTATTAAAGAAAATATTTTTGTTTACTTTTGAATTAAATGGAATTAAATTAAATGAATAATTAAATTAAATTAAATAATGAAAATATTTTTGGATTTTTGAGTTTTTTAAGGAAATAAAATAAAATGGTTAAAAGTTATTGAAAACCTAATTCTACATTGACTTTAATTATTTTGCAAAAGATGTTAAAAGTTAAACCTATTGAAAACTAAATTAATTAAGTTAATTTATTTACAAAAAAATGATGAATTTAATTTTAATAAATAAAAATAATATTTTTTGTGTTTTCTGATTTTTTATGAGGAAAAATTAATTGGTTAGTAATAATAGAAATAATTAATTAAAACAATAAAATAAATAAATAAATATGATGAAAAGAAAATAAACCAAGGGGGTGTTGGGCCCAGATTGAGGTGAAATCAGCATTTTGAGAGGCCCATTCACATTGGCCTGATTGACTTTTTCCATCCCATGCACGCCTGTTGACTTGGGTGTATGATAAGCCTTCCATATGGGCCATCAGATTTGGCCTGAAGGCCATCTGGCAGGTGTTGGATGAAGGTGTATTGAAGACCACAGCATTAGCTTTGCACTGGATCGCCTGTAAACAAAATTCAACAAATATTAGGGGACCTGGGATTCGAACCCAGGTCCCGTAGGACCTTCCACTAACGCCTCCACCAACTGAGCTATGATGTTTTATTGTTAATGAAATAAGCATTGATCATTATATGTGAAAAACAAGTAATATGATGGAAAAATAAAAAAAATGGCGCGATATTTGAACGGGCCAATGGGAAGAAGATACATGGTCATCTTCTTCATTGAAACTATGTTTTTCTTACCTGCAGATTTTTATCCGCAGCAAGATCCGTGGCTTCGTCCTAGAACGAGCTCTAGGCCACAAAAATGCAAACCAAAACCATCATTATGCTCGTTTCTTCCTCCTAAACTCATTCATGTCCATGGTTTGTTCTAATTTTTCCTGAAATCAAAACGCCTAAAAAAACAAGAACAAAAACCCTAACTTCGGGTACAGGGTTACAGGCTACAAAAATGAAATCAAATATTGCAGAAACGTTCTAAATAGGCCGATTAACATGATTATGCAAAGATTTTGACAAAAGGATGCAAGAATAAGAGGTTGTAATTTCGTGTACAGGGCTATGTTCAGGACGACTTACAGTGAGTTTGGTGACGTTTCAAGGCTTGGTTTTGATTCCAATAGCTTTAGTGGACTCTTGGCAATTGAACCACGTTGAGATTTTGGATTGAATTGGCCTTCAATATCGATTTCAAATTAAAGCTTTTCAAGCTTTTTTTCAAGTTTGGTTTTGTGATTTGGGCATCTTTCTGGTCGTGTTCTTGTATGCCTTGCCTTGTATATGTAACAACGATTGTATTAGGTTAAATCTTAGGCTTGGAATCCTTGTGTATTGATGATTCAAGATTTGATTTGATCACCATTAACAAAGCTTCCAAAATTGTCCCAAATCAAATATTTTGTTCACAATATGGCATGGTACGAATTTGATTGTGTCCATCATGGTAATTGAAAGCTGTATCAATCAAAAAGATCACAAGTTATTAATATTGAGATTTTATTTTGATTTAAATTGATTAAAAATGAATTAAATCGATAAATATCAAATAAAATAGAAAAATTAATAAATTGGCACAAAACTGAAGACATGACACGTGTGTGGTGTGACAAGATCAAATCAAGTGGAAAAAAGTGGGCCCTTTTGTCAAAAATTGGAGTTTTGAGGATAGTTGACTTTTGGCACTTTTGGAAAAATGCCCAACTTCAACAATGCATAACTTCTTCAATTTTGAACTTTTGAAAGTGTTCTTGGACTTTTTAGAAACCTTGAGGTGTCCTCTAACCAACACGTTTCGTCTCATATCATTTTAACATTCCATGCTTAAGTTATAAGCTTTGGCAAAAAAGGTGTTTTTGTTGACTTTCAAAAATGACCTATAATGTCCAAATTTGTAACTTTTTGTGAGTGCATTTCTTGATCTTGGTGTGTGAAGATGGATTGTAGGAAATTGCATCCTCTTCAAAATGATATTTGGATCGGTCATTTCTCATAAAGTATGAGAAAGTTATGCTTGATCAAAGTTGAGTTGACTTTTCCTATAAAACCCTAATTTAGCAACTTTTGAATCTTGATGAATCTTGAGAAATCCTTGATGAATCATGATCAACCCTTGATAAAATGATTAATTATACTTCAAAATGAGAATGTTGACAAAAAATATTGAGGTTTGACTATTTGTAGGTCACAGTTGACTTTTGACCTAACACAGTTGATTTTTGGGCCTCTTGAGAGATTGACTGACCAAACTTCCTCTGCAAGGCTTGAAATTTGACATGGATGATATTAAAAACATATTAGGACATTGGGTAGCACTTGAGGTCATTTGGATGTAAGGACCTTGATGCAACACAAAACCCTAATTTTGACTTGACTGCCTTAGGAGGTGATTTGACTGTCCAACTCTTAAGCTAACTTGAACCACTTGGGGATTCTTCTTGACATGTCTTGAGAAATATGGGAGGGCAAATTTTGGAGTACAACAGTTTCCCCTGTTCAATTTTCTTAAACCTGAGGATATAGATTGGCTTTCGGGCCTTTCGTGATCCGAAGGTGGAAGATAATTGAACACTAGAGTGCCCAGAAATTTGCACTCGCATGAAGTGGTATCAGCATTGTGATGTCGAGAATGGGCTTACAGATGCCATTTGGAGATTGTTGGTAGGTGGTTTTGTCTTCTTTGACTGGGTTGGTATCGGAAAAATCTTTAGGAATCGATTTAACTGGACCAGGGAAGGTTTTGTCTTCTTTGACAGGTTGTCTCTTTTGACGGGTTATCTCTTTTGACGGGTTGTCTCTTTTGACGGGTTGTCTCTTTTGACGGAGGAAAACATCAAGATATAGGAACTGACTAGTATTCAACGTAGTATACCGTTGAGGTTATAGTACTCGTCCACACTATGACGTAGGGAAACATCTTCATCAAGATCTAGGAACTGTCTGGTCTTCAACGTAGTATACCATTGAAATTACAGAACTCGTCCACACTTTGATGAAGGAAAACATCAAGATCTAGGAACTGACTAGTATTCAACGTAGTATACTGTTGAGGTTATAGTACTCGTCCACACTATAACGTAGGGAAACATCTTCATCAAGATCTAGGAAGTGTCTGTTCTTCAACGTAGTATACCGTTGAAATTACAGAACTCGTCCACACTTTGACGGAGGAAACATATTCATCAAGATCTAGGAACTGTCTGGTCTTCAACGTAGTATACCGTTGAAATTACAGAACTCGTCCACACTATGACGGAGTAAAACATCAAGATCTAGGAACTGTCTGGTCTTCAACGTAGTATACCGTTGAAATTAGAGAACTCGTCCACACTTTGACGTAGGGAAACATCTTCATCAAGATCTAGGAATTGTCTAGTCTTCAACGTAGTATACCGTTGAAATTACAGAACTCGTCCACACTTTGACAGAGGAAAACATCAAGATCTAGGAACCGACTAGTATTCAACGTAGTATATCGTTGAGGTTATAGCACTCGTCCACACTATGACGTAGGGAAACATCTTCATCAAGATCTAGGAACTGTCTGGTCTTCAACGTAGTATACCGTTGAAATTAGAGAACTCGTCCACACTTTGGCGGAGGAAAACATCAAGATCTAGGAACCGTCTGGTCTTCAACGTAGTATACCTATAGGTGTTTAGGTATTGGCTTGCATTTTTGGTAAATCCCAAGTGTATGTGTGAATGTCATGACTGATGTCATAACATTCTAGTTCAGTTTGTACTAGTTCATTAAGTACCTTTGCAGAAAAATATTGTAATTCAAATACTGATGTTTACAAGTGTGTATCTGAGAATTTTGCAAAATGATCACATTTTGCTAAATCAGTAGACAGGTTTTCTCAGATGTCATAACAGATGTTATGACATCCTGTTCTGAACTAACAGGATTGCAGGATTGGATAAGTCTGAGTTTTTTCAGGAAATAACTCAGTCCTTTCTGAACAGAATCCTGCGTTTTCTGAGGGGTAACCTAGCTCAACCCTAACCTGGTTAATAAAGTCATGTGACCTGGTCTTTAGGTCAAACGGAATTAACCCTAGGTTTTTGGAAACCCTAACTGAAGTTGCAGCTGCTATATATTCAACAGAGCTGCTGTTTTTCAAGGATCGCTGCTGATTGATTAGAAGATCATTTGTAATCTGTATAGATTTGTTTATTTGTACTCCAAGCAATTATCATTGTGATAAGTGCCTTGGAATAGGTTTCTATTTGTAAGGGTTGTGTAGCACTCAAAGCTTTGAAGCAAGAGTGTTTGAATGTTCCTTGACTAAAGCTGTGAAGCAGAGTCAAGTTAGTTGTGTACATCACTCAAAGCTGTGAAGCACGAGTGATTGTGTTGATTGATTAAAAAGCTGTGAAGCTTAATCAAGTGTTTGTTTTTGAAGAGTGTCTTCATCAATTCTTAAGTAAAATTGGTTTATGTATCACTGCTGTGATTGAGGGGGAGTGAGTAGGAACTCAGGTTTAAGTTGTACTTAGATTAGAATTGCATTGGGTAGGTCTTAAGTGAAGGAGATAAACTGGTTGGTTTATTCCTGAATTAACATCTCTTATAGTGGATTCTTTCCCTGGCTTGGTAGCCCCCAGAGTAGGTGTTGTTGCACACTGAACTGGGTAAACAATTGACTGTGTTCTTTATTGCTTTTGTATTTACTGTCATATAGTAAGTCAGATACGGTGTCATAACATTGAACGTGACATTGAGTATCTGCAGCCAGAATTTCAATTGGCATCAGAGCAGGCACCCTGCCTGTATTACTGGGTGAGATCTAGGGATATCACTTTCTGGCACTATGGACAAAGAAGGAGTTTTTGGAAATAGACCACCCATTCTAGATGGAACTAATTATGACTACTGGAAACCTCGTATGATTGCCTTCCTAAAATCTCTGGACAAAAAGGCTTGGAGAGCTGCTGACAAAGGATGGATTCATCCCACCATAACTGAGATAGATGGGACAATCAGTCTGAAGCCTGAGGAAGATTGGAGTAAAGAAGAAGATGAGTTAGCTCTGGGAAATTCAAAAGCTTTAAATGCCTTGTTCAATGGAATTGATAGAAACATTTTCAGACTAGTACATCAATATGAACTGGCCAAGGAAGTTTGGGACACTCTCAAAACTACTCATGAGGGCACTTCCAAAGTAAAAATGTCAAGGCTTCAGATGTTGACCACCAAATTTGAGAATCTAAAAATGATGGAAGATGAAACCATTCATGAGTTTCACATGAACATCTTGGAGATTGCCAACACCTCAGGAGCACTGGGAGAAAAAATGTCAGAAGAAAAACTAGTGAGGAAGATTCTCAGATCCTTGCCTAAAAGATTTGCAATGAAGGTAACTGCCATAGAGGAAGCCCAGGACATTAGCAAGTTGAAAGTAGATGAACTTATTGGGTCTCTTCAGACTTTTGAGATGGGAATCACTGATAATGGTGTCAAAAAGAACAAGAGTATAGCACTCATGTCCAACACTGATGTTGAAGAAAACATTTCAGAAGCTGTAGCCATGCTTGGAAGACAGTTCAACAAACTCATCAAAAGAATAGATCCAAAGTCAAGGTCTAATGTTCATAACATTCCCTCTAACATTGACAGTTCCAGCAGAAGACCAAGGTCAGAAGAGAAGGGAATTCAAGGCAGAGGAATTCAATGCCATGGTTGTGAAGGATATGGGCATATTCGAGCTGAATGTCCTACCTTTCTTAAGAAACAAAAAGGAATGACTGTTACTTGGTCTGACTGTGATTCAGAAAGTAATTCTGAAGAAGAGACTGCCAAACGAGTTACTGCTTTAACTGGTGTTTGTACCTCTGAAAGTGACATCAGTGATGAAGAGGTGACTTTTGAAGAACTGGCTGATACTTACAAGAAATTGTGTATCAGAAGTGCTGAAGTCTGTGTGTAGAATGAGAAACAATCAAAACTCATTATAAAGCTGGAGGCTGAAAAAAGGGCAAATCTTGAAACTATAAGTCATCTAGAAGGAGAAGTTCAACTGCTGAACTCACAACTGAATCAAATGACCAAATCTGTCAAGATGTTGACCAATGGAACAGACAAATTGGAAGAGATCCTTCAGGTAGGACAAAATGTGGGAAATAAATCTGGACTAGGATTTATGGAAGCAACGAAATCTGGTTCTGGTAAGCAAATGTTAAAACAGATGTCTCAACACAACTCTCGACATCAGGAACAGAAACATATGAGGAAAAGGTACCAAAGATGGAAATGTCATCATTGTGGTAGATATGGCCACATAAAGCCCTTCTGCTTCAGATTACATGGATACCCTAATCAGAACTCAGGTGTCAAACCTAAGTCTAAAAAGGTACCACATGCTCCTCAATGGAAGAAAAAGACTACTGCACTGATAGCTCACACTTCCCTGAGGGTCTCTGCAAAGGAAGACTGGTACTTTGACAGTGGATGTTCCAGACATATGACTGGAATCAAGAACCTCCTCAATAATGTTAAGCCTCACACCACCAGTTTTGTGACCTTTGGAGATGGGGCTAAAGGTGAAATCAAAGGAGTTGGTGATTTGGACTGCCCTGGAGTTCCAAGTCTGAATGAAGTACTGCTGGTGAAAGGACTGACCGCTAATCTCATTAGTATCAGTCAACTGTGTGATCTAGGATTCAAGGTCAATTTCTCAAGATCTGAATGCCTTGTAATCAATGACAAACAAGAGATAGTAATGAAAGGAGTCAGATCCAAAGACAACTGTTACTTGTGGGAGGCTGAGAACACTAATTTCTCATCTGTGTGTTCCATTGCAAAAGAAGAAAAAGAGGTGAAACTGTGGCACCAAAAACTTGGCCATCTTCATCTAAGGGGTATGAAGAGGATTATCTCCTTGGAGGCAGTCAGAGGGATTCCAAAACTGCAAATTGATGAAGGAAGAGTTTGTGGTGAATGTCAGGTTGGTAAGCAGACTAGGATGTCACATCCAAAGTCAAGACATCTGACCACCTCTAAGGTTCTAGAACTCCTCCATATGGATCTGATGGGACCAATGCAAGTAGAGAGTCTTGGTGGTAAAAGATATGCCTATGTGGTTGTGGATGATTTTTCCAGATTCACCTGGATTAATTTCATTAGGGAAAAATCAGATGCATTTGAAGTTTTTAGAGAACTGTGCAAGAGAATTCAAAGAGAGAAGGAAGGATGTATTGTCAGAATCAGAAGTGATCATGGCAAGGAATTTGAAAACAGCAAGTTTGATGACTTCTGTGCTTCAGAAGGAATCAGTCATGAGTTTTCTTCTCCCATAACACCACAGCAAAATGGAGTTGTGGAAAGAAAAAACAGGACCATACAAGAATCTGCCAGAGCAATGTTACATGCCAAAAGACTTCCTATGTATTTTTGGGCTGAAGCTATGAATACAGCTTGCTATGTTCGTAACAGGGTCACCTTGAGAAAGGGAACCTCATCCACCATATATGAACTTTGGAAAGGAAGAAAACCAACTGTGAAGTACTTCCATGTGTTTGGCAGCAAATGCTATATCCTGTCTGATCGTGAACAAAGAAGAAAACTGGACTCCAAAAGTGATGAAGGCATATTTCTAGGATACTCCTCAAACAGCAGAGCTTATAGAGTATTCAACTCCAGAACCAAAACCATGATGGAATCAATAAATGTTGTAATTGATGACTATCATGAAGAAATAGATGTTCCTTGTATTGTTGAGACATTCTTTGAGACTTCAACCCAACAGGATGATATACCCAACTCCACCACAACAGAATCTGAATCAAAGGAAGCCAGCAAGACTCCTTCCATCAGAATTCAGAAGGATCATCCAAAATAGCTCATCATAGGAGATCCCAATAGTGGAGTCATCACAAGATCTAGAGAAATCATCTCAAACTCTTGTTTTGTGTCCAAAATGGAACCAAGAAATGTCAAGGAAGCCTTAACTGATGAATATTGGATCGGTGCAATGCAAGATAAACTGAACCAATTCAAGCAACATGAAGTTTGGGAACTGGTTCCTAGACCTGAAGGAACTAACATCATTGGGACAAAATGGATATTCAAGAACAAGTCAGATGCTGAAGGAGTTGTCACCAGAAATAAGGCAAGACTTGTTGCTCAAGGATACACCCAGGTTGAAGGGGTTGATTTTGATGAAACCTTTGCACCTGTAGCCAGGTTGGAATCAATCAGACTCTTATTGTCAATTTCTTGTCTTCTGAAGTTCAAGTTATTTCAGATGGATGTGAAAAGTGCCTTTCTAAATGGGTACTTAAATGAGGAAGCTTATGTGGAACAACCTAAAGGTTTTGTGGATCCAACCCATCCTGATCATGTCTACAAATTGAGAAAAGCTCTATATGGGCTGAAACAAGCTCCTAGAGCATGGTATGACAGGTTAACAAAGTTTCTCTCAGACAAAGGCTACAGAAAAGGAGGCTTGGACAAAACTCTATTTGTCAAAACTGAAGGAGGGAAGTTGATGGTTGCCCAAATATATGTTGATGACATAGTGTTTGGAGGAATGTCAGAACATATGGTTAAACACTTTGCTGACCAGATGCAGGCTGAATTTGAAATGAGTCTCATGGGAGAACTAACTTATTTTCTTGGACTACAAATCTCACAGATGGAGGACTCAATCTTCTTATCTCAAAGCAAGTATGCTAAGAATATTGTAAAGAAGTTTGGTATGGAGAATGCAAGTCACAAAAGGACTCCTGCTCCTACTCATCTAAAGCTTTCCAAAGATTCAAGTGGGGTTAAGGTGGATCAAAGTCTGTACAGAAGCATGATAGGAAGCTTGTTGTACTTAACTGCCAGCAGACCTGATATTGCCTTTGCAGTTGGAGTTTGTGCTAGATACCAAGCTGATCCCAAAGTCAGTCATATCAATCAAGTGAAGAGAATTTTGAAGTATGTAAGTGGTACTTACAACTATGGATTGTTGTATACTCATGGCTGTGAACCAGCTCTGACTGGCTACTGTGATGCTGATTGGGCTGGTAGTGCTGATGATAGAAAAAGCACCTCTGGAGGATGTTTCTTTTTGGGAAGTAATCTGGTTTCCTGGTTCAGCAAGAAACAGAATTGTGTGTCTCTTTCCACTGCTGAAGCTGAATACATTGTAGCTGGTAGTAGCTGCTCTCAAATGATATGGATGAAACAGATGCTCACTAAGTATAATGTCACACAAGATGTTATGACATTGTACTGTGACAATCTGAGTACAATCAACATATCCAAGAATCCCATTCAGCATAGCAGGACCAAACATATTGACATACGACATCACTTTATCAGAGACCTTGTAGAAGAGAAGACAATCAAATTGGAACATGTTGCCACTGAGCTACAGCTGGCTGACATCTTTACCAAGGCTCTGGATGCAAGTCAATTTGAAAATCTAAGGGGTAAGCTGGGTATTTGCCAACATGAGGAATTGTAGCAATTAATTTTGCTTAAAACAAGGATCAAAGGATTTATGTCTGTTCTGATTGGGTTAAAATTGTATTTTCTCATTTCCTACAATTCTTTTAAGAAGTTGAATAGACACTCCTTTGCTTCCTTCCTCTCTCGTCTCCTTATCAAAACCCAGTCTCTCAATCAGAAATTTCTCCTCATTTGCTGTTGGTCCTTCAAAACTGACAAAATGTCTCAAACACCATCATCATCCAATACGACCATCTCAACCTCTTCCTCTGATCAAGATTTTGGGACAATCTCTTCCTGTCTGGACTCTGACGTTCTGGAGATCTCTTCTCATAGAAAAGTGGGAACTAACCCCACCAAGGTCAAAGAGTTGAGAACAAGACATGTAGGTAATCCATCTCATGCTTCCTCTTCAGTTCCCCCTGAAATTGCAAATAGGGAAGGGACAGCCTATGTTAATCAAGCAATAGCAAAAATTGTTTCAAGAATTCTGAACGAGAACCACTCAGTTCCTGGCATTTCTGTTCCTCTGAACCAAGAAAGCTCAAATGCTGAGACAAATCCAGATGTCTCTAAGAATGTTGAGACATCAAACAAAGAGAAGAATGCTGACATTGCTCACAAGAAAAGAAAGAAGCCTGAATCCTCTGGATCTGATGACAGTGCTTGAAGGATGGTTGTTGATTTCTGGTGGAGTTTGGAAGTGTGTTCTGTTGTTGATCTTATTATTTTGTTTTGGATAACTGTATAATTTTTTGAACATGTTTTCTTTGGCCCATTTGTGGCTAAAGAGGGGGAGAATATTTTGGTACTTGCTTAATTAGTACTTGACATTCTGTGTTCTATTTTTCTGCTGTCACTTATTTCTGCTGCTATCTATCTCTGATTGTTTAGGGTCTTTAGCCAAAAATCTGCCAAAGGGGGAGTTTGTAGGTGTTTAGGTATTGGCTTGCATTTTTGGTAAATCCCAAGTGTATGTGTGAATGTCATGACTGATGTCATAACATTCTAGTTCAGTTTGTACTGGTTCATTAAGTACCTTTGCAGAAAAATATTGTAATTCAAATACTGATGTTTACAAGTGTGTATCTGAGCATTTTGCAAAATGATCACATTTTGCTAAATCAGTAGACAGGTTTTCTCAGATGTCATAACAGATGTTATGACATCCTGTTCTGAACTAACAGGATTGCAGGATTGGATAAGTCTGAGTTTTTTCAGGAAATAACTCAGTCCTTTCTGAACAGAATCCTGCGTTTTCTGAGGGGTAACCTAGCTCAACCCTAACCTGGTTAATAAAGTCATGTGACCTGGTCTTTAGGTCAAACGGAATTAACCCTAGGTTTTTGGAAACCCTAACTGAAGTTGCAGCTGCTATATATTCAACAGAGCTGCTGTTTTTCAAGGATCGCTGCTGATTGATTAGAAGATCATTTGTAATCTGTATAGATTTGTTTATTTGTACTCCAAGCAATTATCATTGTGATAAGTGCCTTGGAATAGGTTTCTATTTGTAAGGGTTGTGTAGCACTCAAAGCTTTGAAGCAAGAGTGTTTGAATGTTCCTTGACTAAAGCTGTGAAGCAGAGTCAAGTTAGTTGTGTACATCACTCAAAGCTGTGAAGCACGAGTGATTGTGTTGCTTGATCAAAAAGCTGTGAAGCTTAATCAAGTGTTTGTTTTTGAAGAGTGTCTTCATCAATTCTTAAGTCAAATTGGTTTATGTATCACTGCTGTGATTGAGGGGGAGTGAGTAGGAACTCAGGTTTAAGTTGTACTTAGATTAGAATTGCATTGGGTAGGTCTTAAGTGAAGGAGATAAACTGGTTGGTTTATTCCTGAATTAACATCTCTTATAGTGGATTCTCTCCCTGGCTTGGTAGCCCCCAGAGTAGGTGTTTTTTCACACTGAACTGGGTAAACAATTGACTGTGTTCTTTATTGCTTTTGTATTTACTGTCATATAGTAAGTCAGATACGGTGTCATAACATTGAACGTGACATTGAGTATCTGCAGCCAGAATTTCAATACCGTTGAAATTAGAGAACTCATCCACACTATGACGTAGGGAAACATCTTCATCAAGATCTAGGAACTATCTGGTCTTCAACGTAGTATACCGTTGAAATTAGAGAACTCGTCCACACTTTGACGGAGGAAAATATCAAGATCTAGGAACTGTCTGGTCTTCAACGTAGTATACCGTTGAAATTAGAGAACTCGTCCACACTATGACGTAGGGAAACATCTTCATCAAGATCTAGGAACTGTCTGGTCTTCAACGTAGTATACCGTTGAAATTACAGAACTCGTCCACACTATGACGGAGGAAAACATCAAGATCTAGGAACTGTCTGGTCTTCAACGTAGTATACCGTTGAAATTAGAGAACTCGTCCACACTTTGACGGAGGAAAATATCAAGATCTAGGAACTGTCTGGTCTTCAATGTAGTATACCATTGAAATTAGAGAACTCGTCCACACTATGACGTAGGGAAACATCTTCATCAAGATCTAGGAACTGTCTGGTCTTCAACGTAGTATACCGTTGAAATTACAGAACTCGTCCACACTATGACGGAGGAAAACATCAAGATCTAGGAACTGTCTGGTCTTCAACGTAGTATACCGTTGAAATTAGAGAACTCGTCCACACTATGACGTAAGGAAACATCTGCATCAAGATCTAGGAACTGTCTGGTCTTCAATGTAGTATACTGGTGAAATTACAGAACTCATCCACACTATGACAGAGGAAAATTGTCGAGATTGAGAACCTTATCTAAAATTCAACCGACGATAATTCAGTTGAGATTTAAGAACCGGTCGGATCTTCGACTAAGCTGAGAACTTAACTGCATCTTTCCTGAAAGGTAAAGGTCAGTCATATGCAATGCATGATATGGATCAGGCAATGATGTTCTCAAAATAAATGAGATTGTATTCGTATGATGCGTATATTCATGTATCATGATGTATGGGAATATAATGTTTTAGCTGGGGAAAATAAATCCCGGAGCTACTGGAGAATAGAGTTGAGTTATTCGTTTCCGATGGGGATGATGAACGGAGATGATTTATGAGAATAAACCCGCAGGAGAAAAGAACTCCGTTGGGGAATAAACTGATGAAGGGATTACTCTGTGGGGAATTACTCTGTGGGGAGAGATATTCTGCTGAAGATTTTAACGATAAACTCCGCTGGGGATTCCGCTGATAAACTCCGCTGGGGATGGATTACCGTTGCTGGTGATATTGAATCCGTTGAGGATTGAACTCCTGTTTGGGGAAAGAAAGAACTTCGCTGGGGATGAACTTTCAGTTGCGACTTGCTAGGGATAACCCTGTTAGACTCTTGTGGGGATAACCCTATGAATTTGGCTGGGACTATATATTTTTTACTCCACCGGGGATAAACTTCCAGAGTTTACTGGGGATGATGCTTCAACTCTGTTGGGGAAGTTTTTTTTCAGACTGCGCTGGGGAAATGGCTCCACTGGGGGTATCTTGTATTCTACCGGGGAACATTCTTATACTCCGTTGAGGAATATTAAGACTGTCGGGGATACTCTTATGCTTACTGGGGAATATATTTATACTCCGCTGGGGAATATTAAGACCTTTTGGGGATACCAAACCTTTTTAGCGTTGATGGTGGATGAACTCTGCTTGGGGAGAGTATTGCTTATTCGTTCACGGTTGCAAGTCTCAGCTGGGGAAGAGCTATCATTACTGTCTTACTCTGCGGGGAGTGAAGGTATCTTAGCCATATTCTTCAGCTGAATCTACCTTTATACCTGGTGGACAGAGCAACCAGACAGTTCAGACAATTCTTATTGCCCCTGCTTCTGATATTACCCGTAATTCATCTTTTGTTTCACATGTAAATATTTATGAGTAGCAATTAATGTCAAATGCATATACCAAAAATGAACATTGGACGTTCTTTTCAAGACAAAACAGATAAAGAGAAAACAGTTTGAGATTTCTTTGAAAATGAATTGTATTGATTTTGAAGTTTAGCCTGAAAATAGGCGTTTTTTGTACAAGAGGCTGACGTCCTAGTAAGAGAACGCCTCCGAACAAACAGAATTTTACACAATTTGTGAAAAGAAAACAAAACAGTTATGTGAATAATCCCATTGGGTTCCAACTCTGCTATTTACCTTATGTCCTCGAGCATCTCATCACTTTGCTACTAGTTGAAAATGAATATGATTGATTGGTGTCGCCCGAGCTTGATAGTTGATACCGAAGGTGATCTAATGAGACATAATGTTATGCTTTAATCCCTAATTTTTTCCTGGACCGACCTTTCGGGTTTTCAATCCACCAGGATACCCTTTTTTCCCCAAGCCGCCTTTTCAGGTTTTCAACTTGCCGGGTGTATAGATTTTTTTTATTTTCATCCCTTATTTTTGCCCGAACCCTTTTGGTTCGCCGGGAAGCCCTTATTTTTGCCTAGGCCAGTCAACCTAGCGGGTCTTTGATTATGCGTAGTATCTTTTCACTATGTCTGCATTGACGTGGTGAGGAAGGTCGTCACCATCCATGGTGGTTAGAATCATAGCTCCTCCTGAGAAAATGTTCTTAACCACAAATGGCCCTTCGTAAGTAGGGGTCCATTTTCCCCTGGGATCGCCTTGAGGTAGGATAATGCGCTTGATTACCAGATCCCCAACTTGATAATCTTGTCGTCTGACTTTCTTGTTAAATGCCTTGATCATCCGTTTATGGTACGTCTGACCATGACAAATAGCAGTGAGTCTCTTTTCATCGATTAAATTCAGTTGATCAAGTCGGGTTTGAATCAAGTCATCTTCGCTCAAACCTGCATCCTTCATAATCCGAAGAGAGGGTATCTGAACTTCAATAGGCAAGACTGCCTCCATGCCATAAACCAAGGAATAAGGTGTTGCCCCTGTTGACGTCCGTGCTGAGGTACGGTACCCATGAAGAGCAAATGGCAACATCTCGTGCCAATCTTTGTATGTTACTGTCATCTTCTGCACAATCTTATTGATGTTCTTATTAGCCTCTTCGACAACTCCATTCATCTTTGGCCGGTAGGGAGAAGAGTTATGATGTTGTATCTTGAATTGTTTACAGAGCACAGTGATCATATTGTTGTTAAGATTGGTACCATTGTCCATAATGATCCTCTCTGGTACACCATACCGACAGATCAGATTGTGTCGAATGAACCGTGCCACGAAACTCTTGGTTACAGTAGCAAAGGAGGCTACTTTAAACCACTTCATAAAGTAATCAATTTCTACCAAAATGAAGCGATGCCCGTTGGATGTCGTAGGTCTGATCTCGCCGATCATATCAATGCCCCACATTGCAAAAGGCCAAGGTGTTGTCAAGACATTCAAAGGAACTGGAGGTATGTGCACCTTATCAGCATAGACCTGACACTTCTGACATGTCTGAGAGTACTGATAACAGTCGGCTTCCATTGTGGACCAATAATATTCTGCCCGAAGGATCTTCTTTGCCATGGTATGTCCACTAGAATGAGTCCCGAAAGTTCCTTCATGCAGCTCTGCCATGATTCTTTCTGCTTCATTCTTATACACACAACGTAGTAAGGTCGAATCATGGTTACATTTGTAAAGAATGTCATTGCTGATGAAGAACTTCGCTGCAAACCTCCTCAGAAACTTCTTGTTATTAACAGATGCACCCTCGGGGTATTCCTGAGCTTCAAGATACCTCTTCACCTCATGATACCAGGGCTTTTCTGTCACCTCTTCAGTCTCAATATCACAGCAATGTGCAGGTTCGTCTAATCTTTCAATAATGATCTGGGGAGCCTCGTTGTCCCAATTGACTTTGAACATAGAAAACATCGTAGCCAGCGCGTCCGCCAACTGATTCTCCTCTCTTAGGAAGTGTTCAAAGGTTATCTCCTCAAAATGGGGAAGCAACGTCAATACATACTCCTTGTAAGGAATAAGGTTTGGGTGTTTCGTATCCCACTCGCCTTTGATCTGACTGATCATGAGAGCGGAATCTCCGAAGACACTCAGAAACTTAATCCTTAAGCCAATTGCTGCTCGAAGACCCAAGATGCATGCTTCATACTCCGCCATGTTGTTGGTGAAGTTGAAACATAGTCGGGCGCTGAACGGAGTTTGAGAGCCTTTAGGAGATATGATCACAGCGCCAATGCCATTACCCAAAGTGTTTGAAGCTCCATCAAAGTACATGGACCATCGGGATTCCTCCTCAGGTCCTTCATCCGGTCCAGGTGTCTCACTATCAGTTATCAACATGATATTATCGTCCGGAAATTCAAAGTTCATAGACTGGTAATCATCCACTGCCTGATGTGCCAAATGGTCTGCCAATACACTTCCCTTGATTGCCTTTTGAGTCGTGTACTGGAATTCATACTCAGTCAAGATCATCTGCCATCTTGCTATTCTTCCGGACAAGGCAGGCTTTTCGAAGATATACTTGATTGGATCCATCTTTGATATCAACAAAGTAATGTGAGTCAACATATACTGTCTTATCCAGCGAGCAGCTCATGCCAAAGAGCAGCAAGTTTTCTCGAGCAGTGAGTATCGGGTCTCACAGTCGGTAAACTTTTTGCTAAGGTAATAAATAGCATGCTCTTTTCGGCCAGACTCGTCATGCTGACCCAGCACACACCCCATTGAGTTGTCAAGTACTGTCAAGTATAAGATCAGAGGTCTCTCTTCAACTGGTGGCATCAGGATGGGTGGCTCTTGGAGATACTCTTTTATCCTTTCGAAAGCAGTCTGGCATTCATCGTTCCAACGTACTACTTTATCTTTCTTCAGCAGCTTGAAGATTGGCTCACAAGTAGTAGTTAGGTGCGAGATAAATCGGGCAATATAATTCAGTCGTCCCAGAAAGCCTCTGACTTCTTTCTCTGTTTTGGGAGGTTGCATCTCCTGTATGGCTTTCACTTTTGCCGGATCCACTTGAATACCTTTGTCGCTTACGACGAAATCCAGTAGCTTACCAGATCTCACTCTGAAGGTGCACTTGTTCGGGTTTAACCTCAGCTTGTACAACTTCGGCCTGTCAAACATCTTCTGCAGATGGTCAAGGTGTTCCTCCTCAGTCTGAGACCTTGCAATCATATCGTCGACGTATACTTCAATCTCATGATGGATCATGTCATGAAACAAAGCAACCATGGCACGCTGATATGTTGCCCCAGCATTCTTCAGTCCAAAAGGCATGACCTTGTAGCAAAAGGTACCCTACTGAGTAACAAAAGTTGTCTTCTCCATGTCTTCGGGAGCTATTTTAATCTGGTTATAATCGGAGAAGCCATCCATGAAGGAGAAGACCTTGTGTTGAGCGGTGTTGTCAACCAGAACGTCAATATGAGGTAGAGGGAAGTCATCCTTAGGGCTTGCCCTGTTCAAATCCCTTTAGTCAACACACATTCAGACCTTACCATCTTTCTTCGGTATAGGAACCACGTTGGCAACCCACTGAGGGTAAGAAGTAACTGCTAGAAAACCGGCGTCAAACTGTTTCATAACTTCAGCCTTGATTTTCTCAGACATCTCTGGGCGCATACGGCGAACCTTCTGTTTCACTAGAGGGCAGTCTTCCTTGGTAGGTAGGCGATGAACCACAATATCAGTATCCAACCCAGGCATATCTTCATAAGACCAGGAAAAGATCTCAACATGGTTACACAGCATCTGAATTAACCGCTGCTTCACACTAAGCTCCAGATTTGTACCGATCTTAACTTCCTTTTTGTCTATCTCAGTACCCAGATTTACTGATTCCACCGGCTCTTCGTGCGGCTGAATAACCCTCTCTTCTTGGAGTAGCAGTCTTGCAAGTTCACCAGGCACTTCGCAATCATCTTCACCTTCGTCTTTGGCTAAGTTGATCGTATTTTCGAAGTCATAACCGGCAGTAGCAGAGTCGTTACCAGTAGGACCCAGAGTGGATGTTGACCTGTGTATGTGAGTGTGTGTAAAATAGCTATTTTGCAATATATAAAAAGAAAAACAAGGAGCGCAAAATTTGAGATGCAAGACCGTCCAATGCTTTTATTAATGATATATGAAAATGACACACATAAAGGCCTCACAAATGAAGCCACGGTGCCCCGGGTAAGACACCGGGCCGTAAAGTTTAAAACATTGTCTGGTACATATTCAAAACAAAAAGTTTCATTACTGGGTGATAACAGAAACGGGCATAGAATCTTTCGCTGTCCAGTTGCTTAATCCATCATTGGCAGTCGGGTAGATCCAACTGTCGATATCAAACTCTTCATCATCGTCATCCCTGATAGCATTCACCCCTGCATCTTGTTTAGGCTTCTCTGGTGCTCTGAACTCAATCTCCTTTTCATTGATCAAGTCTTGTACCTTGTTCTTCAAAACCCAACAATCATCTGTATTATGCCTCGGGCTATCAGAATGGAAAGCACAGCGGGCATTAGGGTTATACCTCAGTGATGTGGTATTTGTATTCTTCGGGGCTTCCTTTAGAACCACCAAATTAGTCTTCAGCAACTGTGGCAGAATCTGAGATAAGGTCATGCTGAGATGGGTGAATTTCCTTCAAGGTCTCTCATCCTTTTGTTGATTATTGTGCTGAGGAGCACCAGCAGGTTTTGAAATAATAATCGCATTCACAGCTTGACGGCGTTCAGGTCTATTATGGTTTCTTGAACTGTAGACAGCATTGAACTCTTTCTTGAATGGCTTCTTCTCGGTGCTTGACGAGGCACCCTTATGTATCTTACCAGCCTCAATACCAGCTTCTATCCTTTCATCAGTCAAAATAAGCTCTGTAAACCCAGACGAAGAGCTTCCAATTAGATGGTTGAAAAATGGACCAGACAGGGTCCCTAGAAACATGTCCACAAGCTCCCGATCAGCCAAGGGTGGTTGCACTCTACCGGCGAGGTCCCTCCACTTCTGAGCATAATCTTTGAATCCTTCACCCGTTCCCATTGACATACCCTGAAGTTGGGTACGCGTAGAAGCAAGGTCGGAGTTGTACTGATACTGCCTGTATAATGCAGTAGCCAAATCTTCCCAACTGCGGATACTCGCTCCGTCCAACTGATAGAACCACTCAAGTTGAGTCCATGAGAGACTATCTTGGAAGAAGTGGATCCATAGGTTCTTATCAGCGGTGTAAGGTTGAATCTTCCTCACATATGACCGGAGGTGCAGCTTCGGACAAGAAACTCCGTCATACTTAGCAAAGGCTGGTGCCTTGAATTTGTGGGGAATGACTACCCCAGATGATAGACCCAGATCACCAAAGTCCAGACCAGGCACCTTCTGAACTTCCATAGAAATCAATCGGTCTTCCAATTGTTTGTATCTGTCCTCAGCAGGAGGATACTATTCTTCGTCGAAGTCTGTCTCGTTATCGGAGACCACATGGCTAGGAGCCTTCCTTTCCTCTTGACTATCTTTCCCTCCAGATGAGGTGGTCATATCAACTTCATTCTAAAGCCTGTTTCCAAACTTGTGCCCTGTGTTAAACAGGATAGTCCTCTTCTTCTTCTTCTTCTTCTCTTTCAGAATCAAGGTCTTCAGATCTTGCTGACCCTTAGCTAGATTCATGAACAGCTCTTGAAATTGGGCATTCTGGGCCTGGAGGGCCTTGATGGCTTGCTCAGTTGAAGGTTCAGCAGACATGATGAGTGCAGAAATAAACAGCGAAGAAGATAAGAGACCTGTAACGGGTACCTGTTTATGAAGTGCATGGGGATGCAATGCGTATGACATAATTTCAAAGAAAATCGGGAGATTCAAATTTGTAAACAAGAAAGGAAACACACTTTATTAAATAAACTTTAAAATTCAAATTGTTCAACTGATGCCCTCAGGGCGTTACAAGAATGGAAATGCTGAAAAGTAAATAAAAACTGGAAAGGAAATCATCAAAGGTCCATTAATGCTCCCATGGTCTCTTCTTATCAGTGCGGACATAGTCATTGAGAATCCGCTCGTTCTCCAACTGCCTAGTCAGCTTCAGGATCTTCTGCTCTTGCTCGTTGAACTTTTCTCGGTAAGAATCTCGTTCTTCCCTCAGCTGCATCCAAGACCTTTTTAGTGCCCCAATGTCAGTGGGCATATAAGGATGGAGGATGGTCGGAAGAACCCCTTCTTCATTAGCAACTTCAAGAGTGACAGGCTGGACGGCTTCATATGGCATACCCAGCTTTTCGGCACGGATACGGACCCATCTGAGATATGGCTCCATCAGGAATGAAGTCTTTGGACCCAACTCATGTGGATCAGATTGGTGAACTCTGTCCCAAGCCCTTATGAATATACGACGTTGCTCGTCGTTATCCCCTTGGAAATCAAAGATGATATGAGGCATTAGCATCTCATGAGGTCCTTCTCTTGTGGCTCTTCCAAATTGACGGAGAGCTAAGCATGGGTTGTAAGAAATTCCTCCATGGGTTCCTATCAATGGAACATTAGGATACTCTCCACAGCGATCAATGATAGTCACCTCATCCATACCTTTGAGAGTCCAAATGATGTCATTATGAGAGAGAGACATCACCCTATAAGCCCAGCCCATTCCTTCTTTGTTCTTCAGCACTGACTTGGGGAGGTGCGAAATAAACCACCTCGACAATAAAGGAGCACATCACATCAAGGTTCCTCGCTTTCGGGTAGTACGAGCATAGAGCTGATGAAGAATGTCACCCAAGAGAGTGGGTACAGGGTTCTGAGAGATGGAGATCTTTATGGCATTCACATCAACAAAAGTGTCAGGATTCGGAAACAGGACCAAGCCATATATCAGGAGAGCCAGAATATCCTCGAACGCCTTAAAGTCTAAGCTATCCCAGAAGTAGTTAGCCTTGCCAACCAAGAACTTAGTCAGAAAGCCCTTTGCTCCACTTCTAGTCTCCCAATTAGCCATTACCTCCTCTTTGGTCAAATGAAGGGTTGCAGCAATATCTTCGGGCTTAAGAGTCTTTTCCCAACCAGTAAACGGGGTCTGCTCCAGAACAGAGATACCGAGCAGCTCAGAAAACTCCTCTAGGGTGGGAACCAGCTGATAATCCTGGAAAGTAATGCAGTGGTACAACGGATCATAGAATTGGACTAGGACACTCATCATCTGCTCGTCCAATTTGGAGGTGACCAAACTGAGAAGAGAACCATGCCTCCTGGTGAAGGAAGTAGTGTCAGGCATCTTTGCAACCAACTCTTTAAGCAAGGTAGGAACCTGGACAAAATTGATTTGGATGGTATTCTTACGCATGGGCATCATGATGACCTACAAAACAGAACAAAGATGAATCCCTCTTGTCTTTGAAATAGGTTAGTCCAATGCAAGATGTATGCAATGTTATGATGTCATGATGTCATGATAATAAGCACACCACAAGTATCCACAAATAGCAAACATGGTAAAGGCACACAAGTCACACAGAGAGCCCTTAGATTTCAGACTGGCAAGGAGCTTAGGTACTACCCTCTTTCAGTTCAGTTGGTTCAAACCTGTCCTAAAAATAGTAACCGGGTTCTAGAGGATCTCAATATCACTGACTACCCTTAATCGGTCATAATTCCAATTTAGCAACCTTTTCTTGTGGCCAGAATCATCGCGAGAGTTTAGTCTCAATGAGTGTAGCATACTGCTACTGTTCTATGGCCAAGTTGGTCAATTTAAGGTTCTAAGGTCAGTTGGTGCTTAATGACCCCTTAGAAGACCCATATTCTCCTCGTTCCAACACAAGGGATATCAGTACAGACTAAAGTGCCACACCAACGTAGCTACTGCTTCAACCGTGTCGGTCTACGCTGGACAGTTCCCTCACAGTTTATTGCTACTTACCTAAAGGGTGTTCCCCAGATCCGGGTTAGGATCTATAGTAACTCCGATACAAGCCTACAAATGTAAATCATACAAAGCATACAATTGAAAACAACAGTGATCTAATCATAAGGTACACCTCACTTATAAAAATTCCCCAGCAGAGTCGCCAGTTCTGTGATACGGTGGGAAGAGAACTGACTGTTTTTGGAATGTTGGTTCGCGTTTTGCGTTTGTTTCTGCAAAATGTCGCGGTAAGCAAGAGTCGCCACCGTCTTTTATTTTATCCAACAAGGAAAGGAAAAAAGCACAGAAAAATTCCTTTTTTGAGATGTTTCTCGGGTTCGGGAGGTAGATTATAGAAAGGGAAGGTGTTAGCACCCTTTCTATCCATGGTTATCCACGGGCTCTTAGGTACTTGCTCATTGTGTTTTCAAAATTTGCTTTTCTTTTGTGTTTGTGGGTTTGAAAAGAGTTTTTGTTTGAAAGGTGTAAGTGTGAAAAGTTTTGTTTTGTTTTAAAAGGAGCAAGTACTTAAGAACCATCTACCTACTTGAAAAAGGAATTAATTTATGCTAATGTCCTTTAGACAATGCTATTCCACTATTGAGGAGTAGGTAGCACCGTCGTTGGAGTTTAAGGGTCAATTCGATTAAGGGACGTGTGGTCACTAAAGCAATGTTAGGACGCCTTAGTGGTAACCCTAATGTCTTAGATCATTCTTCCGAGGCAACCGTTTCGAGGCAACTATGATCTTTGGACAAGAGGGCGACCTCTAAAACTTCCTATACTCAATGACCACGTTCGAAGGCAACCAAGTGAGGTGTACCCTAAGAGTGCGCATGTGCGAGTGTATTGTTTTTTCAGTTATTTATCTTTGTACATGTTATGGGTGAGCTACGTTGATTTTAGGTTAAAGATTTGATCTTGTCATGCATTCCCTATTTATCAAACATCTAACAATTAATAGTTTGCGGAATTTAAATTGCGGAAATTAAATCTAAGCTATTACAAGGCGTCGGGTATTTACATCGCCAAAAACAAACCCTTTAATTTAAATTGCGGAAAGTAAAATAAAGCGATAAATAATTAAAGTCCTAATTAAAAGCTATTACATACCGGAAGCAATTACAATATTGGTATCAAATGGATCGCGTGCAAGAAATTAAATCGGCGCATTTTTTAGGGTTTTGACCCTTTTTATTAAAGAAAAGATTTTTTTTTTACTTTTGAATTAAATGGAATTAAATTAAATGAACAATTAAATTAAATTAAATAATGAAAATATTTTTGGATTTTTGAGTTTTTTAAGGAAATAAAATAAAATGGTTAAAAGTTAGTGAAAACCTAATTCTACATTGATTTTAATTATTTTGCAAAAGATGTTAAAAGTTAAACCTATTTAAAACTAAATTAATTAAGTTAATTTATTTACAAAAAATGAAGAATTTAATTTTAATAAATAAAAATAATATTTTTTGTGTTTTCTGATTTTTTATGAGGGAAAATTAATTGGTTAGTAATAATAGAAATAATTAATTAAAATAATAAAACAAATAAATAAATATGATGAAAAGAAAATAAACCAAGGGGGTGTTGGGCCCAGATTGAGGAGAAATCAGCATTTTGAGAGGCCCATTCACGTTGGCCTGATTGACTTTTGTCATCCCATGCACGTCTGTTGACTTGGGTGTATGATGGGCCTTCCATATGGGCCATCAGATTTGGCCTGAAGGCCATCTGGCAGGCGTTGGATGAAAGTGTATTGAAGACCACAGCATTAGCTTTGCACTGGATCGCCTGTAAACAAAATTCAACAAATATTGGGGGACCTGGGATTTGAACCCATGTCCCATATGACCTTCCACTAACGCCTCCACCAACTGAGCTATGATGTTTTATTGTTAATTAAATAAGCACTGGTCATTATATGTGAAAAACAAGTAATATGCTGGAAAAATAAAAAAATATGGCGCGCTATTTGAACGGGCCAATGGGAAGAAGACACATGGTCATCTTCTTCGTTGAAACTCTGTTTTTCTTACCTGCGGATTTTTATCCGCAGCAAGATCCATGGCTTCGTCCTAGAACGAGCTCTAGGCCACATAAATGAAAACCAAAACCATCATTATGCTCGTTTCTTCCTCCTAAACTCATTCATGTCCATGGTTTGTTCTAATTT
Organism: Vicia faba; assembly: GCA_948472305.1. Classification (NCBI taxonomy): domain Eukaryota; kingdom Viridiplantae; phylum Streptophyta; class Magnoliopsida; order Fabales; family Fabaceae; genus Vicia; species Vicia faba. Next base: position 78,617,350 of record OX451741.1, read on the forward strand.
TTCCTGAAATCAAAACGCCTAAAAAAACAAGAACAAAAACCATAGCTTCGGGTACAGGGTTACAGGCTACAAAAATGAAATCAAATATTGCAGAAATGTTCTAAATAGGCCGATTAACATGATTATGCAAAGATTTTGACAAAAGGATGCAAGAATAAGAGGTTGTAATTTCGTGTACAGGGCTATGTTCAGGACGACTTACTGTGAGTTTGGTGACGTTTCAAGGCTTGGTTTTGATTCCAATAGCTTCAGTGGACTCCTGGCAATTGAACCATGTTGAGATTTGGATTGAATTGGCCTCCAATATCGATTTCAGATTCAAGCTTTTCAAGCTTTTTTTCAAGTTTGGTTTTGTGATTTGGGCAGCTTTCTAGTCGTGTTCTTGTATGCCTTGCCTTGTATATGTAACAAGGATTGTATTAGGTTAAATCTTGGGCTTGGAATCCTTGTGTATTGATGATTCAAGATTTGATTTGATCACCATTAACAAAGCTTCCAAAATTGTTCCAAATCAAATATTTTGTTCACAATATGGCATGGTACAAATTTGATTGTGTCCATCATGGTAATTGAAAGTTGTATCAATCAAAAAGATCACAAGTTATTAATATTGAGATTTTATTTTGATTTAAATTGATTAAAAATGAATTAAATCGATAAAAATCAAATAAAATAGAAAAATTAATAAATTGGCACAAAACTGAAGATATGACACATGTGTGGTGTGACAAGATCAAATCAAGCGGAAAAAAGTGGGCCCTTTTGTCAAAAATTGGAGTTTTGAGGATAGTTGACTTTTGGCACTTTTGGAAAAATGCCCAACTTCAACAATGCATAACTTCTTCAATTTTGAACTTTTGGAATTGGAATTTTTAGAAACCTTGAGATGTCCTCTAACCAACCCTTTTGGTCTCATCTCATTTTGATATTACATGTTCAAGTTATAAGCTTTGGCAAAAAAGGTGTTTTTGTTGACTTTCAAAAATGACCTATAATGTCCAAATTTGTAACTTTTTGTGAGTGCAATTCTTGATCTTGGGGTGTGAAGATGGATTGTAGGAAATTGCATCCTCTTCAAAATTAGTTTTGGATGGGTCATTTCTCATAAAGTATGAGAAAGTCATGCTTGGTCAAAGTTGAGTTGACTTTTTCTGCAAAACCCTAATTTAGCAACTTTTGAATCTTGATGAATCTTGAGCAATCCTTGATGAATCATGATCAACCTTTGATCAAATGATGAATTATCCTTCAAAATGAGAATGTTGACAAAAAATCTTGAGGTTTGACTGTTTGTAGGTCGCAGTTGACTTTTGCGCTAGCACAGTCGATTTTTGGGCCTCTTGAGCAATTGACTGACCAAACTTCCTCTGCAAGGCTTGAAATTTGACATGAATGATCTTAAGAACATATTAGGAAATTTGGGAACACTTGAAGTCATTTGGATGTAAGGACCTTGATGCAACACAAAACCCTAATTTTGACTTGACTGCCTTAGGAGGTGATTTTACTGTCCAACTCTTAAGCTAACTTGAACCACTTGGGGATTCTTCTTGACATGTCTTGAGAAATATGGGAGGGCAAATTTTTGGGTACAACAAGGATCTTTGTGTACAGGTAAAATTGGCCCCCATGAAGGGCATCATGATGCTCAGAATGTCAAGGTGGTTCGATTCATGGCATTAGATGTCATTTATCATGCCCATGGAAGATTTTGAGATAAACCAGGGTTGTAGTGACGGACACACGTCTGTAGGTAAAAGTTTATGACTTTTACCAACGGAGCAAGGTTAGGGATGACTGGCGTGGCTCCGTCTCATTCGTCCATTCAAAATTCTGGCGCGTTTTTTTCTCTCCACTAACTCTCTTTATTGCATATTATCTATTGTCATTATTCTATGTACAACATGAACGTGCAGCGCAGTTTGTAGCCATGTGATGGAAAATGCTTTGGGCCTTGGGTTCGAATCCCAGGTCCCCCCATTTCTTTCATATTATTTTTGTTCTTGTGATCAGGCGCGCATGTAGATTTGAAGCCCACCATGGACCACCATCTTCCAGCCAGCCAGATGTCAAAAGGCCAAATCGGATGGCCATCATTTGAGGGACCATGATACGCCTCAATCAACGCATAGCATGGAGTCTAGAAAGTCAAGCGTGGGTCACATTCTTTTGGGCCCAGATTTGCTATTCACCCCCCCCCCCCCCAATTTGCTATTTCTTAGGCCCAATATCTCTTTTCTTTATTCTTTTTATACTTTCTTTTATTTTATTTTATTTATTTATTTATTTTTACTAACATAAAAAATCATTCTTTTTATCAAAAAAATCACAAAAAATATTTTCATCCAATTAGATTTAGGATTTTTATTTTTTATACAAAAATTAATTGAATTAGGTTATTTAATTTTAGGTAACTTTAATTTCTTTTGTAAATAAATTAAAAACAATTAGAAAATTAGGGTTTTAGTTTAATTTTATTATATTTTCTTTTTCTTAAAAACAATAAAATACAAAAATAGGCCATGTGATCGGTGGATCTGGAACTGACTGTTTAACGCTGGTTCGCGAAATGTCGCGGAAGCAAGAGTCGCCACCGTCTTTTATTTTCTCCAAATGGAAAGGACAAAAGCACAGAAAAATTCCTTAAAGAGATTGCTCTCGGTTCGGGAGGTAGGTTATAGAAAGGGAAGGTGTTAGCACCCTTTCTATCCATGGTTATCCATGGGCTCTTAGATACTTGCTCATTGTGTTTTCAAAAAAATGGATTGTTTGCTTTTCAACTGTGGGTTTTAAAAAAGTTTCTTTGAAAATTCCAGTTCGACTCTTGTATCGGTCCTCAAGAGTGTTTGAAAAATTGCTTTCGAAAGCTTTTTGAAAAGGTGTCGGTGTGAAAAGTATTTTTGATTTGTTTTGAAAGTTAGAGAAAGTATCTAGAGTCGTCTACCTACCCTAAGGAATTCGTCTGTGTAGATGTCCTTTAAAGTAGTGCCATCCCACCATTGAGAGGTAGGTAGCACCACCGTTGGAGGTGTTCGGGTCAATTCGAGGTTCGGGATATGGTGATCACCAGAGCAATGGGAAGACACCTTAGAAGCTACCCTCATGCCAGGTTCCCGGATCATGAGGACTTACTAAGACATCCTCTACTCGACGATCACCTTTCGAGGCAAGGCAACAGTGAGGCGTACCCTAAGGGTGGTGTGTGATTTGTGTGTCGTTTCAGTTATTTTTGTCTTTTGTCATGTTATTGGTGAGCTAGCGTTTTTTTTTATTTTTATCCATTCATTCTTTCATGCCTTGATTAACAGTTAAAAATTGCGGGAAAAGTAAAAGTCTAAAGCTATTACAAAAGGCGCGGGTCCACATCGCCAAAATTTTCCAGAACCCGATTTGACAGAAAATAAAGAAAGAAATAAAATAAAGTACGAGAAAATTAATTACAAGGCTTTGGGAGAGATACATAAATATTAAACGAATAAAAATAAATATGCGAATTAAATTTAAATTAGAAACGAGGGCGTTGGACCCTTTTTGCAAAATTAAATTAAAGGATGGAATTAATTAATTAAAAAGAAAAGGAAATTTTTTTTTGGTATCTTTGTATTTTAGGATTTAAATGGGAAAAAGAATTAATTAAAATTTAACCTAATTCTAGTTGTTTTTAATTTATTAAGAAAAGATTGAATTTTTAACCTAAAATTAAACCTAATTATTTACATGCAATTTAATTACAAAAATAAATATTTAATATTTTAATTATTATGAAAGAAAAATAAAAAGGAATAAAAATTATCATGAACCCTAATTCTACCATTTTTTAGATTTTATTATGAAAATATTATAATTAACCCTAATTTAATAACTAAATGAATTAATACAATTTATTTATGAAAATACTAAAAATAAAAATATTTATTATTTTTCTTGTCTTTTCTGATTTTTTTTGATGTTTTTTATATATTATGAAAAAGTGAAATTAATTAATAAAACAATAATTTAAAAGAAAGTATAAATAATAAAAAATAAAGAAAGTAAAGAATTGCAAACCTAGGGGGTCTGCCCCTAATTTTGGAGGTGAAGCCCATCAATTTTGAGCCTAAATCAGCATGGCCTCGTTGACTTTTCCAGGCATCGTGTGGTGCATTGACTCAGGCTTATGGTACGCTTCAGATTATGGCCGTTTGATCGTCTCCATTGGGCACGTGGGCAGCTGGATTGGGAAGCGCATGGTACGTCCTAACGCTGAAACTGCACATGAACATCATATGAAAAATAATGTGAAAGGGGATGAGGACCTGGGGCTCGAACCCAGGTCCTGAATGTTACCAATCACTATGCTTGCCAACCGTTCCAGATGCGCACTTTGTACATTAAACAACACACAATAAATATAAAATAAATAATAGTTAATGGAGCCTCCGCGCGCGAAAATTTGAACCAACCATCCATGCCTCGCCACCTAAGCGTCTTCTTCTTCGTTCCCTGAAATATAAAATCATAAGCAACGGTTTTTTAACCGTTCCAGAAGGTACCATTCCAGAAAATAGCGATTAGGAATTCTTGTATCAGAAATTAGGCGCGACACATGGATTCTTTTCGTCCAGGCACGCTCGTTTTAATGGTCCAGGTCCCAAGTCTCAATTTTTCTTTGGATGGAAAGCCCCAATTTGCCAAGCCTGAAACCCTAAAATATGACAATGGTATATTTGCATATAGTGTATAAAAATGCAATTAATCCATATGGTTAGCTTCAGAATGCAATACTCAGTATGAATACACAAATAAAATGCCATGAAACTGTCTCAAAGTTAAAACACGAGAATGCATTTTTATGAGAAAAAATTCGATTCTGTACAATGATCTAGGGTGTTAGAGTTGGTGTTTTCGATTGGGAATCCTTCCTTGAAGCTTCAGGAAGGTGATGGAACAAGTCTTTTGCCTTGAATCCTCTTCTAGCCTGGTTTTCAGATTTGAGATTTTTGCCAAAAATTTGAGTTTGATAATGGGGTTTTGCGCAGCTTTTTATGGTTTTTTTCATTAGGTCTTGCTTGCTTGTATATGTAGGAATGATTAGGGTTAGAAAACTTGATCCAAATCTCTTGCATTCATGAATATGATATTTGATTTTTAAACATGATTTTCAAATCTTTTTCACATGCTTTTTGATACAAATCATGACCAATCCAATTGATTCTTTCCATATTTGGCTAGGCACGAAATCTTGAGGATATAACATGCATAAAAAGATTGAAAAACTTAGGTTAATTATTTTTCATGTATTTAATTGATTTAAATGAATTATTATTAATAAAAATTCAAATAAACAAATAAAAAATGAAGAAAAACTTCCCTTTGGGCCAAGTGGTCGTGCACATGCCTTGGATGATGAATTGTGGAAGAAAAATAGGCCCATTAGCAATTTTAGGTCATTTGAATCAATGTTGACTTTTCAAAATATCCAAAAATTTCCCAACTTCCATAAGGCATAACTTGCTCAATTTTTAAGCTTTTCTCATGTTCTTGGACATTTTGGAAAGGTCTTTGAGTCCTCTAAACAATGCATTTGGTCCCATGTAAGTTTGATTTACCAATCTCAAGTTATGGCCTTTGACTTAAAGTCCCTTTTTGTTGACTTTTGAAAATGACCTATAATGTTGAAATTGATAACTTTTTGTGAGAGCATTTCTTGGACTTGAAGTATGAAGATGAGTTGTAGGAAATTTCTTTCTCTTCAAAATGAGCTTTGGATGGAATTTTTCTGATAATCCATGTGAAAGTTATGCCCTGGTCAATTTACAGTTGACTTTTTCAGCTGTCCAAATAAAGAAACTTTTGCATCTTGATGATTTTTGAGCCAAGATTTGAGAATCATGATCAAGCATTGATCAAATGATGTTTGTGGCTTCAAAATTAGATGTTGACCAAAAATTTGAACTTTTGACTGTCAAATGACCATTTTGCCCCTACAGTTGACTGTAGTGCAATTAGGGTTTTTGACTGTGCAATTTTGTGCTGAAGGTCTTGAAACTTGGTATGAGGATGCTTGACCATATTTATAGGCATGTGAGACTTGATTGGGCCCTTGAAAACTTCATTTTCTTGATCAGAACCAAAAACCCTAATTTTGACTGTTCAGGAGGCTCTTGCACAGTGCAACCCTTGGGGAATTTTGAAGCTTGACTTGGCAAATCTTTGAAGAATATGGGAGGGCAAATTTTGGGGTACAACAGTTGCCCCTGTTCAATCTTCTTAGACCTGAGGATGTAGATTGGCTGACGTGCCTTTCGTAATCTGAGGGTGGAAGATGATTGAACACTAGAGTGCCCAGAAATTTGCGCTCACATAGTAGCAGTGTGATGATGGGAATGGGCTTATAGATGCCATTTGGAGAGATGCTGGAAGGTGGATGGGCTTATAGATGCCATCTGGATGTCGATCGCATAAGAGATTCCTTAGCGAGAACTTGCGTACCTGCAAAAAAAAAATGAGTACCTGACATGTTGCAGGAGCTGGTCTTCAGATGCTTTGTATAGATATGTCCTGACTGGTTACAGGAGCTGAGTCTGGATCTTCAAGCGGTGATGAATGAACCAGGGATTGTTACTACCTTAACGGGAACGGTGAGAGAAACTTGGGTGACTTTAAACAGCCAACGTTGAGAAAATTTTGGGATTACCACCTCCGCAGGATCGGGAAGAGAACCATAGGCAATTATAATCTAAATAGTGGACGTTTGAGAAAAACCTGGAATGGAATTATCGTCTCCGCAGGATCGGGGAGAGAACCATAGGAAATTATAATCTAAATAGCGGACGTTTGAGAAAAACCTGGAATGGAATTATCGTCTCCGCAAGATCGGGGAGAGAACCATAGGAAATTATAATCTCAAAAGCGGACGTTTGAGAAAAACCTGGAATGGAATTATCGTCTCCGCAGGATCGGGGAGAGAACCATAGGAAATTATAATCTCAAAAGCGGACGTTTGAGAAAAACCTTTGATAACTTCTACTGAGTCTTCATCAGAAAAACTGTTTGGGGTCGATTTAGCTGGACTAGGGAAGGCCTTGGACTGGATAAGAAATCTTCGGAGTTGATTTAACTGAACCGGTCCAGGTCTTGAAATGTCTTCAACAGATACACCCTGGCAAGATTCAGGCATCGGATCCTTGAACTCTTCAGACACACCCTGGCGAGATACATGAATCGAGTCTGGAATTAGAAAGGTTGGTGAATTGTCTCTACTGACAGGTTACCCTCATGGGCGAGTGGTCTTTAACGACGAGTGTCTATAACGACGGGTGTCTATAACGACGAGTGTCTATAACGACGAGTGTCTATAACAACGAGTGTCTATCACGACGAGTGTCTATAACGACGAGTGTCTATCACGACGAGTGTCTATCACGACGAGTGTCTATAACAACGAGTGTCTATCACGACGAGTGTCTATCACGACGAGTGTCTATAACGACTAGTGTCTATAACGACGAGTGTCTATAACGACGAGTGTCTATAACGACGAGTGTCTATAACGACGAGTGTCTATGACGACGAGTGTCTATAACGACGAGTGTCTATAACGACGAGTGTCTATAACGACGAGTGTCTATAACGACGAGTGTCTATCACGACGAGTGTCTATAACGACGAGTGTCTATCACGACGAGTGGAAGTAATTTAACTGGACATGTCTTCTTTGACTGGATGAGCATCAGAAAAACCTTTGGGATTTAACTGGGCTTGTCTTCTTTGACTGGATTTGTATTCTTTGACTGGATTTGTCTTCTTTGACTGGATTGGTCTCTTTTGACTGTATTTGTCTACTTTGATATAGCTGATTATTTAACTGTATCCTTCCTGAAAGGTAAAGGTCTGTCGTATGCAATGCATGATATTGGACCAAGCAATGATGTTTTTCAACACATGAGATTGTATGATATGATGCGTATATGCATGTATCATGATGTATAATGATGTGATGTTTATGAATGTATCTGCGTCTAGGAAAATAGATCCTTGACGGATGCCGGGAAGTCAAATCCTGGGCTGACGTTGAAGAGTGAGATTCTTCGTTTCCGTTGGGGATGATAGTTGCAAGAATACCGGTAGGAGAAGATAACTCCGTTGGGGAATAACTTGGCGAATGGAATATTCTGCGGGGAGAAAAGTACTCTGACGATGCTGCCGGGAGGCCATACTCTGTAGGGAGAGAGATACTTTGCTGAAATGTTGATGGTAACTTCGCTGGGGATACCACTATTGTGTTGGAAGTGTTAATAGACTTCGCTGGGGATAAGGAGACTCTGTTGAGGACGCTCTTTCCGTGGCTTTTGGCTGAGGATAACCCAGTTATATCCTGGTAGGGAAATAACTCTTTGAATAAAGCCGGGCGACGCGTTCGCTCTGCAGGAAGTGCAGGTATCTTGGTCGCATTCTTCAGCTGAGCAACCGGATCATTTAGACAACTCATTATTGCCCCAGTTTCTGTTGGAGAAGAAAGTACCTATGAAAGTGTTTGATGACTGTCGATTGACAAATCTTCTTCTGGTAAGCAAGTGACGAGATGACGGGACATAGTCGTACGCTTTGTTCCCTAACTTTTGCCGGGACCGCCCTTTCGGATTTTCGGTCCACCGGGATGCCCATTTTTGCCCAAGCCGCCTTTTCAGGTTTTCGACTTGCCGGGTGTACAGATTATTTTCATTTCATCCCTTCATTTTTCCCGAACCCTTTTGGTTCGCCGGGAAGCCCTAATTTTTGCTTAGGCATGTCAACCTAGCGGGTCTTTGATTATGCGTAGTATTTTTTCGACTATGTCCACGCTCTTAGAATGCAGGGGGGTGCCCCTGGCTGCTTGTGTTGCCATATTACCAGATCGTGCAAGATTCGTTGCTGGAGTGCCCCAAGTGACTCAGGCAGAGATTTTGCTCCCAGGCTAGTTGGCCTTTGAGAGATTCTCCGAATCTTGATTGGACTGGACCATGATCATGTCCTGCCCCTTGGTTGGAAGAGCTTTTGTTCATCAGGCATTCGTCGTGCGAATTTCCCTGCTATTCAAACAAATAGTCACATGCAAACAAAGTTATGTTAGAAATGCAAAGCCTATGTCTGTCTTGGAGATTTTGAAAATGCATCATTTTTTCATAAAACAAATTAATGTTTGTAAAACATGATGTCAACTCCGTATTTACCGTAGGCCTTAAGGAGTCAGGATACCTTTTTCGTAACAGTATGCTTTCGAACTAACCCATGCTTCAGCTAGGACTTTTGAGGGTTATAACGTGGCTTGGTTCACGGTTTAAGAAACAAAGGATAAAGGCTCAAATTATTTGTACCCACCCGCTCTTCGTGATCTTCTCCAAACCTAAACTCAGTTGATCATACGTTAGACCTTGTTTGAGTCTTTGTCCTGACGTTCCGATGATGGTTCGGATATTGATGATTTATTCTGACTAGGTAGTCATCTTTGTTTTTGTTGAGGGTTTGTATGACCTCTTTCTTTTTGATTTTTGTTATCCCTTTTTTTTTTGCCTGAACTGTTTCCTTTTTGGAATTACAGTCAGCGGGATGCCCCAGTTTCATAAGTCCCTTTTTATAGGTTTTGACTTTTTGGGCTTTTTGATTTTGGTAATGACTGCCTGTCCTTTTGATTGTTCTGCACCATCACCGTCTTTTGTTTCGTAAGGACTTCTTCGGTGCCATTCGTTATGCACTTGGATCAACTGAGAGACTACCCTGCCCCAGGTTACGATTAAGGTTTTTAAATTTCGAAAAGAAAAAACTCCTACTTCTTTGGCTCAGATGGGTTGACGAGGGATTATCATCCTTATAACTCTAGTGTTTAGGGATTGAAACAATGCATGTACCTCATCAGCGGGGTCTGTTCAAAAGCATACTGTGAAGATCATGGTATCGTTTTCGTCATCCTCCCTCAAGAGGCTTAGGATTTCTTAATCAAGAGTTGACAAAAAAAACATGAAAATAATTTGCATTTAGTGAATACGAATATATTGTTTCAAAACAGACATATGCGATGCATTAAAGAAATAACAATGTTTGCCATGAGTAAATGTTTGAACAATCAAAAGAAAATTACAACTTGAATTCGAATGAACAAAAAAGTGCTTTCTATCCTAGCCATGTTTTGGCATGGAAGCAGTGATCACGTTGGGAGCCTCTGGAGAGTCGAGTTGGACTTCCCTTGCGTCAATCAGATCTTGAACCCTATTTCTCAAAGTCCAACAGTCATCTGTAGCATGCCCCGGGCTGTCAGAATGATAGGCGCAGCGAGCATTGGGATTATACCTTGAAGGTGTCCTGTTAGGATTCTTCGGGGGATCCATGAGAGTTACCAACTTGGTTTCCAGCAGCTGTGGCAATATCTGTGACAAGGTCATGCCGAGGGGAGTAAATTGCCGCTTAGGTCTTTCTTCCCTTTGTTGACGGTGACGCTGAGGAGCACCGGCCGGCTTTACAATAGCTACTGCGTTGACCGTACTAGATTCTCTCTTGGATGGTTTCTTCTCAGTGTTCGAGGAGTCACCATTCTATATTTTCCCTGACTTGATGCCAGCTTCTATTCTTTCCCCGGTCAAGATCAGATCTGTAAACCCAGCAGCAGAATTCCCAATCAGGTGGTTGAAGAATGGACCAGACAGGGTCCCCAAGAACATGTCGACGAGCTCGCGGTCAGTCAGAGGTGGTTGTACCCTTCCAGCAAGGTCCCTCCATTTTTGAGCATATTCTTTGAAACCTTCACCCGTACCCATAGACATCCCCTGAAGTTGAGTGCACGTGGGAGCGAGGTCGGCATTGTACTGGTACTGCTTGTAGAATGCAGTGGCTAAGTCTTCCCAGGTACGGATGTTGGCTCCATTCAGTTGATAGAACCAGTCAAGCTGAGTCCCTGAAAGACTCTCCTGGAAAAAGTGGATCCATAAGTTCCTGTCGGCCGTGTAGGGCTGGATCCTCCTCATGTATGACCTGAGATGCAGCTTTGGACAGGATGCCCCGTCGTACTTTGCAAAGGCAGGTGCCTTGAATTTGTGCGGGATCACTACCCCAGAAGACAGACCTAGATCCTCGAAGTCCAGGCCAGGCACTTTTTGTATCTCCATAGCACTTAGCCGGTCTTCCAACTGTTTGTACCTATCCTCAGCCGGAAGGTACTGCTCGTCGTTGAAATCTGTCTCATCGTCGGAGACCACTGGACTGGGAACCCTTTCCTCCTGATGACTGCCTTTCCCCACAGATGGAGTTGTCCTCTCAGCTTCATCCTGCAGTGTGTTCCCAGATCTGCGTCTGGGGCTGAACAAAACAGTCCTCTTCTTCTTCTTTTTCAAGAGAAGGGTCTTCAGATCTTGTTGCCCCTGGGTCAAATTCATGATCAGCTCTTGGAACTGGGCGTTCTGAGCCTGGAGGGCCTTGATAGTGTGCTCGGTTGAGGATTCAGGATTCATGACGAGACTTCTGAAATAAACAGCGAAGAAGGTAAGCAACCTGCAGAGAATGGGTACCTGTTATGCAATGATATGTATGATATGCATGTGATGTTTTCAAGGACCTCGCGGGGTAAACAAGAAAATTGATAGCATTTGGGGAACTGGTAACTTGATTGAAGGCACTGCATATTGTTGAGAGTCCTTCTTCAAGGGTCAAAGGCTCACCATATCCAGTGGGTCATAGCCCCTGACAACCTTGTCTAGAGGAAAATAAATCCCCTTTGCCCCTTGCTGGACAGTTGCTTCATCATGACCTGCATCACAAGCCCTTGAGATCCTTGAAATGGGTTAGGATGTATGCAATGGTATGATGTTATGGTATGCATGGGGTAATGTGAGTAACCCTGTTATGAGTCCCGATTAAGGACTGCAAACCAAAACCTGCAAGAAACTCAAGTAAACCTGTCATGAGTCCTAGTTAAGGACTTAAAACATAACCTGCAAGAAACTTAATACCCTGTTATGAGTCCCAATTAAGGACTACAAACTAAAACCTGCAAGAAACAAGTGTCAGGTAACAAGCATGCAGATAGTCAAGTATGAAGGCACACAAGTCACACAAAAGAGCCCTTAGAGTTTAGGCCAGCATGAAGTTTGGGGTACTACCCTCTTGAAGTTGGTGGGCTCAACCTGTCCTATTAGAAGTAACCGGGTTCTAAGGGTCCCAATATCATTGGATTGCTTTCATTGTTCATCGTTTCGATTTAGCCACTGAACTGGCGACCGAAATATTCCAGGAAAGCAACCCTCAATTGAGTGTAGTATCGAGTATCAACCAACCTCGGACTGCACCAAAGTCAGTTATCTCACTACCCTAAAGAGGCCAAGATAGTTCAATTAAGGTTCCTAAGGTCTGTTGATGCTTCACGACACCACGCGGAGGCCCCGTACTCTCCTTGATTGAACTCAAGGGTTACCGGTACACACCAAAGTGCCACATCAACGTAGCAGACTGTTTCAACCATGTCGGTATACCCCGCACAGTTCCCTCACAGCCTTGTTGCTACTTTCTAAGAAAGGTATCCCCAGATCCGGGTTAGGATCTATAGAACTCCCAAGCAACCCACAATTTAAAGCAAGCAAAGAAAACAATTGAAAACACAGTGATCTTAATCCTAAGGTACACCTCACTTTAAGTTAAGTCCCCAGCAGAGTCGCCAGTTCTGTGATCGGTGGATCTGGAACTGACTGTTTAACGCTGGTTCGCGAAATGTCGCGGAAGCAAGAGTCGCCACCGTCTTTTATTTTCTCCAAATGGAAAGGACAAAAGCACAGAAAAATTCCTTAAAGAGATTGCTCTCGGTTCGGGAGGTAGGTTATAGAAAGGGAAGGTGTTAGCACCCTTTCTATCCATGGTTATCCATGGGCTCTTAGATACTTGCTCATTGTGTTTTCAAAAAAATGGATTGTTTGCTTTTCAACTGTGGGTTTTAAAAAAGTTTCTTTGAAAATTCCAGTTCGACTCTTGTATCGGTCCTCAAGAGTGTTTGAAAAATTGCTTTCGAAAGCTTTTTGAAAAGGTGTCGGTGTGAAAAGTATTTTTGATTTGTTTTGAAAGTTAGAGCAAGTATCTAGAGTCGTCTACCTACCCTAAGGAATTCGTCTGTGTAGATGTCCTTTAAAGTAGTGCCATCCCACCATTGAGAGGTAGGTAGCACCACCGTTGGAGGTGTTCGGGTCAATTCGAGGTTCGGGATATGGTGATCACCAGAGCAATGGGAAGACACCTTAGAAGCTACCCTCATGCCAGGTTCCCGGATCATGAGGACTTACTAAGACATCCTCTACTCGACGATCACCTTTCGAGGCAAGGAAACAGTGAGGCGTACCCTAGGGGTGGTGTAACACCCTCTAAAACCCCGAATAAAATTTCGCGAATAATTAAAATTATAATTTCAGAGTACATGTATTAACGAGGATGTCACAATTCTCTTTTAATAAAAACAAGTTCCTGTCATGCATAACATAGAAGCAACTCATACATGTTTACACAGCGGAATAATTTCATTGACAAGACCAATGTTATAATAATTTCAAAATCATCAGGGATTAACACCTGGAAAATATCAACATCATATTATAACAAACATAAGGAAATGAACGAGTCTGACTAAAGCAGCTCGACAAACAAACGTTCCCGGAGTTACAACTATCAGAGCATGACCCGGACAATACTTAAACGGAAATAAACTAGAAACAACAAGCCTTCGCCAAGCACCTGAATGAAGCTCCTCAATCTGAAATATTCAACAGTAAGGGTGAGCATCTCAATTATACATTTGATTATACATTCATAACAATTAATTCAGAAAACCATACGCATCACCCAAACAGTTAGCATGTCTCATAGTTTATAAAAACCTTTACAATTCATATATTCATAATATCTTACTTTTCATATTTATAATTAACATCAAATATCGTTAACAATTTAGCAACCATACATGCATACAATCAATTAAATACAACATTGGAAAGTCATCCATTCATGTTATATTCAATGTAATGCAACACACCCATGCATGTGGTACCATTTTACCGCCCCATTAAATCTCGGGTCACGGATAACTCACCGTTCCATTATATCGCGGACACGGCTACCACCTCAACGTTCCATTAAATCGCGGACACGTATATTGGCCACCATGTTAATTCCACACAATGGGAATTAACAAATGCAACATGATATGTAAAGTATGTAACACTCAGCATACTATTAACATCAATCGACATATCATGCAACATCAACAATATCAAATATAACATGATCTGAATAGCATGTAATCACTCAGCATACTATTAAACATCAATCATATCAAGTTATATCATAATTCATGCTTGATAACATCATCTAAAAGCATGACAATAAAATCCACATAGTGTTGGTATCATAACATACAATCGTTATTCGATACAAGCATCAATCAACACTAGGAAAATCAATAAACAACATATTCAAAATATGTCAAACACTGCACATCAAAGCAGGATCAATCCGTACATAACAGCATGCACAGAAAACATAGTTTAAAAACCAACACAGGAGGTTTAACACGGGTGCCCGTGTAAATCAACACTGCCCGTGTGGAAATGTGTCCAGAAAACGCATTATTTTGCCAATACAGGGGATCAACACGGGTGCCCGTGTAAATCAACACGGCCCGTGTGGAAATGTGCCCAGAAAACACATTTTTTTGGCAACACAGTGAATCAACACGGGTGCCCGTGTGAAACAACACGGCCCGTGTTTAATGAGCGCGGGTCAGATTTTTCCTGAACCTGCAGCAGCTCAGAACAGCAGCCAAACGTGAAAAATACCAGCCAAAACGCGCATTTCGGTACCTAACGACATCGATTTTGTATAACTCAAAACAACACATCAATTTCCTAATTACCAACAATCATCATAGTAACCTTAGAAGTGATTATTCGTCCTCTTGGGGAAATCTGATAACATCAAGGTCATCCCTAGAACACCTAAGGTAAATTCACGATCATACAGATATACTCCTAATCCACCATTTGGAACCTAAAATCGTTAATTGATTTCATAAAATTGGAAACCTGAACCTTTTCTAACAAGGTTCAATCCTAAGGGTATTGATCCCTAAGAACATCTAACAATTGGGGTTTCTCCCTACGATTATCCAAATCAACCGTACCTAAACCCATAAGCAAAAGTAAATCGAGTAGTAGCCCCGCTTACCTTATCAAATTGCAGCTTGAGTTCTTCGAGCGATGTTCTTCGTTCTTCGTACCTTCAGAGCTCAGCTTCCCAAATATCCCAAATTCTGTGTTATCGTGAATAATGAGAAAAATAACTTGAGTCCCAAATGTATCCTTATTCCTTTTGCACCCCCCACTCTTTACTAACAACATCCAAGCCCAATAACTTAAAACCCAATATTTTCTTCAAATATTCCAAAATAAATAATTCTTTTTATTTTATTAATTCTAATAAAATAAATTCCCAATTAAATAAATCAAATAATTAAACTGGGGTGTTACAACTCTCCCCCACTAAAAGAGTTTTCGTCCTCGAAAACATACCTTAGACGAACAGTTCCGGATAAGCCTCTTTCATCTGGCTCTCCAGCTCCCAAGTAACATTTCCATCTGCTGGACCTCCCCAAGCAACCTTCACTAATGCTATCTCTTTACCTCTTAACTGTTTCACTTCTCGATCTTCTATCCTCATAGGCAATGTTTCTACTGTCAGGTTATCTCTCACCTGTACATCATCTACTTGGATTACATGAAATGGGTCTGGAATGTATCTCCTCAACTGAGAAACATGAAAAACATCGTGAAAATTCGCAAGTGTCGGAGGTAAAGCAATACGATAAGCAACTTCTCCAACTCTTTCCGTAATCTGAAACGGGCCAATAAAACGCGGAGTCAGCTTCTTAGATTTCAACGCTCGACCAATACCCGTCATCGGAGTAACTCTCATAAACACATGATCTCCAGCACTGAATTCTAAATTCTTTCTCCTCTTATCATGATAACTTTTCTGACGACTCTGAGAAGCTCTCATCTTCTCTTGAATCAATTTGATCTTTTCAGTAGTCTGCTGAACAATCTCTGGCCCAATTATTGAACTCTCTCCAGATTCATACCAACACAAAGGCGTTCTACACCGTCTACCATACAATGCCTCAAACGGAGCCATACCAATACTCGAGTGGTAACTATTGTTATAAGTAAATTCAATCAATGGCAAATAGCTATCCCAAGCTCCACCCTTCTCTAAAACACAAGCACGTAATAAATCTTCTAACGATTGAATCGTCCTCTCCGTCTGACCATCAGTCTGAGGATGGTAAGCTGAACTCAACCTCAATTTAGTACCCAAAGCCTTCTGCAATCCTTCCCGAAATTTCGAAGTGAACCTCGGATCTCTATCTGACACAATACTAGAAGGAACTCCATGCAAACTCACTATTTTCTCAATATATAACTGTGCCAATCTCTCCATTGAGTAATCCATTCGCACCGGTATAAAATGAGCAGACTTAGTCAATCTATCCACCACAACCCATATCGCTTCACAATTCTTAGGAGTCCTCGGCAACCCGGATACAAAATCCATAGAAATACTATCCCACTTCCATTCTGGAATAAACATCGGTTGCATAAATCCAGACGGCTTCTGATGCTCAATCTTCGATTTCTGACAGATTAAACATGCATACACAAATTCAGCTATTTCCTTTTTCATTCCCGGCCACCAAAACAATTTCTTCAAATCATGATACATTTTCGTGGCACCCGGATGAATACTCATCCCACTGCGATGTCCTTCCTCTAATATACTCTTCTTGATTTCTGCGACATCAGGAACACAAACTCTATCGCCAAATCTCATAACATCATTCTCATCAATTCTAAACTCACCACCTTGATCTTGGTTGATCAATGTCAATTTATCAACTAAATTAGCATCGGATTTCTGCCCGATCCTGATCTCTTCTAGAATATCACTAGTAAGTTTCAACATACCCAAACGAACACACTTCGGAGTACTTTCACAAATTAAACTCAAATCTCGGAATTGTTCAATTAAATCCAATTCACGAACCATCATCATAGATATATGCAAGGATTTCCTGCTCAAAGCATCTGCAAGCACATTTGCCTTACCAGGATGGTAATTCAAACCAAAATCATAATCCTTGAGAAATTCCAACCACCTTCTCTGCCTCATATTGAGCTCTTTCTGATCGAAAAGATACTTCAAACTCTTATGATCACTATACACTTCAAATCTCGAACCATACAGATAATGTCTCCACAATTTCAAAACAAACACAACTGCTGCCAACTCTAAGTCATGAGTAGGATAGTTCCTTTCATGAACCTTCAACTGTCTTGAAGCATACGCAACCACCTGTTGATTCTGCATCAGGACACCACCTAATCCCATCAGAGATGCATCACAATAAACCACAAAAGATTCCACCGGATTCGGTAAAATCAGAATAGGAGCACTAGTCAATCTCCGCTTCAATTCTTGGAAACCTTTCTCACAATCAGAATCCCAAATAAACGCTTGTCCTTTACGAGTCAACTTCGTCAACGGCAATGCTAACTTTGAGAATCCTTCGATAAACTTTCTGTAATAACCCGCAAGGCCAAGAAAACTTCTGATTTCAGAAACAGTCTTCGGCGCTTCCCACTGAGATACTGCTTCTACTTTTGTAGGATCCACTGCAATACCATTCTCAGAAATCACATGTCCAAGAAAACTAACTTCATTCATCCAGAACTCACATTTGGACAACTTTGCATACAACTTCTTATCTTTCAACAACTCTAACACAATTCGGAGATGTTCTGCATGCTCTTCGTCATTCTTGGAATAAATCAGAATGTCATCAATAAAAACCACAACAAACTTATCCAGATACGGGTGAAAAATCCTGTTCATATATTCCATGAAAACACCAGGTGCATTAGTAACTCCGAACGACATAACAGAATATTCATAATGCCCATACCTCGTTCGAAAAGCAGTCCTTTGAATATCTTCCGCTTTCACACGAATCTGATGATATCCAGATCTCAAGTCAATCTTACTGAATACACTGGCTCCAATTAGCTGATCCATTAAATCATCAATCCTCGGTAATGGATACCGATTCTTAATGGTTACCTTGTTCAATTGCCTGTAATCAACACACAGTCTCATAGAACCCTCTTTCTTCTTAACCAACAACACCGGAGCACCCCAAGGCGAAACACTTGGACGAATAAACTCCTTCTCCAGCAAATCTTCCAACTGACTCTTCAATTCAGCCAACTCAGATGCGGACATACGATATGGTGCCATCGACACCGGTCTCGTACCAGGAATCAAATCTATAGAAAATTCTACTTCTCTCTCAGGAGGTAACTCACCAACATCATCCGGAAAGACTTCTGGAAAATCACACACCACTAGCAATTCACCACTCCTGACCTTTCCTGTTGCATCTAACGAAGCAAGTAACATAAACACATTAGCACCGTCTTCCATTGCTTCTTGTACCTGCCTAGCAGTCATAGTCAAATTCTCGACACCAACTGCTTCTGGAAAAATCACCGTCTTAGCAAAACAGTTCAGATGAACCCGGTTGACTTCCAACCAGTTCATCCCAAGGATAATATCAATTTGTTCAAGCGGTAGGCACACTAAATCCATACCGAAACCTCTACCAAAAATCTCAATAGGACAATTCCTACATACAAGTGAAGTTGTCACTGAACCCGATGCAGGAGTATCAACAACCATGCTACCTCGCATATCAGATATGTCCAGTTTCAACCCCTCAGCACAATCCAAAGAAATGAAAGAATGAGTTGCACCAGTATCAATAATTGCAACTAAAGGTGTGCCATGAATAAAACACGTACCTTTAATCAATCGATCCTCTGGAGTAGTCTCAGATCCAGACATAGCGAACACTTTTCCACCTGACTGATCCTTCTTAGGCTTAGGACACTGCGGACGAATGTGACCTTCTTCGCCACAATTGTAACAAGTAACAGACTTCCCTTTGCAATCAATAGACAAATGACCAGCCTTTCCACATTTATAGAACTTCTTCTCATCACTCTTGCAATCTCGAATATGATGACCCAACTCACCACACCTGTAGCATCTGATAGGAGCCTTAGAATCTCCCCCACTAGGCCTTTTCCAACCACCTGATTTCTGGTTATCTCTACCATATGGCTTGCTACGGTCCATATGTTGCCTTCCTCTTCCAGCCATATTCCTGAGAATTAAAACATACTCCTCATTAGAATACAGTATCGACAGTGTTACCTTACACTAATCGCATATAAAAGGGATGACTGACTCAAGACTCTGGTCGTAACGACCGACTATGCTCTGATACCACTATTGTAACACCCTCTAAAACCCCGAATAAAATTTCGCGAATAATTAAAATTATAATTTCAGAGTACATGTATTAACGAGGATGTCACAATTCTCTTTTAATAAAAACAAGTTCCTGTCATGCATAACATAGAAGCAACTCATACATGTTTACACAGCGGAATAATTTCATTGACAAGACCAATGTTATAATAATTTCAAAATCATCAGGGATTAACACCTGGAAAATATCAACATCATATTATAACAAACATAAGGAAATGAACGAGTCTGACTAAAGCAGCTCGACAAACAAACGTTCCCGGAGTTACAACTATCAGAGCATGACCCGGACAATACTTAAACGGAAATAAACTAGAAACAACAAGCCTTCGCCAAGTACATGAACGAAGCTCCTCAATCTGAAATATTCAACAGTAAGGGTGAGCATCTCAATTATACATTTGATTATACGTTCATAACAATTAATTCAGAAAACCATACGCATCACCCAAACAGTTAGCATGTCTCATAGTTTATAAAAACCTTTACAATTCATATATTCATAATATCTTACTTTTCATATTTATAATTAACATCAAATATCGTTAACAATTTAGCAACCATACATGCATACAATCAATTAAATACAACATTGGAAAGTCATCCATTCATGTTATATTCAATGTAATGCAACACACCCATGCATGTGGTACCATTTTACCGCCCCATTAAATCTCGGGTCACGGATAACTCACCGTTCCATTATATCGCGGACACGGCTACCACCTCAACGTTCCATTAAATCGCGGACACGTATATTGGCCACCATGTTAATTCCACACAATGGGAATTAACAAATGCAACATGATATGTAAAGTATGTAACACTCAGCATACTATTAACATCAATCGACATATCATGCAACATCAACAATATCAAATATAACATGATCTGAATAGCATGTAATCACTCAGCA
Source organism: Vicia faba (assembly GCA_948472305.1). Lineage (NCBI taxonomy): Eukaryota > Viridiplantae > Streptophyta > Magnoliopsida > Fabales > Fabaceae > Vicia > Vicia faba. Next base: position 78,637,694 of record OX451741.1, read on the forward strand.
TACTATTAAACATCAATCATATCAAGTTATATCATAATTCATGCTTGATAACATCATCTAAAAGCATGACAATAAAATCCACATAGTGTTGGTATCATAACATACAATCGTTATTCGATACAAGCATCAATCAACACTAGGAAAATCAATAAACAACATATTCAAAATATGTCAAACACTGCACATCAAAGCAGGATCAATCCGTACATAACAGCATGCACAGAAAACATAGTTTAAAAACCAACACAGGAGGTTTAACACGGGTGCCCGTGTAAATCAACACTGCCCGTGTGGAAATGTGTCCAGAAAACGCATTATTTTGCCAATACAGGGGATCAACACGGCCCGTGTGGAAATGTGCCCAGAAAACACATTTTTTTGGCAACACAGTGAATCAACACGGGTGCCCGTGTGAAACAACACGGCCCGTGTTGATGAGCGCGGGTCAGATTTTTCCTGAACCTGCAGCAGCTCAGAACAGCAGCCAAACGTGAAAAATACCAGCCAAAACGCGCATTTCGGTACCTAACGACATCGATTTTGTATAACTCAAAACAACACATCAATTTCCTAATTACCAACAATCATCATAGTAACCTTAAAAGTGATTATTCGTCCTCTTGGGGAAATCTGATAACATCAAGGTCATCCCTAGAACACCTAAGGTAAATTCACGATCATACAGATATACTCCTAATCCACCATTTGGAACCTAAAATCGTTAATTGATTTCATAAAATTGGAAACCTGAACCTTTTCTAACAAGGTTCAATCCTAAGGGTATTGATCCCTAAGAACATCTAACAATTGGGGTTTCTCCCTACGATTATCCAAATCAACCGTACCTAAACCCATAAGCAAAAGTAAATCGAGTAGTAGCCCCCCTTACCTTATCAAATTGCAGCTTGAGTTCTTCGAGCGATGTTCTTCGTTCTTCGTACCATCAGAGCTCAGCTTCCCAAATATCCCAAATTCTGTGTTATCGTGAATAATGAGAAAAATAACTTGAGTCCCAAATGTATCCTTATTCCTTTTGCACCCCCCACTCTTTACTAACAACATCCAAGCCCAATAACTTAAAACCCAATATTTTCTTCAAATATTCCAAAATAAATAATTCTTTTTATTTTATTAATTCTAATAAAATAAATTCCCAATTAAATAAATCAAATAATTAAACTGGGGTGTTACAGGTGGTGTGTGATTTGTGTGTCGTTTCAGTTATTTTTGTCTTTTGTCATGTTATTGGTGAGCTAGCGTTTGTTTTTATTTTTATCCATTCATTCTTTCATGCCTTGATTAACAGTTAAAAATTGCGGGAAAAGTAAAAGTCTAAAGCTATTACAAAAGGCGCGGGTCCACATCGCCAAAATTTTCCAGAACCTGATTTGACAGAAAATAAAGAAAGAAATAAAATAAAGTACGAGAAAATTAATTACAAGGCTTTGGGAGAGATACATAAATATTAAACGAATAAAAATAAATATGCGAATTAAATTTAAATTAGAAACGAGGGCGTTGGACCCTTTTTGCAAAATTAAATTAAAGGATGGAATTAATTAATTAAAAAGAAAAGGAAATTGTTTTTTGGTATCTTTGTATTTTAGGATTTAAATGGGAAAAAGAATTAATTAAAATTTAACCTAATTCTAGTTGTTTTTAATTTATTAAGAAAAGATTGAATTTTTAACCTAAAATTAAACCTAATTATTTACATGCAATTTAATTACAAAAATAAATATTTAATATTTTAATTATTATGAAAGAAAAATAAAAAGGAATAAAAATTATCATGAACCCTAATTCTACCATTTTTTAGATTTTATTATGAAAATATTATAATTAACCCTAATTTAATAACTAAATGAATTAATACAATTTATTTATGAAAATACTAAAAATAAAAATATTTATTATTTTTCTTGTCTTTTCTGATTTTTTTTGATGTTTTTTATATATTATGAAAAAGTGAAATTAATTAATAAAACAATAATTTAAAAGAAAGTATAAATAATAAAAAATAAAGAAAGTAAAGAATTGCAAACCTAGGGGGTCTGCCCCTAATTTTGGAGGTGAAGCCCATCAATTTTGAGCCTAAATCAGCATGGCCTCGTTGACTTTTCCAGGCATCGTGTGGTGCATTGACTCAGGCTTATGGTACGCTTCAGATTATGGCCGTTTGATCGTCTCCATTGGGCACGTGGGCAGCTGGATTGGGAAGCGCATGGTACGTCCTAACGCTGAAACTGCACATGAACATCATATGAAAAATAATGTGAAAGGGGATGAGGACCTGGGGCTCGAACCCAGGTCCTGAATGTTACCAATCACTATGCTTGCCAACCGTTCCAGATGCTCACTTTGTACATTAAACAACACACAATAAATATAAAATAAATAATAGTTAGTGGAGCCTCCGCGCGCGAAAATTTGAACCAACCATCCATGCCTCACCACCTAAGCGTCTTCTTCTTTGTTCCCTGAAATATAAAATCATAAGCAACGGTTTTTTAACCGTTCCAGAAGGTACCATTCCAGAAAATAGCGATTAGGAATTCTTGTATCAGAAATTAGGCGCGACACATGGATTCTTTTCGTCCAGGCACGCTCGTTTTAATGGTCCAGGTCCCAAGTCTCAATTTTTCTTTGGATGGAAAGCCCCAATTTGCCAAGCCTGAAACCCTAAAATATGACAATGGTATATTTGCATATAGTGTATAAAAATGCAATTAATCCATATGGTTAGCTTCAGAATGCAATACTCAGTATGAATACACAAATAAAATGCCATGAAACTGTCTCAAAGTTAAAACACGAGTATGCATTTTTATGAGAAATAATTCGATTCTGTACAATGATCTAGGGCGTTAGAGTTGGTGTTTTCGATTGAGAATCCTTCCTTGAAGCTTCAGGAAGGTGATGGCACAAGTCTTTTGCCTTGAATCCTCTTCTAGCCTGGTTTTCAGATTTGAGATTTTTGCCAAAAATTTGAGTTTGATAATGGGGTTTTGCGCAGCTTTTTCTGGTTTTTTTCATTAGGTCTTGCTTGCTTGTATATGTAGGAATGATTAGGGTTAGAAAACTTGATCCAAATCTCTTGCATTCATGAATATGATATTTGATTTTTAAACATGATTTTCAAATCTTTTTCACATGCTTTTTGATACAAATCATGACCAATCCAATTGATTCTTTCCATATTTGGCTAGGCACGAAATCTTGAGGATATAACATGCATAAAAAGATTGAAAAACTTAGGTTAATTATTTTTCATGTATTTAATTGATTTAAATGAATTATTATTAATAAAAATTCAAATAAATAAATAAATAATGAATAAAAACTTCCCTTTGGGCCAAGTGGTCGTGCACATGCCTTGGATGATGAATTGTGGAAGAAAAATAGGCCCATTAGCAATTTTAGGTCATTTGAATCAATGTTGACTTTTCAAAATATCCAAAAATTTCCCAACTTCCATAAGGCATAACTTGCTCAATTTTTAAGCTTTTCTCATGTTCTTGGACATTTTGGAAAGGTCTTTGAGTCCTCTAACCAATGCCTTTGGTCCCATGTCATTTTGATTTACCAATCTCAAGTTATGGCCTTTGACTTAAAGTCCCTTTTTGTTGACTTTTGAAAATGACCTATAATGTTGAAATTGATAACTTTTTGTGAGATCATTACTTGGACTTGAAGTATGAAGATGAGTTGTAGGAAATGTCTTTCTCTTCAAAATGAGCTTTGGATGGAATTTTTCTGATAATCCATGTGAAAGTTATGCCCTGGTCAATTTACAGTTGACTTTTTCAATTGTCCAAATAAAGAAACTTTTGCATCTTGATGATTTTTGAGCCAAGCTTTGAGAATCATGATCAAGCATTGATCAAATGATGTTTGAGGCTTAAAAATGATATGTTGACCAAAAATTTGAACTTTTGACTGTCAAATGACCATTTTGTCCCTATAGTTGACTGTAGTGCAATTAGGGTTTTTGACTGTGCAATTTTGTGCTGAAAGTCTTGAAACTTGATATGAGGATGCTTGACCATGTTTGTAGGCATGTGGGACTGGATTGGGCCTTTGGAAACTTCATTTTCTTGATCAGAAGCAAAACCCTAATTTTGACTGTTTAGGAGACCCTTGAACTGTGCAACCCTTGGGGAATTTTGAAGCATGATTTGGCAAATCTTGGAGAATATGGGAGGGCAAATTTTGGGGTACAACAGTTGCCCCTGTTCAATCTTCTTAGACCTGAGGATGCAGATTGGCTGACGTGCCTTTCGTAATCCGAGGGTAGAAGATGATTGAACACTAGAGTGCCCAGAAATTTGCGCTCACATAATAGCAGTGTGATGATGGAATGGGCTTATAGATGCCATTTAGAGATTGATGAATAGGACGATGGGCTTATAGATGCCATCTGGATGTTGATCGCATAAGAGATTCCTTAGCGAGATCCTGCATACCTGCAAAAGAAACAAGAGTACCTGACACGTTGCAAGAACTGGTTTTCAGATGCTTGGTATAGATGTGTCCTGACTGATTACAGGAGCTGGATCTGGAGCTTCAAACGGCGATGAATGAACCAGGGATGGTTACTACCTCAGCATGAACGGTAAGATAACCTTGGGTGACTTTAACCTCAACAACGCTCGTTGAGAAAATCTTGGTGGGAATTACCATCTTTGCAGTATCGGGAAGAGAACCATAGGCAATCATAATCTGAAAGCGGACGTTTGGGAAAAACCTGGAATGGAATTATCATCTCCGCACCGCTGGGGAGAGAACCATAGGAAATTATAATCTGAAAGGGAATTACATCTCACGCACTGTCGGGGAGAGAACCATAGGAAATTATAACCTGAAAGGGAATTACATCTCACGCACCGTCGGGGAGAGAACCATAGGAAATTATAACCTGAAAGGGAATTACATCTCACGCACCGTCGGGGAGAGAACCATAGGAAATTATAACCTGAAAGGGAATTACATCTCACGCACCGTCGGGGAGAGAACCATAGGAAATTATAACCTGAAAGGGAATTACATCTCACGCACCATCGGGGAGAGAACCATAGGAAATTATAACCTGAAAGGGAATTACATCTCACGCACCGTCGAGGAGAGAACCACAGGAAATTATATCTTGAAAGGGAATTACATCTCACGCACCGTCGGGGAGAGAACCAAAGGAAATTATAATCTAAAATGGGATTATCACCTCACGCATCGTCGGGGAGGGAACCATAGGAAATTATAACCTGAAATGGAATTATCACCTCACGCACCGTCGGGGAGGGAACCATAGGAAATTATAACCTGAAATGGAATTATCAACTCACGCACCGTCGGGGAGGGAACCATAGGAAATTATAATCTCAAAAGGAATTATCGCCTCACGCACCGTCGGGGAGGGAACCATAGGAAATTATAATCTCAAAAGGAATTATCACCTCACGCACCGTCGGGGAGGGAACCATAGGAAATTATAACCTGAAATGGAATTATCACCTCACGCACCGTCGGGGAGGGAACCATAGGAAATTATAATCTCAAAAGGAATTATCGCCTCACGCACCGTCGGGGAGGGAACCATAGGAAATTATAATCTCAAAAGGAATTATCACCTCACGCACCGTCGGGGAGGGAACCATAGGAAATTATAATCTGATAACTTCTACTGAGTCTTCATCAGAAAAATCTGTTGGGAGTCGATTTAATTGGACTAGAGAAGGTCTTGGACTAGATAAGAAATCTTTGGAGTCGATTAACTGAACCGGTCTAGGTCTTGAAATATGATGAAGAATTTAGCTGAATCTTTCCTGAAAGGTAAAGGTCAGTCATATGCAATGCATGATATGGATCAAGTAATGATGCTCTCAACATAAATGAGATTTGTATGATATGATGCGTCTATGCATGCTATAATGATGTATGTGATGTTTTATGTATGCTTTCGTCTAGGAAAGTAAATCCTTGACGGGTGCCGGGAAGTCATATCCTGGGCTGATGTTGAAGAATAGATTTTGCTTCCGCTGGGGATGATAACTGCAAGAATACCGGTAGGAGAAGATGACTCCGTTGAGGAATAAACTCGGCAAATGGAATATTCTGCAGGGAGAAAAGTACTCTAGCGACCATGCTGGGGAGCGATACTCTGTGGGGAGAGAGATACTTTGCTGGAGTTGTCAGTAGTAACTTGTTGGGGATATCTTTGTTGTACTGGAAGTGTTGATAGACTTCGTTGGGGATAAGAAAGAACTGTGTTGACGACGCCCTTTCCGTGGCTTTTGGCTGAGGATAACCCAGTTATATCCTGTTAAGGAAATAACTCTTTAAATAAAGCCGGGCGACGCGTTCGTGCTCTGCGAGGATAAGCTTCCAGAATTTACTGGGGATAAGCTTACTGTTTGGGGAGATGAATTCCAACTTTCCTGGGGAAGTTTTGATATGCTGGGGAAGTGATTCCTTTGAATGTTGATAGACCACCGGGGAACAATCTTTAGGTCAAGACTGTCGGGGATGCTTGTTATGAATGTGTATATGGCTGCTGGGGAATGTTGAGGTCTGCTGGAGGATACTCAGCTTCCTTAAGACTGATAACTTTGCTTGGAGAAGAATGCACTGACTTGCTGACTTACTCTCTGGGGAATTAAGGTGTACTGGTCGTTCTTTAGCTGAACCTACCTTGGTACCTTGGAGGACAGAACAATTAGATTGTGTAGACAACTCTTTATTGCCCCTGTTTCTGATATGGGAGAGGAGGACCTGTGAGGCGCTGATAGTTGTTGATGGACAAACCTTCTTCTGGTAGGCAGGTGACAGGATGGCAGGACATAGTCGTACGCTTTAATCCCTAACTTTTGCCTGGACCGCCCTTTTGGGTTTTCAGTCCACCGGGATACCCATTTTTGCCCAAGCCGCCCTTTCAGGTTTTCGACTTGCCGGGTGTACAGATATTTTCATTTCATCCCTTATTTTTGCCCGAACCCTTTTGGTTCGCCGGGAAGCCCTTATTTTTGCCTAGGCATGTCAACCTAGCGGGTTTTTGATTTTGCGTAGTATCTTTTCGACTATGTCCATGTTCTCAGAATGTTAGGGAATTGCCCCTGTTTAGAAGTGTTTTTGTCGTGCCACCAGAAGATGTTTAATCAGGCAAGATTCATTGTTGGAATGCCCCAAGTGACTCAGGCGGAGATTTGCCCCAGGCTATTTGGCCTTTGAGAGATTCTCTGAATCTTGATTGGACTGCCCCAGATGATTTGGACCATGATCATGTCATGCCCCTTGATTGGAAGTACTTTCGTTCATTAGGTATTCGTCGTGCGAATTTCCCTGCTGTTCAAACAAAAGGTCATATGTAAACAAAGTTATGTCAAAAATGCAAAGCCTATGTCTGTCTTGAAGATTTTGAAAATGCTTTCTTTTTCATAAAATAAATGAATGTTTGTAAAACGTGATGTCAACTCGTTATTTACCATAGGCCTTAAGGAGTCAGGATACCTTTCGTAACAGTATGCTTTCGAACTAACCCATGCTTCAGCTAGGACTTTTAAGGGTTATAACGTGGCCTGGTTCACGGTTTAAGAAACAAAGGATAAAGGCTCAAATTATTTGTACCCACCCGCTCTTCGTGATGTTCTTCAAACCTAAACTCAGTTGATCATATGTTAGACCTTGTTTGAGTCTTTGCTCTGATTTTCCGGTGATGATTCGGATGTTGATTTGAATAGGCAGTCATTCTTTTTGGTTGAGGGTTTGTATGACCTCTTTCTTTTTTTTGATTTTTGTTGTTATCCCTTTCTTTTTTTGCCTGAACTGTTTCCTTTTTTGGAATTACAGTCAGCGGGATGCCCCAGTTTGTAAGTCTCCTTCGTGGGTTTTGACTTAATGGGCTTTTTAATTTTGGTAATGACTTCCTTTCTTTATTGATTATTCGGAACCATCACTGTCTTTCTTCGTTTTGTAAAGATCTCTTCGGTGCCATTCGTCATGCACTTGGATCAACTGAGAGACTACCCTGTCCCAGGTTATGATTAAGGGTTTTAATTTTTGAAAAGAAAAACTCCTACTTCTTTGGCTCAGAGGGGTTGACGAGGGATTATCTTCCTTATAACTCCAGTGTTTAGGATTTGAAACAATGCATGTACCTCATCAGCGGGGTCTGTTTAAAAGCATATTGTAGATTGTGGTATCGTTTTCGTCATCCTCCCTCAAGAGGCTTAGAATTATTAATCGAGAGTTGACATCAGAAAAAATATGAAAATAATTTGTGTATAGTGAATACGAATATATTGCTTCAAAACAGACATATGCGATACATTAATGGAATAACAATGTTTAACATGAATAAATGTTTGAACAATCAAAGCACAACACAACTTGAACATTCGAATGAACAAAAGTTTCCTAGTCTCAGAGCTTGTCACTTCAAAAGGTGAGCCTTGGAGGGATGGTAGAAAAATTCAGCCTGACCATCTTGTGTGAACTCCAGTGCCCCTTCATCAATCAGGTCCTGGATCTTGTTTTTCAAAGCCCAACAATCCTCTGTACCATGTCCCGGGCTATCAGAATGATAAGCGCAGCGAGCGTTGGGGTTATACTTTGGTGACGTTGTATTTTGAAACTTCGGAGCCTCTTTTAGAGTTACCAGCTTGGTCTCCAGCAACTGTGGCAATATCTGGGATAAGGTCATGCTGAGCCGAGTGAACTGCCTTCTCTCGCTCTTTTGTTGGTTGAGATGTTGAATTTGTGACACTGGAGCCGTTCGGGGATTTCTCTCCTTGCCTCTTTGTCTCAAAGATGGTCGAACGATGACTGGCTTTTTACCCTTAGACTTTTGCCCCAGTTGGTTACCCTGAAGTAGTTGGTTGACGAGAACCCAGAGCTCGTCTTGTCTTTGAGCTATCCCTTGAGTGGCAGTCACCTGCCCCAGCATCTGGACCTTCAATGCATCCACCTCGGCTTGTAGGTGTTTCAGCCTTTCACCCTCAACACTGTTTCTAACAAAGGTCTCCATGAGAAGTGTCCTTAGCTCCTCCTGCCCCTTGGATAGATTCAGGAGGATTTCCCCGAACCGAGTCTCTTGAGCAAGACAGTCCTGGTTATCTGGTTGGAAGGCCATTGCTGAAATAAACAGCGAGAAAGGTAAGTGACCTGCAACAAGGATACCTGTTATGCGATGATATGTATGATATGCATGCAATGTTTTCAAGGACCTCGCGGGGTAAACGAGAAAAATTGTTAGCATTGGAATTTAGCTTTGATTGAAGGGAACCCATGCTGTTGGGGATTCTTCTTTAAGGGTCAAAGGCTCACCATATCGAGTGGGTCATAGCCCATGACAACCTTGGCTCGGGGAACCTTCTTCAAGTGTCAAAACTCACCATATCCAGTGGGTCATAGCCTCTGACAACTTTGGCTAGAGGAAAATAAATCCTCTTTGCCCCTTGCTAGATGTTTGATTCATCATGACCTGCATCACAAGCCCTTTAGATCCTTGAAATGGGTTAGGATGTATGTAATGGTATGATGTTATGTTATGCATGGGGTAATGTGAGTAACCCTGTTACGAGTCCCAATTAAGGGCTATAAGCAAAACCTGCAAGAAATTCAATACACTTTGTTATGAGTCCCAATTAAGGACTATAAACAAAACCTGCAAGCAACTTAGTAAACCCTGTTATGAGTCCCAATTGAGGACTATAAACAAAACCTGCAAGAAAACTCAAGCGTCAGTTAGCAAGCATGCAAGTAGTCAAGTTGGAAGGCACACAAGTCACATAAGGCAAGCCCTTAAAGTTTAGGCCAACATGAGGTCTAGGTATTACCCTCTTTCAGTTTGTTGGTTCATACCTGTCCTATCAAAGTAACCGGGTTCTTAGAGGATCCCAATATCATTGACTACCCTCAATCGGTCATAACTCCAGCATCGCAATCTTTTCTTGCGGCCAGAACCATCACGAGAGTTTAGCCTCAATGGGCGTAGCATACTGCCACAATTCTAAAGGCCAAGTTGTGTCAATTAAGGTTCTAAGGTTGTTGGTGCTTAATGACTCCTTAGAAGACCCATATTCTCCTCGTTGCGACACAAGGGATATCGGTACAGACCAAGGTGCCACACCAATGTAGCCACTGTTTCACCCGTGTCGGTCTACGCCGGACAGGTCCCTCACAGCTTATGCTACCTAAACAGGGTATCCCCAGATCCGGGTTAGGATCTATGTAACTCCCATGCCACCCACAATAGTAAAGCAAGCAAATCAATACAATTGAAAACACAGTTATGAACTAGCCCTAAGGTACACCTCACTTTAAGAATGTCCCCAGCAGAGTCGCCAGTTCTGTGATCGGTGGATCTGGAACTGACTGTTTAACGCTGGTTCGCGAAATGTCGCGGAAGCAAGAGTCGCCACCGTCTTTTATTTTCTCCAAATGGAAAGGACAAAAGCACAGAAAAATTTCTTAAAGAGATTGCTCTCGGTTCGGGAGGTAGATTATAGAAAGGGAAGGTGTTAGCACCCTTTCTATCCATGGTTATCCATGGGCTCTTAGATACTTGCTCATTTGTGTTTTCAAAAATGTTTGTTTGCTTTTCAACTGTGGGTTTTAAAAAGTTTCTTTGAAAATTTCAGTTCGTCTCTTGTATCAGTCCTCAAGAGTGTTTGAAAAATTGCTTTCGAAAGCTTTTTGAAAAGGTGTCGGTGTGAAAAGTATTTTTGAATTTGTTTTGAAATTAGAGCAAGTATCTACGAGAACCTACCTACCCTAAGGAATTCGTCTGTGTAGATGTCCTTTAAAGTAGTGCCATCCCACCATTGAGAGGTAGGTAGCACCACCGTTGGAGGTGTTCGGGTCAATTCGAGGTTCGGGACATGGTGATCACCAGAGCAATGGGAAGACACCTTAGAAGCTACCCTCATGCCAGGTTCCCGGATCATGAGGACTTACTAAGACATCCTCTACTCGACGATCACCTTTCGAGGCAAGGCAACAGTGAGGCGTACCCTAGGGGTGGTGTGTGCGATTTGTGTGTCGTTTTCATTTGCATTTATCTTGTCATGTTATTGGTGTTCTACGCTTGTTTTTATTTTTGTCCATACATTCTTTCATGCCTTGATTTAACAGTTTAAAAACGCGAGAAAAATAAAATTCTAAGCTATTACAAAAGGCGCGGGTCCACATCGCCAAAATTTAACCAGGACCCGATTTGACAGAAAAAATAAAGAAAGTAAATAAAGAATTAAAAGTGCGAGCAATTATTTACAAGGCTTTGGGAGAGATACATAAATATTATAAAGAAATAAAATAAATATGCGCATAAGAATTAAATCGAAACGAGGGCGTTGGACCCTTTTTGAAAAATTAAAATTATATGGAATTAATTAATTTTAAAAAAAGAAAAGAACTTGTTTTTGGTATTTTTTAGTATTTTAGGATTTAACATGAAAAAAGAATTAATTAAAATAAATACTAACCCTAATTCTAATGGCTTTTAATTTATTAAGAAAACATTGAATTTTAACCTAAATTAACCCTAATTTTTATATACAAATTTAATTATGAAAATAAATAAAATAAATAATATTATTTATGAAAGAAAAATAAAAAGGATGAAAAATTATTAATTAAACCTAATTCTATGTTTTTTAGATTTTATTATGAAAAGAATTAAAATTACAACCTAATTTAAAACTAAATAATTATATACAATTTATTTATGGAAAATATTAAAACAAAAATATTTATTATATTTTTCCTCTTTTCTGATTTTTTTGATTTTTAGGTGTTTTTGATATTTTGTGAAAATAATAAATTAATTAAACAAATAATAATTAAAAGCAAATAGAAAATAAGAATAAAAAATATTATGGCAAACCTAGGGGGGTTGTAGTCCCCAACATGGAGGTTAAGTCCAAGAATTCTGGCCCATTTAGCATGGCCTTGTTGACTTTTGCTGGACGCGTGTGATGCATGGACTAGGGTGCATTGTGTTCCTTAGATCTGAGCCTTTGATTTGATCTCCCTGGCTTTGTGAATGGTTTGATTTTGAGAGCGCATGATGTGCCTTGATGTTGATCCTGCACGTGAATTTTTACTGAAAAACAATATGGGAATATGGAAGACCTGGGGCTCGAACCCAGGTCATATACTTTACCAATAACTACGCTTGCCACTGGATCAACTCACACGCGTGTTAACATATAATAACGAACAAATAATATAAAAGAAAACAAATGTATTAGTGGACTTTGCGCGCGAGTTTTCAAACCAGCCAATCGTTGGCAGCCACGATATCATCTTCTTCATTATTCCTGAAACACAAACACATTAGGCAACGTTTTTCATGGTGTTCTCTTATGCATGTTTTGGAAAAATAGCGATTAGCCCTAGGACACTCATAAATTGAGCACGAGGGTGGGTTTAAGATCGTCTGAGTATGCTGAAGTGAATGGCCTAATTCATATGCTCCAATTTTTCCTTGTTTTAAAGTCCCTAATTTGGAATCCTGTAAACCCTAAAAATTGACAATGGCGAAATCGTATATAGCTTGCAAAAATTCAATCAAACACATGGGTTAGCTTCAGAATTGCATAAGGAGTATGAATCAATGAACAAAATGTCATGAGGATGCCTGTAAATCAAAACACGAATATGCATTTTTCATGAAATATTTTAAGTTCTGTATACCGATTCTTGAGGTTTTGATGAATGTTTTTGATTGGGAATCGTTCAGTGAAGCTTCAGCAAGCTAATGAAACAAAAATCGTGCCTTGAATCGCCCTAGAATGTGGTTTTCAGAATTGAGTTTCTTGCAAAAAATTTCAAGTTTGATAATGGGGTTTTGCGCAGCTTTTTTGGTCCTTGGCATTAGGTTTTTGTTCTCTACTTATGTAAGAATCAATTAGGTCAACAATTCTGATCAAAATCTCTTTCATTGATGGTTTTGAAGATTTGATTTTCAAGCATTGTTTTTTCAATCTTTTTCATGCAATTTTGTACCAATCATGATCCAATCAATCCAAATCTTTCCATATTGAATTATGCACGAATTATTGAGTAGATTACATGTGCAAAAAGATTTGATAGGTTAAGTTAAGTATTTTTCATATATTTAATTGATTTAAATGAATTATTATTAATAAAAATTCAAATAAATAAATAAAAAATGAATAAAAACTTCCCTTTGGGCCAAGTGGTCGTGCACATGCTTGGGATGATGAATTGTGGAAGAAAAATGGGCCCATTAGCAATTTTAGGTCATTTGAATCAATGTTGACTTTTCAAAATGTCCAAAAATTTCCCAACTTCCACAAGGCATAACTTGCTCAATTTTTAAGCTTTTCTCATGTTCTTGGACATTTTGAAAAGGTCTTTGAGTCCTCTAACCAATTTCTTTTGTCCCATGTCATTTTGATTTACCAATCTCAAGTTATGGCCTTTGACTTAAAGTCCCTTTTTGTTGACTTTTGAAAATGACCTATAATGTTGAAATTGATAACTTTTTGTGAGAGCATTTCTTGGACTTGAAGTATGAAGATGAGTTGTAGAAAATGTCTTTCTCTTCAAAATGAGCTTTGGATGGAATTTTTCTGATAATCCATGTGAAAGTTATGCCCTGGTCAATTTACAGTTGACTTTTTCAACTGTCCAAATAAGGAAACTTTTGCATCTTGATGATTTTTTTAGCCAAGCTTTGAGAATCATGATCAAGCATTGATCAAATTATGTTTGAGGCTTCAAAATGATATGTTGACCAAAAATTTGAACTTTTGACTGTCAAATGACCATTTTGCCCCTACAGTTGACTGTAGTGCAATTAGGGTTTTTGACTGTGCAATTTTGTGCTGAAAGTCTTGAAACTTGATATGAGAATGCTTGACCATGTTTGTAGGCATGTGGGACTTGATTGGGCCTTTGGAAACTTCATTTTCTTGATCAGAAGCAAAACCCTAATTTTGACTGTTTAGGAGACCCTTGAACTGTGCAACCCTTGGGGAATTTTGAAGCATGATTTGGCAAATCTTGGAGAATATGGGAGGGCAAATTTTGGGGTACAACAGTTGCCCCTGTTCAATCTTCTTAGACCTGAGGATGCAGATTGGCTGACGTGCCTTTCGTAATCCGAGGGTAGAAGATGATTGAACACTAGATTGCCCAGAAATTTGCGCTCACATAATAGCAGTGTGATGATGGAATGGGCTTATATATGCCATTTAGAGATTGATGAATAGGACGATGGGCTTATAGATGCCATCTGGATGTTGATCGCATAAGAGATTCCTTAGCGAGATCCTACATACCTGCAAAAGAAACAAGAGTACCTGACACGTTGCAAGAACTGGTTTTCAGATGCTTGGTATAGATGTGTCCTGACTGGTTACAGGAGCTGGATCTGGAGATTCAAACGGCGATGAATGAACCAGGGATGGTTACTACCTCAGCATGAACGGTAAGATAACCTTGGGTGACTTTAACCTCAACAACGCTCGTTGAGAAAATCTTGGTGGGAATTACCATCTTTGCAGTATCGAGAAGAGAACCATAGGCAATCATAATCTGAAAGCGGGCGTTTGGGAAAAACCTGGAATGGAATTATCATCTCCGCACCGCTGGGGAGAGAACCATAGGAAATTATAATCTGAAAGGGAATTACATCTCACGCACCGTCGGGGAGAGAACCATAGGAAATTATAACCTGAAAGGGAATTACATCTCACGCACCATCGGGGAGAGAACCATAGGAAATTATAACCTGAAAGGGAATTACATCTCACGCACCGTCGGGGAGAGAACCATAGGAAATTATAACCTGAAAGGGAATTACATCTCACGCACCGTCGGGGAGAGAACCATAGGAAATTATAACTTGAAAGGGAATTACATCTCACGCACCGTCGGGGAGAGAACCATAGGAAATTATAACCTGAAAGGGAATTACATCTCACGCACCGTCGGGGAGAGAACCACAGGAAATTATATCTTGAAAGGGAATTACATCTCACGCACCGTCGGGGAGAGAACCAAAGGAAATTATAATCTAAAATGGGATTATCACCTCACGCACCGTCGGGGAGGGAACCATAGGAAATTATAACCTGAAATGGAATTATCACCTCACGCACCGTCGGGGAGGGAACCATAGGAAATTATAACCTGAAATGGAATTATCACCTCACGCACCGTCGGGGAGGGAACCATAGGAAATTATAATCTCAAAAGGAATTATCGCCTCACGCACCGTCGGGGAGGGAACCATAGGAAATTATAATCTCAAAAGGAATTATCACCTCACGCACCGTCGGGGAGGGAACCATAGGAAATTATAACCTGAAATGGAATTATCACCTCACGCACCGTCGGGGAGGGAACCATAGGAAATTATAATCTCAAAAGGAATTATCGCCTCACGCACCGTCGGGGAGGGAACCATAGGAAATTATAATCTCAAAAGGAATTATCACCTCACGCACCGTCGGGGAGGGAACCATAGGAAATTATAATCTGATAACTTCTACTGAGTCTTCATCAGAAAAATCTGTTGGGAGTCGATTTAACTGGACTAGAGAAGGTCTTGGACTAGATAAGAAATCTTTGGAGTCGATTAACTGAATCGGTCTAGGTCTTGAAATATGATGAAGAATTTAGTTGAATTTTTCCTGAAAGGTAAAGGTCAGTCATATGCAATGCATGATATGGATCAAGCAATGATGTTCTCAACATAAATGAGATTTGTATGATATGATGCGTCTATGCATGCTATAATGATGTATGTGATGTTTTATGTATGCTTTCGTCTAGGAAAGTAAATCCTTGACGGGTGCCGGGAAGTCATATCCTGGGCTGATGTTGAAGAATAGATTTTGCTTCCGCTGGGGATGATAACTGCAAGAATACCCGTAGGAGAAGATGACTCCGTTGAGGAATAAACTCGGCAAATGGAATATTCTGCGGGGAGAAAAGTACTCTAGCGACCATGCTGGGGAGCGATACTCTGTGGGGAGAGAGATACTTTGCTGGAGTTGTCAGTAGTAACTTGTTAGGGATATCTTTGATGTACTGGAAGTGTTGATAGACTTCGCTGGGGATAAGAAAGAACTGTGTTGACGACGCCCTTTCTGTGGCTTTTGGCTGAGGATAACCCAGTTATATCATGTTAAGGAAATAACTCTTTAAATAAAGCCGGGCGACGCGTTCGTGCTCTGCGAGGATAAGCTTCCAGAATTTACTGGGGATAAGCTTACTGTTTGGGGAGATGAATTCCAACTTTCCTGGGGAAGTTTTGATATGCTGGGGAAGTGATTCCTTTGAATGTTGATAGACCACCGGGGAACAATCTTTAGGTCAAGACTGCCGGGGATGCTTGTTATGAATGTGTATATGGCTGCTGGGGAATGTTGAGGTCTGCTGGAGGATACTCAGCTTCCTTAAGACTGATAACTTTGCTTGGAGAAGAATGCACTGACTTGCTGACTTACTCTTTGGGGAATTAAGGTGTACTGGTCGTTCTTTAGCTGAACCTACCTTGGTACCTTGGAGGACAGAACAATTAGATTGTGTAGACAACTCTTTATTGCCCCTGTTTCTGATATGGGAGAGGAGGACCTGTGAGGCGCTGATAGTTGTTGATGGACAAACCTTCTTCTGGTAGGCAGGTGACAGGATGGCAGGACATAGTCGTACGCTTTCATCCCTAACTTTTGCCTGGACCGCCCTTTTGGGTTTTCAATCCACCGGGATACCCATTTTTGCCCAAGCCGCCCTTTCAGGTTTTTGACTTGCCGGGTGTACAGATATTTTCATTTCATCCCTTATTTTTTCCCGAACCCTTTTGGTTCGCCGGGAAGCCCTTATTTTTGCCTAGGCATGTCAACCTAGCGGGTTTTTGATTTTGCGTAGTATCTTTTCGACTATGTCCATGTTCTCAGAATGTTAGGGAATTGCCCCTGTTTAGAAGTGTTTTTGTCGTGCCACCAGAAGATGTTTAATCAGGCAAGATTCATTGTTGGAATGCCCCAAGTGACTCAGGCGGAGATTTGCCCCAGGCTATTTGGCCTTTGAGAGATTCTCTGAATCTTGATTGGACTGCCCTAGATGATTTGGACCATGATCATGTCATGCCCCTTGATTGGAAGTACTTTCGTTCATTAGGCATTCGTCGTGCGAATTTCCATGCTGTTCAAACAAAAGGTCATATGTAAACAAAGTTATGTCAAAAATGCAAAGCCTATGTCTGTCTTGAAGATTTTGAAAATGCTTTCTTTTTCATAAAACAAATGAATGTTTGTAAAACGTGATGTCAACTCGTTATTTACCATAGGCCTTAAGGAGTCAGGATACCTTTCATAACAGTATGCTTTCGAACTAACCCATGCTTCAGCTAGGACTTTTAAGGGTTATAACGTGGCCTGGTTCACGGTTTAAGAAACAAAGGATAAAGGCTCAAATTATTTGTACCCACCCGCTCTTCGTGATGTTCTTCAAACCTAAACTCAGTTGATCATACGTTAGACCTTGTTTGAGTCTTTGCTCTGATTTTCCGGTGATGATTCGGATGTTGATTTGAATAGGCAGTCATTCTTTTTGGTTGAGGGTTTGTATGACCTCTTTCTTTTTTTTTATTTTTGTTGTTATCCCTTTCTTTTTTTGCCTGAACTGTTTCCTTTTTTGGAATTACAGTCAGCGGGATGCCCCAGTTTGTAAGTCTCCTTCGTGGGTATTGACTTAATGGGCTTTTTAATTTTTGTAATGACTGCCTTTCTTTATTGATTATTCGGAACCATCACTGTCTTTCTTTGTTTTGTAAAGATCTCTTCGGTGCCATTCGTCATGCACTTGGATCAACTGAGAGACTACCCTGTCCCAGGTTATGATTAAGGGTTTTAATTTTTGAAAAGAAAAACTCCTACTTCTTTGGCTCAGAGGGGTTGACGAGGGATTATCTTCCTTATAACTCCAGTGTTTAGGATTTGAAACAATGCATGTACCTCATCAGCGGGGTCTGTTTAAAAGCATACTGTAGATTGTGGTATCGTTTTCGTCATCCTCCCTCAAGAGGCTTAGAATTATTAATCGAGAGTTGACATCAGAAAAAATATGAAAATAATTTGTGTATAGTGAATACGAATATATTGCTTCAAAATAGACATATGCGATACATTAATGGAATAACAATGTTTAACATGAATAAATGTTTGAATAATCAAAGCACAACACAACTTGAACATTCGAATGAACAAAAGTTTCCTAGTCTCAGAGCTTGTCACTTCAAAAGGTGAGCCTTGGAGGGATGGTAGAAAAATTCAGCCTGACCATCTTGTGTGAACTCCAGTGCCCCTTCATCAATCAGGTCCTGGATCTTGTTTTTCAAAGCCCAACAATCCTCTGTACCATGTCCCGGGCTATCAGAATGATAAGCGCAGCGAGCGTTGGGGTTATACTTTGGTGACGTTGTATTTTGAAACTTCGGAGCCTCTTTTAGAGTTACCAGCTTGGTCTCCAGCAACTGTGGCAATATCTGGGATAAGGTCAGGCTGAGCCGAGTGAACTTCCTTCTCTCGCTCTTTTGTTGGTTGAGATGTTGAATTTGTGACACTGGAGCCGTTCGGGGATTTCTCTCCTTGCCTCTTTGTCTCAAAGATGGTCGAACGATGACTGGCTTTTTACCCTTAGACTTTTGCCCCAGTTGGTTACCCTGAAGCAGTTGGTTGACGAGAACCCAGAGCTCGTCTTGTCTTTGAGCTATCCCTTGAATGGCAGTCACCTGCCCCAGCATCTGGACCTTCAATGCATCCACCTCGGCTTGTAGGTGTTTCAGCCTTTCACCCTCAGCACTGTTTCTAACAAAGGTCTCCATGAGAAGTGTCCTTAGCTCCTCCTGCCCCTTGGATAGATTCAGGAGGATTTCCCCGAACCGAGTCTCTTGAGAAAGACAGTCCTGGTTATCTGGTTGGAAGGCCATTGCTGAAATAAACAGCGAGAAAGGTAAGTGACCTGCAACAAGGATACCTGTTATGCGATGATATGTATGATATGCATGCAATGTTTTCAAGGACCTCGCGGGGTAAACGAGAAAAAATGTTAGCATTGGAATTTATCTTTGATTGAAGGGAACCCATGCTGTTGGGGATTCTTCTTTAAGGGTCAAAGGCTCACCATATCGAGTGGGTCATAGCCCCTGACAACCTTGGCTCGGGGAACCTTCTTCAAGTGTCAAAACTCACCATATCCAGTGGGTCATAGCCTCTGACAACTTTGGCTAGAGGAAAATAAATCCTCTTTGCCCCTTGCTAGATGTTTGATTCATCATGACCTGCATCACAAGCCCTTGAGATCCTTGAAATGGGTTAGGATGTATGCAATGGTATGATGTTATGTTATGCATGGGGTAATGTGAGTAACCCTGTTACGAGTCCCAATTAAGGGCTATAAGCAAAACCTGCAAGAAATTCAATACACTTTGTTATGAGTCCCAATTAAGGACTATAAACAAAACCTGCAAGCAACTTAGTAAACCCTGTTATGAGTCCCAATTGAGGACTATAAACAAAACCTGCAAGAAAACTCAAGCGTCAGTTAGCAAGCATGCAAGTAGTCAAGTTGGAAGGCACACAAGTCACATAAGGCAAGCCCTTAAAGTTTAGGCTCGCATGAGGTCTAGGTATTACCCTCTTTCAGTTTGTTGGTTCATACCTGTCCTATCAAAGTAACCGGGTTCTTAGAGGATCCCAATATCATTGACTACCCTCAATCGATCATAACTCCAGCATCGCAATCTTTTCTTGCGGCCAGAACCATCACGAGAGTTTAGCCTCAATGGGCGTAGCATACTGCCACAATTCTAAAGGCCAAGTTGTGTCAATTAAGGTTCTAAGGTTGTTGGTGCTTAATGACTCCTTAGAAGACCCATATTCTCCTCGTTGCGACACAAGGGATATCGGTACAGACCAAGGTGCCACACCAACGTAGCCAATGTTTCACCCGTGTCGGTCTACGCCGGACAGGTCCCTCACAGCTTATGCTACCTAAACAGGGTATCCCCAGATCCGGGTTAGGATCTATGTAACTCCCATGCCACCCACAATAGTAAAGCAAGCAAATCAATACAATTGAAAACACAGTTATGAACTAGCCCTAAGGTACACCTCACTTTAAGAATGTCCCCAGCAGAGTCGCCAGTTCTGTGATCGGTGGATCTGGAACTGACTGTTTAACGCTGGTTCGCGAAATGTCGCGGAAGCAAGAGTCGCCACCGTCTTTTATTTTCTCCAAATGGAAAGGACAAAAGCACAGAAAAATTTCTTAAAGAGATTGCTCTCGGTTCGGGAGGTAGATTATAGAAAGGGAAGGTGTTAGCACCCTTTCTATCCATGGTTATCCATGGGCTCTTAGATACTTGCTCATTTGTGTTTTCAAAAATGTTTGTTTGCTTTTCAACTGTGGGTTTTAAAAAGTTTCTTTGAAAATTTCAGTTCGTCTCTTGTATCAGTCCTCAAGAGTGTTTGAAAAATTGCTTTCGAAAGCTTTTTGAAAAGGTGTCGGTGTGAAAAGTATTTTTGAATTTGTTTTGAAATTAGAGCAAGTATCTACGAGAACCTACCTACCCTAAGGAATTCGTCTGTGTAGATGTCCTTTAAAGTAGTGCCATCCCACCATTGAGAGGTAGGTAGCACCACCGTTGGAGGTGTTCGGGTCAATTCGAGGTTCGGGACATGGTGATCACCAGAGCAATGGGAAGACACCTTAGAAGCTACCCTCATGCCAGGTTCCCGGATCATGAGGACTTACTAAGACATCCTCTACTCGACGATCACCTTTCGAGGCAAGGCAACAGTGAGGCGTACCCTAGGGGTGGTGTGTGCGATTTGTGTGTCGTTTTCATTTGCATTTATCTTGTCATGTTATTGGTGTTCTACGCTTGTTTTTATTTTTGTCCATACATTCTTTCATGCCTTGATTTAACAGTTTAAAAACGCGAGAAAAATAAAATTCTAAGCTATTACAAAAGGCGCGGGTCCACATCGCCAAAATTTAACCAGGACCCGATTTGACAGAAAAAATAAAGAAAGTAAATAAAGAATTAAAAGTGCGAGCAATTATTTACAAGGCTTTGGGAGAGATACATAAATATTATAAAGAAATAAAATAAATATGCGCATAAGAATTAAATCGAAACGAGGGCGTTGGACCCTTTTTGCAAAATTAAAATTATATGGAATTAATTAATTTTAAAAAAAGAAAAGAACTTGTTTTTGGTATTTTTTAGTATTTTAGGATTTAACATGAAAAAAGAATTAATTAAAATAAATACTAACCCTAATTCTAATGGCTTTTAATTTATTAAGAAAACATTGAATTTTAACCTAAATTAACCCTAATTTTTATATACAAATTTAATTATAAAAATAAATAAAATAAATAATATTATTTATGAAAGAAAAATAAAAAGGATGAAAAATTATTAATTAAACCTAATTCTATGTTTTTTAGATTTTATTATGAAAAGAATTAAAATTACAACCTAATTTAAAACTAAATAATTATATACAATTTATTTATGGAAAATATTAAAACAAAAATATTTATTATATTTTTCCTCTTTTCTGATTTTTTTGATTTTTAGGTGTTTTTGATATTTTGTGAAAATAATAAATTAATTAAACAAATAATAATTAAAAGCAAATAGAAAATAAGAATAAAAAATATTATGGCAAACCTAGGGGGGTTGTAGTCCCCAACATGGAGGTTAAGTCCAAGAATTCTGGCCCATTTAGCATGGCCTTGTTGACTTTTGCTGGACGCGTGTGATGCATGGACTAGGGTGCATTGTGTTCCTTAGATCTGAGCCTTTGATTTGATCTCCCTGGCTTTGTGAATGGTTTGATTTTGAGAGCGCATGATGTGCCTTGATGTTGATCCTGCACGTGAATTTTTACTGAAAAACAATATGGGAATATGGAAGACCTGGGGCTCGAACCCAGGTCATATACTTTACCAATAACTACGCTTGCCACTGGATCAACTCACACGCGTGTTAACATATAATAACGAACAAATAATATAAAAGAAAACAAATGTATTAGTGGACTTTGCGCGCGAGTTTTCAAACCAGCCAATCGTTGGCAGCCACGATATCATCTTCTTCATTATTCCTGAAACACAAACACATTAGGCAACGTTTTTCATGGTGTTCTCTTAGGCATGTTTTGGAAAAATAGCGATTAGCCCTAGGACACTCATAAATTGAGCACGAGGGTGGGTTTAAGATCGTCTGAGTATGCTGAAGTGAATGGCCTAATTCATATGCTCCAATTTTTCCTTGTTTTAAAGTCCCTAATTTGGAATCCTGTAAACCCTAAAAATTGACAATGGCGAAATCGTATATAGCTTGCAAAAATTCAATCAAACACATGGGTTAGCTTCAGAATTGCATAAGGAGTATGAATCAATGAACAAAATGTCATGAGGATGCCTGTAAATCAAAACACGAATATGCATTTTTCATGAAATATTTTAAGTTCTGTATACCGATTCTTGAGGTTTTGATGAATGTTTTTGATTGGGAATCGTTCAGTGAAGCTTCAGCAAGCTAATGAAACAAAAATCGTGCCTTGAATCGCCCTAGAATGTGGTTTTCAGAATTGAGTTTCTTGCAAAAAAATTCAAGTTTGATAATGGGGTTTTGCGCAGCTTTTTTGGTCCTTGGCATTAGGTTTTTGTTCTCTACTTATGTAAGAATCAATTAGGTCAACAATTCTGATCAAAATCTCTTTCATTGATGGTTTTGAAGATTTGATTTTCAAGCATTGTTTTTTCAATCTTTTTCATGCAATTTTGTACCAATCATGATCCAATCAATCCAAATCTTTCCATATTGAATTATGCACGAATTATTGAGTAGATTACATGTGCAAAAAGATTTGATAGGTTAAGTTAAGTATTTTTCATATATTTAATTGATTTAAATGAATTATTATTAATAAAAATTCAAATAAATAAATAAAAAATGAATAAAAACTTCCCTTTGGGCCAAGTGGTCGTGCACATGCTTGGGATGATGAATTGTGGAAGAAAAATGGGCCCATTAGCAATTTTAGGTCATTTGAATCAATGTTGACTTTTCAAAATGTCCAAAAATTTCCCAACTTCCACAAGGCATAACTTGCTCAATTTTTAAGCCTTTCTCATGTTCTTGGACATTTTGGAAAGGTCTTTGAGTTCTCTAACCAATGTCTTTGGTCCCATGTCATTTGTATTTACCAATCTCACGTTATGGCCTTTGACTTAAAGTCCCTTTTTGTTGACTTTTGAAAATGACCTATAATGTTGAAATTGATAACTTTTTGTGAGAGCATTTCTTGGACTTGAAGTATGAAGATGAGTTGTAGGAAATGTCTTTCTCTTCAAAATGAGCTTTGGATGGAATTTTTCTGATAATCCATGTGAAAGTTATGCCCTGGTCAATTTACAGTTGACTTTTTCAACTGTCCAAATAAGGAAACTTTTGCATCTTGATGATTTTTTTAGCCAAGCTTTGAGAATCATGATCAAGCATTGATCAAATGATGTTTGAGGATTCAAAATGATATGTTGACCAAAAATTTGAACTTTTGACTGTCAAATGACCATTTTGCCCCTACAGTTGACTGTAGTGCAATTAGGGTTTTTGACTGTGCAATTTTGTGCTGAAAGTCTTGAAACTTGATATGAGGATGCTTGACCATGTTTGTAGGCATGTGGGACTTGATTGGGCCTTCGGAAACTTCATTTTCTTGATCAGAAGCAAAACCCTAATTTTGACTGTTTAGGAGACCCTTGAACTGTGCAACCCTTGGGGAATTTTGAAGCATGATTTGGCAAATCTTGGAGAATATGGGAGGGCAAATTTTGGGGTACAACACCTACTGATCTTGGGGCATTGAAGAGATCTTGGATCCAATTGAAGGAAGAAAGGGACACCTATCGGGAGAAGTATCATGAGCAGGAAAGGAAGATCTTGAAGCTCACGAGGCAGCTTGAGAATGAAAGGACAATCAACGATTATGTCAGCACGAAGGGAAAACGACCATGGGATTTCTGATGTCTTTTATTGTTTCTAGTTTAGATTTGCTTTTCAGTTTATTTCTTTTGTAACGCCATGAAGGCATTGTTAAACATTGTTACAAGTTTAATCTAATAAAGTGTGTTTTATTTTGTTTTACAAAGTTGAATCTCCCAAAGTCTTTGAAATCATTTCATACGCATTCCATTACCATGCACCTCATTACAGGTACCATTACAGGTTTCTTATCTTCTTCGCTGTTCATTTCAGCACACGACGTCTTCTGAAATACCTACCGGTCAAGCCATCAAAGCTCTTCAGGCTCAGAATTCTCAATTTCAGGAGATGTTCTTGAACTTGGCTAAAAGTCAACAGGATTTGAAGGCTATCATCTTGAAGGACAAGAAGAAGAAGAAGAAGAAGAAGAAGGTGGTTCTGCTGAATATGGGTCACAGATTTGGGAATAGGTTGCGACAGGAAGCTGATCTGTCTCATTCATCTGGAGGAGGAGAGAATCAAGAGGAAGGAAAGGGCCCTAGTCCTGTGGTCTCTGATAATGATACTGATTTTAGTGATGAATAGTACCCTCCTGCTGAGGATAGGTGTGATCAGTGGGAACGAGAACTGACTGTTTTGGAATGCTGGTTCGCGTTTGCGCTTGTTTTCGCAAAGTGTCACGGTAAGCAAGAGTCGCCACCGTCTTTTATTTTATCCAACAAGGAAAGGACAAAAGCACAAAAAAATTCCTTTTCGAGATTGTTTCTCGGGTTCGGGAGGTAGATTATAGAAAGGGAAGGTGTTAGCACCCTTTCTATCTGTGGTTATCCACGGGCTCTTAGGTACTTGCTCACTGTGTTTTCAAAAGTTTGCTTTTCTTTGTGTTTGTGGGTTTTGAAAAGAGTTTTGTTTTTGAAGAGAGTGTAAGTGCGAAAAGTTTTGTTTTATTTTTAAAATGAGCAAGTACTTAAGAACCTCTACCTACTCAAAAAGGAATTAAATTGTGCAAATGTCCTTTAGACAGTGCTATCCCACTATTGAGGAGTAGGTAGCACCGTCATTGGAGTTTTCGGGTCAATTCAATTAAGGGACGTGTGGTCACTAAAGCAATGTTAGGATGTGTTGTACCCCAAAATTTGCCCTCCCATATTCTTCAAGAAATTGCCAAGCCAAGTTGCAAGATTCCCCAAGGGTTGCACAGTCCAACTGTCTCCTATACAGTCAAAACTAGGGTTTGTGTTCTGGTCAAGAAATGGAAGGTTTCAAAGGCCCAATCAAGTCTCACATGCCTACAAAGATGGTCAAGTATCCTCATATCAAGTTTCAAGGCATTCAGCTCAAAATTGCACAGTCAAAACCCTAAATTGCACTACAGTCAACTGTAGGGGCAAAATGGTCATTTAGCAGTCAAAAGTTCAAATTTTTGGTCAATATATCATTTTGAAGCCACAAACATCATTTGATCAATGCTTGATCATGATTCTCAAAATTTGGCTCAGAAATCATCAAAGATGCAAAAGTTGCTATATTTGGACAGCTGAAAAAGTCAACTGAAATTGACCAGGGCATAACTTTCACATGGATTATCAGAAAAATTCCATCCAAAGCTCATTTTGAAGAGAAAGACATTTCCTACAACTCATCTTCATATTCCAAGTCCAAGAAATGCTCTCACAAAAAGTTATCAATTTCAACATTATAGGTCATTTTCAAAAGTCAACAAAAAGGGACTTTAAGTCAAAGGCCATAACTTGAGAGTGGTAAATCAAAATTACATGGGACCAAAGGCATTGGTTAGAGGACTCAAAGACCTTTCCAAAATGTCCAAGAACATGTGAAAAGCTTAAAAATTGAGCATGTTATGCCTTGTGGAAATTGGGAAATTTTTGGGAATTTTGAAAAGTCAACTTTGATTCAAATGACCTAAATTTGCTAATGGGCCCTATTTTCTTCCATGATTCATCACTCCAAGCCTATGCACGACCACTTGGCCCAAAGGGAAGTATTTTCTCATTTTTTATTTATTTATTTGAATTTATATTAATATTAAGTCATTTAAATTATTTAAATACATGAAAAATATCAAACTTGACCTGAAAAATCTTTTCATGCATGTTTTACTCTCAATATCACGTGCACATCCTAATTAGGCAAGTTTTGGTTTGATTTGAGCTGATTGAACAAAATTGCACATGAAAAAGATTGAAAAAGATCTTAAGGAAATCAAATATGCAAATCATTGAATGCCATGGATTTTATTCAATTTTGTTGACCTAAAAGCTTCAATACATAATCAGAATCACAACCCTAAGCCTTAGAGACAAGAAGCTGCGCAAGAAAAGCCTTTGTGAAACTTAAAATTTCTCCAAAAAGTTCAAAACTGAAAACTGCTTTTTAGGTGGATTCAAGGCTTAATTCCTATCCCATTAGATTGCTGAAGGTTCATAGGACGTATCCCAATTATTCTCCAAGCTTCACACTCAAGAACACGTAAGATCACCATGGAAATTGGTGAAGAAAAACCTTGAATCGTTTCTTAATATTCATGCATTCTCCATATATTTTATTGTTATGTTTGTGTTTCTGATGATATTTGCAACCTAATCATGTATTTCAATTGAAGTTTCACGCACTCTAGGCCAAAATACCATGCGCGATTTTTAGGGTTTGCAGGACAAGGAATTTAGGGCTTTTCACCCAAGGCAAAATTAAGACTCAAGACTGTTGCCATTAGACTCAGCATATCCAGACGGAGAGATTCCAACCCTCGCGCTCAATTTATGAGCGTCGAGGGGCTATTCGTTATTTTCTGGTAGAGGCCCTAAGAAAACGCACACAAAACCGTTGCTCTATGATTTTGTTTCAGGGACAGTGGGGAAGACGACGCGTTGGCAGACGGTGATAGGCGGATTTGAAAATTCGCGCGTTTTTCCATCACTAAGCTTGTTTTATTTTATATTATTTGTTTGTATATTACTAATCAAACGCGTTCAATAGCTCAGCTGGCTAAAGTTCATTGCTTCAACCTCCAAGACCTGGGTTCGAGTCCCAGGTCTGTGTAATATTTCATATTATTTTGCAATTCAAACTCCTATGCAGCTTCAGTATTGAGGATCACCATACACCACTATGATCCAAACGTCCACGCGTCCCACCAATTCAAATCAAAGGCGTGGATGCAAGGAACATGCTATGTCCAGGTCAACGCGCTAGCACACGAACTGGCAAAAGTCAATGGATCCAGAGCTATTGGGCCAGGCTTTACCATCAAAACCTCCAATTTGGGGCTACCCCCCCCCCCCTGGTTTGCCTTCACTATTTTTTTTATTTATTTTTTATTCTTGTTTTAATTGTTATTTTTATTTTAATTATTGTTTATTTAATTAATTATTTTTTAACAAAATACAAAAACTTCATAAAAAAAATCAGAAAAGATGAAAAATGTAATAAATATTTAATTGAATTATTTTCATAAATGAGTTAATATGTAATTATTTAGTTTAATTAGGTTACAATTTTAATTTCTTTTAACAACAAAAAATGCAAAAATATAGAATTTAGGTTTAACTGTTAATTTTATTCCTTTTTAAATTTCCCTTTTTTTAATAATATTTATTTTATTTATTTTCATAAATTAAAAAATGCATGTAAATTAACTTAGGTTTAAATTAGTTAAAATTTTAATATTTTCATAATAAATCTAAAAAACACTAGAATTAGGGTTTACATTTCAATTTTCATTTTAATAAACTCTTTTTCTTTTAAATCTTAAAAAACATAAAATACCAAAAAACATTTAATTTTCATTTTTTTATTTTAATTCCTTATTAATTCAATTTTTTTTGCAAAAGGGTCCAACGCCCATTGTTTTAATTATTTTATTTCGCGCATTTACTTTATTGCTATAATAATTATGTACATGTCCCAAAGCCTTGTAACAATTTAACTTTTCGCACTTTTATTCGCTTTATTTATTTTCCGTCAAATCGGGTCCGGTTTAATTTTGGCGATGTGGACCCGCGCCATTTGTAATAGTTGTAGATTTATTTTCCCGCAAACTTTATAACTGTTAAAAAGCATGAAAGAATGTATGGCCTTAAAAATAAAATCAAGCGTAGATCATAACAAACATGACAAGACAAATACAAATGAAAACGACACACGAATCGCACACACCACCCCTAGGGTACGCCTCACTGTTGCCTTTCAAAAGGTGATCGTCGAGTAGAGGATGTCTTAGTAAGTCCTCATGATCCGGGAACCTGGCATGAGGGTAGCTTCTAAGGTGTCTTCCCATTGCTCTGGTGATCACCACGTCCCTAAAACTCGAATTGACCCGAACACCTCCAACGGTGGTGCTACCTACCTCTCAATGGTGGGATGGCACTACTTTAAAGGACATTTACCCAGACGAATTCCTTAGGGTAGGTAGGTTCTCAAGGATACTTGCTCTCTTCAAAACAAACTGAAATCTTTTCACACCAACACATTTTCAAAAGCTTTCAAAGCAAATTTTTCAAACACTCTTGAGGACCGATACAAGAGTCGAACTGAAATTTTCAAAGAAACTTTTTTAAAACCCACATTGAAAAGCAAACAAACCATTTTTGAAAACACAAATGAGCAAGTATCTAAGAGCCCATGGATAACCATGGATAGAAAGGGTGCTAACACCTTCCCTTTCTATAACCTACCTCCCGAACCGAGAGCAATCTCTTTAAGGAATTTTTCTGTGCTTTTGTCCTTTCCATTTGGAGAAAATAAAAGACGGTGGCGACTCTTGCTTCTGCGACATTTCGCGAACCAGCGTTAAATAGTCAGTTCCAGATCCACCGATCACAGAACTGGCGACTCTGCTGGGGAGTTAAACTTAAAGTGAGGTGTACCTTAGGGTTAGTTCATAACTGTGTTTTCAATTGTATTGCTTTGCTTGCTTTAAATTGTGGGACTGTCTTGGGAGTTCTATAGATCCTAACCCGGATCTGGGGATACCTTCTTAGAAAGTAGCAACAAGGCTGTGAGGGAACTGTGCGGGGTATACCGACATGGTTGAAACAGTCTGCTACGTTGATGTGGCACTTTGGTGTGTACCGGTAACCCTTGAGTTCAGTCAAGGAGAGTACGGGGCCTCCGCGTGGTGTCGTGAAGCATCAACAGACCTTAGGAACCTTAATTGAACTATCTTGGCCTCTTTAGGGTAGTGAGATAACTGACTTTGGTGCAGTCAGAGGTTGGTTGATACTCGATACTACACTCAATTGAGGGTTGCTTTCCTGGAATATTTCGGTCGCCAGTTCAGTGGCTAAATCGAAACGATGAACAATGAAAGCAATCCCGTGATATTGGGAACCTTAGAACCCGGTTACTTTGATCAGGACAGGTTGAGCCCACCAACTTCAAGAGGGTACTACCCAGACCCCATGCTGGCCTAAACCCTAAGGGTTTCTCTTGTGTGACTTGTGTGCCCTTGTACTTGCCTACTTGCGTACTTGTTACCTGACACTTGTTTCTGGCAGGTCTTGCTTATAGTCCTTAATAGGGACTCATAACAGGGTACTAAGTTTCTTGCAGGTCTTGTTTATCGTCCTTAACTAGGACTCATGACAGGGTTTACCAAATTTCTTGCAGGTGTTGATTATAGTCCTTAACTGGGACTCATAACAGGGTTTACTAGATCTCTTGCAGGTTTTGTTTATAGTCCTTAATTGGGACTCATAACAAAGTATACTGAATTTCTTGCAGGGTCTGTTTATAGTCCTTAATTGGGACTCATAACAGGGTTTACCTACATCACCCCATGCATAGCATGACATCATACCATTGCATACCATTGCATACATCCTAACCCATTTCAAGGATCTCAAGGGCTTGTGATGCAGGTCATGATAAATCAAACATCTAGCAAGGGGCAAAGAGGATTTATTTTCCTCTAGCTAAGGTTGTCAGGGGCTATGACCCACTGGATATGGTGAGCCTTTGACACTTGAAGAAGGACTCTCAACAAGTATGGAGTACCTTCAATCAAGTTACCGGTTTTCAAATTCTAACAAATTTTTTTGTCTACCCCGCGAGGTCCTTGAAATCATTGCATGCATATCATACATATCATTGCATTACAGGTACCCGTTCTTTGCAGGTCACTTACCCTTCTCGCTGTTTATTTCAGCCATGGCTTCCCAACAAGATAACCAGGACTTTCTTGCTCAAGAGACTCGGTTCGGGGAAATCCTCCTGAATCTATCCAAGGGGCAGGAGGAGCTAAGGATACTTCTCACGGAGACCTTCGTCAGGGGCAGTGCTGAGGATGAAAAGCTGGAACACCTACAAGCTGAGATGGATGCTATGAAAGCCCAGATGCTAGGACAGAGGAATGTCATTCAAGGCCTAGTTCAAAGACAAGAGGAGCTCTGGTTTCTCGTCAACCAACTGCTTCAGGGTAACCAACTGGGGCAAACATCTAAGGGTAAAAAGCCATTCATCATCCAATCATCCTCGAGACAAGAGGATAAGGGGAAAGCTCCTCAAATGACTCCAGTGCCACAAATTCAGCGCCAACCTCGCCAAGTTCAGCCAGACAAGCCCAGGAGGCAATTCACCCAGCTCAACATGTCGCTGTTTCAAGCCTTGCAACGCCTATTGAGGTTGAATCTGATCACATTAAGGGCTCATCCCCGGAACCCCAACACAGCATCTCCTGCCTATGATCCCAATAAGAGGTGTGCCTACCACTCTGCTAGCCCAGGACATGATACCAATGAATGTTGGGATCTGAGGAACAAAATCCAGGACCTGATCGATGAAGGGGCATTGGAGTTCACACAAGATGGACAGGCTGAATTTTTCTACCATTCCTCCAAGGCTCATCAGTTGAAGTGACAAGCTCCGAGACTAGGAAACTTTTGTTCATTTGAATGTTCAAGTTGTGTTTTTCTTTTGACCGTTTAAACATTTATTCATGTTAAAACATTATTATTCCATTAATGCATCGCTTATGTCTATTTTGAATCAATATATTCGCATTTACTATATGCAAATTGTTTCATATTTTTTCTGATGTCAACTCTCGTTAATTCTAAGCCTCTTGAGGGAGGGTGACGAAAACGATACCATAATCTACAGTATGCTTTTGAACAGACCCCGCTGATGAGGTACAGGCATTGTTTCAACCCCTAAACACTGGAGTTATAAGGATGATAATCCCTCGTCAACCCATCAGAGCCAAAGAAGTAGGAGTTTTTATTTTCGAAAATCAAAACCCTTAATCATAACCTGGGGCAGGGTAGTTCTCTCAGTTGATTCAAGTGCATCTTTACAAAACGAACAAAGACAGTGATGGTTCAGAACAATCAAAAGGACAAGCAGTCGTCATCAAAATTCATAAATGAAAAGCCCAAAAAGTCTAAACCTACAAAAGAGACTTATGAAACTGGGGCATCCCGCTGACTGCAATTCCAAAAGGAAACAGTTCAGGCAAAAATAGGGATAACGAAATCAAAAAAAAGAGGTCTCACAAACCCTCAACAAAAACAAAGAAGGACTGCCTATTCAAAATAAGCTATCAACATCTGAACCATTACTGGAACATCAAAGCAAAGACTCAAGCAAGGTCTAACGCATGATCAACTGAGTTTAGGTTTGGAGAACATCACGAAGAGCGGGTGGGTACAAATAAAATTTGAGCCTTTATCCTTTGTTTCTTAAACCGTGAACCAGGCCACGTTATAACCCTTAAAAGTCCTAGCTGAAGCATGGGTTAGTTCGAAAGCATACTGTTACAAAAGGTATCCTGACTCCTTAAGGCCTACGGTAAATACGGAGTTGACATCACGTTTTACAAACACTCACTTGTTTTATGAAAAAGAATGCATTTTTAAAATCCTCAAGACAGACATGAGCTTTGCATTTTTAACATAACTTTGTTTGCATATGACTTTTTGTTTGAACAACATAGAAATTCGCACGACGAATGCCTAATGAACAGGAGTACCTCCAATCAAGGGGCACGGCATGATCATTGTCCATAATCTGGGGCAGTCCAATCAAGATTAGGAGAATCTCTCAAAGGCCAAACAACCTGGGGTAAATCTCCGCCCGAGTCACTTGGGGCACTCCAGCAACGAATCTTGCCTGATCAAACACTCTCTGGTGGCATGACAAAACACTTCTAACAGGGGCAACTCCCTACTTTCTGAGAACGGACATAGTCGGAAAAATACTACGCACAATCAAAGACCCGCTAGGCTGATATGCCTAGGCAAAAATTAGGGCTTCCCGGCGAACCAAAAGGGTTCGGGCAAAATGAGGGATGAAATGAAAAAATCTGTACACCCGGCAAGTCGAAAACCTGAAAAGGCGGCTTGGGCAAAAATGGGTATCCCGGTGGACTGAAAACCCGAAAGGGCGGTCCAGGCAAAAGTTAGGGATTAAAGCGTACGACTATGTCCCGCCATCTGCCTACCAGAAGAAGGTTTGTCCATCAATAACTATCAGTACCCCACAAGTGCCTCCCCCACAAAAACAGGGGCAATAAAGGATGGTTTAAGAAATCTGATTGTTCTATCCTCCAAGGTATCAGGGTAGGTTCCATTGAAGAGCATAACCAATAGAGTGCAATGCTTCCCCAGGAGAGTCCAATCCAGCTCCCCAGGAAAGTTGGAATTCATATCCCCAAGCAGTAAGCTTATCCCCAGCAAATTCTGGAAGCTTACCCCCTCGCAGAGCACGAACGCGTCATCCGGCTTGATTTAAAGAATTATTTCCTCAACAGGATATAACTGGGTTATCCTCAGCCAAAAGCCAAGGAAAGGTCGTCGTCAACGTAGTTCTTTCCTATCCCCAGCGAAGTCCATCACACTTCCAGTACAGCAGAGATATCCTCAGCAAGTCATTCTCACCAATTCAGCAAGAGCATCTCTATCCCCATAGAGTATCACTCCCCAACAGGGTCGTTAGAGTACTTCTCTCCCTGCCGAGTAGTCCATTTGCCAAGTACATCCCTCAACGGAGTCATCTTCTCCTACCGGTATACTTGCAACTATCATACCCAGCGGAAACAAAAAAACCTATTCTTCAACATCAGCCCAGGATATGACTTCCCGGCACCCGTCAAGGATTTACTTTCCTAGACAAAAACATACATAAGACATTCATAAGCATCATATCTTCATACATTATATGCATCATACTACACGCATCTCATTGATATTAAAGACATACAGTTCATGCATCACGATTTTGCATACAATTATGTTTTGCCTTGTCAGGAAAAAGATCAATACAAATGACTACTATCAAACTATCGCAATTCTGTCTAGATATAGTTTCAGATATGATCCAGAGATGGTGACGTTCTGATGCTGCTTCCAGATTTCCTTCTAGATATAGTTTCAGATATGATCCAGAGATGGTGACGTTCTGATGCTGCTTCCAGATTTCCTTCTAGATATAGTTTCAGATATGATCCAGAGATGGTGACGTTCTGATGCTGCTTCCAGATTTCCTTCTAGATATAGTTTCAGATATGATCCAGATATGGTGACGTTCTGATGCTGCTTCCAGAATTCTTTCTCGATATAGTTTCAGATATGATCCAGATATGGTGACGTTCTGATACTGCTTCCAGATTGCCTTTCAGATGTTTCCCTCTCCGACGATGAGTGTGAGGTGATATTCTCTTATGGTTCCCTCTCCAACGGTGTGTGAGGTAGTAATCCCTTTTTCAGATGTTTCCCTCTCTGACGATGAGTGTGAGGTGATATTCTCTTATGGTTCCCTCTCCAACGGTGTGTGAGGTAGTAATCCCTTTTTCAGATGTTTCCCTCTCCGACGATGAGTGTGAGGTGATATTCTCTTATGGTTCCCTCTCCAACGGTGTGTGAGGTAGTAATCCCTTTTTCAGATGTTTCCCTCTCCGACGATGAGTGTGAGGTGATAGTCTCTTATGGTTCCCTCTCCAACGGTGTGTGAGGTAGTAATCCCTTTTTCAGATGTTTCCCTCTCCGACGATGAGTGTGAGGTGATGGTCTCTTATGGTTCCCTCTCCAACGGTGTGTGAGGTAGTAATCCCTTTTTCAGATGTTTCCCTCTCCGACGATGAGTGTGAGGTGATATTCTCTTATGGTTCCCTCTCCGACGGTGTGTGAGGTGGTAATTCCTTCTTCAGATGTTTCCCTCTCCGACGATGAGTGTGAGGTGATATTCTCTTATGGTTCCCTCTCCGACGGTGTGTGAGGTAGTAACCCTTTTTCAGATGTTTCCCTCTCCGACGATGAGTGTGAGGTGATATTCTCTTATGGTTCCCTCTCCAATGGTGTGTGAGGTAGTAATCCCTTTTTCAGATGTTTCCCTCTCCGACGATGAGTGTGAGGTGATATTCTCTTATGGTTCCCTCTCCAACGATGTGTGAGGTAGTAATCCCTTTTTCAGATGTTTCCCTCTCCGACGATGAGTGTGAGGTGATAGTCTCTTATGGTTCCCTCTCCAACGGTGTGTGAGGTAGTAATCCCTTTTTCAGATGTTTCCCTCTCCGACGATGAGTGTGAGGTGATAGTCTCTTATGGTTCCCTCTCCAACGGTGTGTGAGGTAGTAATCCCTTTTTCAGATGTTTCCCTCTCCGACGATGAGTGTGAGGTGATATTCTCCTATGGTTCCCTCTCCGACGGTGTGTGAGGTGGTAATTCCTTCTTCAGATGTTTCCCTCTCCGACGATGAGTGTGAGGTGATATTCTCTTATGGTTCCCTCTCCGACGGTGTGTGAGGTGGTAATTCCTTCTTCAGATGTTTCCCTCTCCGACGATGAGTGTGAGGTGATATTCTCTTATGGTTCCCTCTCCGACGGTGTGTGAGGTAGTAATCCTTTTTCAGATGTTTCCCTCTCCGACGATGAGTGTGAGGTAATATTCTCTTATGGTTCCCTCTCCAACGGTGTGTGAGGTGGTAATTCCTTCTTCAGATGTTTCCCTCTCCGACGATGAGTGTGAGGTGATATTCTCTTATGGTTCCCTCTCCGACGGTGTGTGAGGTGGTAAGTCCTTTTCAGATGTTCCCCTCTCCGACGATGAGTGTGAGGTAATAGTCTCTTATGTTTCCCTCTCCGACGGTGTGTGAGGTGACAATTCCTTTTCCTATGTTTCCCTCTCCGACGGTGTGTGAGGTGACAATTCCTTTTCCTATGATTCCCTCTCCAACGGCGAGTGAGGTGATTCCCTTTCAGATTATAATTTTCTATGGTTCTCTTCCCGATATTGCAAAGATGGTAGTTCCCGCCAAGATTTTTCTCAACGAGCGTTGTTGAAGTTAAAATCGCCCAAGGTTCTCTTACCATTCATGCTAAGGCAGTAACCATCTCTGGTTCATTCATCAACGTTTGAAGCTCCAGACTCAGCTCCTGTAACCAGTCAGGACATATCTATACCAAGCATCCAAAATCAGCTCCTGCAACGTGTCAGGTACTCATTTTTCTTTTGCAGGTATGCAGGTTCTCGCTAAGGAATCTCCTACGCGATCAACATCCAGATGGCATCTATAAGCCCATTCTCCCATCACACTGCTACTATGTGAGCGCAAATTTCTGGGCACTCTAGTGTCCAATCATCTTCTACCCTCGGATTACGAAAGGCACGCCAGCCAATCTGCATCCTCGGGTCTAAGAAGATTGAACAGGGGCAACTGTTGTACCCCAAAATTTGCCCTCCCATATTCTTCAAGAAATTGCCAAGCCAAGTTGCAAGATTCCCCAAGGGTTGCACAGTCCAACTGTCTCCTATACAGTCAAAACTAGGGTTTGTGTTCTGGTCAAGAAATGGAAGGTTTCAAAGGCCCAATCAAGTCTCACATGCCTACAAAGATGGTCAAGTATCCTCATATCAAGTTTCAAGGCATTCAGCTCAAAATTGCACAGTCAAAACCCTAAATTGCACTACAGTCAACTGTAGGGGCAAAATGGTCATTTGGCAGTCAAAAGTTCAAATTTTTGGTCAATATATCATTTTGAAGCCACAAACATCATTTGATCAATGCTTGATCATGATTCTCAAAATTTGGCTCAGAAATCATCAAAGATGCAAAAGTTGCTATATTTGGATAGCTGAAAAAGTCAACTGAAATTGACCAGGGCATAACTTTCACATGGATTATCAGAAAAATTCCATCCAAAGCTCATTTTGAAGAGAAAGACATTTCCTACAACTCATATTCATATTCCAAGTCCAAGAAATGCTCTCACAAAAAGTTATCAATTTCAACATTATAGGTCATTTTCAAAAGTCAACAAAAAGGGACTTTAAGTCAAAGGCCATAACTTGTGAGTGGTAAATCAAAATGACATGGGACCAAAGGAATTGGTTATAGGACTCAAAGACCTTTCCAAAATGTCCAAGAACATGTGAAAAGCTTAAAAATTTAGCAAGTTATGCCTTGTGGAAATTGGGAAATTTTTGGGAATTTTGAAAAGTC
Organism: Vicia faba; assembly: GCA_948472305.1. Lineage (NCBI taxonomy): Eukaryota > Viridiplantae > Streptophyta > Magnoliopsida > Fabales > Fabaceae > Vicia > Vicia faba. Next base: position 78,674,185 of record OX451741.1, read on the forward strand.
AACTTTGATTCAAATGACCTAAATTTGCTAATGGGCCCTATTTTCTTCCATGATTCATCACTCCAAGCCTATGCACGACCACTTGGCCCAAAGGGAAGTATTTTCTCATTTTTTATTTATTTATTTGAATTTATATTAATATTAAGTCATTTAAATTATTTAAATACATGAAAAATATCAAACTTGACCTGAAAAATCTTTTCATGCATGTTTTACTCTCAATATCACGTGCACATCCTAATTAGGCAAGTTTTGGTTTGATTTGAGCTGATTGAACAAAATTGCACATGAAAAAGATTGAAAAAGATCTTAAGGAAATCAAATATGCAAATCATTGAATGCCATGGATTTTATTCAATTTTGTTGACCTAAAAGCTTCAATACATAATCAGAATCACAACCCTAAGCCTTAGAGACAAGAAGCTGCGCAAGAAAAGCCTTTGTGAAACTTAAAATTTCTCCAAAAAGTTCAAAACTGAAAACTGCTTTTTAGGTGGATTCAAGGCTTAATTCCTATCCCATTAGATTGCTGAAGGTTCATAGGACGTATCCCAATTATTCTCCAAGCTTCACACTCAAGAACACGTAAGATCACCATGGAAATTGGTGAAGAAAAACCTTGAATCGTTTTTTAATATTCATGCATTCTCCATATATTTTATTGTTATGTTTGTGTTTCTGATGATATTTGCAACCTAATCATGTATTTCAATTGAAGTTTCACGCACTCTAGGCCAAAATACCATGCGCGATTTTTAGGGTTTGCAGGACAAGGAATTTAGGGCTTTTCACCCAAGGCAAAATTAAGACTCAAGACTGTTGCCATTAGACTCAGCATATCCAGACGGAGAGATTCCAACCCTCGCGCTTAATTTATGAGCGTCGAGGGGCTATTCGTTATTTTCTGGTAGAGGCCCTAAGAAAACGCACACAAAACCGTTGCTCTATGATTTTGTTTCAGGGACAGTGGGGAAGACGACGCGTTGGCAGACGGTGATAGGCGGATTTGAAAATTTGCGCGTTTTTCCATCACTAAGCTTGTTTTATTTTATATTATTTATTTGTATATTACTAATCAAACGCGTTCAATAGCTCAGCTGGCTAAAGTTCATTGCTTCAACCTCCAAGACCTGGGTTCGAGTCCCAGGTCTGTGTAATATTTCATATTATTTTGCAATTCAAACTCCTATGCAGCTTCAGTATTGAGGATCACCATACACCACTATGATCCAAACGTCCACGCGTCCCACCAATTCAAATCAAAGGCGTGGATGCAAGGAACATGCTATGTCCAGGTCAACGCGCTAGCACACGAACTGGCAAAAGTCAATGGATCCAGAGCTATTGGGCCAGGCTTTACCATCAAAACCTCCAATTTGGGGCTACCCCCCCCCCCCCCCCCCCTGGTTTGCCTTCACTATTTTTTTTATTTATTTTTTATTCTTGTTTTAATTGTTATTTTTATTTTAATTATTGTTTATTTAATTAATTATTTTTTAACAAAATACAAAAACTTCATAAAAAAAAATCAGAAAAGATGAAAAATGTAATAAATATTTAATTGAATTATTTTCATAAATGAGTTAATATGTAATTATTTAGTTTAATTAGGTTACAATTTTAATTTCTTTTAACAACAAAAAATGCAAAAATATAGAATTTAGGTTTAACTGTTAATTTTATTCCTTTTTAAATTTCCCTTTTTTTAATAATATTTATTTTATTTATTTTCATAAATTAAAAAATGCATGTAAATTAACTTAGGTTTAAATTAGTTAAAATTTTAATATTTTCATAATAAATCTAAAAAACACTAGAATTAGGGTTTACATTTCAATTTTCATTTTAATAAACTCTTTTTCTTTTAAATCTTAAAAAACATAAAATACCAAAAAACATTTAATTTTCATTTTTTTATTTTAATTCCTTATTAATTCAATTTTTTTTGCAAAAGGGTCCAACGCCCATTGTTTTAATTATTTTATTTCGCGCATTTACTTTATTGCTATAATAATTATGTACATGTCCCAAAGCCTTGTAACAATTTAACTTTTCGCACTTTTATTCGCTTTATTTATTTTCCGTCAAATCGGGTCCGGTTTAATTTTGGCGATGTGGACCCGCGCCATTTGTAATAGTTGTAGATTTATTTTCCCGCAAACTTTATAACTGTTAAAAAGCATGAAAGAATGTATGGCCTTAAAAATAAAATCAAGCGTAGATCATAACAAACATGACAAGACAAATACAAATGAAAACGACACACGAATCGCACACACCACCCCTAGGGTACGCCTCACTGTTGCCTTTCAAAAGGTGATCGTCGAGTAGAGGATGTCTTAGTAAGTCCTCATGATCCGGGAACCTGGCATGAGGGTAGCTTCTAAGGTGTCTTCCCATTGCTCTGGTGATCACCACGTCCCTAAAACTCGAATTGACCCGAACACCTCCAACGGTGGTGCTACCTACCTCTCAATGGTGGGATGGCACTACTTTAAAGGACATTTACCCAGACGAATTCCTTAGGGTAGGTAGGTTCTCAAGGATACTTGCTCTCTTCAAAACAAACTGAAATCTTTTCACACCAACACATTTTCAAAAGCTTTCAAAGCAAATTTTTCAAACACTCTTGAGGACCGATACAAGAGTCGAACTAAAATTTTCAAAGAAACTTTTTTAAAACCCACATTGAAAAGAAAACAAACCATTTTTGAAAACACAAATGAGCAAGTATCTAAGAGCCCATGGATAACCATGGATAGAAAGGGTGCTAACACCTTCCCTTTCTATAACCTACCTCCCGAACCGAGAGCAATCTCTTTAAGGAATTTTTCTGTGCTTTTGTCCTTTCCATTTGGAGAAAATAAAAGACGGTGGCGACTCTTGCTTCCGCGACATTTCGCGAACCAGCGTTAAACAGTCAGTTCCAGATCCACCGATCACAGGATGCTTTAGCGGTAACCCTAATGTCTTAGATCATTTTTATCGAGGCAACCATTTCGAGGCAACTTTGATCTTTGGACAGGAGGGCGACCTCTAAAACTTCCTATACTCAATGACCACGTTCGAGGCAACCAAGTGAGGTGTACCATAAGAGTGGCATGTGCAAGTGTGTCAATTTTCAGTTTATGTTATCTTTGTACATGTTATGGTGAGCTGCTGTTGATTTTAAGTTTAAGAGTTAATCTTGTCATACAATCCTAGTTAGCATACATCTAAGCATTTAATATATGTACAAGAATTTAAAGTGCGGGAATTGTAAATCCTACGCTATTGCAAGGCTTCAGGGAGGGGGATTATTTACATGTCCAAAATTGGGGGAATAAAGCAATAAAGTAAAAGTCTTAATTTAAGCTACCACAAACCAGTAAGCAGTTACAATAAAATAAACGTGTGTGAATCTGAAAATAACTTCTAAAAATACTAAGAATAAAATCTTTTTGTTGTTTTATTTTATTTTGAGAAAATGATCTAAATCTACTTAATTTTAGTTTTTTTGAGAAAATGTTAAGATAATTATTGACAAAGTTAATTTAATAGAAAAAACTAGCCTAATGTATTTGTGGTTATCTTTTATTTTAATGTTAATTAAAAATATAAAAAGATGTCAATGAAAACAAAAATAAAATACAAGGGGGATCCTTCGATCCAAGGAAAAAAAAGGAGTTTCGACCCAGGGAGGGAATGGAAGCTTCGATCCAGAGAGGGTTATGGTCCTTTCGATTGGGCCAGACAGTAAGGCGTGAGTAGCCTTCGGTCTAGGGAAGAGGATTGTCTTTTGATCATGGAGGTCATGGCTTTCGATCCAGGAATGAGACACCTCCTTCGATCCAGCATGCTAATGGGTTCGATCCAAAGAAGGTGTCTCCTTCGATCTGGGATGTTATACCTGCAAAAGTATGTTAGCGAAATAAAATGCAGGGCCTGGTGTGATACGGTGGGAGAACTGACTTGAGGTTTTGCGTTTGTGTTCGCAAATGTTTCGGTTTAGCAAGAGTCGCCACCGACTTTTTATTTTATCCTAAGGAAAGGTTAAAAAGCACAGCAAAAACCTTTGAGATGTTTTCTTGGGTTCGGGGAGTAGATTATAGAAAGGGAAGGTATTAGCACCCTTTCTATCCATGGTTATCCATGGGCTCTTAGTTACTTGCTTAGATCACTTGCCTTTGCTTTTAAATTGTTTGAAATGGTGCTTTGTGTGTGTGGTTTTGAAAATGTTTTGAAAAAGATGCCTTTGTCTTGGCAACCCTTGTAACAATTCTTTACTCGAATGTTTTACAAAAGGTGTTTGTCTTATTGAAAAGATGTTTCAGGTTTTTGAAAGTTGTTTTGAAGTTGTGTAGTGATGTATGTTTTGAAAGATGGCAAGGATTTGTTTTGCAAGTTGGTCAAGTAACCAAGAGCTATCTACCCTAAATTTCTCAAAGATATTTCCTATGTTTTAACCCTTTTAACAGTATTGTTCCACCATTGTATTTGGTGGACAATCTTGTGTTAGGATTTTAACGGGACGGGCGCGGGTCATCGTTTAGACCATGAATGCAATAGTGCTAAGTGTCTTTGGCAATTTTTTTCTTTAAGGGACTTGATCATTTTTTAGGCAACTTCGAAAGCGTCATCGAGGGACTATGATCATTAGATTTGTTTTTGTTTGGCCAAAGACACTCAATATGCAACATGGCCCATTTTTGAAGGCAACAAGTGGAGTAACTCTAAGGGTGTAAGTGTGCATTGTGTTGTCCATTTTCATGCATTGTCTTTGAATTAGGTCAAGCTATTGGTTATTTTTTATTTACATACAAACCCTAGGTCTATCATGGCATAATTTGAAAGCTTTTAAATGTGGAAATTTAAAGTCCTAAATTATTACAACATGATTATGGGGATGGGGGTACAAATGTTTGAATGGGGGTATTTGACAAGAAATTTAAATCTAGGCTATTACATCCATATCGAATATACAAGTATTTAAATGTACAATATTTACAATGTAAATAAATATCAAAATGCAATGTATTATGCACAAAAATGGTTTTTTTATGTATGTTAAAGTATTTTTCAATGTAAAATATAAAGAAAAATAAAAAGGTTAATTTTTTGATATTTTATGGTCTTTAGGGCAAAACCCTAGTTTTCTAAATAAATAATATTTATTTATTAATATTATACAATATTATATATTAATTTATACAAAAGAATAAAAAAGAAGTATATTGTAAAAAGCATTTTTGATGTCAAATATTAATAAAAATAAAAATGTATTATTTTCATATTTTATCCTAAATATTCTAATAAATGTACAAGTATTTATATTATATATATTTAATATGCTAAGTATATATAAAAATAAAATATTAACTATTTACAAAACAAATATATTTTTTTAGAAAATGTTTTCAAAAGGCAAATAAAAACAAGGGCTGAAAATATATTTTTGTGTCATTTTTAATGTTTTAAATAAAAAGGTATTTATATTTATTTTACATGTATAAGTTCAAATAAAACAAATAAATTCCAAATAAAATGCAAAAATGGGTGGAAAAATATTTTTTATATTTTTTATATTTGAGCAAAAAATAATAAGTCATAATCAAAAAGAAAAAAACAAAAATAAATAAAATATCACACAATGGGCCAGGGGGTGCAAATTGAAAAAAGGGGGGTGCAAAAAGCAGGTTGACTCAGGCCCAGCCCAAGTCAACTCTGTCTTCAACCTCCAGCACATGTTTGAACATGAAAACGCGCGCTTCCTTCTACATCTGCTATCTCTTGATTCCTTGACTTTTAACAAAAACTCATAACACAAACATTATAGAGCATCAAGAGACGAATTCATACATATAAAAATCTTAACCTAACTCTCAGAAACGAGGGAGAATTTCTCCATCCCCAATTTCTGACCTAAGTTTTCTTCCATGTTCAGGTCCAAAATTCTCACAGCACACACAATATAAATGAAAAGTAACTACATGGATGGCTTCAGGGCTAGGAGTAGAACATGCTTTCTTCACAAACTTAAGCCTAATTATGCCTGGATAGAGAGATAGAAGTTCATATTTTTACCTGTTCAGCTTGAGTCGTGTACAGCAATGGAGGTATCTTCAATGGAGTTTGAACTTTGGTACAGATTGCCTGAAGTCCATGGATACTTCCCCTATGCTTAGCTTGCTTTGAATCTCTCTGAATCAAGCTATGGAAGACAACCTGCAAAACTTAAAAGTGAAAATGGCAAACTTGGCTATGGATGTTACAACTTGTATCTAAGGCTTGAGATAGCTTCAATGGATGGTAGGGAGTGTATTGGAACTTGTTTGGGAAAAAACGCACGAGTGAATGATGCTGGCCAAGTCAAACTGCAGGAATGCCCTGTTTCTTGCAGAAAAATGGTGTTTTGATGAATGAGGAGGTATTGAGGATCAAGGACTCGTGTTTTAGGTCAGCTTGGGTGTATGAAAAGTGTTTACAAAGTTTTCTTCAGTTGGTGTTTTCAGGAATGGGGGATTGGAGTGAGTTTGCAAGTTTTCTTTTTTTGTAAGCAAGGAGATGTCAACTTGTGATATAGGCCTGTACCAAGTCCTCAAGCATGTTGCATACTTTGTTCTTGATCAGTGGGATTTTCCTACCAACTCTTGCCTCAGAGATTTTGCTTGTACCTCTTGGATTGTGAATTTGACATAAAGCACTTCTTTATCAAAATGGCAAATATGCTTTTTCCATTTAAAGGTTAATTCTTTGTGTAATGACTTAATGCATAAAACAATGCTTGAACACAATGGTTTGGCATTTAATTATTTAGTGTGAAGAGGATTAGAGGCCTGTAAGCTAGCATAAACCATGCTGAGTTGAAAATGCCAATGTTATGAACATGTATTTGGCTATGAACAAAGTGACTTTTGCCCATCTTTGCAAATTTGATTCTCCCTAACCACGAGGGTGTTTGATAAGTTCTTGGACAATTTGGAAAGCTTGGAATGTGTAATACAATCCATCTTTGTAATGCAAATTGAAACTCCAAGTGGAAGCATGTGAAAAATGGCCATGAAGTTGGACAAAAATCCTGCCTAGAATAGGTCAAAATTTCTCTAAGTTAAAAATGTTTTGCACCCTTATTCCAAAAATCATAACTTGAGCTACAAGCTTCTTTTGAGAAAACTTTGTGAATCAAAGTTGTAGATTTTTAAATGGAATACAACTTTCATGTTTTGAGTTTTGTTTGAATCCATTTGCATCTTGGTGAAAAAATGGGACAAATTTTGGAAAAAATAAGGAAATTTCATAACTTAGAAAATTTCTAAGTTATGAAATTTCTTCATTTTAAACCCTAATTTGCAATTTTGGGTTTCTTGATGAACAAGTTTCATAATTTAACATGTCTTGATAAAAAATGAATCTTGGCACTTGATTTTGACCAAAAAGTCAGAGTTTGACTTTTCAGTATACAGTCAAATTTGATCAATTGACTGGAAAATTCATCTGTCAATCCTGTGCATTTTGGGATCTTTTGAACTTGTTGAATGTGTCAAGACAATTCCATTGAGTCCTTGAGTCCATATATGAGCTTGGTTTGCCATTGGTTAGGTCAAACAGTCAAAAATTGCCTTTGTGTAGTCAAAACCCTAAAAATGACCATTTTGCCCTTTTGGTGATCTGATCAAATTTCTTGTGGAATTGTAATCCAAACTTGGCCAAGTGGTTCATATGAGTTCAATATGTTGATATGGGTCAAAAATCATGAGGTTTGATTGTCAATTGGCCACTGTTGACTTTTTCCCCAATACAGCTGATTTCTAGGTCAACTGTCCAATTGACTGGGCAAAGATTGGAATCAAGGCTTGAAACTTGGTATGGATAGACTTGTGAGCCCAACATGAAGCATGAAAGTCACTTTGGGCATTTTAGGTCAAAACATCTTTGTGCAAACTCAAACCCTAATTGGGTCAACATTGCAAGGAGGGGTCTTGAGCAGAGCAAACCCTGATTTGATCTTGAGCTCCAAGGGTCTTGTGGTGAGAAAATATTGATGAAATGGGAGGGAAAATTTTGGGGTACAACAGTTTCCCCTGTTCAATCTTCTTGCACTTGAAGAGTTAGATTGGCAAGTTTTCCTTTCGCGTCTCGAAGGTAAAAGGAGATTGGACACTAGAGTGCCCTTAAATTTGCACTCGTCGAAACAATGGATGCGGGAATGGGCTTAGAGATGCCATTTGGAGATGGGCTTAAAGATGCCATCTGGAGGGGTGACAGAACCTTGTCGGGGATGGGCTTAAAGATGCCATCTGGAATGAGTATCAGAAAGGTGTCCATGTTTTGGAACATCTCTGAATTAGGGGTCTGAATAAGCAATAGATTGCCATCCGTATCTGGAAGCATCTGCAAACTATTTTCAAAATTTGAAATTGAATAAGCAATAGAGCAGCATCCATGTTGGGAAGCGTCCGTAAACTGTTTTCAGAAGTTGCATCTGAACAAGCGATAGATTAACATCCGTGTTTGGAGAATCCGTAAACTGTTTTCAGAAGTCTTGAAGAATCTGAACAAGCGATAGGTTAACATCCGTGTCTGGAGAACCCGTAAACTGTTTTCAGAAGTCTTGAAGTTGAATAAGCAATAGAGCAGCATCCATGTTGGGAAGCGTTCGTAAACTGTTTTCAAAAGTTGCATCTGAACAAGCGATATATTAACATCCGTGTTTGGAGAATCCGTAAACTGTTTTCAGAAGTCTTGAAGAATCTGAACAAGCAATAGGTTAACATCCGTGTCTGGAGAACCCGTAAACTATTTTCAGAAGTCTTGAAGTTGAATAAGCAATAGAGCAGCATCCATGTTGGGAAGCGTCCGTAAACCATTTTCAAAAGTTGCATCTGAACAAGCGATAGATTAACATCCGTGTTTGGAGAATTCGTAAACTGTTTTCAGAAGTCTTGAAGAATCTGAACAAGCGATAGGTTAACATCCGTGTCTGGAGAACCCGTAAACTATTTTCAGAAGTCTTGAAGTTGAATAAGCAATAGAGCAGCATCCATGTTGGGAAGCGTCCGTAAACTGTTTTCAAAAGTTGCATCTGAACAAGCGATAGATTAACATCCGTGTTTGGAGAATCCGTGAACTGTTTTCAGAAGTCTTGAAGAATCCGAACAAGCGATAGGTTAACATCCGTGTCTGGAGAACCCGTAAACTATTTTCAGAAGTCTTGAAGTGGAAGAGGAACCGATGTAGGGTTTCCTGATGATGAGTCCGTGTAAAAACTGCATCTGAAATTGTTAATGATAGCCTTTTATTCTTATCCTGAAAAGGACAAAATGTTAACTAAACACAAAGTTATGTTGCATGAAATGTATGATGCAATATATGTTATATCAATGTTTATGATATGAATATAATTAATGCGTATGTAAGCTGATGAACTGTATTGCTGGGGATAGATGAATCCTGGATGGCTGGAGATAAAAGAATCTTGACTGCTGTCGGGGGAAGTAAATCCTTGACTGCTGCAGGGGAGTGCAAGAATTTTTGATTGTTGAGGATGAGACATCCTTGTTGACTACTGTTGGGGAATCAGGAGCTTGGGTTGTATTCCAATCTACTGGGGATTCCTGTCTTAAGGAGATCTTCATTGGGGAATATCTGAATATCTTGTGAGGAACTGAGAATGAGAGTCTTGATTATGCTTGGGGAGTGAAAGATCTTCAATTGTTTGGGGATCTTAGGACCACTGCTGGGGATTGAAACTCCTTGGTGACTTGCGGGGCTAGAGAATTCTGATGATCTCTACTGGGGAGTCCAGAACCTGGGAGGCTTATGCTGGAGGAGTAAGACTGAGAATCTACAATCTAATGGGAAGTACCTCTGTGGGGAGAAGGTTCACTAGTCTGGTTCTGCTGGGGATTGATAGTTGGAAATTTTAGCTCCGCTGGGGTTTAACAGCTTTGCCCTCAACCGGGGATAAGATCTTCAGATTTTTAAGGCTCCAATGGGGATACTGAAACTTAACTCTGTGGGGAATTGAGTTCCGGAAGGCTCTCTGGCTGGGGAAATCAGTTTTGAGAAAGCTTTTTCTACTGAGGATCCTGAAGTTTAACTCTGTTTGGGGAATTAAGTTCTGGATTTTGACTTTATCGAGGAATTTGGAGTTTAAATCTGCGGGGGATTTCTTCTGAAAGGGTATCGAGATATCTATCTGTACCTTCACCCTATCAGCAATCATCTTTCTTGATTTGTAAGGAAATGATTATGTTCAAATGCATATGCCTATTTAACAAAACATTGGATGTTTCTCAAATAAAACATAAGTGTAGAAAAGCAAAAAGAAGACAAAGCAAACTTCTGTATTTGGAAAAGTATTTGTATTAACTTTTTATGAGTATCTTTGTACAAAGGAGACAGACACCCTAGTAAGAGGATGTTGTCGTAAAGAATTGAAAATTTTATACAAAAGAAAGATGGCTATGTGCAACAATTCTATGGGATTATATTCTGTTATAGCCTTCACAACTCTGAATACCTTGTCCATTCAAATGCTTCGTTCGCCGATGACTGGATTGATCAGAAGCTTGGAACTGGTTGATGAAGAGATTGTTCTTTAAAGTGATCCGACAAGACATAGTCATACGCTTTAATTCCCTAACTTTTGCCTGGATCGCCCTTTCGGGTTTTCAATCCACCGGGAAACCCCTTTTTGCCCAAGCCGCCCTTTCGGGTTTTCGACTTGCCGGGTGTACAGATTTTTTTGTTTTATCCCTAATTTTTGCCTGAACCGCCCTTTCGAGTTTTCGGTTCACCGGGATGCCCATTTTTGCCCAAGCCGCCCTTTCGGGTTTTCGACTTTTCGGGTGACTTTATGCGTAGTATCTTTTGACTATGTCTGCGTTCGCAGGGTGTGGCAAATCGTCGCCGTCCATGGTGGTCAGAATCATTGCACCACCAGAAAATATGCTTTTGATTACAAATGGTCCTTCGTAAGTAGGAGTCCATTTTCCCCTGGGATCACTTTGCGGCAAAATAATCCGTTTGATTATGAGATCTCCGACTTGATATACTTGACATCTGACTTTCTTGTTAAAAGCCTTGATCATCCGTTTTTGGTACGTCTGACCATGGCAAACAGCAGCGAGTCGCTTCTCGTCGATCAAATTAAGTTGATCAAGTCGGGTCTGAATCCAATCGTCTTCATTCAAACCAGCGTCCTTCATGATCCTTAAAGAAGGAATTTGTACTTCCATGGGTAAGACAGCTTCCATGCCATAGACTAACGAAAATGGGGTTGCCCCTGTTGAAGTACGTGCCGTGGTACGGTATCCATGCAGAGAAAACGGTAACATCTTATGCCAGTCCTTGTAGGTGACTGTCATTTTCTGAATGATCTTCTTGATGTTTTTGTTCGCAGCTTCAACAGCACCGTTCATCTTCGGCTGATAGGGAGATGAATTGTGATGATAAATCTTGAACTATTCGCATAGAGCGGTGATCATAGTATTATTCAGATTTGTACTGTTGTCTGTGATGATCCTGTCGGGGACACCATACCGGCATATGAGGTTTTGCTTGATGAAGCGGGCAACCACATTTTTTGTAACGGAGGCAAAGGAAGCTGCTTCGACCCACTTGATGAAATAGTCAATAGCAACCAGGATAAAGCGATGTCCGTTGGATGCCGTGGGCTTGATTTCTCCAATCATGTCAATGCCCCACATTGCGAATGGCCAAGGAGCTGTCAGAACATTGAGAGGAACAGGAGGAATATGAATCTTGTCAGTGTAGACTTGACATTTGTGGCAAGTACGGGAATGCTGATGGCAATCTGCTTCCATGGTAGACCAGTAATAGCCTGCCCTTAGAATCTTCTTAGCCATCGTATGCCCTCTCAAGTGAGTGCCAAATGTACCGCTGTGTATCTCGGTCATGATTAACTCTGCTTCATCTTTGTCTACACATCGGAGTAAAACACAATCATGGCTGCGTTTATAGAGGATGTCGTTGCTCAGGAAGAACTTGGCAGCAGATTTCCTTAGGAACTTTTTGTCATTTACGGAAGCTCCTTCGGGATATTCTCTAGTCTGGAGATACCTTTTGATTTCGTGAAACCAGGGTTGTTCCACTACTTCTTCGGTATTAATCTCATGACAATGTGCAGGTTCATCCATTCGCTCGATGGTGATTTGGGGAGCCTCGTTGTCCCAGTTGAGTTTAAACATGGAAGACATCGTTGCCAGAGCATCTGCTAGCTGATTCTCTTCTCGCGGGAAATGCTCGAAGGTGATTTGCTCGAAATGAGGCAACAATGTCCGGACATGTTCTTTGTATGGGATAAGATTAGGATGTTTGGTATCCCACTCTCCTTTGATTTGACTGATAACCAAAGCCGAGTCCCCAAATATGATCAAAGATTTGATCCCCAAGTCTATAGCAGCCTTGAGACCAAAAATGCAAGCTTCATATTCAGCCATGTTGTTGGTACAGCTGAAGCAAATTCGGGCCGTGAAAGGCGTGTGACAACCTTCCGGGGAAATGAGTACCGCACCGATACCGTTTCCAAGTGCATTTAAAGCACCATCAAAGTACAGGGTCCATCGGGATCCATTTTCAGGCCCGTCATACAGTCTGTTACCTTCAATGTTTTCCAAATTCATGATGTCCTCGTCCGGGAAGTCGAATCTCATGGACTAATAATCTTCGATAGCTTGATGAGCTAGATGGTCAGCTAGTACACTCCCATTTATAGCTTTTTGGGTAGTGTACTGGATGTCATACTCATTTAGGATCATCTGCCATCTAGCGATTCTTCCAGATAAAGCAGGCTTTTCGAAGATATACTTGATAGGATCCATTTTAGAAATCAACAGAGTGGTATGAGTCAACATATACTGCCTTAGTCGGCGAGCAGCCCATACCAAAGTGCAGCAAGTTTTCTCGAGCAGTGAGTAGCGAGTCTCACAGTCGGTAAACTTTTTGCTAAGGCAATAAATGGCATGCTCTTTTCGACCAGACTCGTCATGCTGGCCCAACACGCACCCCATTGAGTTATCCAAAACGGTCAGATACATGATCAGCGGCCTTCCTTCGACGGGTGGCATCAGAATAGGAGGTTCTAGCAAATACTCCTTGATCTTATCAAAAGCAGCTTGTCAATCGTTGTTCCACTCGACTATCTGATCTTTCTTCAATAGTTTGAAAATTGGCTCACAGGTAGACGTCATATGAGAGATGAATCTGGCAATATAGTTCAAGCGCCCCAAGAACCCCCTAACCTCCTTTTCAGTATGGGGAGCAGGCATTTCTCGTATTGCTTTCACTTTCGCTGGATCGACCTCAATGCCCTTGTTGCTGACAATAAATCCTAGAAGTTTACCATACCTAACTCCAAAAGTACACTTACTTGGATTCAGCCTGAGTTTGTACTCTTTCAACCTGGCAAACAGCTTTTGCATATGCTCCAGGTGTTCCTCCTCTGTTTGTGATCGAGCTATCATGTCGTCTACGTAAACTTCGATCTCATGATGTATCATATCATGAAATAAAGCTACCATGGCGCGTTGATAAGTTTCCCCTGCATTCTTCAGTCCGAACGGCATCACCTTGTAGCAGAAGGTTCCCCATTGTGTAACAAAGGTTGTTTTCTCCATGTCCTCGGGGGCCATTTTAATCTGGTTGTAGCCCGAGAATCCATCCATGAAGGAAAACACCTTGTGCTGAGTTGTGTTGTCAATCAAAATGTCGATATGCGGTAGCGGAAAATCATCTTTAGGGCTAGCCCTGTTCAAATCCCGGTAGTCCACACACATCCTGACCTTGCCGTCTTTTTTAGGTACTGGCACAATGTTAGCAACCCATTGTGGATAGGACGTAACAGCCAGAAAGCCAGCGTTGAATTGCTTCATTACTTCTGCTTTAATCTTCTCAGACATGTCGGGCCTCATTCGGCAGACTTTTTGTTTGATCGGGGGACAGTCCTCTCTTGTAGGGAGACGGTGAACCACGATATCTGTGTCTAAACCCGGCATGTCTTCATAAGACCAGGCGAAGATTTCAACGTACTCATTCAATAGCTGTATCAAGCGCCTTTTGACCCTTGGTTCCAGATTGGCACCCACTTGTACTTCCTTCCTGTCTTCCTCTGTTCCTAAGTTGACTGTTTCCAACAACTCTTCATGAGGTAAGATGGCCCTTTCTTCTTGTTGTAGAAGTCTGGCTAGCTCCTCTGGTACTTCACAATCTTCGTCATCTTCATATTCAGCCGGATTGACCAAATCTTCAGAGTTATTGAAGGATACAACAGAATAGTCACCCATAGAATCCAGAGTGGATAGGTACCTGCATTTGTGAGTGTGGGTGTGTGTAAGGGATAGCCATCCTTAAACAAACAAAAATGCAAAAGGAAAGAAAATGAACACAACAGTTTATAAATGAAAAACGTCCAATGATTCATTAAACATGGCATATGGATATGAAGAGAATCAAAACCCTTACAAATGGACCTACATACCCCGGGCAAGGCATGAGGTGAAAAAGTAGTGTGCAGATTGTTCAAGAGTAATTATTACAGACCAACAGAAAATGTTCGAAAGATAAATTATTGATCGATGAAAGTAATGGGAACGAAGTCTTTCGCCTCCCAGTTGTGTAGTCCCCCTTCGATGGTTGGGAAGATCCAATTTTCAATGTTGGCCTCTTCGTCTTCGTCTTCCAAAGCATTGATTCCATGAGGAGAAATCTTGATGGGTGTCCTTTCAATTTTTGAGCGACGCATAGCTTTTTGCCCCGCAGCGGTAAATCCCAACCCGAACTTGTTTGTTTTGTGGAGAAAGTCAGGCAACTGGCCCCATGTTGAGCTCTTCCCTTCCTTCATTGCAACCTGTGCGTCTTTCAGAGGTGCCATCCTGGCCACCTGCTTGGGTTCCTCAGCTACTGCTTTTGCTACTGCAACTTCGGGAGCAATTTCCTCGAAGTGTTGGAACGGTGTTTCAATAAATTCACCCTCCACTTCTACATACCGAAAGGAGTTCAGGTGACTGATCATATATTCCTCTTCACCGTGTACAGTTATGATCTTTCCCTTAACAGGGTATTTCAGCATCTGATGTAGGGAGGAAGTGACTTCCCCAGCATTATGTATCCACGACCTTCCTAGCAAGTAAGAGTAGGATGGGAGGATGTCCATCACATAGAAGGTTGAGGGGAAAACTTCAGTGCCCACCTTGATAGGGATGTCGACCTCCCCATGCACCATTCTTTTAGACCCGTCAAAGGCCCTGACAATGATATTACTCGGTTTCAGCTCCAAGCCTTCACAATCCAATCGGTCGAGAGCTTTCTTAGGCAGCACGTTTAGAGAAGAACCTGTGTCGACCAAGACATGGGCAAGAGTAGTTCCTCGGCATTCAACTGCCACATGTAATGCGTCATTGTGCTTTCTTCCCTTCGGAGTCAGGTCAGCATCAGAGAAACCCAGGCCGTTGTCGGCGGTAAGGCTGGCTACACAATCCTGGAATTGATCGGCTGAAGTTTCCTGGGGTACATGGGCTGTCTTCAAAAACCTTATCAAGGCCTTGGCATGAGCCTCCTAACAAAGCAGCAAAGCTAACATGGAGACCTTCGAGGGAGTTTTCCCCAGTTGCTCTACAACGTCATAATCACTTTTCTTTATTATTTTCAGAATCTCCTCCATTTCTTTCTTAGAGGTTTCGGGGATGACCAATGGCTGAGCCCTCGTCCTGACGAGCTCATCTTGGATCCCTTTCCCCTTATCAGCAGAAGTAGGAGGGACAACTGCAGGAGTAACAGCTTCTTCAATCAACGGAATTCTTGCAGAAAGTTTTATCGGTACAGGAATAACCTTGGCAGCATCTAAGGGTCCAAAGATTGCCTTTGGAGGGGCAATCTCTGGAGAGAAAATTCTCCCACTTCGGGTAATCTTGCTCGTACCGGCAATGTTTCCAATGTCGGCATCTTCTTCGTCAGAGCTTTCTTCAGTTGTCTCAACTTGTTTAACACCATGGTAGTAGATTTCTCCACCATAATTCCATGGTATTGATTTGTCAGATTTGTAGGGAACAGGCCCAGGCATGGTTATTTTCAGAGGAACAAACTTCGTAGCGGATGTAATCTTAACAGGATTTTTAGGGACCTTGGAAAGATTGGTGGAAATGGTGATTATTGAAACATCTTCGATAGGAGTTGGAATAGCAGGAATCTTTTCGAAAAGAATTTGTTGGCTGTCCATTAGGCCTTGGATGCCTGTCTTCAGCAATGGACAGTCGATTGGTAGGGAGGAACAACAGTAGCAGTCTTCTTTACATCCTGGGAAAATCCCAGCCTTCAACAGATTCATCTTGATTGTCAACAGTGGGGTCATCAGATCATCAACAGCAGAAACATACAGATCTTCTTCAATAGCATGGACATTGCGACCATGTTTCGGCATTGGAGCGGATATTACGTTTGGCTTCTCTGGAGCATCGAACTCAACCTCTTTTGCATCTATCAAATCTTGAATTTTATGCTTAAGCGCCCAACAATCGTTGATGTCATGCCCGATGCTGTCAGAATGATAGGCACATTTAGCATTGGGATGATAATATGGGGAAGATGTGTTCACATTTTTTGGTGCCTCTTTGATAGTGGTGAGATTTAGCTTCAACAAATGGGGAAGAACTTGTGCAGACGTCATATTGATGCGGGTGAACTGCCGTTGTTTCCGTTCTACCCGTTGCTGGTTAGGTCTAGACTGATTGTTACGAGGCTGATCATTTGATGAATTTTGGATCATCACGGCCCCCACAGTCGACCGGCGCTCAGTTCTTCCTGATCTTTTCTGAGAGTATATAACAGCTGCTTCCTTCTTGGCCGGAAATGACTTCTTAGCAATTGTAGAGGCAGAGGCATCCCTTTGAATCTTTCCATTCTTAATACCAGCTTCCACCCGTTCGCCAGTCAGAATCAATTCAGTAAACCCTACGGAAGAGCTCCTGATCAAGTGGTTGAAGAACGGGCCAGATAGGGTCCCCAAAAACATATCAACTAGTTCCCTATCTGAAAGAGGTGGCTGCACTCTTCCGGCCAAGTCGTGCCATTTCTGGGCGTATTCTTTGAATCCCTCATCTGAGGCCATCCCCATACTTTGTAACTGAGTACGGGTTGGTGCCAAATCAGTGTTATATTGATACTGGCGATAAAACGCAGCTGCCAAATCTTCCCAGTTATGCACTTCTGACCTCTCAAGCTGGTAAAACCAGTCTAGTTGTGTACCGGACAAGCTATCCTGAAAGAAGTGTACCCAAAGATTTCTGTCGGGCATATGAGGTTGAATTCTTATGACATATGACCTCAAGTGCATCTTCGGGCAAGACAGCCCATCATATTTTGCAAAAACTGGCACCTTAAACTTTGGAGGGATCACAATCCCAGCAATCAATCCCAGTTCTTCAAAATCTAACCCAGGAATCCTTTGCAGCTCCATAGCTGCCAGTCTATCCTCCAGGTTTTTATACTTGTCGTCCGCTGGTGGGTATTGCTGCTCTGAGTAGTCTTCATCTTCCTCAACCTCTTCCTCCTCGGACTCAGAAGGTAGTGCAGCTCCTTTTCCCTTACTGGTTCCCTCATCAGATGCAGAAGGAAATTCAAGAACTCTTCTAGCTTCATTCTCAAACCTTCTTCCCAGTGTAGCTACCCCAACTCTCTTCTTCTTCTTTTTTCCTTTTTCTGGCTCTTTGTTCCCCAACAGTGCTTTTAGATCCTCCTGACCCTTTGCCAAGGTCATAAGGAGCTGTTGAAACTGCGAGTTTTGTGACTGCAGATCTTTGACCGTCTGTTCAAGATCCATCTTACTGAAATAAACAGCAGAAAGATAAGGAAACCTAGTGTGAAGACCTTCTTATGCATATGATGAATGATATGTTTATTCATGCAATGCATTCAAGGATTTAGAAATTCAAAATTGTTGCAGACAAAAAGAACACACGTCATATTAATAAGAAGAAATTTTGTCAGTACATAAATGCCCCATGGGCCAAATATTACAAAAACTTCTTAAGGTAAAAAGACGTTGCGCATCCTCTTTGGTGCGATGTAAGTGTTGAGGGTCTCCTCCTCGTGAAGTCGGCGGGTGAGCTCTAAAACCTTATTCTCACTGGCATAGAAGCTGGCTACAAAAGTATTCCGCTCTTCCTTGAGTTGGATCCAACTCTTCTGCATTTCCTCCCATGATGTAGGCATGTCAGGATGTAGGATGGTGTAAGGAACCTCTCCTTCCTTAACGGGCTCTTTAATCAAAGGGAGAATATGAGGGTAAGGCATCATAAGACTCTGGGCTCGGGTCCTTACCCACTTGAGATAAGGCTCAAGAGGGATGGAGTTCTTGTGCCCCAGTGTCTTGCTATCTACCTTGTTAGGCATCCTCCAAGCTCTGATGAATCTTTGTCGAAGTCCTTGCGCATCGTTGTTGAAGTCAAAAACTAGGTCAGGAATCAGCATGTCATGAGGGCCATCCCTCCGTGCATATCCAAGTTATCTCAAAGCTAGACAAGGGTTGTAGGTAATGCCTCCCCTAATGCCAAGTAATGGAACATTAGGGAACTCACCACAACGATCGACGATGATTACATTTTCTCTGGACCGAGAACACCAATGTACATCAGAATGTGTGAGGGTCATCAATTGTTGTGACCACCTTAAGCCTTGGTCATTCTTCAAAACAGATTGTGGAAGGTGCGAAATAAACCACCTTGCAAGAAGAGGAGTACAGCACATGAGCACACCTCTCTTCCTCATTGTTCGTGTGTAAAATGAGTGGAGGATGTCCCCAAGTAATTTAGGTATGGGATTCCTTGACATGAAAATCTTGACAGCATTGACATCTATAAGTTGGTCAGGATTTGGGAACAAGACCAACCCATAAATGAGGAGTGCCACAATTTCTTCAAAGGCTTGCAGATCCAAGGAATTCCAACACTCTTGTGCCTTCTCAAACAAGAATTTTTCCAAGAAGCCTTTGACACCACTTCTAGTCTCCCAATGCCCCTTGATGTCAGATGGTTGCAAGTGTAGTTCTTGAGCAACATCTTCAGGCTTTGGTTCTTTTTCCATACCATTGTAGGGTAGTTGATTAAGAATAGGAATTCTCAGGAGTTGAGAAAATTCCTCCAAAGTAGGCACCAATTGATAATCGGGGAATGTGAAACAGTGGTGAAGGGGGTCAAAGAACTGGAACAGCACTTTCACCATGTCTTCTTCAATGTTGGTGTTGACTAGGTTGAGCAGTCTACCATGTCTTTCACTGAAGAGAGAGCTTTCCGGAATTCTGGATGTAAGCTTCTTGAGTTGAGGAGGGATTCTCACAAGGTTGACTTGGATAGTTTTCCTGCGAAGAATCTCCATGACCTACAAAACAAGAACAAAGATGAAGATCCAAACCCTTGAAATGGTTAGTGGATGCACATGATGCTTTATGATGTTCATGATGTATGCACAAACATATGTACAAGCAAGTCACACAAAACCCTAGTTTCAGGCTTGCATGAGGTTTCATAGGTAAGTACCCTCTTGAGTGTAGTTGGCTTAAAAACCTGTCCTATAAATAGTAATCGGGTTCTAAGGAGCTCAATATCATTGGATAGTTTTCCATGTTCATTGTTTTGGTTTAGCCACTTAACTAGCGACCAAAATATTCCAAGAAAACAACCCTCAATGAGTGTAGTATCGAGTATTTACCAACGTCGGACTGCACCAAAGTCGGTCATCTCACTACCCCTAATAAAAGGCCAAGATGGTCAAGTAAGGTTCTAGGTCATTAGTGCTTAGTGACATCACTCAGCGGCCCCGTACTCTCCTTGATTGAACTCAAGGTTACCGGTACTCACAAATATGTCACACTAATATAGTTATTGCTTCAACCGTGTTGGTATACCCCGCACAGTTTCCACAACATATTGATATCTATGAATGTTTCCCAAATCCTGGTGTAGGATTTCAAGCCCAAACAAGAGAACCAAAATGTAAAGCAAACAAAGCAAACAATTAGTCATGCAAAAGGGTGATCTAAACCCTAAGTTTACTCCACTTTCAATTAATCCCCGGCAGAGTCGCCAGTTCTGTGATACGGTGGGAGAACTGACTTGAGGTTTTGCGTTTGTGTTCGCAAATGTTTCGGTTTAGCAAGAGTCGCCACCGACTTTTTATTTTATCCTAAGGAAAGGTTAAAAAGCACAGCAAAAACCTTTGAGATGTTTTCTTGGGTTCGGGGAGTAGATTATAGAAAGGGAAGGTATTAGCACCCTTTCTATCCATGGTTATCCCTGGGCTCTTAGTTACTTACTTAGATCACTTGCCTTTGCTTTTCAATTGTTTGAAATGGTGCTTTGTGTGTGTGGTTTTGAAAATGTTTTGAAAAAGATGCCTTTGTCTTGGCAACCCTTGTAACAATTTTTTACTCGAATGTTTTACAAAAGGTGTTTGTCTTTTTGAAAAGATGTTTCAAGGTTTTTGAAAGTTGTTTTGAAGTTGTGTAGTGATGTATGTTTTGAAAGATGGCAAGGATTTGTTTTGCAAGTTGGTCAAGTAACCAAGAGCTATCTACCCTAAATTTCTCAAAGATCTTTCCTATGTTTTAACCCTTTTAACAGTATTGTTCCACCATTGTATTTGGTGGACAATCTTGTGTTAGGATGTTAACGGGACAAGCGCGGGTCATCGTTTAGACCATGAATGCAATAGTGCCAAGTGTCTTTGGAAATTTTTTTCTTTAAGGGACTTGATCATTTTTTAGGCAACTTCGAAAGCGTCATCGAGGGACTATGATCATTAGATTTGTTTTTGTTTGGCCAAAGACACTCAACATGCAACATGGCCCATTTTTGAAGGAAACAAGTGGAGTAACCCTAAGGGTGTAAGTGTGCATTGTGTTGTCCATTTTCATCCATTTTGTCTTTGAATTAGGTCAAGCTATTGGTTATTTTTTATTTGCATACAAACTCTAGGTCTATCATGGCATAATTTGAAAGCTTTTAAATGCGGAAATTTAAAGTCCTAAATTATTACAACGTGATTATGGGGATGGGGGTACAAATGTTTGAATGGGGGTATTTGACAAGAAATTTAAATCTAGGCTATTACATCCATATTGAATATACAAGTATTTAAATGTATAATATTTACAATGTAAATAAATATCAAAAGGCAATGTATTATGCACAAAAATGGTTTTTTTATGTATGTAAAAGTATTTTTCAATGTAAAATATAAACAAAAATAAAAAGGTTAATTTTTTTATATTTTATGGTCTTTAGGGCAAAACCCTAGTTTTCTAAATAAATAATATTTATTTATTAATATTATACAATATTATATATTAATTTATACAAAAGAATAAAAAAGAAGTATATTGTAAAAAGTATTTTTGATGTCAAATATTAATAAAAATAAAAATGTATTATTTTCATATTTTATCCTAAATATTCTAATAAATGTACAAGTATTTATATTATATATATATTTAATATGCTAAGTATATATAAAAATAAAATATTAACTATTTACAAAACAAATATATTTTTTTAGAAAATGTTTTCAAAAGGCAAATAAAAACAAGGGCTGAAAATATATTTTTGTGTCATTTTTAATGTTTTAAATAAAAAGGTATTTATATTTATTTTACATGTATAAGTTCAAATAAAACAAATAAATTCCAAATAAAATGCAAAAATGGGTGGAAAAATATTTTTTATATTTTTTATATTTGAGCAAAAAATAATAAGTCAGAATCAAAAAGAAAAAAGAAAAAATAAATAAAATATCACACAATGGGCCAGGGGTGCAAATTGAAAAAAGGGGGTGCAAAAAGCAGGTTGACTCAGGCCCAGCCCAAGTTAACTCTGTCTTCAACCTCCAGCACATGTTTGAACAAGAAAACGCGCGTTTCCTTCTACATCTGCTATCTCTTGATTCCTTGACTTTTAACAAAAACTCATAACACAAACATTATAGAGCATCAAGAGACGAATTCATACATATAAAAATCTTAACCTAACTCTCAGAAACGAGGGAGAATTTCTCCATCCCCAATTTCTGACCTAAGTTTTCTTCCATGTTCAGGTCCAAAATTCTCACAGCACACACAATATAAATGAAAAGTAACTACATGGATGGCTTCAGGGCTATGAGTAGAAAATGCTTTCTTCACAAACTTAAGCCTAATTATCCCTGGATAGAGAGATATAAGTTCATATTTTTACCTGTTCAACTTGAGTCATGTACAGCAATGGAGGTATCTTTAATGGAGTTTGAACTTTGGTACAGCTTGCCTGAAGTCCAAGGATACTTCCCCTATGCTTAGCTTGCTTTGAATCTCTCTGAATCAAGCTATGGAAGTCAACCTGCAAAACTGAAAAGTGAAAATGGAAAACTTGGCTATGGATGTTACAGCTTGTATCTAAGGGTTGAGATAGCTTCAATGGATGGTAGGGAGTGTATTGGAACTTGTTTGGGCAAAAACGCACGAGTGAATGATGTTGGCCAAGTCAAACTGCAGGAATGCCCTGTTTCTTGCAGAAAAATGGTGTTTTGATGAATGAGGAGGTATTGAGGATTAAGGACTCGTGTTTTAGGTCAACTTGGGTGTATGAAAAGTGTTTACAAAGTTTGCTTTAATTGGTGTTTTCAGGAATGGGGGATTGGAGTGAGTTTGCAAGTTTTCTTTTTTTGTAAGCAAGGAGATGTCAACTTGTGATATAGGCCTGTACCAAGCCCTCAAGCATGCTGCATACTTTGTTCTTGATCAGTGGGATTTGCCTACCAACTCTTGCCTCATAGATTTTGCTTGTACCTCTTGGATTGTGAATTTGACATAAAGCACTTCTTTATCAAAATGGCAAATATGCTTTTTCCATTTAAAGGTTAATTCTTTGTGTAATGACTTAATGCATAAAACAATGCTTGAACACAATGGTTTGGCATTTAATTATTGAGTGTGAAGAGGATTAGAGGCCTGTAAGCTAGCATAAACCATGCTGAGTTGAAAATGCCAATGTTATGAACATGTATTTGGCTATGAACAAAGTGACTTTTGCCCATCTTTGTAAATTCGATTCTCCCTAACCACAAGGGTGTTAGAGAAGTTATTGGACAATTTGGAAAGCTTGGAATGTGTACTACAATCCATCTTTGTAATGCAAATTGAAACTCCAAGTGGAAGCATGTGAAAAATGGCCATGAAGTTGGACAAAAATCCTGCCTAGAATAGGTCAAAATTTCTCTAAGTTAAAAATGTTTTGCACCCTTATTCCAAAAATCATAACTTGAGCTACAAGCTTCTTTTGAGAAAACTTTGTGAATCAAAGTTGTAGATTTTGCAATGGAATACAACTTTCATGTTTTGAGTTTTGTTTGAATCCATTTGCATCTTGGTGAAAAAATGGGACAAAGTTAGGAAAAAATAAGGAAATTTCATAACTTAGAAAATTTCTAAGTTATGAAATTTCTTCATTTTAAACCCTAATTTGCAATTTTGGGTTTCTTGATGAAAAAGTTTCATAATTTGACATGTCTTGATGAAAAATTAATCTTGGCACTTGATTTTGACCAAAAAGTCAGAGTTTGACTTTTCAGTATACAGTCAAATTTGATCAGTTGACTGGAAAATCCATCTGTCAATCCTGTGCATTTTGGGATCTTTTGAACTTGTTGAATGTGTCAAGACAATTCCATTGAGTCCTTGAGTCCATATATGAGCTTGGTTTTCCATTGGTTAGGTCAAACAGTCAAAAATTGCCTTTGTGTAGTCAAAACCCTAAAATGACCATTTTGCCCTTTTGGTGATCTGATCAAATTTCTTGTGGAATTGTGATCCAAACTTGGCCAAGTGGTTCATATGAGTTCAATATGTTGATGTGGGTCAAAAATCATGAGGTTTGACTGTCAATTGGCCACAATTGACTTTTTCCCCAATACAGTTGATTTTTAGGTCAACTGTCCAATTGACTGGGCAAAGATTGGAATCAAGGCTTGAAACTTGGTATGGATAGACTTGTGAGCCCAACATGAAGCATGAAAGTCACTTTGGGCATTTTAGGTCAAAACATCTTTGTGCAAACTCAAACCCTAATTGGGTCAACATTGCAAGGAGGGGTCTTGAGCAGAGCAAACCCTGATTTGATCTTGAGCTCCAAGGGTCTTGTGGTGAGAAAATATTGATGAAATGGGAGGGAAAATTTTGGGGTACAACACCTGGGTATTGAACCCCAGGCCCTTCGATCCTACACTTGTTGGGTCTCTTCAGGCTAAATCTGCAGCAAATGTTAGCAAATAAAGAACATGACCTGGGTGTCAAACGCAGGCCTCTTGATCCTGTCTAGGATAGAAAATCGAAGGTAACAAACAGCATGGATATACTATGCAAATATGAGGTTGGATAGTTTACCCTTTCTTACCAGCAGATTGGACTTTTAATTTGGGCGCTTCCTGGATGTAGGCACCTTCGATCTGGGCACTTCCTGGATGTAGGCACTTTTGATTTGGGGCTTATGGCGTGGATGCTTTTGTTGAAGGGTTGCTTTGGCCTGGATTACTTATGAAAATGCTGATGACTTTTGGCAGCGTTACTCCAATGTGTTTTGTTCTCCTGTTGTGTGTGTTTTCGTGTGTTGTAATGTGCCACTGGCCCTTGTATTTATAGGAGTGAGGGGTCTAGTAACGGCAGGAGACAGCCAATTAAACAGGGCATTAAAGCCATGAGACAAAAATCAGACACATTAAATAATTTCCTTTTTTGAAATATTCATGTCTCTTTGAATGAACTTGGACACTTTTGAATTTTGAGTGCCTTCAGGCCCTGCTCTTCGATTGGTCTTGATTTTCCTCCTTCGAATGGACTTCTTATGTACCCTTCGAATGGGCCTTCTGAATGCTTCTTCGAATGGTCTTGAGTTGCACAGAATCACTCTGGTCGAATCAGCTCTTTAGGAACAGAAAAGAAAAGAATCTGGCCTTTAACTCAGGAATTAAATCCACAATCAGCATTTAATTATTTCTATATTTGCAAGGGAAACACGCCATTTTCTCATGTTCAGTGTACCTAGACATGTTTTTTGAGTGCCCTCTTGATGGCTTTGTTAACAGGCCATTCGAAAGGCTTTGTTAACAGGCCAATCGAAAGGTTCTGTTCATGCTAATCGAAGGACATGGTTAACATGCCTGTCGAAGCTGCCTTGACACAATGATAAATCAAAGGATCCCTTGGCATGCCAATCGAAGGACTTGACATAATTCCAATCGAAGTGCTCGTCCAGAATGCCAATCAAAATGCTTGTCCATGCCAGTCGAAATGCTCCTTCAGAATACCAATCGAAGGGTCTTTCAGAATGCCAATCGAAGGGTCTTTCAGAATGCCGATCGAAAGGTACTTAAAGCACCACTCAAAAATTTTCTTTTTCCTTAGGCAAGATTTTGTGATCAACCATGCACGGGGAAGACTTTGGAAAACATGAGAGGGCAAATTTTGGGGTACAACAGTTGCCCCTGTTCAATCTTCTTAAACTTGAGGATGTAGATTGGCTTGCGTGCCTTTCGTGATCCGAAGGTGGAAGATGATTGAACACTAGAGTGCCCAGAAATTTGCACTTGCATGGTGTAGTATCAGCATTGTGATGTCGGGAATGGGCTTACAGATGCCATTTTGAGATTGTTGGTAGGAGGATGGGCTTATAGATGCCATCTGCAGGAGTGTCGATCGCATAAGAGATTCCTTAGCGAGAACTTGCATACCTGTTGTTGTAGAAGATTCCACTGGGGAAGTCTAACTTTGTTGAGATTTAGGGACCTGCCTGTACCTCAACTGAGAGAACGCTTCAGCTGAGTTTTAAGAACCTATTAATAATTCAATTGGGGGGAAGCATCTTCATCAAGATCTAGGAACTGTCTCGTGCCCACCGGGAGTATACCGTTGAGGTTATAGAACTTGTCCATACTATGACGAAGGAAAACATCAAGATCTAGGAACTGACTCGTGCTCAAAGGTGTATACCGTTGAGGTTATAGTACTCGTCCACACTATAACATAGGGAAGTGTGATGTTTTAGCTGGGAAAATAAATCACGGAGCTGCTGGAGAATGGAATTGAGTCTGGATGATTGTCAGAGTTGCGTCCGCATCTGGAGCGTATCTGAAATGTATTTGATTGAGTGACAGAATGAGTTCCGAATTTGGATCGTATCTGGAATGTATTTGAATGAGTGACAGAATGACATCCGAATCTGGATTGTATCTGGACTGTAATTTGAATAACTGACAGAATGACATCCGAATCTGGATCGTATCTGGACTGTAATTTGAATGAGTGACAGAATGACATCCGAATCTGAATCGTATCTGGATTGTAATTTGAATGAGTGGCAGAATGACATTCGAATCTGGATCGTATCTGGACTGTAATTTGAATGAGTGACAGAATGACATCTGATTCTGGATCGTATATGGATTGTAATTTGAATGAGTGACAGAATGACATCCGAATCTGGATCGTATCTGGACTGTAATTTGAATGAGTGACAAAATGACATCCGAATCTGGATCGTATCTGGACTGTAATTTGAATGAATCTGGAATAAGTATCAGAATGTCAGCCATATCTAGATCGCATCTGAACTGTCTCTGGAAGGAATCTGGAATAAGTATCAGAATGCCAGCCATATTTGGGTCGCATCTGAACTGTCTCTAGAAGGGATCCGGAATAAGTATCCGAATGTCAACCATATCTGGGTCGCATCTGAACTGTCTCTAGAAGGAGTCTGGAATAAGTATCAGAATGTCAGCCATATCTGGGTCGCATCTGAACTGTCTCTAGAAGGAGTCTGGAATAAGTATCAGAATGTCAGCCATATCTGGGTCGCATCTGAACTGTCTCTAGAAGGAATCTGGAATAAGTATCAGAATGTCAGCCATATCTGGGTCGCATCTGAACTGTCTCTAGAAGGAATCTGGAATAAGTATCAGAATGTCAGCCATATCTGGGTCGCATCTGAACTATCTCTAGAAGGAGTCTGGAATAAGTATCAGAATGTCATCCATATCTGGGTCACATCTGAACTATCTCTAGAAGGAATCTGGAATAAGTATCAGAATGTCAGCCATATCTGGGTCGCATCTGAACTATCTCTAGAAGGAGTCTGGAATAAGTATCAGAATGTCAGCCATATCTGGGTCGCATCTGAACTATCTCTAGAAGGAGTCTGGAATAAGTATCAGAATGTCAGCCATATCTGGGTCGCATCTGAATTGTCTCTAGAAGGAATCTGGAATAAGTATCAGAATGTCAGCCATATCTGGGTCGCATCTGAACTGTCTCTAGAAGGAATCTGGAATAAGTATCAGAATGTCAGCCATATCTGGGTCGCATCTGAACTATCTCTAGAAGGAGTCTGGAATAAGTATCAGAATGTCAGCCATATCTGGATCGCATCTGAACTGTCTCTAGAAGGAGTCTGGAATAAGTATCAGAATGTCAGCCATATCTGGGTCGCATCTGAACTGTCTCTAGAAGGAGTCTGGAATAAGCATCAGAATGTCAGCCATATCTGGGTCGCATCTGAACTATCTCTAGAAGGAGTCTGGAATATGTATCAGAATGTCAGCCATATCTGGATCGCATCTGAACTGTCTCTAGAAGGAATCTGGAATAAGTATCCGAATGTCAGCCATATTTGGGTCGCATCTGAACTGTCTCTAGAAGGAATCTGGAATAAGTATCAGAATGTTAGCCATATCTGGGTCGCATCTGAACTGTCTCTAGAAGGGATCTCAGAAGATGATGATCTTTGCTTGTTGATTGATCTTTCCTGAAAAGGTAAAGAGTTAGTTGTATGCAATGTCATGATGTATGCATTGTCATGATGTATGCATTGTGTAATGATGTTCTCAAAATAAAATGAGATTTGTGTCATATGTATTTTGTATGCATATGTTATGATTGTTGTTGAAGTGTAATTTTGTCTTGGACTTTGCTCAAAATGTTTCCACCGGGGATCCCTGCTTTCTTGTTTGAGGATAACTCCACTGGGGGGATATTGAACTCTGTGGGGAGTATGTTTATTTCTGCTTGGGAAAAGAGTTTAGGAGTCTTAGTCGTCCGTTACTCTACTGGGGAGTCGAAGTTGAACTGATATCTGGTCGTGTCTAGGTTTCGCAGTAACTTGCTGGGGATTGTAGAGTAGTCTACTGGGGAAGAGGAGTTGCAGTCCTTTGATTTGTAGTAGTCGGAGAGGCAAACTCAAGCTGGGGAATCCTGGTGTTGTTGGGGAAATAAACCCTGTCGTCGGTCCGCTAGAGAGGTGACGTCTTCGTTGGGAGAAGTCCTCGAGGATTCTTGAGGTTGATTCAGTTGGGGAAAGGTTTTCAGAGATTAAACCCCTGCTGGGAGTCATCCTATGAGAAGGATTTTGGGGAGATTTGTCACTTCCCCTAGTAGCAAGTGTTTGTGACATTGCCAGAAAATGTTTAACTGTACGTAACCCTTCACTGAGATTGATGTTCAATGCCCCAAGTGATGGAGATGGAGACTTGCCCCTGGTTACTCTGCACTTCTTCAGAGCTTTCTCGAAATCTTGACAGGACTGCCCCAGGTGATGGGCAATGATCATGCCATGCCCCTTGATTGGAAGGAGATTTGTTAATGGAAGTGTCATCCTTTTTGAAGTGATTTTGTCCACTGAGAGGGCTTTCGTTCATCGGACATTCGTTGTGTGAATTTCTCCGCTGTCAAACAAATAGCCAAATGCAAACAGTGATATTCAAATAATTCAAAGTTTATGCTTATCTCGAAGTTTTGAAAAATGCGTTTTTTAGCAGAAAACTCTTTATAAGACAAATTCAACACAAGATTTAGGGCAAAGCCTTACAGGAGTCAGGATACCTTTTGTAACAGTATGCTTTTGAACTAACCCATGCTTCAGTTAGGACTTTTGAAGGGTTGTAATGTGGCTTGGTTCACGGTTTAAGAAACAAAAGATAAAGGCTCAAAGTATATTCGTACCCACCCGCTCTTCGTGATGTTCTTCAATCCTAAGCTCAGTTAATTGTGCGTTTGAACTCCAATTGAATTTGGAACGGCGTTTTGGTGATGGTTCACACAAGTTGGATTTTTTAAGGCAGTCATCATTTTTTGCAACATTTTTCATGTTATCGAGGATTTGTAGCGACCTCATTCTTTTGATTTGTTGTCCCTAATTTTTGCCTGACTGTTTCTGTTTCCGAGATTACAGTCAGCGGGATGCCCCAGCTTTCTTAAGCCTCCTTTATAGGTTTTGGCTCAGTGGGCTTTTCTCTTTTGATAGATTGACTTCCTATGAGATAAGGAACCACCACTGTCTTTTGATTCCAGAGGAATGCTTTTGATGTTGTTCGTTGTATTATTAACTGAGAGTTTTGCGACTTCAGTGCGCATCTTTTGAATTAACTGAGAGACTACCCTGCCCCAGGTTTAAATTAAAGGTTTCAATTTGTGTTTAAAACAGAAAACTCCTACTCCTTTGGCTCAAAGGGGTTGACTAGGGATTATCTTCCTTATAACTCCAGTGTTTAGTATTTGAAAGAAACGCTTGTACATCGTCAGCAAGGTCTGTCCAAAAGCATATTGTATGAGATTATGGCATTGTTTCGTCATCCTCCCTCTAAAGGCTTGTAACTTTTAGCAAGAGTTGAATGTTATAAAGTGAGTGAAAAGCATAGTTTAAATGTAATGAAAGGATGAATTCAAGACAAACATATGCAATGCATTAGTGAGACAGAGTTTGGCATTAATAGATAAATGTTTAAATAACAAAGAGATTACAACTTGAAAATTCAAATGAACAAAAGTCTTCTTGTCTCAGTACTTGTCACTTCAAATGGTGAACTTTGGAGGGATGGTAGAAGAACTCAGCCTGACCATCTTGTGTGAATTCCAATGCTCCTTTATCAATCAGGTCTTGAATTTTGTTTCTCAACGCCCAACAGATGTTAGTATCATGCCCCGGGCTGTTGGAGTGATATGCACATCTCCCATCAGGATTGTACTTTGGGGAGGCTGTGCTGGGATTCTTAGGAGGGTCCCTTAATGTCACTAGATTCAATCTTAACAGGTGTTGTAAAGCTTGAGACAGCGACATGTTGAGCTTGGTAAATTGCCTCCTGGGCATGTTTGGCTTACTCTGATCAAACCATTGTTCTTGGCAAGGTCTTTGTTGGACCTGTGAGGTAGTAACAACTTGGAGAGGTCTATTCTTCGTCAAACCAAACCTTTGACTTCTCGGAGGTTGATTAATGACTTGGTCCTCGGCCTTGACTGTTTGCTTCATGTTGTTGTATCTGTCTTGATGAAGCTGGTTGATCATGGTTCTCAACTCTTCTTGTTCCCGAGCTAAGCCTTGGATAAGAGCCATCTGCCCCAGCATTTGGGTTTTCATGGCACTGAACTCAGCTTGCAGTTGTTCCAGCCGTTCGTCCTTATTGTCTTCAGGACTTTTCTTGACCAAATTCCCTATGAGGAGTGTTCTCAACTCTTCCTGCCCCTTGGATAGATTTAGGAAGATTTCCCTGAACTGAGTCTCTTGAGTATGAAGATCCTGGTTGTCTTGTTGGAGAGCCATTACTGAAATAAATAGCGAGAACATGAGAGACCTGTACTGGGAGACCTGTTATGCAATGCTATGTATGATATATGTATGCAATGTTTCCAAGGATCTCGCGGGGTAAACAAGAAACTGTTAGAATTTGAATCTGATAGCTTGATTGAAGGAACTTCATGTTGCTGAGAGTCCTTCATCAAGAGTCAAGCTCACCATATCGAGTGGGTCATAGCCCCTGACTCAAGTTATCATGCTTGGATTTCTAGACACCCTTGGCTAGAGGAAAATAAATCCCCTTTGCCCCTTGCTTAGCCATTTGATTTACCATAACGTGCATCACAGACCCTTGAGATCCTTGAAATGGTTAAAGAAATGCTAAGGCATGATGCTATGATGTGTATGCTATGCGTTTAAGCACAAGTGTGAGGTGATGTAAGTAAGCCCTGCAATAAGTCCAAATTACTGGATAAGGACTGTAAACAAAACCTGCAAGGAACTCAGGTTGTCAGATAACAAGTATGTGCAAGTAGCTCAAGTTTGAAGGCGCACAAGTCACACATATAGCCTTAAGTTTAGGCTGGCATGGAGTTTCATAGGTAAGTACCCTCTTGAGTTTAGTTGGCTCAAAACCTGTCCTATAAATAGTAACCGGGTTCTAAGGAGCTCAATATCATTGGATTGTTTTCTATGTTCATCGTTTTGGTTTAGCCACTGAACTAGCGACAAAAATATTCCAAGAAAACAATCCTCAATGAGTGTAGTATCGAGTATCTACCAAGTTCGGACTGCACCAAAGTCGGTCATCTCACTACCCCTAAAAAAGGCCAAGATGGTCAAGTAAGGTTCTAAGGTCAATTGATGCTTCACGATACCACGCGGCGGCCCCGTACTCTCCTTGACTTAACTCAAGGGTTACCGGTACTCACCAAAGTGCCACATCAACGTAGCTACTATTTCAACCACGTCGGTATACACCACACAGTTCCCTCATAGTTTGTTGCTACTTACCTAAAGGGTATCCCCATATCCAGGTTAGGATCTATAGAACTCCAATACAAACCCACAAAATTTAAAGCATACAAAGCATACAATTGAAAACACAAGTGATATAATCCTTAGGTATACCTCACTTATAATAATCCCTAGCAGAGTCTCCAGTTCTGTGATCGGTGGGAACGAGAACTGACTGTTTTGGAATGCTGGTTCGCGTTTGCGTTTGTTTTCGCAAAGTGTCGCGGTAAGCAAGAGTCGCCACCGTCTTTTATTTTATCCAACAAGGAAAGGACAAAAGCACAGAAAAATTCCTTTTCGAGATTGTTTCTCGGGTTCGGGAGGTAGATTATAGAAAGGGAAGGTGTTATCACCCTTTCTATCCGTGGTTATCCACGGGCTCTTAGGTACTTGCTCACTGTGTTTTCAAAAGTTTTCTTTTCTTTGTGTTTGTGGGTTTTGAAAAGAGTTTTGTTTTTGAAGAGAGTGTAAGTGCGAAAAGTTTTGTTTTGTTTTTAAAATGAGAAAGTACTTAAGAATCTCTACCTACTCAAAAAGGAATTAAATTGTGAAAATGTCCTTTAGACAGTGCTATCCCACTATTGAGGAGTAGGTAGCACCGTCGTTGGAGTTTTCGGGTCAATTCGATTAAGGGACGTGTGGTCACTAAAGCAATGTTAGGATGCTTTAGCGGTAACCCTAATGTCTTAGATCATTTTTATTGAGGCAACCATTTCGAGGCAACTTTGATCTTTGGGCAGGAGGGCGACCTCTAAGACTTCCTATACTCAATGACCACGTTTGAGGCAACCAAGTGAGGTGTACCCTAAGAGTGGCATGTGCAAGTGTGTCAATTTTCAGTTTATGTTATCTTTGTACATGTTATGGTGAGCTGCTGTTGATTTTAAGTTTGAGAGTTAATCTTGTCATACAATCCTAGTTAGCATACATCTAAGCAGTTAATATATGTACAGGAATTTAAAGTGCGGAAATTGTAAATCCTACGCTATTACAAGGCTTCGGGGAGGGGGATTATTTACATGTCCAAAATTGGGGGAATAAAGCAATAAAGTAAAAGTCTTAATTTAAGCTACCACAAACCAGTAAGCAGTTACAATAAAATAAACGCGCGTGAATATGAAAATAACCTCTAAAAATACTAAGAATAAAATCTTTTTGTTGTTTTATTTTATTTTGAGAAAATGATCTAAATCTACTTAATTTTAGTTTTTTTGAGAAAATGTTAAGATAATTAAAAGATTAATTGACAAAGTTAATTTAATAGAAAAAACTAGCCTAATGTTTTTGTGTTTTTCTTTGATTTTAATGTTAATTAAAAAGATAAAAAGATGTCAATGAAAACAAAAATAAAATACAAGGGGAATCCTTCGATCCAAGGAAAAAAAAGGAGTTTCGACCCAGGGAGGGAATGGAAGCTTCGATCCAGAGAGGGTAATGGTCCTTTCGATTGGGCCAGACAGTAAGGCGTGAGTAGCCTTCGATCCAGGGAAGAGGATTGTCTTTTGATCATGGAGGTCATGGATTTCGATCCAGGAATGAGACGCCTCCTTCGATCCAGCATGCTAATGAGTTCGATCCAGAGAAGGTGTCTCCTTCGATCTGGGATGTTATACCTGCAAAAGTATGTTAGCGAAATAAAATGCAGGGCCTGGGTATTGAACCCCAGGCCCTTCGATCCTGCACTTGTTGGGTCTCTTCAGGCTAAATCTGCAGCAAATGTTAGCAAACGAAGAACATGACCTGGGTGCCAAACCCAGGCCTCTTGATCCTGTCTAGGATAGAAAATCGAAGGTAACAACCAGTATGGATATACTATGCAAATATGAGGTTGGATAGTTTATCCTTTCTTACCAGCAGATTGGACTTTTAATTTGGGCGCTTCCTGGATGTAGGCACCTTCGATCTGGGCACTTCCTGGATGTAGGAACTTTTGATTTGGGGCTTATAGGCGTGGATGCTTTTGTTGAAGGGTTGCTTTGGCCTGGATTACTTATGAAAATGCGGATGACTTTTGGCAGCGTAACTCCAATGTTTTTTGTTCTCCTGTTGTGTGTTTTTTCGTGTGTTGTAATGTGCCACTGGCCCTTGTATTTATAGGAGTGGGGGTCTAGTAACGGCAGGAGACAGCCAATTAAACAGGCCATTAAAGCCATGAGACAAAAATCAGACACATTAAATAATTTCCTTTTTTGAAATATTCATGTCTCTTTGAATGAACCTGGACACTTTTGAATTTCGAGTGCCTTCAGGCCCTGCTCTTCGATTGGTCTTGATTTGCCTCCTTCGAATGGACTTCTTATGTACCCTTCGAATGGGCCTTCTGAATGCTTCTTCGAATGGTCTTGAGTTGCACAGAATCACTCTGGTCGAATCAGCTCTTTAGGAACAGAAAAGGCAAGAATCTGGCCTTTAACTCAGGAATTAAATCCACAATCAGCATTTAATTATTTCTATATTTGCAATGGAAACACGCCATTTTCTCATGTTCAGTGTACCTGGACATGTTTTTTGAGTGCCCTCTTGATGGCTTTATTAACAGGCCAGTCGAAAGGCTTTGTTAACAGGCCAATCGAAAGGTTCTGTTCATGCTAATCGAAGGACATGGTTAACATGCCTGTCGAAGCTGCCTTGACACAATGATAAATTGAAGGATCCCTTGGCATGCCAATCGAAGTGCTCGTCAAGAATGCCAATCGAAATGCTTGTCCATGCCAGTCGAAATGCTCCTTCAGAATACCAATCGAAGGGTCTTTCAGAATGCCAATTGAAGGGTCTTTCAGAATGCCAATCGAAAGGTACTTAAAGCACCACTCAAAAATTTTCTTTTTCCTTAGGAAAGAGTTTGTGATCAACCATGCAGGGGGAAGACTTTGGAAAACATGAGAGGGCAAATTTTGGGGTACAACAATAGGTACAAACAACTTGAAGACCGTCTAAGTGCTATGGAGATTCAGAAGGTTCCCGGTTTGGACTTCGGAGATTTGGGGCTGGCATCGAGAGTGGTGATCCATCACAAGTTTAAGGCTCCGTTTTTTGCTAAGTACGATGGAGTATCCTGCCCAAAACTCCATCTTCGCTCATACGTCAAAAAAATTCAACCCTACACTGCTGATAGGAATCTGTGGGTTCATTTCTTTCAAGATAGTCTGTCAGGGACTCAACTTGAATGGTTTTATCAATTAGAAGGAGCTAATGTCCACAACTAGGAGGACCTTGCTACTGCTTTCTACAAGCAATACCAATATAATGCCGACCTTGCTCTCACTCGTACTCAGCTTCAGAGTATATCCATGGGTGCGAGCGAAGGTTTTAAGGACTACGCTCAGAAGTGGAGAGATCTGGCTGGAAGAGTCCAACCCCCTCTGTCTGATAGGGAGTTGGTTGATATGTTTCTAGGGATGTTGTCTGGTCCATTCTTTAATCATCTAATCGGAAGTTCATCATCTGGGTTTACTGAATTGATTATGACTTGGGAGAGAGTATAAGCTGGTATCATAAGTGGTAAGATACAGAAGGATTCGTCTTCAAGTGCAGTAAAGAAACCTTTCACTGGTAAGAAAGAAGCTAGTGCAGTCTACAGCTCGAGGAGCCAAAACCAACCTGAGCGCCGCCAAGCAGTAAATGCGGTAGTAATATCAAGACCTACAGTTTCCCCACAATGCAACAATCAGCAAAGAATGGAGAGACCGCAAAGACAGTACACTCGGCTTAATATGACTTTGTCTCAAATTCTACCATAATTGTTGAAGACCAACCTGGTAACTCTGAGGGAAGCCCCGAAGAATCCCAGCACCACATTCCGCTGTATAATCCGAACGCCCGCTGTGCTTATCACTCTGATAGCCCGGGTCATGATACGAACAACTGCTGGGCCTTGAGGAGTAAGGTGCAAGATTTGATTGAAGCTAAAGAAATTGAGTTTTACGCACCGGAAAAGCCTAACGTCAAGACTTCTCCTATGCCCAAGCATGGAGTAAATGATGTGGATGATGATTTATTTGTGACCTCCGTAGAAGACATTTCTACTCCGTTGATGACCGTTAAGAAGAATCTATTATTGGTCGGTTTATTTTCGGGCTGTGGTGAAGGTTGCCACCTATGTTCCATCCTGCCAGCTGGTTGCTATTTACTGAAATCGGGTGTTCAGCGCCTGATGGATAACAAAGAGATCTTGTTCGAAAAAACTTTGATTTTGTTGATTCTTGTTGAAGATATTTCCATCATAACCATTTCCACCAATCCTTCCAAGGCTTCCTCGAGAAATCCTGTTAGGATTACATCTGTTCCAAGAATTTCTCCATTAATCATTATTATTCTTGGTCCTATCCCATACACTTCGGATAAGGCTGTCCCGTGGCACTATGGGGCCGATGTGTATTATCATGGGATCAAATAAGATTTGAAGATTGAAGAAGCTGATACTGATGTCAGCAATATTGTAGGGTCTAGAAAGGTCACCCGAAGCAGAAGACTCTTCTCTCTTGAGATTTCCCCACCGACTGTTCAAAAGCCTGTCACCATTCCATCTGCCAGCACATCTGCTACTGTCCCAGTACATATTCCAATTATCACCCCTGTCACCGAGTCATCTGACGCTTGGGGCAAAGAGATCTTAGGTGAGCCTTCCCGGATGGAGGCACCTAAGAAGATTACTGTAGAAACCTCTAAGCAAGATATAGAGGAAATTTTGAAGATTATCAAGAAAAGCGACTACAACATAGTCGAACAGCTGGGGAAAACCCCGTCGAAGATCTCCATGTTATCCTTATTGTTGTGTTCGGAAGCCCATGCAAAGGCTTTAATTGCTTTCCTCGAAATTGTGCATGTGCCGCAGGAAACTTTTGCCGGTCAATTCAAAGACTGTGTAGCTAGTTTGACTGCCGACAACGGGTTGGGTTTCTCAGATGCAGATCTGACTACTAAAGGAAGAAATCACAATGATGCTCTGCACGTCTCGATCGAGTGTAGGGGCACTACTCTGGCCCATGTACTGGTGGATATTGGGTCCTCATTAAATGTTTTTCCAAAGAAAGCATTAGACCGTCTGGACTGTGAAGGTTTGGTTATGAAGCCAAGCAATATTGTGGTTAGAGCTTTCGATGGGTCTAAAAGGATGGTGCACAGGGAAGTGGACGTCCCTGTTAAAGTTGGATCTCATACTTTTGCATCTACCTTTTATGTGATGGATATCCGACCATCTTATTCTTGCTTGCTGGGTTGCCCTTGGATTCATAAGGCTGGGGCAGTGACTTCTACACTCCATCAGATGTTGAATTATCCAGTAAAAGGGAAGATTGTTACGCTTCAGGGTGAGGAGGAGTACATGGTAAGTCATCTTAATTCCTTTCGGTATGTGGAGATGGATGGAGAGTTCATTGAAACCCCATGTCAGAACTTTGAAGAGGTCCCCCAGACTTTACCGTCGACTGAGATTGCTGCTGACAAACCTCCAATGAAGATGGATTCCCTCAAGGATGCCAGGGCTGTTATTGAAAAAGGTGGGTGTGCAAATTGGGGCCAACTCCCTGAATTTGCACACAAGACTGATAAGTTTGGTTTGGGTTTTACTGCAGAAGCTCAAAGGGCTATTCGGTGTGCGCGGATTGGAAGACCTCCTCTGTGCATCAGTAATCCGGGAGTGAATGCAATTGAAGATGATGATGAAGAGTCAGATATCGACAGCTGGATTTACCCGACTACCAACGGTGGCTTGAACAATTGGACGGCGAAGGACTTCGTGCCCGTTTCTTTTATTACACAGTAATAGACTTTGTTTTGAGATTTGTAACAGACAATTTAAAACTTTATGGCCCGGTGCTTTGCCTAAGGCACTTTAGCTTTGTTTGTGAGGGCTTACTATTTGTCATTTTCATATATCATCAATAAAGCATTGGACGTTTTCTTGCATTACAAATTTTACGCTCCTTGTTTTTCTTTTCTATCTTGCACTCTATCAAAACAGCTTTTGTCTTACACATACAGGTCCACATCCACTCTGGATCCCATTGATAACGACTCTGCTACTGCCAATTATGACTTTGAAAGTCCGATCAACCAAGTCGAGGACGAAGGTGAGGATGATTGTGAAGTGTCTGGGGAACTTGCTTGATTGTTAATTCAGGAAGAGAGGGCCATACAGCCACATGAAGAGCCAGTGGAATCAGTGAATTTGGGTACCAAGGAAGACAAGAAAGAGGTCAAGATAGGTGCAAATCTGGAGCCTAGTGTCAAGCAACGGTTTATATAGATGCTACGCGACTATGTTGAGATCTTCGCTTGGTCTTATGAAGATATGTCTGGTTTAGACACTGACATTATGGTACACCGCCTGCCAACTAAAGAAGACTGCCCTCCGGTAAAGCAGAAAGTTCACCGTATGCGCCCAGAGATGTCTGAGAAAATCAAAGCTGAGGTCATGAAACAGTTTGATGCCGGTTTTCTAGCTGTTACTTCTTACCCATAGTGGGTTGCCAACGTGGTTCCGGTGCCGAAGAAGGATGGTAAGGTACGGATGTGTGTGGACTATAGAGATCTGAACAGGGCGAGCCCCAAGGATGATTTCCCTCTGCCTCACATCGACGTTCTAGTTGACAAAACCACACAGCATAAGATCTTCTCCTTTATGGATGGGTTTTCTAGTTACAATTAGATTAAGATGGATCCCAAAGACATGGAGAAGACAACCTTCGTTACGCAGTGGGGTACCTTTTATTATAAAGTCATGCCGTTCGGGTTGAAGAATGTCGGGGCAACGTATCAGCGCACCATGGTCGCTTTGTTCCACGACATAATTCACCATGAGATTGAGGTTTACGTTGATGACATGATTGCAAGGTCCCAGACTGAGGAAGAACACCTTGACCATCTTCAGAAGCTATTCGACAGGTTGAAGATGTATAAGCTGAGGTTAAACCCGAACAAGTGCACCTTCGGGGTAAGGTCTGGTAAGCTGCTGGGTTTCGTCGTTAGTGATAAAGGTATTCAAGTGGATCCTACAAAGGTGAAGGCTATACAGGAGATGCCAGCTTCCCGAACAGAAAAAGAAGTTAGAGGATTTTTGGGACGTTTGAATTACATTGCTCGATTCATTTCGCACCTGATTGCTACTTGTGAGCCGATCTTCAAGCTGCTGAAGAAAGATCAAGTGGTAAAGTGGAATGATGAATGTCAGGACGCTTTCGAAAGGATCAAAGAATATCTCCAAGAGCCACCTATTCTGATGCCTCTAGTTGAAGGAATACCTTTGATCTTATACTTGACAGTGCTAGATAATTCAATGGGCTGCGTGCTGGGGCAGCATGACGAGTCTGGCCGAAAAGAGCATGCTATTTACTACCTTAGCAAAACTTTACCGACTGTGAGACCCGATACTCACTGCTTGAGAAAACTTGTTGTGCTTTGGCATGGGTTGCCCGCTGGCTGAGACAGTATATGCTGACTCACACTACCCTATTGATATCAAATATGGATTAAATTAAGTATATCTTTGAAAATCCTATCTTGTCCAGAAGAATAGCAAGATGGTAGATGATCTTAACTGAGTATGACATCCAATACACAACCCAGAAGGCAATAAAGGGAAGTGTGTTGGCAGATCATTTGGCACATTAGGCCGTGGATGATTACCAGTCTATGAATTTTGAGTTTCCGGATGAGAACATCATGTTGGTGACCGACTGTGAAAAAACCTGGACCAGATGAAGGACCCGAGGAGGGATCCCGATGGTCTATGTACTTTGATGAAGCTTCAAACGCATTGTGTAATGGCATTGGTGTCGTGATCATATCTCCTGAAGGTTGTCATACTCCGTTCACCTCCCGACTTTGTTTTAACTACACCAACAATATGGCGGAGTATGAAGCATGCATCATGGGCCTTCGAGCAGCTATTGACCTAAGGATTAAGTTGTTGAGTGTATTCGGAGGTTCTTCTCTAGTGATCAGTCAGATCAAAGGCGAGTGGGATACGAAACACCCAAATATTATTCCTTATAAGGAGTATGTACTGACGTTGCTCCCACACTTCGAGGAGATAACTTTTGAACACTTCCCAAGAGAAGAGAACCAGTTAGCGGACGCGCTAGCTACCATGTCTTCTATGTTCAAAGCCAGGTGGGACAATGAAGCTCCCCAGATTACTATCGAGAGGTTGGACGAACCCGCACATTGTTGTGATATTGAGACTGAAGAGGTAGCAGATAAACCCTGGTTTCACGAGGTAAAGAGGTATCCTGAGGCTCAAGAGTACCACGAGGGTGCATCTATTAATGGGATTCTTTATAAGCGTAACCATGATTCAACCTTACTGCGATGTGTGGACAAGAACGAGGCAGAAAGGATTAAGGCAGAATTACATGAAGGTACTTTAGGAACTCATTCCAGTGGACATACCATGGCGAAGAAAATCCTACGGGCAGGATACTATTGGTCTACTATTAAAGCCGACTATTATCAGCATTCTCGGACCTGTCATAAGTGCCAAGTTTATGCTGATAAGGTACATGTACCTCCAGTTCCTCTGAATGTCTTGACAACTCCTTGGCCTTTTGCAATGTGGGGCATTGATATGATTGGCGAGATCAGACCTACTGCGTCCAACGGGCATCATTTCATTCTGGTAGCTATTGATTACTTTACAAAGTGGTTTGAAGCAGCTTCATTTTCTACAGTGACCAAAAACGTCGTGGCGCAGTTTATCCGACATAATTTGATATGTCGATACGGTGTACAAGAGAGGATCATTATAGACATTGGTACAAATCTCAACAATATAATGATTATCGAGCTCTGCAAGCAGTTCAAGATACAGCATCACAACTCTTCTCCTTACCGGCCGAAGATGAATGGGGCTGTTGAAGCGGCTAATAAGAACATCAAGAAGATTGTGCAGAAGATGACGATGACATACAAAGATTGGCACAAGATGTTACCATTTGCTCTTCATGGGTACCGTACCTCAGCACGAACGTCAACAGGGGAAACACCCTACTCCTTGGTGTATGGCATGGAGGCAGTCTTACCCATTGAGGTCCAAATACCCTCTCTTTGGATTATGAAGGATGCAGGTTTGAGCGAGGATGATTGGATCCAGACCCGGCTTGATCAGCTGAATTTAATCGATGAGAAGAGACTTACTGCTATTTTTCATGGTCAGACATATCAAAAACGGATGATCAAGGCATTTAATAAGAAAGTTAGACGATAAGAATATCAAGTTGGGGATCTGGTGATCAAACGCATCATACTACCGCAAGGTGATCCCAGGGGAAAATGGACCCCTACTTACGAAGGGCCATTTGTGGTTAAGAACATTTTCTCGGGAGGAGCTATGATTCTAACCACCATTAATGGTGACGACCTTCCTCACCCCGTCAATGCAGACATAGTGAAAAAATACTACGCATAATCAAAGACTCGCTAGGTTGACTGGTCTAGGCAAAAATAAGGGCTTCCCGGAGAACCAAAAGGGTTCGGGCAAAAATAAGGGATGAAAATGAAAAATTACACACCCGGCAAGTCGAAAACCTGAAAAGGCGGCTTGGGAAAAAGGGGTATCCCGGTGGACTGAAAAACCGAAAGGAAGGTCCAAGCAAAAATTAGGGATCAAAGCATAACACTATGTCTCATTGGATCATCTTGCAACCAGACTTCGGTATCGACTATCAAGTTCAGACGGCGCCAATCAATCAGATTTACCTTCAACCAAGTAGCGAAGTGATGAGACGCTCGAAGATATAAAGGCAATAGCAGAGTTGGAACCCAGTGGGGTTGTTCACATAGCTGTTTTTCTTTGTTTTTCATAAATTGTATAAATTCTATCATTTCGGCGGTGTTCTCATACTAGGACGTCAGCCTCTTGTACAAAAAAATGCCTATTTACAGGCCAACTTCAAAATCAATACAATTCATTTTCACAAAAAAAAATTCAAAATTGTTTTTCTTTTTCTGTTTTGTTTTGCAAGAACGTCCAATGATTCATTTTTGATATATGCATTTGACAATAATTGCTGCTCATAAATATTTACATGCGGAACAAAAGACGATTACTCGCAATTTCAGAAACAGGGGAAAACAAAAATGTCTGAGCCTTACATTTGCTCTATGCACCAGATACAGGGATAGACCTAGCTGAAGAATATGACTAAAAATTCATACACTCCCCGCAGAGTAGGAAGTACCAGAATACAGTATTATCAAATCTCCCCAGCTGAGGTTCGCAATCGCGAATGAGTCGGTAAGATTCTACCCAAGCAAAGTTCATCTTTCACCAACAATGGAAGACCATCCCCAATGGAGTTTATTTCTTCCACAAACAGAAATTTTATCCCCGACAGAGTTCATCACCGCCCGCAACGGTAATTCATCCACAGCCGAGGTTATTGCTCCAAATCAGCAGATCTTCTAACAGAGTATCTCTTCCCCACATAGTCATTCTCTCACCAATGTATTCTTCAGCAGGATTATTCTCCCAATCATCTTCGGTCGTTATCCCCAGCGAGTGAAACTCTTCATATTCTCCGGCAGCAATCCGGGATTTATTTTCCCCCAGCTAGAGAACATCATAAAAACATTACACATCCATACATCGTGACATGCATATACACATCATACAGCACAATCTCATTTATTTTTTAGAACATCATTACTCAGTACATGTCATGCATCATGGCATTACATACGACTAACCCTTTAGGTTTCAGGAAAAAGATAAAATCAAGTTCTCACAAAGTTCAAGCTATAAAGCCCGGGTACGACCGGATAGTATCTTAATTACTCCATCATATTGTGAAGCTCGGAGAACAACCGGATAACAGTATCAGAATATTGTGAAGCCTGGATTACGACCAGATAGTGGTATCTCTTAAAAGTAAGCTATGAAGCCCGGATTTGACCGAATAATAGTTTAATCCCCAGCAAGCCGTGAAGCCCGGATTACGACCAGATAACAGCTCAACAAGTTATTGTGAAGCCTGGATTACGACCAGATAATGGTAGAAGACATTGTGAAGCCTGGATTACGACCAGATAGAAACCAAGAATACTACGAAGCCTGGATTACGACCAGATAGTGGTATATCTTTAATATAAGTTATGAAGTCCGGGTTCGACCGGATAGTATCTTGATTTCTCCGAACTCCATGAAGCCTGGATTTCAACCAGATAATGGTATGAGACATCACGAAGCCTGGATTACGACCAGATAGCGGTAAAAAGCACTGAAGCCTGGATTACGACCAGATAACAGTGAGGGACACTGTGAATCTTGGATTTCGACCAAATCGCAGTTTACCCGGCCAATTACTATGAAACCCGGATTCGACCGGATATTAGTAGGCCCAACAGTCAAAGGGAAGCCCGGATGTGACTAGATAACCACTTGATTTCTTCTGAAGCCTGGATTTTGACCAGATAAGAAGTGAGGTATTGTGAAGCCTGGATTCGACCAGATAGCAGTACAAGACACCATGAAGACTGGATTCGACCAGATAATGTTATGAAACATCGTGAAGCCTGGATTATGACCAGATAGCGGTACAAGACATTGCGAAGCTTGGATTTCAACCAAATAGAAATTATACCTGGATAATTACTAAGAAGCCCGGAGTCGACCGGATACTAGTGTGCCCTAAGTTCAAGTTGAAGCCCAGATGCGACCGGATAACAATTGAATTCCTTCTGAAGCCTGGATTATGACCAGATAAGAATTGAGAAATTGCGAAGCCTGGATTACGACCGGATAGCAAGTTTAATCTCATCTCCCCAGTAAGTCACTGTAAAGCCTGGATTACGACCAGATAGCAGTCGGTCTTATAACTATGAAGCCTGGATCACGACCAGATAGTAGTTCATTTTCACCTCTTCAATCAAGAGACAATTCCCCAGTAGTATAACGGACGACCGAAGCTCCTAAAATTCCACTTTTCTCAAGATAGAGACCGACATTCCCCAGCAAAATCTTCCTCAACAACAGGTATACAAGCTCTCGCTAAGGAATCTCTTATGCGATCGACACTCCTCTGGATGGAATCTTTGAGCCCATCGTCCATCATCAATCTCCAAATGGAATCTATAAGCTCATTCTCGGCATCACAAGACAAGTACCACTTCATGCGAGTGCAAATTTCTGGGCACTCTAGTGTTCAATCATCTTCCACCTTCAGATCACGAAAGGCAGACAAGCCAATCTAAATCTTCAGGTTTAAGAAGATTGAACAGGGGCAGCTGTTGTACCCCAAAATTTTCCCTCCCATATTTCTCAAAACATTTCAAGTGAGATCCTCAAGTTGCTCAATGAAGTCCAAGGGTTGACCAAACAAACTCTCTCTTAAGGCAGTCTACCTCAAATTAGGGTTTCATGTTGCATCAAGATACTTGATTCTAAGGGATCCCAAATGCTCACCATTGTCCTAATATGTTCTCAATATCATCCATGTCAAGTTCCAAGCCTTGCAGAGGAAGTTTGCTCAGTCAATTGCTCAAAGGCCTAAAAGTCGATTGTGTTAGGGCAAAAGTCAATTGTGGCCCCCATACAGTCAAACTTCAATATTTTTTGTCAACATCCTCATTTTGAAGTATTATTCATCATTTGATCAAGGTTTGATCATGATTCATCAAGGATTACTCACAATTCATCAAAACCCAAAAGTTGCTAAATTAGGGTTTTGTAGGAAAAGTCAACCCAACTTTGACCAAGCATAACTTTCTCATGCTTTATGAGAAATGACCCATCCAAAGCTCATTTTTAAGAGGATGCAATTTCCTACAATTCATTATCAGCTCCCAAGTTCAAAATATGCACTCACAAGAAGTTATGAATTTGGACATTATAGGTCATTTTGAAAAGTCAACAAAAACACCTTTTTTGTCAAAACTTCATACATGAACATGGAATACTTAATTGATATGAGACCAAAAGGGTTGCTTAGAGGACATATCAAGCTTTATAAAAAGTCCAAGAACATCTTCAAAGAGTCAAAATTGAGGAAGTTATGCATTGGTGAAGTTGACCTTTTTTGCAAAATTGTCAAAAGTCAACCATGCCTAAAAATGCATTTTTTGCTAAAT
Organism: Vicia faba; assembly: GCA_948472305.1. Taxonomy (NCBI): domain Eukaryota; kingdom Viridiplantae; phylum Streptophyta; class Magnoliopsida; order Fabales; family Fabaceae; genus Vicia; species Vicia faba. The sequence goes on from OX451741.1 coordinate 78,718,842, forward strand.
GGGCCTAATCTTTTGCACTTGTTTTGAGTTGGTAGCATGGTCCACGAGCCCTAGCTCTTTCCACTTGTCTTTATATTATTTTTATTATTTATTTTGGTTTTTATTTCAATTAAATCATTTTTAATCAAAACAAATCATAAAAAAATCCAAAACATTGAAACCTCAAGATATTATGCATGTTTCAGGTCCTATATCCATCTAGCAAAAGATTAAATTCGTGCAAGGCAAAAGTGGGCACAAAAAGATTGATTTTGGCCTATTTTGGAAAGAATTTCAAGTGAATAAAATCAAGATCAAAGGCAATAATTGACAAATATTGAATACACTTTTGCAACCCTAATTCATTCCTCAGTATATAGGGAACATTTGCACACAAAAATCAGAAGGTTTTTAGAGGCGCAAGAACAAGAACAAAACTTGAAAAAATCAAAGAAAAGTGGTGATTCGATTTTGTACTTCCAGGCACTTTCAAGGTCCCTTATCCATCTCATTCGATTCCTGGGATTGCAAGGAGCCTGTACTAATCAAGAACAAGCACTTTCCAGCGCCAAAACCCATTGTAAGTCATCCACGACTTTGGTTTGTTCTTGAAATCGAATTGCATAATTTTGGCATCTATAGCATGAAATAATTATATATTCTTGCTCCTTGAAACATTTCTAAACTATCTATAACATTTAATTTCGTTTTTGTGGATTGTATCGGAGTTTACCATTGTTAGGGTTTTTTGCTTCGATTTAGGATCTTTGTGTACAGGTAAAATTGGCCCCCATGAAGGGCATCATGATGCTCAGAATGTCAAGGCGGTTCGATTCATGGCATTAGATGTCATTTATCATGCCCATGGAAGATTTTGAGATAAACTAGGGTTGTAGTGACGGACACACGTCCGTAGGTAAAAGTTTATGACTTTTACCCACAGATCAAGGTTAGGGATGACTGGCGTGGCTCCATCTCATTCGTCCATTCAAAATTCTGACGCGTTTTTTTTATTTTCTCCACTAACTCTCTTTATTGCATATTATCTATTGTCATTATTCTATGTACAACATGAACGTGCAACGCAGTTGGTAGCCAGGTGATGGAAAATGCTTTGGGGCCTAGGTTCGAATCCCAGGTCCCCCCATTTCTTTTATATTATTTTCGTTCTTGTGATCAGGCGCGCATGTAGATTTGAAGCCCACCGTGGACCACCATCTTCCAGCTAGCCAGATGTCAAAAGGCCAAATCTGATGGCCATCGTTTGAGGGACCATGATACGCCTCAGTCAACGCATAGCATGGAGTCCAGAAAGTCAAGCGTGGGTCACCTTCTTTTGGGCCCAGATTTGCTATTCACACCCCCCCCCCCCACTTTGCTATTTCTCAGGCCCAATATCTCTTTTCTCTATTCTTTTTATACTTTCTTTTATTTTATTTTATTTATTTATTTATTTTTACTAACATAAAAAATAATTCTTTTTATCAAAAAAATCACAAAAAATATTTTCATCCAATTAGATTTAGGATATTTATTTTTTATACAAAAATTAATTGAATTAGGTTATTTAATTTTAGGTAACTTTGATTTCTTTTTGTAAATAAATTAAAAACAATTAGAAAATTAGGGTTTTAGTTTAATTTAATTCTATTTTCTTTTTCTTAAAAACAATAAAATACAAAAATAGGCCATGTAAATTATTTTCTTTAAATTAATTTTGTATTTAATTTAAAAACCTAATTCTTTTCTTAGAAATAATTAAAAACAACAAAAATAATTGTTTCTTTCGATTAGGTTAGACGGGGTCACAACCCTATTTCTCTCTCGTTCTCGATTCACCGCGCTTTATTTACTTTTACCATATTGATGTAATTGCTCACAAGTTGTAATAGATTAATTAGGATTTTTTTATTGTTTTCTTTTACGGGTTGTTTTTGGCTATGTAAATTAATACCCGAAGCCTTGTAATAGTGTAGCTTATTTTCTGCACTTTAATTTCCGCAAACTATTAACTGTTAGATGTATGAATATTAGGGTTGCATGACAAGAATGTATGATTAACTTTAAAATGGTTAGCAAACCCTAAATGTGCAAAGATAATAAACTTGAAATTGAATCACTCGCACATGCGCACTCTTAGGGTATACTCTCACTTCGGTTGCCTTCGGTAAACGATCATTAAATATAGGGTATTTTAGTGGTCGCTCTTTTGTCTCAAAGATCAAAGTTGCCTCAGAAAGGTTGCCTCAGAATCGTTGCCTCGAATATTGATCTTAAGACATTAGAGTTACTGCTAAGACGTCCTAACATTGCTTTAGTGATCGTACGTCCCTTTCGAATTGACCCTTTAAAACTTCAACGACGGTGCTACCTACTCATTAATAGTGGGATAACACTGTCTAAAGGAAACGAACATAGAATAATTCTTTTTTTGAGTAGGTAGATTAGTTCTTAAGTACTTGCTCAATCCAAACAAACTTTTCCACACTTACACTTTTTCAAACAAAGTTTTCAAAAACACTTCGTAACACTCTTGAAGACAGAAGCAAGGGTTAAATCGAAGTCAAAAAACTTTTCAAATCACACAAACACAGAAGCAATTTCGAAAATGATGAGCAAGTACCTAAGAGCCCATAGAAAACTACTGATAGAAAGGGTGTTAATACCTTCCCTTTCTATAATCTACCCCCCGTACTCAGAATAATCTCGAAAAAGGAATTTTTATGTGCTTTTTTTCCTTTCCTTGTTGGATAAAATAAAATTCGGTGGCGACTCTTGCTTACCACGACATTTTGCAAACACAAACGCAAAACGTAAACCAGCATTTCAAAACAGTTCTGGTTCTGGCCACCGTATCACACATCCCATTATCATGCACACCATTATGGGTACCAGTACAGGTTTCTCATCTTGTTCGCTGTTTATTTCAGCAGAAATGTCTTCTGATTAAGCCATCAAAGGTATTCAGGCACAAAACGCCCAATTCCAACAGATGTTCTTAAGCTTGGCTAAAGGGCAAGAGGATCTGAAGACCCTGATTCTAAAAGAGAAGAAGAAAAATAAGAAGGTCGGTATTCTGAACATGGGTAGAAGATTCGGAGAAAGGATAAGACAATCAGCTGATCTGACCTCCTCATCCAAAGATGGGGAGAACCAAGAAAGGACAAAGGACCCTAGTCCAGCAGTTTCTAATAACGATACAGATTATGATGATGAACAATATCCTCCTGCTGAGGATAGGTACAAGTAGCTCAAAGACCGGCTGAGTGCTATGGAGATTCAGAAGATCCCTGGTTTGGATTTCGGGGAGCTGGGACTGGTATCGGGAATGGTGATCCCTCATAAGTTTAAAGTTCCGATTTTTGCTAAGTATGATGGGGTATCCTGTCCAAAACTCCATCTCCGCTCATACGTCAGAAAAATCCAACCCCACACTGTTGATAGAAATTTGTGGGTGCATTTATTTCAAGATAGTCTGTTAGAGACTCAACTTGAATGGTTTTATCAGTTGGAAGGAGCCAGTGTCCGAAACTGGGAAGACCTTGCTGCTGCTTTTTACAGGAAGTATCAGTATAACACCGACCTTGCTCCCACTCGTACTCAGCTCCATGGTATGTCTATGGGTGCAAGTGAAGGGTTTAAGGACTATGCTCAAAAGTAGAGAGACTTGGCTGGAAGAGTCCAACCCCCTTTGTCTGATAGGGAGTTGGTTGACATGTTTCTAGGGATGTTGTTTGGTCCATTTTTCAACCATCTGATCGGCAATTCGTCATCTGGGTTTACTGAGTTGATCTTGACTGGAGAGAGAGTAGAAGCTGGTATCCGAAGTGGTATGATACAGAAGGACACTTCATCAAGTGCAGTAAAGAAGCCTCTCACCGATAAGAAAGAGGCTAGTGCAGTCTACGGCCCGAGGGGCCAAAGCAGACCTGAACACCGTCAAGCAGTAAATGCGGTAGTGATATCAAGACCCACATTTGCTCCACAATGCAACAATCAACAAAGGATGGAAATACCACAAAGGCATTTCACTCGGCTCAATATGACCCTGACTCAAATTCTGCCACAATTATTGAAGACCAATCTGGTAACTGAGGGAAGCCCCGAAGAACCCCAACACCACTTCTCCTCATTATAACCCGAATGCTCGTTGCGCCTATCACTCCGAAAGTCCAGGTCATGATACAAACAACTGTTGGGCCTTGAAAAATAAGGTGCAAGACTTGATCGAAGCCAAAGAGATTGAGTTTGACGCTCCGGAGAAGCCCAACGTCATAACTGCTCCCATGCCCAAACATGGTCATGGAGTAAATGCTATAGGCGATGATTTATTTATGACCTCCGTGGAAGAAATTTCTACTCCTTTGATGGAAGTAAAGAAGAATTTTCTATTGGCCGGTTTATTTCCGGGTTGTGGTGAAGGTTGCCACACGTGCTCAATTCTGCCTGCTGGTTGCCACTTATTGAAATCAGGTGTTCAACGCCTGATGGATAATAAAGAGATCATGTTTGAAAAGTCTATGATTTTGTTAGTTCCAATTGAAGATGTTGCCATCATAACCATTTCTGCCAATCCTTCCAAGGTTTCCTCGAGAAAACCTGTTAGGATTACACCCATCCCGGGAATTGCTCCGTTAATAATTACTGTCCCTGGTCATATCCCATACACTTCGGATAAGGTTGTCCCTTGGCATTATGGGGTTGATGTGTATTACCATGGAGTTAAATAAGACTTAAAAAGTGAGGAAGCTGATGTTGATGTCAACAATATTGTCGGGGCTAGCAAGGTCACCAGACGGGAAGACTCTTTTCTCCTGAGATTTCCCCTCTGACTGTTCACAAACCTGTTGTCATTTCGTCTGCTATTACACCAACTACTGTCCCAATTCCTACTCCAGTTATCACCCCTGTCACCGAGCCATCTAGGACTCGGAGCAAAGAAATCATAGGTGAGCCTTCCCGGACGGATGCACCTAAGAAGATCATTGTAGAAACCTCGAAACAAGAGATATAGGAAATTTTGAAAATAATCAAGAAAAGCGACTACAACGTAGTCGAGCAGCTGGGGCAGACCCCATCAAAAATCTCCATGTTGTCCTTGTTATTGTGTTCTGAAGCCCATGCAAAGGCTTTAATTGCATTCCTCAAAACTACGCATGTGCCGCAAGAAACTTCAGCCGACCAATTCAAAGATTGCGTAGCTAACCTGACTACCGACAATAGGTTAGGTTTCTCAGATACAGATCTGACTGCTAAAGGAAGAAATCATAATGACGCTCTGCATGTCTCGTTCGAGTGCAGGGGCACTACTATGGCCCATGTACTGGTGGATATCGGGTGCTCATTGAATGTTTTGCCAAAGAAAGCATTAGACCGTCTAGACTGTGAAGGTTTGATTCTAAAGCCGAGCAATATTGTGGTCAGGGCTTTCGACGGGTCAAAAAGGATGGTGCACGGGGAGGTGGACATCCCTGTTAAAGTTGGCTCTCAGACTTTTGCATCCACCTTTTATGTAATGGATATCAGATCATCATATTCTTACTTGTTGGGTCGCCCTTGGATTCATAAGGTTGGGGCAGTGACTTCCACGCTCCATCAAATGTTGAAATATCCGGTAAAAGGGAAGATTGTCACAGTAAAAGGTGAAGAGGAGTACATGGTGAGTCATCTCAATTCCTTTCGCTACATGGAGATGGATGGGGAGTTCATCGAAACCCCTTGTCAGAACTTTGAAGAGGTCCCCCAGACCTTGGCGTCAACTGAAGTTGCTACCGAAAAACCTCCGATGAAGATGGCTTCTCTCAAGGATGCCAGGGTTGTAATCAAAGAAGGTGGGTGTACCAATTGGGGTCAACTCCCTGATTTCATGCACAAAACTGATAAATTTGGTTTGGGCTTTACTACATGGGCTCAAAGGGCTGTTAGGCGCGCATGGATTGGAAGACCTCCACTGTATATCAGCAATCAGGGAGTTAATGCAATTGAAGATGGTGAAGAAGATTCAGATATCGACAGCTGGATCTACCCTACAACCAATGGCGGACTAAGCAACTGGACGGCGAAGGACTTCATACCTATTTCTTTTATTCCACAGTAATTGACTTTTGTTTTAAGAGTTGTAATAGACAGTTTAAAACTTTACGGCCCAGTGCCTTTCCTGAGGCACCTGGGCTTTTCTTGTGAGGGCTTATTATTTGTCATTTCATATATCATTAATAAAACAGTGGATGTTTCTTGCATTACAAATCTTACGCTATTTGTTTTTTCTTTTTTGTCTCCGACTCTATCAAAACAGCTATTCTCTTACACACACTCACGTATTATTATGCAGATCCATATCCATTCTGGATCCCATTGATAACGACTATGCTACTGCCAGTTATAACTTCAAAAATTCGATCAACCAAGCCAAAGACGATGGTGAGGATGATTGTGAGGTGCCTGGAGAACTTGCTAGACTGTTACTACAAGAAGAAAGGGCCATACAGCCTCATGAAGAGCCAGTTGAATCAGTGAATTTGGGTACAGAGGAAGACACGAAAGAGGTTAAGATAAGTGCGAATCTGGAGCCCAGTGTCAAATAACGGTTGATACAGATGCTACGCGACTATGTTAAGATCTTCTCTTGGTCTTATGAAGATATTCCTAGTTTGGACACTGATATTGTGGTACACCTCCTGCCGACTAAAGAAGATTGTACTCCGGTAAAGCAGAAGGTTCGCCGTATGCGCCCTGAGATGTCTGAGAAAATTAAGGCCGAGGTCATGAAACAGTTCGACGCGGGATTTTTAGCTGTCACTTCTTATTCACAGTGGATTGCCAACGTTGTTCTAGTACCTAAGAAGGATGGTAAGGTACGGATGTGTGTGGACTATAGAGATCTGAACAGGGCAAGCCCCAAGGATGACTTCTCACTTCCTCACATTGATGTTCTGGTCGACAACCCCGTGCAGCATAAGATATTCTCCTTCATGGATGGTTTTTCTGGCTACAACCAGATCAAGATGGCTCCTGAGGACATGGAAAAGACAACCTTCGTTACACGGTGGGTCACCTTCTGTTACAAGGTAATTCCTTTCGGATTGAAGAATGCTGGGGAAACTTATCAGCGCGCCATGGTCGCTTTGTACCACGACATGATTCACCATGAGATTGAGGTTTATGTTGATGACATGATAGCTAGGTCCCAGACTGAGGAAGAGCACCTTGATCATCTCCAGAAACTATTTGACAGGTTGGAGATGTACAGGTTGAGGTTAAACCCGAACAAGTGCACCTTCGGGGTAAGGTCGGGTAAGCTGCTGGGTTTTGTCGTCAGTGATAAGGGTATTCAGGTGGACCCTGCCAAGGTAAAATCCATACAAGAGATGTCGGCTCCCCGCACAGAAAAAGAAGTTAGAGGCTTTTTGGGACGTCTGAATTACATCTCCAGGTTCATTTCACATCTGACTGCTACTTGTGAGCCAATCTTCAAGCTGCTGAAGAAAGATCAAGTGGTAGAATGGAATGATGAATGTCAGACCGCTTTCTAAAAAATCAAGGAATATCTTCAAGAACCACCAATTCTGATGCCTCCAGTTAAAGGAAGACCTTTGATCTTATACTTAACAGTACTGGATAGTTCAATGGGGTGCGTGTTGGGGCAGCATGACGAGTCTGGCCGAAAAGAGCATGCTATTTACTACCTTAGCAAAAAGTTTACCGACTGTGAGACCCGATACTCATTTCTCGAGAAAACTTGATGCGCTCTGGCATGGTCTGCTCGCCGGCTGAGACAGTATATGCTGACTCACACCACTTTGTTGATATCAAAAATGGATCCAATCAAGTATATCTTCGAGAAGCATGCCATGTCCGGGAGAATAGCAAGATGGAAGATGATGTTAACCGAGTACGACGTCCAATACACAACCCAAAAAGAAATCAAGGGGAGTGTATTAGCGGATCATTTAGCGGATCAGGCCGTGGATGACTACCAATCCATGAATTTCGAGTTCCCAGATTAAAATATCATATTGGTGACCGACTGTGAAGAACCTGGACCGGATGAAGGACCTGAGGAAGGATCCTGATGGTCTATGTATTTTGATGGAGCATCAAACGCGTTGGGTAATGGCATCGGTGCTGTAATTATATCTCCTGAGGGCTGTCATACTCCGTTCACCGCCCGATCATGTTTTAACTGCACCAGCAATATGGCGGAGTATGAAGCATGTATCCTGGGTCTTCGAGCTGCTATGGACCTAAGGATTAAGTTCTTGAGTGTATTCAGAGATTCTTCTTTAGTGATCAGTCGGATCAAAGGCGAGTGGGATATGAAGCACCCAAATCTTATTCATCACAAAGAATATGTACTGACATTGCTCCCACACTTTGAGGAGATAAACTTTGAACACTTCCCGAGAGAAGAGAACTAGTTAGCGGACGCGTTAGCTACCAAGTCTTATATGTTCAAAGTCAGGTGGGACAATGAAGCTCCCCGGATTACCATCGAGAGGTTGGACGAACCTGCACATTTTTGTGACATTGAGACGGAAGAGGTAGCAGATAAACCCTGGTTTCTCGAGGTAAAGAGGTATCTTGAGGCTCAAGAATACCCCGAGGGTGCATCTGTTAATGATAAGAAGTTTCTGAGAACGTTTGCTGCAAAGTTCTTCATCAGTAATGGGATCCTCTATAAGTGTAACCATGATTCAACCTTACTGCGATGTATGGACAAAAGCGAGGCAGAAAGGATCATGGCAGAGTTACATGAAGGTACCTTCGGAACTCATTCTAGTGGACATACCATGGCAAAGAAAATCCTACAGGCAGGCTATTACTGGTCTACTATGGAAGCCGATTGTTATTAACACTCTCGGACCTGTCATAAGTGCCAAGTCTATGCAGATAAGGTGCATGTACCTCCAGTTTCTCTAAATGTTTTGACAGCTCCTTGGCCTTTTGCAATGTGGGGCATCGATATGATCGGCGAGATCCGACCTACTGCATCCAACGGGCATCGTTTCATTCTGGTGGCTATTGATTATTTCACAAAGTGGGTTGAGGCAGCTTCCTTTGCTTCAGTAACCAATAACGTTGTTGCGCAGTTTATCTGACACAATCTGATCTGTCGATATGGTGTACCAGAGAGGATCATCACGGACAATGGTACAAATCTCAATAACACGATGATCACCGAGCTCTACAAACAGTTCAAGATACAGCATCATAACTCTTCCCCCTACCGGTCGAAGATGAATGGGGCTGTTGAAGCAGCTAATAAGAACATCAAGAAGATTGTGCAGAAGATGACGGTGACCTATAAAGATTGGTACGAGATGTTACCATTCACTCTTCATGGGTACCGTAGTTCAGCACGAACGTCGATAGGGGAAACACCCTATTCTCTGGTGTATGGCATGGAGGTAGTCCTACCCATCGAAGTCCAGATACCCTCTCTCTCCGGATTATGAAGGATGCGGGTTTGAGCGAAGACGATTGGACCCTGACCTGGCTTGATCAACTGAATTTAATCGATGAAAAGAGACTTACTGCTATTTGTCATGGTCAGACGTATCAAAATCGAATGATTAAGGCATTTAACAAGAAAGTTAGACGCCAAGAATATCAAGTTGGGGATCTGGTGATCAAACGCATCATACTGCTGCAAGGTGATCCTAGGGGAAAATGGACCCCCACATACAAAAGGCCATTTGTGGTTAAGAACATTTTCTCGGGAGGAGCTATGATTCTAACCACCATGGATGGTGACGACCTTCCTCACCCCGTCAATGGAGACATGGTGAAAAGATACTACGCATAATCAAAGAGCCGCTAGGTTGACTGGCCTAGGCAAAAAATAAGGGCTTCCCGGTGAACCAAAAGGGTTCGGGAAAAAGTAAGGGATGAAAATTAAAAAACTATACACCCGACAATTCGAAAACCTTAAAAGGCGGCTTGGGAAAAAAAGGGTATCTCGGTGGACTGAAAACCCGAAAGGGTGGTCCAAGCAAAAATTAGGGATCAAAGCGTAACACTATGTCTCATTAGATCATCTTGCAACCAGACTTCGGTATCGACTATCAAGCTTGGACGGTGCCAATCAATCTGATCCACCTTCGACCAATTAGCAAAGTGATGAGACGCTCGAAGATATAAAGGCAATAGCAGAGTTGGAACCCGATGGGATTGTTTCACATAGCTGTTTTTTCTTTCTTTTACACAAATTGTATAATTTTTGTTCCCTCGGCGGCGTTCTCTTACTAGGATGTCAGCCTCTTTGTACAAAACGCCTTTTACAGGCCAACTTCAAAAATCAATACAATTCATTTTCACAAGAAATTTCAACTTGTTTTTCTTTTTTTTTGTTTTGTTTTTGCAAGAACGTCCAATGATTCATTTTTGATATATGCATTTGAAAATAGTTGTTGCTCATAAATATTTACATAGGAAACAAAAGGCAATTACTCGTAATTCCAGGAACAAGGGAAAATAAGAAGTGTCCAAACCTTATAGTTGCTCTACCCACCAGGTATAGGGATAGAGCCAACTTGAGAATATGACTAAAGATACAGACACTCCCCGCAGAGTAGGGAGTATCCAAAGACAGTGGTGTTAACTCTCCCCAGCCGAGGTTCATAATCGCGAATGAGTCGGCAAAGTTCTCCCCAAACAGAGTTTATCTATCACCAGCAATAGAAGTTCACCACCAGCTGAGTTTATTTCTCTAAATCGTCAAATCGTCCAACAGAGTATCTCTCTCTCCAATAGAGTTATTCCCCTACAGGATTATTCTCAAACAGAGTCTCTCCCGGTGGGATATTCTCGAGCAGAACGGACACAAGTCTCCAGCTGTTGTACCCCAAAATTTTCCCTCTCATTTCATCAACATTTTCTCACCACAAGACTCTTGGAGCTCAAGATCAAGTTAGGGTTTGCTCTGCTCAAGACCCCTCCTTGCACCGTTGACCCAAATTAGGGTTTGAGTTTGCACAAAGATGCTTTGAATTAAAATGCCCAAAGTGACTTTCATGCTTCATATTGGACTCACAAGTTTATCCATACCAAGTTTCAAGCCTTGACTCCAATCTTTGCCCAGTCAACTGGACAGTTGACCTAGAAATCAGCTGTATTAGGGAAAAAGTCAACTATGGCCAATTGACAGTCAAACTTCATGATTTTTGACCCACATCAACATTATGAACTCATATGAACCATTTGGTCAAGTTTGGATCACAATTCCACAAGAAATTTGATCAGATCACCAAAAGGGCAAAATGGTCACTTTTAGGGTTTTGACTGCACAAAGGCAATTTTTGACTGTTTGACCTAGCCAATGGAAAACCAAGCTCACATATGGCCTCAAGGACTCAATGGAATGGTCTTGACACATTCAACAAGTTCAAAAGATCCCAAATGCACAAGATTGACAGATGAATTTTCCAGTCAACAGATCAAAATTTGACTATATACTAAAAAGTCAAACTTTGACTTTTTGGTCAAAATCAAGTGCCAAGATTCATGTTTCATCAAGACATGTCAAATTATGAAACTTGTTCATCAAGAAACCAAAAATTACAAATTAGGGTTTAAAATGAAGAAATTTCATAACTTAGAAATTTTCTAAGTTATGAAATTTCCTTATTTTTTCCTAACTTTGTCCCATTTTTTCATCAAGATACATTTGGATTCAAACAAAACTCAAAACATGAAAGTTATAGTCCATTGCAAAATATACAACTTTGATTCACAAAGTTTTCTCAAAAGAAGCTTGTAGCTCAAGTTATGATTTTTGGAACAAGGGTGCAAAACATTCTTAACTTAGAAATTATTTGACCTATTATAGGCAGGGTTTTTTCCCAACTTCATGGCCACTTTTCACATGCTTCCACTTGGAATTTCAACTTGCTTTACCAAGATGGATTGTAGTACACATTCCAAGCTTTCCAAATTTTCCAAGAACTTCTTAAACACCCTTGTGGTTAGGGAGAATCGAATTTGCAAAGATGGGCAAAAGTCACTTTGTTCATAGCCAAATACATGTACATAACATTGGCATTTTGAACTCAGCATGATCCAAGCTAGATTACAGGCCTCTAATCTCATTCACACTCAATAATTAAATGCCAATCCTTTATGTTCAAGTCTTATTTTGTGTATTTAACCATTACATGCAAGATTAAGTCATATATGGAAAAAGCAATTTTGCCATTCTTGTAAAGATACACTTTATGTCAAAAAGCAAATCAAAGAGGTACAAGCCAGATCTTTTGGGCATAAGTTTATGGACAAATCCCACTGATCAAGAAGAGAAAATGCAGCATGCTTGAGGGGCCTGTAGTAGCCTATAATCCAACTTGACAATCTTTGCTTAGATAAGAAGAAACATTGCAAAACTTATACCACATTGACTTCCTGCAAGCACAAGCAAAAACAAACTTCATGAGAACTTTCCAAACATCAAACCAAGTTTGAAACACGACCAAATCATCCCTCAAACCTCCATATACATAAAAACACAGTTTTGTGGCAAAACAGGGCATAAGCTGCAACTTGAATCCCACAGTCCATTCCTGTCGTGCGTTTTGGGTGAAACCTCTTCAAACACATTCCCTACCATCCATTGAAGTTATTCCAAGCATTGAACTTGAACTGTAACATCCATAACCAAGGTTTCCATTTTCACTTTTCATCTGTGCAGGTTGACTTCCATATCTCGATTCTATAAGATTCAAAGCAAGCCAAGCATAGAGGAAGCATCCTTGGACCTCAGGCAAGCTGTACAAATCCTCAAACTCCATTGAAGATACCTCCATTGTTGTACACGACTCAAGCTGAACAGGTAAAAGTTTGAACTTCTATCTCTCTATCCAGGCATATTTAGGCTTAAGTTTGTGAAGAAAGTATGTCCTACTCATGGCCCTGAAGCTACCCATATCCTCACTTTTCATTTATATTGTGTGTGTTAAGAGAATTTTGGACCTGAACATTGGAAAAAAGTTAGGTCAGGAATTGGGGGAGAAGAAATTCTCTCTCATTTCTGAGAGTTTGAACGACTTCTTTATATATTTGAAATCGTGACAAGATGCTCTACATTATTGATGTTGTAAGTTTTTGTTAAAAGTCAAAGAATCAAGAGATAGCAGGTGGAGAAGGAAGCGCGCGTTTTCTTGTTCAAACATGGCTGGAGGTTGAAAACAAGCTACTTGGGCTGGGCCTGAGTTGTTTTTTCTGTTTGCACCTCATTTTTCCACTCACACCCCCTTGGCCCATTGTGTGATTTTTTAATCATTTTTTACTTTTTATTTTTTCTTCTGACTTATTATTTTTTGTCAAAACATAAAAAAATATTAAAAATATTTTTCCACCCATTTTTGCATTTTATTTGGATTTTATTTATTTTATTTGAGCTTATACATGTAAAATAATAAACCCCTTTTATTTAAAACATTAAAAATAACATAAAAAATATATTTTCAGCCATCATTTTTTTATTTACTTTTGAAAACATGTTCTAAGAAATATACTTCTTTTTTTTTATAAATAATTAATATTTCATTTATATATATATATATATATATATATATATATATATATAATATATATATATATATATATATATATATATATATATATATATATATATATATATATATATATATATATATATATATATATATATATATATATATATATATATATATATATATATATATATATATATATATATATATATATATATATATATATATATATATATATATATATATATATATATATATATATATATATATATATATATATATATATATATATATATATATATATATATATATATATATATATATATATATATATATATATATATATATATATATATATATATATATATATATATATATATATATATATATATATATATATATATATATATATATATATATATATATATATATATATATATATATATATATATATATATATATATAGTATTTATCACATAGTATAAATACTTGTACATTTATTAATATTTAGGATAAAATATGAAAATAATACATTTTTATTTTTATTAATAAATGACATCAAAAATACCTTTTTTTCACAATATACTTCTTTTTTTATTTTTTGTATATAATTGACAAATATTGTATATAATATAATTAATAAATACTATTTATTTAGAAAATTAGGGTTTTGCCCTAAACCATGAAAATATCCAAAATTAACTTTTTTTATTTTTTTTTATATGTCACATGAAAAATACTTTTACATACATAAAAAACCATTTTTTGTGCATATTACATTTTTGCATATTTATTGTATTTATTTAATTATTATGCAATTAAATAAATTGTATATTCAATTTGGATTGTAATAGTCTAGATTTAAATTTCTTGCTAAATATCCCCCATTTGAACATTTGTACCCCCATTCCCATAATTATGTTGTAATAATTTAGGACTTTAAATTCCGCATTTTAAAGCTTTCTAAATATGCCATGATATATTTAGGGTTTGTATGCAAATCAAAAATAACAAATAGCTTGACCTAATTCAAAGACAAAAAAAAAAGCATGAAAATGGACAACACCAATCACACTTGCACCCCTAGGGTTACTCCACTTGTTGCCTTCAATAATGGGCCATGTTGCATGTTGAGTGTCTTTGGCAAAACAAAACAATCAAAATGATCATAGTCCCTCGATGACGCTTTCTCAAGTTGCCTAAAAAATGATCAAGTCCCTTGAAGGAAAAGTTGCCAAAGACACTTGGCACTATTGCATTCATGGTCCATACGATGACCCGCGCCCGTCCTGTTAACATCCTAACACAAGATTGTCCACCAAATGCAATGGTGGAACAATACTGTTAAAAGGGTTAAAACATAAAATATAAAAAAAAAACCTTTGAGAAATTTAGGGTAGATAGCTCTTGGTTACTTGACCAACTTGCAAAAAAAATCCTTGCCATTTTTCAAAACACACTTCACAAACACAAACTCTCAAAACAACTTTCAAAACCTTGAAACATCTTTTCAAAAAGACAAACACCTTTTGTAAAACATTCGAGTAAAGAATTGTTACAAGGGTTGCCTAGACAAGGCATCTTTTTCAAAACATTTTCAAACCCACACACAAAGCACCATTTCAAACAATTGAAAGCACCATTTCAAAAAATTGAAAATCAAAGGCAAGTGATCTAAGCAAGTAATTAAGAGCCCATGGATAACAATAGATAGAAAGGGTGCTAATACCTTCCCTTTCCTTAGGATAAAGGGTTCTAATCTACTCCCCGAACCCAAGAAAACATCTCAAAGGTTTTTGTTGTGCTTTTTAACCTTTACTTAGGATAAAATAAAAAGTCGGTGGCGACTCTTGCTAAACCGAAACATTTACAAAAACAAGCGCAAACCTCAAGTCAGTTCTCCCACCGTATCACAGAATTGGCGACTCTGTTGGGGATAAATTTGAAAGTGGAGTAACCTTAGGGCTTAGATCACCCTCTTGCATGACTAATTGTTTGCTTTGATTGCTTTATATTTTGGTTCTCTTGTTTGGGTTTGAAATCCTACACCCGGATTTGGGGAAACATTCATAGATAGTAATATGTTGTGGAAACTGTGCGGGGTATACCGACACGGTTGAAGCAACATCTATATTAGTGCGACATATTTGTGAGTACTGGTAACCCTTGAGTTCAATCAAGGAGAGTACGGGGCCGCTGAGTGATATTATTAAGCACTAATGACCTAGAACCTTACTTAACCATCTTGGCCTTTCATTAGGGGTAGTGAGATGACCGACTTTGGTGCAGTCCGAAGTTGGTAGATACTCGATACTGCACTCATTGAGGGTTGTTTTCTTGGAATATTTTGGTCGCTAGTTAAGTGGCTAAACCAAAACAATGAACATGGAAAACAATCCAATGATATTGAGATCCTTAGAACCCGGTTACTATTTATAGGACAAGTTTTTAAGCCAACTTCACTCAAGAGGGTACTTACCTATGAAACCTCATGCAAGCCCGAAACTAGGGTTTTGTGTGACTTGCTTGTACATATGTTTGTGCATGCATCATGAACATCATAAAGCATCATATGCATCCTCTAACCATTTCAAGGGTTTAGATCTTCATCTTTGTTCTTATTTTGTAGGTCATGGAAATTCCTCGCAGGAAAACTATCCAAGTCAACCTTGTGAGAATCCCTCCTCAACTCAAGGAGCTCACATCCAGAATTCCAGAAAGCTCTCCCTTCAGTGAAAGACATGGTAGACTGCTCAGCCTAGTCAACACCAGCATTGAAGAAGACATGGTGAAAGTGTTGTTCCAGTTCTTTGACCCCCTTCACCACTGTTTCACATTCCCCGACTACCAATTGGTGCCCACTTTGGAGGAATTTTCTCAACTCCTGAGAATTCCTATTCTTAATCAACTACCCT
Organism: Vicia faba; assembly: GCA_948472305.1. NCBI lineage: Eukaryota > Viridiplantae > Streptophyta > Magnoliopsida > Fabales > Fabaceae > Vicia > Vicia faba. The sequence continues at coordinate 78,735,241 of OX451741.1, forward strand.
ACAACGGTACGGAAAAAGAACCAAAGCCTGAAGATGTTGCTCAAGCACTACACTTGCAACCATCTGACATCAAGGGGCATTGGGAAACTAGAAGTGGTGTCAAAGGCTTCTTGGCGAAATTCTTGTTTGAGAAGGCACAAGAGTGTTGGAATTCATTGGATTTACAAGCCTTTGAAGAAATTGTGGCACTTCTCATTTATGGGTTGGTCTTGTTCCCAAATCCTGACCAACTTATAGATGTCAATGCCTTCAAGATCTTCTTATCCAGGAATCCCATACCAACATTACTTGGGGACATCCTCCACTCATTTTACACACGAACAATGAGAAAGAGGGGTGTTCTCATATGCTGTACTCCCCTCCTTGCAAGGTGGTTTATTTCACACCTTCCACAATCTGTTTTGAAGAATGACCAAGGCTTAAGGTGGTCACAACGATTGATGACCCTCACACACTCTGATGTACATTGGTGTTCTCGGTCCAGAGAAAATGTCATTATCGTCGATCATTGTGGGGAGTTCCATAATGTTCCATTACTTGGCATTAGAGGGGGCATTACCTACAAACCTTGTCTAGCTTTGAGACAATTTGGAAATGCTCGGAGGGATGGCCCTCATGACATGCTGATTCCTAACCTGGTTTTTGACTTCGACAACGATGCGCAAGGACTTCGCCAAAGATTCATCAGAGCTTGGAGGATGCCTAACAAGGTAGATAGCAAGACACTGGGGCACAAGAACTCCATCCCTCTTGAGCCTTATCTCAAGTGGGTACGAACCCGAGCCCAGAGTCTAATGATGCCTTACCCTCATGTTCTCCCTGTGATTAAAGAGCCCGTTAAGGAAGGAGAGGTTCCCTACACCATCCTATATCCTGACATGCCAACATCATGGGAGGAGATGCAGAAGAGTTGGATCCAACTCAAGGAGGAACGGAATACTTTTGAAGCCAGCTTCTACGCCAGTGAGAAGAAGGTTTTGGAGCTTACCCGCCGACTCCATGAGGAAGAGACCCTCAACACCTACATCGCACCAAAGAGAATGCGCAACGTCTTTTTACCTTGAGAAGTTTTTTGTAATATTTGGCCCATGAGGCATTTATGTACTGACAAAATTTCTTCTTATTAATATGACGTGTGTTCTTTTTGTTTGCAACAATTTTGAGTTTCTAAATCCTTGAATGCATTGCATAAATAAACATATTATTCATCATGTGCATAAGCAGGTCTCCACACCAGGTTTCCTTATCTTTCTGCTGTTTATTTCAGTAAGATGGATCTCGAACAGACAGTCAAAGATTTGCAGTCTCAAAACTCACAGTTTCAACATCTCCTAATGACCTTGGCAAAGGGTCAGGAGGATCTAAAAGCCCTGCTTGGGAACAAAGAGCAAGTGAAAAAGAAGAAGAAAAGAGTGGGGGTAGCTACCTTGGGAAGAAGGTTTGAGGGTGAAGCCAGAAGAGTTCTTGAATTTCCCTCCGCATCTGAAGAAGAAACCAGTAAAGGAAAAGGGGTTGCGGTACCTTCTGAATCCGAAGCTGAAGAGGAAGAGGCTGAAGAAGATGAAGACTACTCAGAGCAACAATACCCGCCCGCAGACGACAAGTACAAAAACCTAGAGGATAGGCTGGCAGCTATGGAGCTGCAAAGGGTTCCCGGGTTGGATTTCGAAGATTTGGGATTAATTGCTGGAATTGTGATCCCTCCAAAGTTTAAGGTGCCAATTTTTGCAAGGTATGATGGGCTGTCTTGCCCGAAGATGCACCTAAGGTCGTACGTCCGAAGAATTCAACCTCACACATCCGACAGAAATCTTTGGGTACACTTCTTTCAAGATAGCCTGTCTGGCACTCAGCTAGACTGGTTTTACAAGCTGGAAAGGTCAGCGATACGTAGTTGGGAGGATTTGGCCGCTGCCTTTTATCGCCAATATCAATATAACTCTGACTTGGCGCCAACCCGTACTCAGCTACAGAGTATGGGGATGGCCTCAGGTGAGGGATTCAAATAATACGCCCAGAAATGGCGCGATCTGGCCGGGAGTGTGCAGCCACCTCTTTCTGATAGAGAACTAATTGATATGTTCCTGGGAACCCTATCTGGCCCGTTGTTCAACCACTTAATCAGGAGCTCTTCCGCAGGGTTTACCGAATTAATTATGACTGGCGAACGGGTGGAAGCCGGTATCAAGAATGGGAAGATCCAAAAGGATGCCTCTGCATCTACAACTGTTAAGAAATCATTTCCGGCTAAGAAAGAAGCAGCTGTGATTTATTCTCAGAGAAGAGCGGGAAGAACTGAGCGCCGGCCGACTGTGGGGGCCATGATGATCCAAAATCCATCAAATGATCAGCCTCGTTATAATCAGTCTAGACCAAATCAGCAACGGGTGGAACGGCCACAACGGCAGTTCACCCGCATCAATATGACGCCAGCGCAAGTTCTTCCCCATCTGTTGAAGTTGAATCTTGCCACTATCAAAGAGGCACCAAAAAATGTGAACACATCTTCCCCGCATTATCATCCCAATGCTAAGTGCGCCTATCATTCTGACAGTGTCGGGCACGACACAACGATTGTTGGGCACTTAAGCATAAAATTCAATACTTGATAGAGGCGAAATAGGTTGAGTTCGATGCTCTAGAGAAGCCAAACGTAATATCCGCTCCGATGCCGAAGCATGGTCGAAATGTCCATGCTATTGAAGAAGATCTGTATGTTTCTAATGTTGATGACCTGATGACTCCGCTGTTAACAATCAAGTTAAATCTGTTGAAAGCTGGGATTTTCCCAGGATGTAAAGAAGATTGCTACTGTTGTTACTCTCTACCAATCGACTGTCCATTGCTGAAGAAAGGCATCCAAGGCCTGATGGACAGTCAACAAATTCTGTTTGAAAAGATTCCTGCTATTCCAACCCCTACTGAAGATGTTTCAATAATCACCATTTCCACCAATCTTTCCAAGGCCGTCAAAAAGCCTGTTAAGATTACATTCTCTACAAAGATTGTTCCCTTGAAAATAACTATGCCAGGGCCTGTCCCCTACACTTCTGACAAAACAATACCATGGAATTATTGTGGAGAAATCTACTACCATGGTGTTAAACAAGTTGAGTTAACCGAGGAAAGCTCTGATGAAGAAGATGCTGGTATTAGAAACATTGCCAGTACAAGCAAGATCACCCGAAGTGGGAGAATATTTTCTCCAGAGATTTCCCCTCCAAAGGCAATCTTTGGACCCTCAGCTGCTGCCAAAGTTACTCCGGCACCGATAAAACTTTCCGCAAAAACTCTGTTGATTGAAGAAACTGTTATTCCTGTTGTTCTCCCTCCTACTTGTAGTTGTTTAGGTATTGGCATGCATTTTTGGTAAAACCAGGTGTGTGAATGTCATGACTGATGTCATAACATTCTAGTTTAGTTTGTACTGATTCATTAGGTACCTTTGCAGAAAAATATTGTCATACAGGTACTGATGTTTATAAGTGTGTATCTGAGCATTTTGCAAAATGATAACATTTTCCTAAATCAGTAGACAGGTTTTTCAGATGTCATAACAAATGTTAAGACATCCTGTTCTGAACTAACAGGTTTGCAGTTTGGTTAATTCTGAGTTTTTTCAGGAAAATGACTCAGTCTTTCCAGAACAGAATCCTGCGTTTTCTTTGGGTTAACCTAGCTCAACCCCAACCTGGTTGATAAAGTCCTGTGACCTAGTCTTAAGGTCAAACGGAATTAACCCTAGCTTTTTGTGGAAACCCTAACTGAAGTTGCAGCTGCTATATATTCAACAGGGCTGCTGTTTTGAAAGCAATCCCTTTTTGACAGAAGATCATTTAGAAGCTGTATAGTTTTTACTATTGTAATCCAAGCAATTATCATTGTGATAAGTGACTTGGAATAGGTTTTAATTGTAAGGGTTGTGTAACACTCAAAGCTTTGAAGCAAGAGTGTTTGTATGTCTCTTGACTAAAGCTGTGAAGCAAAGTCAAGTTAGGTTTGTGTATCACTCAAAGCTGTGAAGCAAGAGTGTTTGTGTTGCTTGATTAAAAAGCTGTGAAGCATAATCAAGTGTATGTTTTGAAGAGTGTCTTCAACTATTCATTAGTCAAATTGTTTTTATGTATCACTGCTGTGATTGAGGGGGAGTGAGTAGGAACTCAGGTTTAAGTTGTACTTAGATTGAAGTTGCATTGGGTAGGTCTTAAGTGAAGGAGATAAACTGGTTGGTTTATTCCTGAATTAATATCTCTTATAGTGGATTTCCTCCCTGGCTTGGTAGCCCTCAGAGTAGGTGTTGTTGCACACTGAACTGGGTAAACAATTGACTGTGTTCTTTACTGTTTTTGTATTTACTGTCTTATAGAAAGTCAGATACGGTGTCATAACATTGAACGTGACATTGAGTATCTGCAGCCAGAATTTCAATTGGCATCAGAGCAGGCACCATGCCTGTATTACTAGGTGAGATCTAGGGATATCACTTTCTGGCACTATGGACAAAGAAGGAGTTTTTGGAAATAGACCACCCATTCTGGATGGAACTAATTATGACTACTGGATACCTCGTATGATTGCCTTCTTAAAATCTCTGGACAAAGAGGCTTGGAGAGCTGCTGACAAAGGATGGATCCATCCCACCATAACTGAGAAAGATGGGACAATCAGTTTGAAGCCTGAGGAAGATTGGAGTAAAGAAGAAGATGAGTTAGCCCTGGGAAATTCCAAAGCTTTAAATGCCTTGTTCAATGGAATTGATAGAAATATTTTCAGACTAGTACATCAATATGAATTGGCCAAGGAAGTTTGGGACACTCTCAAAACTACTCATGAGGGCACTTCCAAAGTGAAAATGTCAAGGCTTCAGATGTTGACTACCAAGTTTGAGAATCTAAAAATGATGGAAGATGAAACCATTCATGAGTTTCACATGAATATCTTGGAGATTGCCAACACCTCAGGAGCACTGGGAGAAAAAATGGCAGAAGAAAAATTGGTGAGAAAGATTCTCAGATCCTTGCCTAAAAGATTTGCAATGAAGGTAACTGCCATAGAGGAAGCCCAGGACATCAACAAGTTGAAAGTGGATGAACTTATTGGGTCTCTTCAGACTTTTGAGATGGGGATCACTGATAATGGTGACAAGAAGAACAAGAGCATAGCACTTGTATCCAACACTGATGTTGAAAACAAGGAGGATGAAGAAGAAAATATTTCAGAAGCTATAGCCATGCTTGGAAGACAGTTCAACAAACTCATCAAAAGAATAGATCCAAAGTCAAGGTCTAATGTTCATAACATTCCCTTTGACATTGACAGTTCCAGCAGAAGATCAAGGTCAGAAGAAAAGGGAAACCAAGGCAGAGGAATTCAATGCCATGGTTGTGAAGGATATGGACATATTCGAGCTGAATGTCCAACCTTTCTTAAGAAACAAAAGAAAGGAATGACTGTTACTTGGTCTGACTGTGATTCAGAAAGTAATTCTGAAGAAGAATCTGCCAAACTAGTTACTGCTCTAACTGGTGTTTGTACATCTGAAAGTGACACCAGTGATGAAGAAGTGACATTTGAAGAACTGGCTGATACCTACAAGAAATTGTGTATCAGAAGTGCTGAAGTCTGTGTGCAGAATGAGAAACAATCAAAACTCATTATAAAGCTGGAGGCTGAAAAAAGGGCAGATCTTGAAACTATAAGTCATCTAGAAAGGGAAGTTCAATTGCTGAACTCACAACTGAACCAAATGACCAAATCTGTCAAGATGCTGACCAATGGAACAGACAAATTGGAAGAGATTCTTCAAGTTGGACAAAATATGGGAAACAAATCTGGACTAGGATTTGTGGAAGCTAAGAAATCTGGTGCAGACAAGAAGATCAGGCCTGATAAACAATTGTCAAAACAGATGTCTCAACACAACTCTCAACATCAGAAACAGAAATATATGAAGAAAAAATACCAAAGATGGAGATGTCATCATTGTGGGAGGTATGGACACATAAAGCCCTTCTGCTTCAAATTGCATGGATACCCTAATCAAAACTCAGGTGTTAAACCTAAGTCAAAAAGGGTACCACATACTCCTCAATGGAAGAAAAAGGCTACTGCCCTGATAGCCCACACTTCCCTGAGAGTGTCTGCAAAGGAAGGCTGGTACTTTGACAGTGGTGGTTCTAAACACATGACTGGAATAAAGAACATTCTCAATCATGTTAAACCTCACAACACTAGGTATGTGACCTTTGGAGATGGTGCTAAAGGTGAAATCAAAGGAGTTGGTAATTTGGACTGCCCTGAAGTTCCAAGTCTGAATGAAGTATTGCTGGTAAAAGGACTGACTGCTAATCTCATTAGTATCAGTCAATTGTGTGATCTAGGATTCAAGGTCAACTTCTCAAAATCTGAATGTCTAGTAATTAATGAAAAACTAGAAGTTGTAATGAAAGGAATCAGATCCAAAGATAACTGTTACTTGTGGCAGCCTGAGAACTCTAATAACTCCACTATGTGTCCAATTACCAAAGAAGAAAAAGAGATGAAACTGTGGCACCATAAGCTTGGTCATCTTCATCTAAGAAGAATGAAAAGAGCTATCTCTATGGAAGCAGTCAGAAGGACTCCAAGACTACAGATTGATAAAAGAAGGGTTTGTGGTGAACTTAAAATTGAAAGGCTTGGTAAGAAGAAACATGTCCATGATGTGGTGGATAAACTTGAAGAAGGATGTGTTGTCAGAACCAGAAGTAATCATGACAAGGATTTTGGAAACAACAAGTCTAATAAATTCTGTTTCCCAGAGGAAATGAGTTGTGAAGTCTCTTCTCCTATAACTCACCATTAAAATGGAGTTGACAAAAAGAAAAATAAGATCATTCAAGAATTAACCAGAACTATGATTCATGTCAAAAGAATGCCTTCCCAACTTTGTGCTGAAATGGTTGCAGCTAGTAGTAACTGTTCTCAAAATATCTGGACAAAGCAGATGCTCACTGAGTATAATGTCTCACAAGATGTTGTGACATTGTATTGTGACAATCTGAATACAATCAATATTTCCATGAACCCTATTCAGCATAGCAGGACCAAGCACATTGACTTTGTAGAGAAGAAGTCAATTAAACTGGAACATGGTATCATTAAGCTTCAGCTGGCTGATTCTTCTACCAAGGCTCTTGTTGGAAATAAACTTGAAAACTTGAGGGGCAGGTTGGGTATTTTCCAACATGAGAAATTATAGCAATTAATTTTGCTTAAAACAAGGGTTGAAGGAGTTAATTTTGTTAAGTCTATTTTTAGTGGGTTAATCATATGTTTTCCCAATTCTTTCAAAATCTTTAAGAAGTTGAAAAGACTCTCTCTTTGCCTCCTACCTCTCTCGACTTTGCAACCTGTTCCCTTCTCTCAATCAAAATTTTCTCTCAAATTGCTACTGGTGCACTAAGTCAATCAAAATGTCTCAGACATCATCTTCAACCAAGGCGACTTCATCATCCTCATCATCTTCATCATCTGACCAAGACTCTAGAGAAATCACCACATGCATAGAATCTGAAGTTCTTGAGGTCACTCCTCTCAGAGAGATGGCAACTGATCCCGCCAAAGTCAAAAAGCTAAGAACTAGACATGCAGGAAGAGCTCAAGCTGCAGCCTCTGGTAATCCTTCTCATCCTTCTTCTTCTGTACCAAATAGAGAAGGATCAGTTCAAGTTCATCAAGCTATTGCTAGGCTTGTTACTAGTATACTAAGCGGAAACCAACCTGTACCGGGGATTTCTGTCCCTTTAAATCAATCAGGAAGCCCAAATGTGGATGTCTCTGAGAATGTTGTGACACAAAATGACAACATTCAGAACCCTTCAGAAAAGACTACTGATCCAACTATCATTGATGTGGATGAGGATTACTCAGATAATGATCTGATTTCCAATGTAAACCCTAGCATAGCTAGGAGATTGATGAAAAGAAAGGGTAATCAGAATGATGCAAAATGTGTGTCCAAAGATAAACCTGCTGTTAAGAAATCCAAGGCTGAAGGCATGGCTGGGGTAGAATCTGTGAAAACTATTCAGTCCAAAGGGAAAGTGAAGGCCCAGGTGCATACTGCTAGACAACCAATTTCAAAGAAGAGAAAAGAACCTGAATCTTCTGATCCTGATGAGGAATCAGAATTTGAGATTGATGCTGAAGAAATTCCTATCAGAAGGAAGCTCCCCTCCATCAAAATTGCTAGAGTTCCTGAAGTCCCAACAGACAACATCTCTTTTCATCATCCTGACAATGCAAACAGATGGAAGTATGTTTGCTTAAAGAGAATAGCTTTAGAAAGAGAACTCAACAATGATGCCATAGAGTGCAAAGACATCATGGACCTGATCAAGAATGCTGGACTGATGAAGACAGTGATAAAATTTAACAAGTGTTATGAAAATCTGGTCAAGGAGTTCATAGTTAACTTGTCTAATGATTGTGCTGATGGAAGGTCAGCTGACTTTGAAAGTGTTTTTGTTAGAGGAAGAAGGGTCAAGTTCTCTCCATCAGAAATTAACAAATTTCTTGGAAGAACAAATGAGGATTGTCCTGATCTGGAAGTCACTGACAATGAAGTTTGTCAAACCATCACAGCAAGGCAAGTGAAGTGCTGGCCCTTGAAAGGCAAGCTGAATGCCAGCAAACTTAGCATGAAATTTGCCATCCTGCACAAGATTGGTGCAGCCAACTGGGTGCCTACAAACCATAAATCAACTATCTCCACAGGATTGGGGAGATTTATTTATGCTGTGGGAACCAAGACTGCTTTTGACTATGGCAGGTATATTTTTGAACAAACTTTAAAACATGCTGGTAGTTATGCTGTCAAAGGACCAATTGCCTTTCCCTCCCTCCTTTGTGGAATGATCCTTGCACAATATCCTGATATCCTGGTGGCAAGAGATACTGGTTGCAAAAGAGCTCCTGCCCTTGGGTTGCACTACAAACTGTTTCAGGGATCTCATGCTCCTGATATTGTCATAACATCAGCTGAGACATCGTCTGTGAAGACCCGGTCCAACACATCTGATGTCATAGCTGTATTAAAAGAGACCTGCAAAGAACTGGAAGCTAGGAAAAAGACCCTAGAAATCCTAATTGCCAGGTTAGAAAAGGAGGAAGCTGAAGGAAACAGAAGGAAAGAGGGTGTAGAAGCTGAAGGTCATCTCAATACTGAAGAAACTAGCTCCTCTGAGTCTGATGACAGTGCTTAAAGGCTGGTTGATGTTTGGTGGAGTTGATGCTGGTCCCTGGTGGAGTTTGGAAGTGTGTTCAGTTTTTTTAGTTGCTGCTCTTATTATTTTTTCTGGATGACTGTATAATTTTTATGAACATGTATCTTTGGCCCATTTGTGGCTAAAGAGGGGGAGATGTATTGTGATACTTTATTTGACATTCCATTTTTCTGCAGTCATTTTTATTCTGCTGCTATCTATCTCTGATTGCTTAGGGGCTTTAGCCAAAAATCTGCCAAAGGGGGAGTTTGTAGTTGTTTAGGTATTGGCATGCATTTTTGGTAAAACCAGGTGTGTGAATGTCATGACTGATGTCATAACATTCTAGTTTAGTTTGTACTGATTCATTAGGTACCTTTGCAGAAAAATATTGTCATACAGGTACTGATGTTTATAAGTGTGTATCTGAGCATTTTGCAAAATGATCACATTTTCCTAAATCAGTAGACAGGTTTTTTAGATGTCATAACAGATGTTAAGACATCCTGTTCTGAACTAACAGGTTTGCAGTTTGGTTAATTCTGAGTTTTTTCAGGAAAATGACTCAGTCTTTCCAGAACAGAATCCTGCGTTTTCTTTGGGTTAACCTAGCTCAACCCCAACCTGGTTGATAAAGTCCTGTGACCTAGTCTTAAGGTCAAACGGAATTAACCCTAGCTTTTTGTGGAAACCCTAACTGAAGTTGCAGCTGCTATATATTCAACAGGGCTGCTGTTTTGAAAGCAATCCCTTTTTGACAGAAGATCATTTAGAAGCTGTATAGTTTTTACTATTGTAATCCAAGCAATTATCATTGTGATAAGTGACTTGGAATAGGTTTTAATTGTAAGGGTTGTGTAACACTCAAAGCTTTGAAGCAAGAGTGTTTGTATGTCTCTTGACTAAAGCTGTGAAGCAAAGTCAAGTTAGGTTTGTGTATCACTCAAAGCTGTGAAGCAAGAGTGTTTGTGTTGCTTGATTAAAAAGCTGTGAAGCATAATCAAGTGTATGTTTTGAAGAGTGTCTTCAACTATTCATTAGTCAAATTATTTTTATGTATCACTGCTGTGATTGAGGGGGAGTGAGTAGGAACTCAGGTTTAAGTTGTACTTAGATTGAAGTTGCATTGGGTAGGTCTTAAGTGAAGGAGATAAACTGGTTGGTTTATTCCTGAATTAATATCTCTTATAGTGGCTTTCCTCCCTGGCTTGGTAGCCCTCAGAGTAGGTGTTGTTGCACACTGAACTGGGTAAACAATTGACTGTGTTCTTTACTGTTTTTGTATTTACTGTCTTATAGAAAGTCAGATACGGTGTCATAACATTGAACGTGACATTGAGTATCTGCAGCCTGAATTTCACTACTTCTGCTGATAAGGGGAAAGGGATCCAATGTGAGCGCGTCAGGACGAGGGCTCAACCTTTGGTTATCCCCGAAACCTCTAAGAAAGAGATGGAGGAGATTCTGAAAATAATTAAGAAGAGTGATTATGACGTGGTAGAGCAACTGGGGCAAACCCCCTCGAAGATCTCCATGTTAGCATTACTACTTTGTTCAGAGGCGCACGCCAAAGCATTGATAAAATTCCTGAAGACAGCCCATGTGCCCCAGGAAACCTCTGCCGACCAATTCCAAGACTGTGTAGCCAGTCTTACCGCAGACAATGGCTTAGGTTTCTCTGATGCCGACCTGACCCCAAAAGGAAGAAAGCACAATGACGCATTACATGTGTCAGTAGAATGCCAAGGAACTACTCTGGCCCATGTTTTGGTCGACACTGGTTCTTCTCTGAACGTGCTGCCTAAGAAGGCTCTCGACTGATTGGACTGTGAAGGCTTGGAGCTAAGGCCAAGTAATATCATTGTAAGGGCATTTGACGGGTCGAAAAGAATGGTACATGGGGAGGTAGACATTCCCATTAAAGTGGGAACAGAAGTGTTCCCCTCAACTTTCTATGTGATGGACATCCGTCCGTCATACTCTTGCTTACTAGGGAGGCCATGGATACACAATGCTGGGGCAGTCACCTCCTCCCTACATCAAATGCTGAAATACCCTGTCAAAGGAAAGATCATAACCGTCCACGGTGAAGAGGAGTATATGATCAGCCACCTGAACTCCTTTCGGTATGTAGAGGTGGAGGGTGAATTCATTGAAACGCCATTCCAGCACTTTGAGGAAGTCTCTCCTGAGGTGGCAGTAGCAAAAGCGGTAGCCGAGGTACCAAAGCAGGTGGCCAGGATGGCATCTCTAAAAGACGCGAAGGCTGCGATGAAGGAAGGGAAGAGCTCAACATGGGGGCAGTTGCCAGATATTCCTCACAAAACAGACAAGTTTGGATTAGGATTCACTGCTGCGGGGCAGAAAGCTATGCGCCGCTCAAAGGTCGAAAGAGCATCCATCAAGATCTCTCCTTATGGAATCAATGCTTTGGAAGGTGAAGACGAAGAGGCCAACATTGAAGATTGGATCTTCCCAACCATCGAAGGGGGACTACACAACTGGGAGGCAAAAGACTTTGTCCCCATTACTTTTATTAATCAGTAATTATATGTCAAACATTTCCTGTTGGTTTGTAATAATTACTTTTGAACAATCTGCACACTACTTTTTCACCTCATGCCTTGCCCGGGGCATGTAGGTCCATTTGTAAGGGTTTTGATTATCGTCATATTCATATGCCATGTTTAATGATTCATTGGACGTTTTTCATTGATAAACTGCTGTGTTCATTTTTCTTTCCTTTTGCATTTTTGTTTGTTTAAGGATGGCTATCCCTTACACACACCCACACTCACAAATGCAGGTACCCATCCACTCTGGATTCTATGGGTGATTATTCTGCTATGTCCTTCAATAACTCTGAAGATCTGGTCAATCAGGCTGAGTATGAAGATGACGAAGGTTGTGAAGTACCAGGAGAGCTAGCCAGACTTCTGCAACAAGAAGAGAGGGCCATCTTGCCTCACGAAGAGTTGTTGGAAACTGTCAACTTGGGAACAGAGGAAGACCGGAAAGAAGTACAAGTGGGTGCCAATTTGGAGCCAAGTGTCAAGGAGCACTTGATACAGCTGTTAAATGAGTATGTTGAAATCTTCGCCTGGTCTTATGAAGACATACCGGGTTTAGACACAGATATAGTGGTCCACCGTCTCCCTACAAGAGAGGATTGTCCACCGATCAAGCAAAAAGTTCGCCGAATGAGACCCGACATGTCTGAGAAGATTAAAGCAGAAGTAATGAAGAAATTCAACGCTGGCTTTCTGGCTGTTACATCCTATCCACAATGGGTTGCTAACATCGTGCAGTTCCTAAAAAAGATGGCAAGGTCAGAATGTGTATGGACTACCGGGATTTGAATAGGGCCAGCCCTAAAGATGATTTTCCGCTACCGCATATCGACATTTTGATTGACAACACGGCTCAGCATAAAGTGTTTTCCTTCATGGATGGATTCTCGGGCTACAACCAGATTAAAATGTCTCCCGAGGACATGAAGAAAACAACCTTTGTTACACAATGGGGTACCTTCTGCTACAAGGTGATGTCGTTCGGACTGAAGAATGCAGGGGGCAACTTATCAGCGCGCCATGGTAGCTTTATTTCATGATATGATACATCATGAGATTGAAGTTTACGTAGACGATATGATAGCTCGATCACAAACATAGGAGGAACACCTTGAGCATTTGCAGAAGCTGTTTGCCAGGTTGAAGGAGTACAAACTCAGGCTGAATCCAAGTAAGTGCACTTTTGGAGTTAGGTCTGGTAAACTTCTAGGATTTATCGTCAGCAACAAAGGCATTGAGGTCGATCCAGCAAAAGTGAAACCAATACAAGAAATGCCTGCTCCCCATACTGAAAAGGAGGTTAGAGGGTTCTTGGGGCGTTTGAACTATATTTCCAGATTCATCTCTCATCTGACTTCTACCTGTGAGCCGATTTTCAAACTATTGAAGAAAGATCAGGTAGTCGAGTGGAACGACGATTGCCAAGCTGCTTTTGATAAAATCAAGGAGTATTTGCTAGAACCTCCTATTCTGATGCCACCCGTCGAAGGAAGGTTGCTGATCATGTATCTGACCGTATTGGATAACTCAATGGGGTGTGTGTTGGGCCAGCATGACGAGTCTGGTCGAAAAGAGCATGCTATTTATTACCTTAGCAAAAAGTTTACCGACTGTGAGACTCGCTACTCACTGCTCGAGAAAATTTGCTGCGCTTTGGTATGGGCTGCTCGCCGACTAAGGCAGTATATGCTGACTCATACCACCTTGTTGATTTCTAAAATGGATCATATCAAGTATATCTTCGAGAAGCCTGCTTTATCTGGAAGAATAGCTAGATGGAAAATGATCCTAACTGAGTATGACATCCAGTACACCACCCAAAAAGCTATAAAAGGGAGTGTGTTAGCTGATCATCTAGCTCATCAAGCTATCGAAGATTATCAATCCATGAGATTTGACTTCCCAGACGAGGACATCATGAATTTGGACAACATTGGAGGTAACGGACCGTATGACGGACCTAAAAAGGGATCCCGATGGACCCTGTACTTTGATGGTGCTTCAAATTCACTTGGAAACGGTATCGGTGCGGTACTCATTTCCCCAGAAGGTTGCCACACACCTTTCACGGCCCGACTTTGCTTCAGTTGTACCAACAACATGGTTGAATATGAAGCTTGCATTTTTGGTCTCAAGGCTGCTATAGACTTGGGGATCAAATCTTTGATCGTATTTGGGGACTCGGCTTTGGTTATCAGTCAAATCAAAGGAGAGTGGGATACCAAACATCCTAATCTTATCCCATACAAAGAACATGTCCTGACATTGTTGCCTCATTTCGAGCAGATTACCTTCGAGTATTTCCCGCGAGAAGAGAATCAGCTAGCAGATGCTCTGGCTACAATGTCTTCCATGTTTAAACTCAACTGGGATAGTGAGGCTCCCCAAATCACCATCGAGCGAATGGACGAACCTGCGCATTGTCATGAGATTAATATCGAAGAAGTAGTGGAACAACCCTGGTTCTATGAAATCAAAAGGTATCTCCAGACTAGAGAATACCTCGAAGGAGCTTCCGTCAATGACAAAAAGTTACTAAGGAAGTTTGTTGTCAAGTTCTTCCTGAGCAACAGCATCCTCTATAAACGTAGCCATGATTGTGTTTTACTCCGATGTGTGGATAAAGCTAAAGCAGAGTTAATCATGACTGAGATACACAGCGGTACATTTGGCACCCACTTGAGCGGGCATACAATGGCTAAGAAGATTCTAAGGGCAGGCTATTACTGGTCTACCATGGAAGCAGATTGCCATCAGCATTCCCGTACTTGCCACAAATGCCAAGTCTATGCTGACAAGATTCATATTCCTCCGGTTCCTCTCAACGTGCTGACATCTCCTTGGCCATTTGCAATGTGGGGCATTGACATAATTGGAGAGATCAAGCCCACGGCATCCAATGGACATTGCTTCATCCTGGTTGCCATTGACTATTTCACCAAATGGGTCGAGGCAGCTTCCTTCGCCTCTGTTACTAAAAATGTGGTTGCCCATTTTATCAAGCAAAATCTCATATGCCGGTATGGTGTCCCCGACAGGATCATCACAGACAATGGTACAAATCTGAATAATACTATGATCACCGCATTGTGCAAACAGTTCAAGATTTATCATCACAATTCATCTCCCTATCGGCCGAAGATGAACGATGATGTTGAAGCTGCGAACAAAAACATTAAGAAGATCATTCAGAAAATGACAGTCACTTACAAAGACTGGCATGAGATGCTACCGTTTGCTCTGCATGGATACCGTACGACGGCACGTACTTCAACAGGGGCAACCCCATTTTCTTTGGTATATGGCATGGAAGCTGTCCTTCCCATGGAAGTTCAGATTCCTTCCTTAAGGATCATGAAGGACGCAGGTTTGAATGAAGATGATTGGATTCAGACCCGACTTGATCAACTCAATTTGATCGATGAGAAGAGACTCACTGCTGTTTGCCATGGTCAAACGTATCAAAAACGGATGATCAAGGCTTTCAACAAAAATGTCAGACGTCAAGTGTATCAAGTCGGAGATCTCGTAATCAAGCGGATTATCTTGCCGCAAAGTGATCCCAGGGGCAAATGGACTCCTACATACGAAGGACCATTTGTAATCAAGAGCATATTTTCTGGTGGTGCAATGATTCTGACCACCATGGACGGCGACGATTTACCGCACCCTGCGAACGCAGACATAGTCAAAAGATACTACGCATAAAATAACCCGACAAGTCGAAAACCCGAAAGGGAGGCTTGGGCAAAAATGGGCATCCCGGTGAACCGAAAACCCGAAAGGGCGGTTCAGGCAAAAATTAGGGGTAAAACAAAAAAAGAGCTGTACACCCGGCAATTCGAAAACCCGAAAGGGCGGCTTGGGCAAAAAAAGGTTTCCCGGTGGATCGAAAACCCGAAAGGGCGATTCAGGCAAAAGTTAGGGATTTAAAGCGTATGACTATGTCTTGTCGGATCACTTTAAGGACAATCTCTTCATCAACCAGCTCCAAGCTTCTGACCAATCCAGTCATCGGCAGACGAAGCATTGAATGGACAGATATTCAGAGCTGTGAAGGCTATAGCAGAATGGAATCCCATGGAATTGTTTCACATAGCCATCTTTCTTTTGTATAAATTTTTCAATTTTTACGACGACATCCTCTTGCTAGGATGCTTGTCTCCTTTATACAAAGATACTCATAAAAGTTAATACAAATACTTTTCCAAATACAGAAATTTGCTTTGTCTTCCTTTTACTTTTCTACACTTATGCTTTATGTGAGAAACGTCCAATGTTTTGTTAATAGGCATATGCATTTGAACATAATCATTTCCTTATGAATCAAGAAAGATGATTACTGATAGGTTGAAGGTACAGGTAGATATCTCGATACCCTTTCAAAAGGAATCCTCAGCAGATTTAAAACTCCAAATTCCTCAATCCAGAACTTAATTCCCCAGACAGAGAGCCTTCTGGAACTCAATTCCCCTCAGAGTTAAATTTCAGAATCCCGAGGGGAGCCTTAAAAATCTGAAAATCCAATCCCCTGTGGAGCTAAAAATTCCAACTATCAATCCCCGGCGGAACTAACTAGTGAACCTTCTCCCCACAGAGATACTTCCCACCAAACTGAAGATTTTCAGTCTTGCTTCTCCAGCATAAGTTTACCAGGTTCTAGACTCCCCAGTAGAGATCATCAGAATTCTCTCGTCCTGCAAGTCACCAAGGAATTCCAGTTCTCCGCAGTGGTCCTAAGATCCCTCAACAATTGAAGATCTTGCATTTCCCAAGCAGAATGAAGACTCTCGTTCTCAGTTCCTCTAAGGATATTCAGATATTCCCCAGTGAAGATCTCCTCGGGTCAGGAATCCCCAGTAGATTGGTATACAACCCAAGCTCCTGATTCTCCAGCAGTAGTCAACAAGGATGTCTCATCTTCAACAATCCAAATTCTTGCAATCTCCTGCAGCAGTCAAGGACTCACTCTCCCCGACAGCAGTCAAGATTCTATTATCTCCAGACCTCCAGGATTCATTTATCCTCAGCAAGACAGCTCTTCAGCTTACATGCGCATTCATTTACATTCATATCATAAACATTGATATAACACATATATTGCATCATACATTTCATGCAACATAATTTTGTGTTTAGCTAACATTTTGTCCTTTTCAGGATAAGAACAAAAGGCTATCATTAACAATTATTCAAGATGCAGTTTTACGCGGACTCATCATCAGGAAACCCTACACCGGTTCCTTCAAGACTTCTGAAAACAGTTTACGGGTTCTCCAGTAACGGATGTTAATCTATCGCTTGTTCAGATTCTTCACAAACTTTTGAAAACAGTTTACGGACGCTTCCCAACAACGGATGCTGCTCTATTGCTTATTCAATTTCAAGACTTCTGAAAACAGTTTACGGATTCTTCCCAACAACGGATGTTAATCTATCGCTTGTTCAGATGCAACTTTTGAAAACAGTTTACGGATGCTTCCCAACAACGGATGCTGCTCTATTGCTTATTCAATTTCAAGACTTCTAAAAACAGTTTACGGATTCTTCCCAACAATGGATGTTAATCTATCGCTTGTTCAGATGCAACTTTTGAAAACAGTTTACGGACGCTTCCCAACAACGGATGCTGCTCTATTGCTTATTCAATTTCAAGACTTCTGAAAACAGTTTACGGATTCTTCCCAACAACGGATGTTAATCTATCGCTTGTTCAGATGCAACTTTTGAAAACAGTTTACGGACGCTTCCCAACAGCGGATGCTGCTCTATTGCTTATTCAATTTCAAGACTTCTGAAAACAGTTTACGGATTCTCCAACAACGGATGTTAATCTATCGCTTGTTCATATGCAACTTATGAAAATAGTTTACGGACGCTTCCCAACCACGGATGCTGCTCTATTGCTTATTCAATTTCAAGACTTCTGAAAACAGTTTACGGATTCTCCAGTAACGGATGTTAATCTATCGCTTGTTCAGATGCAACTTTTGAAAATAGTGTTAGAACAATGTTTGAATCTACTACCCTATATTTGAGTTTTGATGATAACAAAGTGAAAAGATAGAGTATTTATATGTTTCATGTTTGAACTATATGCTGCCTAAAATTACTATGCTCTGACTTGCAGATACGCTGATTAAAATAAGCAAGATCACTTCTTCAGCATCAGAATTTGATTTCATACACCAGCATCAGAAGTTGCTGAATCAGAATGTCAAGATCAGATGATCAACTCACGTACATGCTGAAGCTTGATGAACAGAACTGCGCGTAAACACTCTGATACAGAAACACAATAGTTCATCAGCAGCGAAGCAGAATCAGAATGAGCCAAGCCAGAACGTGCATTGAAGAAGCAACGGTACTGTGCATTGAACGCTAATTAATTCTAACGGCTTCATTCCAGACAAGATCTGCTCAAAAAGGAAAGCTTGTTATTAGCATTGAATCAAGAATATTGCATTCAACGTTCATCTTCTCAAGTGCTATATAAACAAGGCTTCGAAGATTATAATGGCTAATGCTCTCCAAATCTCTACACGCACAAAGCTGAACCATAATCTTCACTCTACCAGTTTTGCTAAACCAAACTCTGATATTCTATTTCTGTTTAGCAATCTAGTTTCTAAGCTTAATTTGTGTATACATCACAATTGTGATAAAGTTTTGTAGAAAACATTCACACATTGTTTTATACCTTTGTAAGAAAGTGTTGCCTTGACAAACCGGATTGTGGTTTGAATCAAGAGGGCTTTAGCAGTTGTTAAAGCAGTCTGTAATATTCAGTTGAATATAGTGAATTAAGACCTCGTTGGAGAGAGGCGAAATCACCTTGACGGGTGGACTGGAGTAGTTTGAGATCAAACGAACCAGGATAAAAATATCTTGTCAATTGCTTTAAGATTTCAGTTTTACAATTCAACCCCCCCTTCTTGTGTTTTT
The DNA here is from genome assembly GCA_948472305.1 of Vicia faba. Lineage (NCBI taxonomy): Eukaryota > Viridiplantae > Streptophyta > Magnoliopsida > Fabales > Fabaceae > Vicia > Vicia faba. The sequence continues at coordinate 78,754,001 of OX451741.1, forward strand.
CACCCCTTCAATTGGCATCAGAGCGCCTGGTTCTGAGCTAAAACACTTAACCGTGTCAGTACAAGATCCAGCGTCAGAAAAACACAATGGCAGGAAACAACTCTCATTTCAGCAATGACAACAATGAGGACAGAGACAGATTCAGCGGCAAACCTCCAGTCTTTGATGGAGAAAACTTTGATTACTGGAAAGACAGAATTGAAAGCTTCTTTCTAGCACATGATGCTGATCTGTGGGATATGGTGACAGATGGATACACGCACCCTGTGAATGCAACTGGTCAGAAGATTGATAGAAAATCAATGTCTGATCAACAAAAGCGTGATTTCAAGAATCACCATAAGGCCAGAACCATCCTCCTCAGTGCCATCTCCTATACTGAGTATGAAAAGATCTCCAACAGAGACACAGCTAAGAACATCTTTGATTCTCTCAGAATGACGCATGAGGGCAACGTTCAAGTCAAAGAAACAAAAGCTCTGGCGCTCATTCAGAAGTATGAGGCGTTCAAAATGGAAGAATCTGAATCCATTGAAACTATGTTCTCTAGATTCCAGATTCTGGTAGCTGGTCTCAAAGTTCTGGACAAAGGATACTCTACTGCTGACCATGTCAAGAAGATAATCAGAAGTTTACCCAAGCAGTGGAGGCCTATGGTTACCGCTCTGAAGCTAGCGAAAGATCTCAACAAAATCACTCTGGAGGAACTTATAAGCTCCCTCAGAAGTCATGAGATAGAGCTAGAAGCTGATGAGCCTCAGAAGCAAGGTAAGCCTTTAGCATTAAAATCTAACAGAAAATCTGAGTCTAAAGTTTTGCAGGCAGTTGAAGAAACATCTGATGGATCCTCATCAGAAGAAGACGAACTTTCCCTTCTCTCCAGAAGAGTAAATCAACTGTGGAAGCAAAGACAAAGGAAGTTCAGGAATCCCAGAAGATCTGATCAGAACGAGTCTTCTTCCAGATACAGAAGGACAGATTCTTCCTCTGGATACAGAAGATCTGAAGGCTCCTCCAGTAGCAAGAAGCCAAACACAAAAGACATCATCTGCTACGAGTACAATGAGCAAGGACACTACAAGAGTGACTGCCCAAAGCTTCAGAGGGAAAAGCCCAAAAAGAAGTTTGGAAGAGAGAAGAAGAAAAGTCTCATGGCCACATGGGATGACTCTGACTCGTCTGAAGCTGACTCAGAATCAGATGATGAAAGGGCAAACATAGCGCTCATGGCTAACATTCCAGATGATAGTGAAGCTTCTGAATCAGACTCAGAATCAGACACAGAAGAGGTATTCCCTAACTTCGCTGTTAATTTTACAAAGGCTGAACTTGCTGAAAGCCTCAATGAAATTCTGGAACGTTATCAGCAGATTAGAGCTAAATTCAGAGACCTGAAAAGGAATCTTGAATCTGACTCTAATAAGTCTGTGAGTCTCAAATTGGAAAACTCTGAGCTGAGAGATAAAATTTCAAAATTAGAAAACTCTTTACAAAACTCTCAGAAGGAACCAATTTCTGAAACTCCCAGCAACGCTGATGAGATCATCAAGGAGTATGATCACAGTTTCCAGAAGTTCCTTGCTAAAAGCATAGATAGAAGCAGAATGGCTTCAATGATCTATGGAGTTAGCAGAAACGGCAGGAAAGGAATAGGATACCTAGGTAAGGTTCCTACACCAAAGAATGTCATGGATTTAACCATTAAACACACTCCTTTAAATTCACACTTTGTGTATGGTCACACACATGACATCAAATATACTAGCAGTAAGCACTCTGTGAAACCAAAATTCAACCAGAGTTTTGGTAAAACTAACAAATCAGGACCCAAGAAGATCTGGGTACCTAAGGATAAAATAATACATGTTGCAGATATCTTTAGCAGCAAGTCAGAAACACCAGTCATGGTACCTGGACTCTGGCTGCTCACGACACATGACGGGAAGAAGGCATATGTTCCAAAGCCTGGAACTTAAGCCTGGAGGCCACGTTGGCTTTGGAGGCAATCAGAGGGGAAAGATAATTGGCTCTGGAACTGTAGGTAACGGAAATCTTCCCTCTATTAATAATGTTCTGCTAGTTGATGGATTGATGCATAATCTGTTATCCATAAGTCAATTAAGTGACAACGGTTATGATATAATCTTTAATCAAAAATCATGTAAAGCTGTTAGTCAGAAAGATGGGACTATCCTGTTTAATGGAAAGAGGAAAAACAACATTTACAAAATCAAACTTTCTGAACTAAAAAGTCAGAACGTAAAATGTCTTCTGTCTGTTAACAACGAGCAGTGGATCTGGCACAGAAGATTGGGGCATGTTAGTATGAGAAGAATATCTCAGATTAACAAACTCAATCTGGTCAGAGGACTTCCTAATCTGAAGTTCAATTCAGATGCTCTGTGTGAAGCATGTCAGAAAGGCAAATTTGCAAAACCTTCTTTTAAATCCAAAAATGTTGTTTCTACCTCTAAGCCATTAGAACTTCTGCACATTGACTTATTTGGACCAGTTAAAACTGCTTCAGTCAGTGGTAAGAAGTATGGGTTAGTAATCGTAGATGACTATAGCAGATGGACATGGGTAAAGTTCTTAAGACACAAGGACGAGTCACACTCTGTGTTTGTTACCTTCTGTAACCAAGTTCAGAATGAAAAAGATCTTAGAATCGTTAAAGTCAGAAGTGATCATGGTGGAGAAATTGAAAATAAAGATTTTGAGTCATTCTTTAATGACAAAGGCATTTTGCATGATTTCTCTTGTCCTAGAACTCCCCAACAAAATGGAGTTGTAGAACGAAAGAATAGAACATTGCAAGAAATGGCCAGAACCATGATCAATGAGACAAACGTTGCTAAGACTTTCTGGGCAGAGGCAATAAACACAGCGTGCTACATTCAGAATAGAATCTCAATAAGACCTATTCTGGAAAAGACTCCATATGAATTGTGGAAGAACAGAAAGCCCAACATTTCGTATTTTCATCCATTTGGATGTACTTGCTTTATGTTAAATACAAAGAATTATTTGAACAAGTTTGATTCTAAGGCACAGAAGTGTATTATGTTAGGATACTCTGAACGCTCAAGAGGGTACAGAGTATACAATACAGAAACACAGATTGTGGAAGAATCAATCAGTGTTCGTTTTGATGACAAGCTTGACTCTGAAAAGTCAAAGCAGAATGAAACTTTTGCAGGTATAGAAATTGAATTTGCAGGTTCTGAAGACAAGTCATCAGAAGCTCTCAACACAGACATTCCTTCAACGTCTGAAAGGAGCAATGCTAAAAATCCTACAACTGCTGCTGACCAACCTCAGAAGAGATTACCCAGAAGCAGTTTGGATCACCCAGAAGAGACTATCCTAGGAAGAAAGGAAGATCCAATCAGAACAAGAGCAAGCTTCAGAAACTCTGAAGAAACTCTTATGGGACTTGTGTCTCTGATTGAACCTTCTTCTATTGATGAAGCACTTCTGGATAATGACTGGATTCTGGCAATGCAAGAAGAGCTGAATCAATTCACCAGAAACGACGTATGGGATCTCGTTCCCAGACCAAAAGGATTCAACGTCATTGGAACAAGATGGGTGTTCAGAAACAAGCTTAATGAACAAGGTGAAGTCATCAGAAACAAGGCACGACTGGTTGCACAAGGTTATAGTCAGCAAGAGGGGATAGACTATACAGAAACCTTTGCCCCAGTCGCCAGGTTAGAATCTATCAGACTTTTAATTTCATTTGCTGTTAATAGAGGCATCACTCTGTATCAGATGGATGTCAAAAGTGCATTCTTAAATGGTTATATAGAAGAAGAAGTTTATGTTCACCAACCCCCAGGTTTTGAAAATACAAAACATCCAGAACATGTTTTCAAACTAAAAAAGTCACTGTATGGTTTGAAACAAGCTCCCAGAGCTTGGTATGAAAGGCTAAGTAACTTTCTGCTTGAAAATGAATTCACCAGAGGGAAAGTGGACACTACTCTGTTCTGTAAAACAGTTAAGAGTGACATTTTAGTCTGTCAAATTTATGTTGATGATATCATTTTTGGTTCTACTAATCCTTCTCTTGGAAGAAAATTTGCTAAGTGTATGCAGGCAGAATTTGAGATGAGCCTCATGGGGGAACTGAAATTCTTTCTAGGAATTCAGATCAATCAAACTCCAGAAGGAACTTACATTCATCAGAGCAAATACATCAGAGATCTTCTGAAGAAATTTGACCTCTCAGAATGTAAGCCATCAAAGATTCCAATGCATCCCACGTGCATTCTGGAAAGAGAAGAGGTAAGCAAAAGTGTAGAACAGAAAGTCTACAGAGGTATGATTGGTTCTCTCCTTTATCTGACAGCTTCAAGACCTGACATATTATTCAGCGTTTGTATCTGTGCTAGATTCCAATCAGATCCTAGAGAATCTCACTTAACAGCTGTTAAGCGAATTTTCAAGTATCTGAAAGGTACTACTAATCTGGGTTTGTTTTATAGAAAATCTAGTGATTACAGCTTAGTAGGCTACTGTGATGCTGATTTTGCTGGAGACAGAGTGGAACGTAAAAGTACTTCTGGAAGCTGCCAGTTTCTGGGAGAAAATCTGATCTCGTGGTCCAGCAAAAGGCAGTCAACAATTGCTCTGTCAACAGCAGAAGCTGAGTACATAGCAGCAGCAGGATGTAGCACACAAATGCTCTGGATAAAAAGTCAGCTTGAAGACTTCCAGATTTTTGAGAGTAACATTCCTATTCTTTGTGATAATACTTCTGCTATTTTCTTAAGTAAGAATCCTATTTTACATTCTAGAGCTAAGCATATAGAAATAAAGCATCATTTCATTAGGGACTATATTCAGAAAGGTATTTTAAACTTAAAATTTATAGATACAGACCATCAATGGGCTGATATCTTTACTAAACCCCTTTCAGAAGATAGGTTCAATTTCATTCTGAAACATCTCAGCATGAAAGTATGCCCAGAATGAAAATGTTTTAATTCCATATATTTATCTTCAGAATGTAATTATTTTACTGTGAACTTCTGATCAATCTCCTTTCAGAAAGATAGAACATGCAGATTGTATCAGATGCAAGTCTAAAGATCTGAGAGTCTAATCTCAAAGACAGACGTGCTGATCACTACATCAAACAAGTGTCATCCAATCATCAGCAAATCTCTGAAGCAGAACGCGTGCACGCTTCTGAGAAGGCAAAGCGCTGATTGGGTGCATTGAGACACATGTCTGGTAACCGTTTTTAAGTATCTTTCTCAAATCCCCCAAAATCAGCAAGCATTTAATGAAAAGTAATCACGCTTGTTAAATGGCAATCATTATTTTTTTTTCTCTCTCTTAAAAACGTTTAATTTTTCAAAATAATTTTGAAAAACTCTATTTAAGCACATTAATCCTTCACTCTTATTCTTTACGCTTTCTCATAATCACTCAAGCATTTTCTGCATATTTCTGAGTTTATCTCCTACAAACCTTTTTCTCTCAAATCATTCTCAAAGCTTTTTTAGTGTGAACAATGGCATCCTCCAGCATTTCTGCAGGCAATCAGAAGAAAGAAACCTCTGAACAATATCAGGTGCCCCTCAGAACTCTTCTCACACCGGTAAAGAACCTTGAAGTTCTCTCTGAGTTAATCATCGACTTTGAAAGTTTGAAGGAAAATGGATTTGACCTAACTGAAGAAATTAGGGCTCAAAAGTGGGAGAGGTATTTCGATAGGTTGGTTGGACCAACATTCCCAGCGCTAGTCAAGGAATTTTGGATTCACGCCAAGATTTCTAAACATCTAGTCATCTCTTCTGTCATGGGAAAGAAGATTGTGATTTCTGAAGATCTCATTGCTAGGCTAATCGGTCAAAGTGGTGGTGGAGTCCGTTGTGTGGACATGGCTGAAAGATGCCCTGATATAGGTGTGGTAGCCAACAGAATTTTTACTCTTGGAATGCCCAGCAGCAAAATTAAGGATCTGAAGGATCACTGCAGAGTATGGGCTAAGATTGTTCTTGGATGCTTCAACCACAGGAAACCAACAAGTTCTCCTGATTATATAAACGTGGATCAGCAGTTTCTGATCTACTTTATTGATCAGAGGGTAAAGATCAATCTGGCACACTTCCTGTTCAACCATCTCAAGACCAGTGTCAAAGAAACAAGAGAAGAAGAAAGGACCAAAAGGGACTGGATACCGTTTGGAAGGCTCATATCAGATATTCTGACAGAGAATAGGCTGATAGAGTATCTGAGCGAAGCTCAAGTGCTGAGCACTATTGAACCAACTGTTGGAAAACCGCTGAATGCTAAGAACCTGAAAAAGATGAAGCTGATAGAAAATATTAAGAAGGAACCCAGAGCTACCTCAACTGCTGATATCTCCAGCAGAAGAGTGCCTCTGAGTGATTTTCCAATATTTTCTGAAATGGAATCCAAACCAGAGATGTTTCTCAGGTACCCAGATGCGTACAAGGCAGAAGATACAGGTTCAAAGCTGAAGATCAAAGATCTGAGTCAAACCCAACCAGAAGTGACTCAGAAGAAGACAAAGAAGAGGAAAGCGCCAGCAGAAGGATCATCTCATCAGACTCCAAAGAAAAGAGGTATTTCATCTGCTGCCCCTGTTTTAATTTCATCTACTATTCCAACATCTGCTGCCCCTTCTCAAACCTCCCACAGAATATCCATTCCAATCCCTACCATTGATGAAACCATACCAGAAGACCCTTCTGAGGCATTACTACTCAGAAGACCCAAAACCAAAATCCCCAAACAACCAACAGTCTCAACAACACCAGCACTTGATCGAGTGCTAGCTGATATTGAGCGTGAACATGCTTCTGCTCAACCACATTCTGAACCACTAAATATTCCTCCTCCACAACCAGAACCACAACCTGAACCAGAAATACAACCACAACCTGAACCAGAACAACAACAACAACCACTCACAGAAGAACCTCTGATCCCTGAGCAATCAGAGATTCCACCTACTCAACCAGAAAATAATCCACCTTCACCACAAACAGAGTTTCACCACTATGAAACCCCTTCTCCTCATCATTCTGACCCTCACTCACCTCAACCATCACCGTTGGCAATCCAGTTGCCATGTGGAACCACTGTTTTCAGGCCCCAGTTGCCATCCTCATTAGAATCGACACCTCCAAAAACTCCTACCACTCCAATCGAAATATCTGATTCTGATACCCCTCCTCCAAAACAAACAACTTCTTAGAAAACCGCTGAAAACCCCAACAGGACTTTCATTGACTTCACAAGTCTTGAACGTCTTGCTGATCTAAGACACAAAATTGCCATCCCCAAACCAAAGCAACCAGATGTTGGCTCTGGTATTTTGAATTTTGAAACAGGTGTGCTGCAATGGATTGCTTCTTTGAAGCAAGTATGTCCTGGGATGATTGACCCAGCTGCTTCTGATCAGCTCTGGTCACAGTTCAGACTATGGGTACGTGCTGAAGCCCTCAAGTTGCAGGATGTCAACTATGAGCAGGCTCAACAGAACTTCAGCAAGCTGCTGAAGGAAGTTGAAAGTCAGCTGCCTCAAGAAGTTGTGCTCCCTCTGGACAGTGAATCTTGGTCTGAGAAAGAGCAAGCTGCAAAGGTGCAACCATCGGAAGAAGACAAGACCATTCAGGCTGAAGAAAATCCAGCAGAAGATGTCGCTGAAAGTTCTGAGAAGCTTCCTCCTTCTGATACTTCTCAAGCTGCCTTGGACAGGAAGGCTCTGGAAGAATTAAGGCTGAATGACTTGCGTCTACAGCAGCGGATGGAAGAGAATGATCAGAAGATGAAAGCACGAATGGATGTGCAGGACAGCAAAATTGACACTGTGGTCAACATGGTTCAGAAGCAGAATGAAACTTCTGAAAAGATTCAAGCGATGCTGGAGAGCCTGTTCTCACGCATGCCCCCTCAACCTTAAATCTTTTTCATGCATAACTTTTTTATGTTTTCTTCATTTTCTGATGTACTGTTTTGATTAAGTTTTTGTAATATTCTCTTGCTCTGATTTTGAACTATCTTAATATAATTAGTTTTTCTGATCAAATTGTTTTAGCACATCACCAACACTTTTTGATTGCTGACAAAAAGGGGGAGAACAAGAATGATATTTAAAATCAATAACGGCTAACTAGACAGAAATTCTCAAACATTCTAACTCTATTACTTGAAATGTTTTTCTGTTTTGTTTTAAGTCTACAGGCACAAGGAAGCTCCTGAACACTATGAAGACTAGAAGCTCTGATCAGAATGTAGAAGCTCTGATCAATGTTGCTCTGATCAAATATGAAGTTCTGATCGTCTTAACACTCTGATCCAAAGCAAAGCTCTGACAAGAAAATCTCTGAAGCTCTGCTCTCTGATAAGTTAAGACTCTGATAATCTGATGTTCAACGAAAGAAAAAGATCTGATCCTGAAGTACACGTATCATCAAAGGGAAGTAATCAACTCAGGGGGAGTATCTCTTAACTCTGATTTCTCCTTACTTCTTAACTCTGAAACATTTCCCAGATACCTTTTCACGTTATTTTTTATTTAAAATATCTAGTTTTTGTCATCATCAAAAAGGGGGAGATTGTTAGAACAATGTTTGAATCTACTACCCTATATTTGAGTTTTGATGATAACAAAGTGAAAAGATAGAGTATTTATATGTTTCATGTTTGAACTATATGCTGCCTAAAATTACTATGCTCTGACTTGCAGATACGCTGATTAAAATAAGCAAGATCACTTCTTCAGCATCAGAATTTGATTTCATACACCAGCATCAGAAGTTGCTGAATCAGAATGTCAAGATCAGATGATCAACTCACGTACATGCTGAAGCTTGATGAACAGAACTGCGCGTAAACACTCTGATACAGAAACACAATAGTTCATCAGCAGCGAAGCAGAATCAGAATGAGCCAAGCCAGAACGTGCATTGAAGAAGCAACGGTACTGTGCATTAAATGCTAATTAATTCCAACGGCTTCATTCCAGACAAGATCTGCTCAAAAAGGAAAGCTTGTTATTAGCATTGAATCAAGAATATTGCATTCAACGTTCATCTTCTCAAGTGCTATATAAACAAGGCTTCGAAGATTATAATGGCTAATGCTCTCCAAATCTCTACACGCACAAAGCTGAACCATAATCTTCACTCTACCAGTTTTGCTAAACCAAACTCTGATATTCTATTTCTGTTTAGCAATCTAGTTTCTAAGCTTAATTTGTGTATACATCACAGTTGTGATAAAGTTTTGTAGAAAACATTCACACATTGTTTTATACCTTTGTAAGAAAGTGTTGCCTTGACAAACCGGATTGTGGTTTGAATCAAGAAGGCTTTAGCAGTTGTTAAAGCAGTCTGTAATATTCAGTTGAATATAGTGAATTAAGACCTCGTTGGAGAGAGGCGAAATCACCTTGACGGGTGGACTGGAGTAGTTTGAGATCAAACGAACCAGGATAAAAATATCTTGTCAATTGCTTTAAGATTTCAGTTTTACAATTCAACCCCCCCTTCTTGTGTTTTTCACCCCTTCAAATAGTTTACGGACGCTTCCCAACAACGGATGATGCTATTGCTTATTCAATTTCAAGACTTCTGAAAATATTTTACGGATTCTCCAGTAACGGATGTTATTCTATCGCTTGTTCAGATGCAACTTTTGAAAACAGTTTACGGACGCTTCCCAATAACGGATGCTGCTCTATTGCTTATTCAGTTTCAAGACTTCTGAAAACAGTTTACAGATTCTCCAGTAACGGATGTCAATCTATCGCTTGTTCAGATGCAACTTTTGAAAATAATTTACGGATTCTCCAAACACGGATATCAATCCATTGCTTATTCAAGACCCCCAGTTCAGAGATGTTCCAAAACATGGACACCTTTTTGATACTCATTCCAGATGGAATCTTTAAGCCCATCCCCGACAAGATTCTGTCACCCCTATAGATGGCATCTTTAATCCCATCTCCAAATGGCATCTCTAAGCCCATTCCCGCATCCATGTCTTAACAAGTGCAAATTTAAGGGCACTCTAGTGTCCAATCTCCTTTTACCTTCGAGACGCGAAAGGCAAACCTGCCAATCTAACTCTTCAGGTGCAAGAAGATTGAACAGGGGCAACTGTTGTACCCCAAAATTTGCCCTCTCATTTCATCAACGTTTTCTCACCACAAGACTCTTGGAGCTCAAGATCAAGTTAGGGTTTGCTCTGCTCAAGACCCCTCCTTGCAATGTTGACCCAAATTAAGGTTTGAGTTTGCACAAAGATGCTTTGACTTAAAATGCCCAAAGTTACTTTCATGCTTCATATTGGACTCACAAGTTTATCCATACCAAGTTTCAAGCCCTGATTCCAATCTTTGCCCAGTCAACTGGACAGTTGACCTAGAAATCAGCTGTATTGTGGAAAAAGTCAACTATGGCCAATTGACAGTCAAACTTCATTATTTTTGACCCACATCAACATTATGAACTCATATGAACCATTTGGTCAAGTTTGGATCACAATTCCACAAGAAATTTGATCAGATCACCAAAAGGGCAAAATGGTCATTTTTAGGGTTTTGACTGCACAAAGGCAATTTTTGACTGTTTGACCTAGCCAATGGCAAACCAAGCTCACATATGGCCTCAAGGACTCAATGGCATGGTCTTGACACATTCAACAAGTTCAAAAGATCTCAAATGCACAAGATTGACAGATGAATTTTCCAGTCAACTGATCAAAATTTGACTGTATACTGAAAAGTCAAACTTTGACTTTTTGGTCAAAATCAAGTGCCAAGATTAATTTTTCATCAAGACATGTCAAATTATGAAACTTGTTCATCAAGAAACCAAAAATTACAAATTAGGGTTTAAAATGAAGAAATTTCATAACTTAGAAATTTTCTAAGTTATGAAATTTCCTTATTTTTTCCTAACTTTGTCCCATTTTTTCATCAAGATACATTTGGATTCAAACAAAACTCAAAACATGAAAGTTATATTCCATTGCAAAATCTACAACTTTGATTCACAAAGTTTCCTCAAAAGAAGCTTGTAGCTCAAGTTATGATTTTTGGAACAAGGGTGCAAAACATTCTTAACTTAGAAATTTTTTGACCTATTATAGGCAGGGTTTTTGCCCAACTTCATGGCCACTTTTCACATGCTTCCACTTGGAATTTAAACTTTCATTACAAATATGGATTGTAGTACACATTCCAAGCTTTCCAAATTGTCCAAGAACTTCTCAAACACCCTTGTGGTTAGGGAGAATCGAATTTGCAAAGATGGGAAAAGTCACTTTGTTCATAGCCAAATACATGTACATAACATTGGCATTTTGAACTCAGCATGATCCAAGCTAGATTACAGGCCTCTAATCTCATTCACACTCAATAATTAAATTCCAATCCTTTGTGTTCAAGTCTTATTTTGTGTATTTAACCATTACATGCAAGATTAAGCCATATATGGAAAAAGCAATTTTGTCATTCTTGTAAAGATACACTTTATGTCAAAAAGCAAATCAAAGAGGTACAAGCCAGATCTTTTGGGCACAAGTTTATGGACAAATCCCACTGATCAAGAAGAGAAAATGCAGCATGCTTGAGGGGCCTGTAGTAGCCTATAATCCAACTTGACAATCTTTGCTTAGATAAGAAGAAACATTACAAAACTTATACCACATTGACTTCCTGCAAGCACAAGCAAAAACAAACTTCATGAGCACTTTCCAAACATCAAACCAAGTTTGAAACACGACCAAATCATCCCTCAAACCTCCATATACAGAAAAACACAGTTTTGTGGCAAAACAGGGCATAGGCTGCAACTTGAATCCCACAGTCCATTCCTGTCGTGCATTTTGGCTGAAACCTCTTCAAATACATTCCCTACCATCCATTGAAGCTATTCCAAGCATTGAACTTGAACTGTAACATCCATAACCAAGGTTTCCATTTTCACTTTTCATCTGTGCAGGTTGACTTCCATAGCTCGATTCTGTAAGATTCAAAGCAAGCCAAGCATAGAGGAAGCATCCTTGGACCTCAGGCAAGCTGTACAAATCCTCAAACTCCATTGAAGATACCTCCATTGTTGTACACGACTCAAGCTGAACAGGTAAAAGTTTGAACTTCTATCTCTCTATCCAGGCATATTTAGGCTTAAGTTTGTGAAGAAAGTATGTCCTACTTATGGCCCTGAAGCTACCCATATCCTCACTTTTCATTTATATTGTGTGTGTTAAGAGAATTTTGGACCTGAACATTGGAAAAAAGTTAGGTCAGGAATTGGGGGAGAAGAAATTCTCTCTCATTTCTGAGAGTTAGAACGACTCTTTATATATTTGAAATCGTGACAAGATGCTCTACATTATTGATGTTGTAAGTTTTTGTTAAAAGTCAAAGAATCAAGAGATAGCAGGTGGAGAAGGAAGCGTGCGTTTTCTTGTTCAAACATGGCTGGAGGTTGAAGACAAGCTACTTGGGTTGGGCCTGAGTTGTTTTTTCTATTTGCACCTCATTTTTCCACTCACACCTCCTTGGCCCATTGTGTGATTTTTTAATCATTTTTGACTTTTTATTTTTTCTTCTGACTTATTATTTTTTGTCAAAACATAAAAAATATTTTTCCACCCATTTTTTCATTTTATTTGGATTTTATTTATTTTATTTGAGCTTATACATGTAAAATAATAAATCCCTTTTATTTAAAACATTAAAAAGAACATAAAAAATATATTTTCAGCCATCATTTTTTTATTTACTTTTGAAAACATTCTAAGAAATATACTTCTTTTTTTTTATAAATAATTAATATTTCATTTATATATATATATATATATATATATATATATATATATATATATATATATATATATATATATATATATATATATATATATATATATATATATATATATATATATATATATATATATATATATATATATATATATATATATATATATATATATATATATATATATATATATATATATATATATATATATATATATATATATATATATATATATATATATATATATATATATATATATATATATATATAGTATTTATCATATAGTATAAATACTTGTACATTTATTAATATTTAGGATAAAATATGAAAATAATACATTTTTATTTTTATTAATAAATAACATCAAAAATACCTTTTTTTCACAATATACTTCTTTTTTTATTTTTTGTATATAATTGACAAATATTGTATATAATATAATTAATAAATACTATTTTTTTAGAAAATTAGGGTTTTGCCCTAAACCATGAAAATATCCAAAATTAACTTTTTTTATTTTTGTTTATATGTCACATGAAAAATACTTTTACATACATAAAAAACCATTTTTTGTGCATATTACATTTTTGCATATTTATTGTATTTATTTAATTATTGTGCAATTAAATAACTTGTATATTCAATTTGGATTGTAATAGTCTAGATTTAAATTTCTTGCTAAATATCCCCCATTTGAACATTTGTACCCCCATCCCCATAATTATGTTGTAATAATTTAGGACTTTAAATTCCACATTTTAAAGCTTTCTAAATATGTCATGATAGACTTAGGGTTTGTATGCAAATCAAAAATAACAAATAGCTTGACCTAATTCAAAGACAAAAAAAAAGCATGAAAATGAACAACACCAATCACACTTGCACCCCTAGGGTTACTCCACTTGTTGCCTTCAATAATGGGCCATGTTGCATGTTGAGTGTCTTTGGCAAAACAAAACAATCAAAATGATCATAGTCCCTCAATGACGCTTTCTCAAGTTGCCTAAAAAATGATCAAGTCCCTTGAAGGAAAAGTTTCCAAAGACACTTGGCACTATTGCATTCATGGTCCATACGATGACCCGCGCCCGTCCTGTTAACATCCTAACACAAGATTGTCCACCAAATGCAATGGTGGAACAATACTGTTAAAAGGGTTAAAACATTAAAAAAAACCTTTGAGAAATTTAGGGTAGATAGCTCTTGGTTACTTGACCAACTTGCAAAACAAATCCTTGCCATTTTTCAAAACACACTTCACAAACACAAACTCTCAAAACAACTTTCAAAACCTTGAAACATCTTTTCAAAAAGACAAACACCTTTTGTAAAACATTCGAGTAAAGAATTGTTACAAGGGTTGCCTAGACAAGGCATCTTTTTCAAAACATTTTCAAACCCACGCACAAAGCACCATTTCGAACAATTGAAAGCACCATTTCAAAAAATTGAAAATCAAAGGCAAGTGATCTAAGCAAGTAATTAAGAGCCCATGGATAACCATGGATAGAAAGGGTGCTAATACCTTCCCTTTCTATAATCTACTCCCCGAACCCAAGAAAACATCTCAAAGGTTTTTTTGTGCTTTTTAACCTTTCCTTAGGATAAAATAAAAAGTCGGTGGCGACTCTTGCTAAACCGAAACATTTGCGAAAACAAGCGCAAACCTCAAGTCAGTTCTCCCACCGTATCACACCAGCTAATCATCTTCAGTCACTATCCCCAGCAAGAACGAAGGACTCAACTTCTTGTACTCTCCAACAACAGTCCGGAATTTATTCTCCCCAGCCGGAGAATATCACAAGAACATTGCATATCCATACATCACGGCATGCGCATATGCATCATACAACACAATCTCATTTATTTTGAGAACATTATCGCTCAATACATTTCATACATCGTAACATTACATACGACTAACTCTTTACCTTTCAGGGAAAGATGCAATCAATTTTTGAAAAGTTTTGTCTAGTCCAGTCAAACCGACACTAAGGTTTCTATTCTAGTTGAAGAAATTTTAAGACTTTCGTCTGGGTCAGCCGAATCGCCGCTAAGATTCCCCTGATTTCTATGGCAGTCAAAGTTAATCCGAGACCTCTCCCGGGATCAGTCAAATCGACACTAGGATTTCTCTCCCAGTTGAAGTTCCCACAAGTTTCCCCTGGTTCAGTCAAATTGATACTAAGATTGTTATTCCTGTTCAAGCTTTGAAGCCCATAAATTGACCGGAAAACAGCTTAACCCTCAGCAAGTTATTGAGAAGCCTGGAAATCAACCAGATAGCAGTACAAGATACCATGAAGCCTGGAATCGACCAGACAGTGGTATAAGACACCGTGAAGCCAGGCGCACGACCAGATAACAGTATAAGATGCTGTGAAGACTAGAGCACGACCAGATAACGGCAAAGGACACTGAAACCTAGGACATGACCAGATAAAAGTATAAGGTACTGCAAAGCTTGGAATTCGACCAAATAGCAGTTTACTCGGCCAATCACTATAAAGCCCAAAAATCGACCGGACATTAGTATGCCTTAAATTCAGGTTGAAACCCGGATGCAACCGGATAACCACCTAATTCCTTCTGAAGCCTGGAGCACGACCAGATAAGAATTGGGAAATTGCAAAGCCTGGAGCACGACCAGATAGCAGTTCATGTTCACCTCCTCAACTAAGAGATGATTCCCCAGTAGAGTAACGGACAACTAAGGCTCCTAAAATTCTACTTCTCCCAAGACAAAGACCAGCGTATCCCAGCGAAATCCTCCTCAGCAACAGGTGTACGGGTTCTCGCAAAGGAATCTCTTATGCGATCAACACTTCTTAGGATGGCATATTTAAGCCCATCTTCTGTTATTGACTTCCAAATGGCATCTATAAGCCCATTACCAATATTGAAAGACAAGTACCACTCCATGCGAGTGTAAATTTCTGGGCACTCTAGTGTTCAATCACCTTCAACCTTCGGATCACGAAAGGCAGACAAGCCAATCTACATCCTCAGGTTTAAGAAGATTGAAAAGGGGCAGCTGTTGTACCCCAAATTTTCCCTCCCATATTTCTCAATACATGTCAAGTGAGGTCCTCAAATTGCTCAAGGAAGTCCAAGGGTTAACCAAACAAACTCTCTCCTAAGGCAGTGTACCTCAAATTAGGGTTTCATTTTGCATCAAGATGCTTGAATCCAAAGGGTCCCAAATGCTCACTATTGTCCTAATATATTCTCAATATCATCCATGTCAAGTTTCAAGCCTTGCATAGGAAGTTAGCTCAGTCAATTGCTCAAAGGCCTGAAAATCGATTGTGTTAGGGCAAAAGTCAACTGTGGCCCACATACAATCAAACTTCAAGACTTTTGGTTAAAATTATCATTTTGAAGTATTATTCATCATTTGATCAAGGTTTGATCATGATTCCTCAAGGATTGCTCACAATTCATCAAAACCCAAAATTTGCTAAATTAGGGTTTTGCAGGAAAAGTCAACTCAACTTTGACCAAGCATAACTTTCTCATACTTTATCCAAAATGACCCATCCAGAGCTCATTTTGAAGAGGATGAAATTCCCTACAATTCATATGCATCTCCCAAGTTCCAAATATGCACTCACAAGAAGATATTAACTTGGACATTATAGGTCATTTTGAAAAGTCAACAAAAACACCTTTTGGGTCAAAGCTTCATACATGAACATGGAAGACTCAATTGATATGAGACCAAAAGGGTTGCTTAGAGGACATATTAAGCTTTCTAAAAAGTCCAAGAACACCTCTCTAGGGTCAGAATTGAGAGAGTTATGCATTGGCCAAGTTGACCCTTTTTGCAGAATTGCCAAAAGTCAAATATGTCCAAAATTGCATTTTTTGCTAAATAGGCCCAACTTTTTATGCTTGCACTGAGTTTGTAATGTGACTCACGGCCCATGAGCCCTTCCAATTGTCATTCTTTTATTTTTGTTATTTATTTTGATTTTATTTAATTTAAATCAAATAAAATCAATATAAAATAATGAAAATATCAAAAGCTAATTAAATCTTGAGATTTTGTGCATGATTAGGTTCATTATACAGCTGGAGACAAATCAAATCATGCAAGGCTTCATAGGGACACAAATGGATTGAATTTGCTTGTTTTGGAAGAGATTTGATACAAAATTGCAACCCTAATACACTCTAGTATACATAAGGAACAAAAGCAGATCAAAAAAGGGAGGCTAGAGGCGTGCAAAGGCAGAGAACAAATTGCAAAAACTCAAGAAAAAAGTGCAGACCAATTTCCACGTTTCAGACCATCTCAAGCCATTCTAATCATACCAATCAATTGATGGACTCCCCAGGATCGTGTTTCAATCATTAGCAAGCTTCCCACGCCTGGAAATGCATCGTAGAAGTCACACAGTTTGCATATTTTCTTGAATTCGAATATATTGATTCTGGCATATTTAGCATGATTGATTGGCATATTTGTAATCCTTGAGATGTTTGCAAGCTAATGATTATATCCAATTGCATTTTTATTGACTAAACATGAAACTGCCATGGCTAGGGTTCGTGCTTTGTTTTTAAGGGTTTTGTGTACAGGGAAAATTGGACATTAATAATGGTACCATGATGCTCGTGAGGTTGAAACAAGTTGATTGGTACCATTGGTTTTCATTTATCATGCGCGTACAAGATTTTGGAATGAACAGGGGTTGTAGTTACACTCAAATGTCTGTAGGTAAAAACCTCCAGGGCTAACACGACGGTTGGGAGGAAGATGACAATACGTGGCGCTCCCTGACTTGCCAGTTTGAATTTAGCGCGTTTTAAAATATAACATTTTGCTTTTATCATATTATAATTGTTGTTGATCATATGTACAATTGAATCAGCCAGCTCATATGGCAAGCGTGCAAAGGGGCAATGCATAAGGACCTGGGTTCGATCCCCAGGTCCTAACTTTATTTCATGTTTTTCTTGAACAGGTAATCCAGTGTATCACATGGCAAGGGACCCATCATGCGTTATCCAGATTTGACCGTTCAACCTATCATGGCTTCAGATCTAAGGCCTTCTCCATGAAGGACCACCATGCGCCCCAGTCAAGCGTATGCATGGGATTGGAGAAGTCAACAAAGGCCTGAGCTTGTTGGGCGAAGAAATTGCAAACCACACCCCCTTTTTTTTGCTAAGCAACCAGGCCAATTCTTTTTCTTTTCTATTTTTTTCTTTTATTTAATTTAATTTGCTTAATTATTTTTTAACAAAATCAATTTCTTTTTTCACAAAAAAATCATAAAATCAAGAGATTCACAAAAATTAGAATTAGGTTTTATTTTATCAAATTTAATTTAATATTAGTTTAATTTAATTTAGGGTAATTCTAACTTTTTTTATATAATTAAAATCAATTAGAAAAATTAGGGTTAGACTTTTGATTTAATTTTTATTTCTTTCTCAAAATAAAAAATACAAAAAAATAGGTTAATTTAATTATTTTTCTTAATTAAAATTAAATTAGTAATTAGGTTTTTGTTATTATTCAATTGAGCTTTATTTTCTCAAAATAACACAAAAACGACAAAAATGTTTTTTCCTTTAAAACTACAATTAGGCTTAGTTGGGATCAAAACCCTAATTATCTTGTATTCAATTCATCGCGCGCGTTTATTATTTTTGCAATAATGATGTAACTGTCCACAGTATGTAATAGTTTAAATTAGGATTTTCTTTATTTATCGTCTTTTACGGGTTTTTTTGGCTATGTAATTAATCCCTACCCCGAAGCCTTTTAATAGCGTAGTTTTACTTTCCCGCATTTTAATTCTCGCAAATATTAACTGTTTAGATGTATGTTAATAGGATTCCATGACAAGATTGCATGATAATTTAAAACGGCTAGAAAACCCTAATGTGCAAAGATAATAACTGAAATCAAATCACTCGCACATGCGCACTCTTAGGGTATACTCTCACTTCGGTTGCCTTCGGTAATCGATCATTAAGTATATGGTGTCTTAGTGGTTGCCCTATTGTGTAACAAAGATCAAAAGTCTCATTCGGAAACATCGCCTCGAAAATGTTGCCTCGAAAATGTTGCCTCGAATATGATCTTAAGACTCTAGGGTTATTACTAAGACGTCCTAATATTGCTTTAGTGATCGTACGTCCCTTTCGAATTGACCCTTACAATTCCAACGACGGTTCTACCTATTTCTCAATAGTAGGGTGGCACTGTCTAAAGGAAACGAGAATAGAAACAATCCTTTTTCAAGTAAGTAGATGCTAGTAGGTACTTGCTTAAATCAAACTTTTTCACACCAAACACTTTTCAAACTAAAGTTTTCAAAAACACTTTGTAACACTCTTGAGGACAGAAATAAGGGTTAAAACGAAGTAAAATAAAACTTTTTAAAACAAGCACACACAAGCAATTTTAAAAAAGGATGAGCAAGTACCTAAGAGCCCGTAGAAAACTATGGATAGAAAGGGTGTTAACACCGTCCCTTTCTATAATCTACCCCACGTACTCAAAATCTCGAAAAAGGATTTTTCTATACTTTTTTCCTTTCCGGTTGGATGAAATAAAAGTCGGTGGCGACTCTTGCTTACCGCGACATTTTGCAAACAAAAAAACGCAAAACGCAAACCAGCATTTTCAAAATAGTCGGTTCTGCCACTGTATCACAACACGCATAAAAGAAAAAAGAAACAACAGAAAGACAGTTACTAATTGGCTTTAAATAACAGGATAATGTCTAAAAATCCATCTGCAGATCCCCGCAGATACATCCCATAATAGATACAGAGACAAAGACGTCCTCCTGCAAAGTCATTACCATATCTTCAGCATACAAGCCTAATAATGTCAGAGGTTCTGGTATTTCCTGCAGAGCAAGAGTCTCCAATCATCTCCCTAACATCTTGAATAATTACTCAACATGGTTCATGAACTTCTTGGGTTTCCCAACGGGGCTTCATAAAAATCCACAAGCAATTTATGGAGTTTTCTTTCCCCGGTAGAGTTTATTTCTCTATCCATGGAAATCTATCTCCCAGCAATTCAACTTCAACAAATATTGAAGAATCACATTCTTCATCCCCAGCAACAGTCATGGATTTATTTTCCCTCAATTCAACGACGCTACAAAGAATAACTGATCAGTTCATATAATGCATTCATACATCATTTTACAAACATGCATACAAAATACATATAGTACAATCTCATTTTGAGAACATCATTATGTGTGTCATGCATCGTGATATTGCATAAAGCTAAATTCCTTACCTTTTCAGGAAATTTTGCAAACAGACAAATATCATCATCAACTTTCAACAAGTTCCAGATTAATTCCTGAAACAAGACAGGGCAACTATCTAAAGTAATGGCTCATCAACTACTGTGAAACCTGGACCCAACCAGATAGCAGTTAACATCAAATACAATTTACTATGAAGCCTGGAATCTGACCAGATAGCAGTTTACAACACTGTGAAGCCTGGAGTCTGACCAAATAGTAGTATACAATGCTGTGAAGTCTGGAATCCGGCCAGATAGCATTCTATAACACTGTGAAGCCTGGAATCTGACCAGATAGCAGTTAACATCATTGTTGAAGCCTGGAATCCAACTAGATAACAGTCAATCTACAATTCAAGACACTGTAAAGCCTAGATTTCGACCAGATAATAGTTTAAGTTACAGCGAAGCCTGGAATCTAACCAGATAGTAGTTAACTTCTTCAATTACTCTGAAGCTTGGATTTCGACCAGATAATAATTTAAGTTGCTGCGTAGCCTGGAATACGACCAGATAACAGTTAACTTCTTCAATTACTATGAAGCCTGGAATCTGACAAGATAATAGTATAAGTTGTTGTGAAGCCTAGACCCGACCAGATCGCAGTTAACATCATTGCTGAAGCCCAAAATCTGATCGGATAACAGCCCAACTCTGTCAATTACTATGAAGCCTGGACCCGACCAGATGACATTATACCTCAAATTCAAGTTGAAGCCTGGATTCGACGAGATAACAGTTTTATTTCTTCAAGTTACTGAAGCCTGGACACGACCAGATAATAGTTCGAGTTACTGAAGCCTGTACACGAACAGATAACAGTTCAAGTTACTGAAGCCTGGACACGACTAGATAACAGTTCAAGTTACTGAAGCTTGGACACAACCAGATAATAGTTCAAGTCACTAAAGCCTAGACACGACCAGATGACAGTTCAAGTCACTGAAGCCTGGATTCCGAACAGGTAACAATTCAATTTCATTTTTAATGCAAAGCCTGGAAACTGACCAGATAGCAGTTAAATTCATATTCCCTAGTAAGTCGCAGTGAAGCCTAGAATACGACCAGATAACAATCAACTTTATTATCCTCAACAAGTTACTGTGAAGCCTAGATTTCGACCAGATAACAAATAACTTTCACCCCTCCAGTCAAGAGATAACTCCCCAATAGAGCAATGGACAACTAAAGATCCTAGACTCTATTCCGCACACAGTTTTCCTCAAGCAAAAGAACAAAAATCAATATTCCCCAGCGGAGTCCTCCTCACACAACAGGAACATGAATCCCCACAAAGAGACCTCTTATGAAGTCAGCATCTACTTTGGATGGCATCTTTAAGCCCATCTCCGACAATTCTCAGTCATCTTCTCCAAATGGCATTTGTAACCCATTCCCGATATCATCAACCAGCAGTGTTATTTCATGTATATGCGGGTGCAAATTTCTGGACACACTAGTATTCAATCATCTTCCACCTTCAGATTACGAAAGGAAAACGAACCAATCTAAATCCTAAGTTTTAAGAAGATTGACCAGGGGCAGCTGTTGTACCCCAAAATTTTCCCTCCAATTTTACTCAAGACATGTTCATTGAGGTCTTCAATTTCTCAAGATTGACCAAGAATTGGCTAGACAAATTCTCCTCCTAAGCAACGAACCTCTAACTAGGGTTTCACTTTTCACCAAGATATGTTAGCTCCAAAGTTCTAAAATGTTTTCTATGGTCCTAATATGTCTTCAAGATTGTCCATGCCAAATTTCATACCTTGCACAACAAGTTTGCTCAGTCAATTGCCCAAATGTTTGAAAATCAACTATACTAGGTCAAAAGTCAATTGTGGCCAATATATAGTCAAACTTCAAGATTTTTGGTCAACCTCAACATTTTGAAGTGATATCCATCATTTGATCAAGGGTTGATCATGATTCCTCAAGGAATGCTCTTAATTTATCAAAAGTCAAGAATTGTTAAATTAGGGTTTCTATAGGAAAAGTCAACTGAACTTTGACCAGGCATAACTTTCACATACTTCATCCATTTTTCCAAAACAAAGCTCATTTTGAAGAGAATACAATTCTCTATAACTTATATTTTATCCTAAAGATCAAGAAACGCACCATTTAAAAGATACAAGCTCATACATTACAGGACATTTTCAGAAAGTCATCAAAGGACAGTTTTTTCCAAGACCTTTTACATCAAGATAATTTATCCAAATGCAAAACTGGTCAACATAGAGTTTGTACATGACATCTTGGGATTTCCAAAAAGTCATATATCATCTTCAAGAGATAAAAATTGAGCAAGTTATGACTTTCCCAAGTTGGGAAAATTTGAGAAAATTCAAAGATTGTGCATTGGGAAAATTTGAACTTTTAGGTTAATGGTATAACTTTTTGAGGTCCAAACACTCTTATGAACTTATGAAGGACCTCTAAATCCATTTTTTTCATGCCTATGATTTTATTTTCATTTATTCTGATTTTTCTTTAATTTAAAACTAAATAAATGCATGAATAATAAGTTAATGTTTTGGACATGTGGGCTAGTGTTTTGGGTCAGCCTTGAGGCCCATATTTCGTGCAAAACATGTCCAAGTTCAATCAAGTCTCAAATTGGCAAGAATCTTCAGTTATGGCATTTTTTCAAATATGTGATCATGGCTTTGAAACATAGCCTTAATGCCATGATTATTTCCATGTTTCCTCCCTAATCTCACCTCCTCTATTTAAACAACACATTTGCAAGCATTTCATAGACACGAATTTACTGAGAAGAACCATACGAAAATTGCAAAAACTACATCAAAGATGTGAAATCCAAAAGCATAGTTCCAACTTTCCTTGATCCAGTCTAAAGAATCCATCACATTCCTAAAGATACCACGAGTCTATCCCTTCCATTTTCAAAGCCTGTGGCACCCTCAAATAGTTGGATCATGTATCACCATTTGGTAAGGTTTGTTAAAATCGAAATCTCATATGCATGTTTTATTGATACATTTAATGGTTTGATTCGTGTTCAAGGGAACCATTAGAACATGTTTGATGTATTGTATGCAAGTTTTGACGCATAAAACCTTATAATCAAGTTTTTTGTTAGATTTTAATGCTAAAGGCTTACCTTGCTTCTGAGGCTCGTCATATTCTAGCTTTATCTCATGGCTTCTGAGGGATCTAACAAGTTCCTCCAGAGATATCTTGTTGAGATCTTTAGCCAGCTTAAGAGCAGTGACCATTGGCCTCAATTGCTTTGGTAAACATCTGATGATCTTCTTTACGTGATCAGTAGTAGAATACCCTTTGTCAAGAACTCTCAGCCCAGTAACAAGAATTTGGAATCTTGAGAACATTACTTCTATGGATTCACTGTCTTCCATCTTGAAAGCTTCATATTTCTGAATAAGCGCAAGGGCCTTGGTTTCTTTAACTTGTACGTTGCCTTCATGTTTCATTCACAGAGAGTCAAACATGTTTTTGGTTGTCTCTCTGTTTGAGATCTTCTCATACTCTGAGTATGAGATGGCACTGAGAAGAATTGTTCTGTCCTTATGATGGTTTCTGAAATCACGCTTTTGTTGGTCAGACATTCTTTTTCTATCTATCTTCTGACCACTTTCATCCACTGGATGCATGTATCCATCAATTACCATGTCCCAAAGGTCAGCATCATGAGCTAGAAAGAAACTCTCAATTCTGTCTTTCAAGAAGTCAAATTTTTCTCCATCAAAGACTGGAGGTTTTCCGTTGATTCTGTCCTTGTCATTGTGATAGTCATTGTTGATGTTTTGGCTTGGTCCCACCATCGTGTTTTTCTAAAGCTTGGATCTTGTAATGACACGGTTAAGTGTATGAACTCAGAACCAGGCGCTCTGATGCCAATTGAAGAAGTGAAAAACACGAGAAGGGGGGAGGCGGGGGGGGTTTAATTGAAACTTAAAAAACAAATGCAATAGGCTCGAGATTTTTATCCTGGATCGCTTGATCTCAAACTACTCCAGTCCACCCGCCAAGGTGATTTCGCCTCTCTCCAACGAGGACTTAATCCACTAATCAAACAGATTACAAATTTACTTTGACAATTGCCAAAGTCTTCTTGAGTATGACCACAACCTGGTTTATCTCAAGGAACAATATCTTAAACAAAGAAAGATTTATTGTGTACTACTTGTTTTGCGTTACAAAAATTGTATCACTACTGTGATGTATTACACAATTTAAGTATTAAGTGAATATGAATATTTGCAGCTTTTTGAGATGTATAGAGCAGTAGTTAGCAAAAAAAATCGTAAACGATTTACCCTTTGAGCTTGTTTATATAGGCGTGGAAATCTCTCCAAATTGAAATGTGATAATGGACACCTAATCCACTTTCCATACTGAGAAGATTCTTGTCTGAATGAAGCCGTTGCAAATGATATTGTCTTAATGGAAAAGTAACACTTCAGAACTTGGGAATCTTGCATGTTACTTTACTTCAGAACTTTGATAACTCAGAGACATGGGGATCTGATGGCGTGTTAGACTTCTGTTTAGAATCAGAATATCTTTTACTTTTGCGTAGATTCTGATCATCATTCTTCAGAACATTCTGATTGCTCAGCTTGAAAGCTTTTGTGGCTTAACTTTTAATGTCGTTTTAGTCAGAACTTCTGTACAACATACAACACAAATTTAGAGTGCATATTTGTTCTTTGTGTTTGTTATCATTAAAACTCTTATAAGGGTTGTAGAATCACACTATGTTCTAACAATCTCCCCCTTTTTGATGATGACAAAAACTAGGATTTTCAATAAAAAATATACAGAACAAAAAGCTTAAGAGAGTCTCACCCTGAGTTGAGTACTCAGATAGAGATTAATTACTTTCCTGAGGTTCCTTCTCATCAAAGATTTTGATGCATCTCCTTCTGTCTTTATCATTATATGTTCCTATTCTTGCTTTCATAGAAAAATAGAAGTTAAGATATTCAGAATGTTTAAGACTTTGTCCCGGTATACTGTTATTGAAAATATCTTACGTTCTCCCCCTTTTTGTCAAGTATCAAAAATAAATATAATCAGAGTCAAAAAGATGATGATTTGTATTGAAAACAGACTGCAATGACATTTTTCAGAAACAAAAAGGATAAGATGAAGAATACAGAATATAAGTTAAAGAAAATCTAAGATGGAGAGGGAAGTCGTGTGAACAACACTTCCAACAAGCTCTTAATTTGAGTGCTTGATTCTTCTTGCTTTCCCAGAATATCCTTGATTTCTTTTGTTGTATCTTCTTGCTTGTCCAATATATCCCTTATCTCTTTGTTTGTGTCTTCTTACTTATCCAACCTTGCATGGATTAAAGCATTCTCCTTCTTCAACTCTTCCAGAGTTTACATGACTAGAGACGAAGCTAGTGTATCTTCAGATGTTGCATGTCGTTCAGAACACTCTACAACCTCTTCTGATTGAACAACTTCTTTTGTTTCAATTTCCTTTTCTGGAGCAGTAGTCAGAGGGTGACTATCAAAATCTGGTTTAGTGGCTTCTGAAGGTTGGTGCTCTTTCCAGGGAGAATTTTCCAGCAGAATAATTTCTTTCTTGTCCTAGTGACTTAGAACTTGTTCTTTGAAGGCTTTCAGCTGATCACTGAAGTTCTGCTGAGCCATCTCATAGCTCAATTCTTTCAGCCTATGGGATTCAGAATTGCGCCATTTTCTGAATCTATCCCATAGAGAATCAGAAGCAGCAGGATTAGAATTCTCTTGACTTGCTTGCTTCAAAGAAGTAACCCATTCCTGTATTTCTGTTTCAAAAATCAACAAGTTCTTACCAACATATGATTTGGTTAAGGTTGGTTTGGGTGGGAATGGAAATTTTATTTGAGGTGGAAGCTAGATGGTCCAGCGCTTCTAGATCAATGACAGTTATGAGATGATCAGTTGGACGGTTAATTGGTGAGGGAGTAGGAGAATCAGAAATCAGGATTGGTGAGTGAGGAGTGTTTGGTGGTGTGGAATCATATGGTGAAGGTATTTCTGGAATATCATGGATGGAGAGAGGTAAGCGAACCATAAGAGGTTTTGTTATTCCAGGAATTGAGGTAGTGGTATTAGAGTCTGTAAGGGAGTCTTCTGGTTGGTTTATGGTAGCGTGTTGATTTTCTGGTTCAGGTATTTCAGAATTTGGATTTTCAGATTGAGGAGTGAGAGGGTTTTCATTTTCTGGTTGAGGTGAGTTGAGGTTTTGATGTTCTGATTGTGGAGAGTGTGGGTGTGGAGTTTCTGGTTGTTGAGACTGGATATTTGGATTTTCTGGGATTGGTGAGTGAAAGTCTTGATCAAACAGTTCAATATCAGAGAGAACTCTTGCAAGTTCTGGTTGATTTTGTTTTGGATTTGGATTGGGAGAGTGAGGTTCATTTAAGAAACTGCTAAGAGTTATAGATGGATCAAACTCTATGTCAAAATCCTCAAATGTTTATGGTGAGGGATTTTCTGTTGGTTACGGTGGAATGGTTTCAGATGTTGGAAAAATTATAGAATCTACAACAAAAACAAAAGATGTGTTACCTTTCTTTTTCGCAACTTTGGGTGTCCTCTGAGAGGATCCTTCTCCTGCTGCCTTCCTCTTTCTGGATTTCTTCAGCACAACCTCTGGAGCTGCCTTGTGCAGGTCACGGATGTTGATTTCTGGATTAGTCCCATCTTCCTTGCAAGCTTCAAGGTATCTGACCATAATCTCTAGAGAAGCATCTATCTTAGAGAATAGTGGAAAATCCTTCAGAGGAATTCTCCTAGATGTGATGACCTCATGAGAAGCAATTGTTGGTTTTTTTCAGATTCTTAGTATTTAGTGGTTTCCTGGAAGTTGCTTCTAGAGTGCTGATCTCTTGAGCCTCTGTCAGATGTTCTATCAGCATGTTTTCTGTCAGAATATCTGAAATCAATCTTCCTAGAGGAATCCAATCCCTCTTAGTTCTCTCTTCTTCTCTTGTCTCTTTCACACTTGTTCTCAGATGGTTGAAGAGAAAATGTGGAAGATTTATTTTGGTCTTCTTTGCAATGAAGTATAACAGAAACTGCTGATCAATGTTGATGTAATCAGGAGAGCTTGTGGGTTTCCTGTGATTGATACATCCCAGAATGATCCTAGCCCAGATTCTGTAATAATCTTTCAAGTATCTTATCTTGCTGGATGGTTGTCCATAAGTGAAAATGACCCTAGCAATATATTTTAGGTCAGAACACTTGTCAGCCATATCAATGCATCTGACTCCGCCGCCATTGTACCCAATAAGTTTCCCAATCAAGTCTTTTGTAATCACTATCTTCTTCCCCATAACATATGAAGTAACCTGGTGGGATGATGAAGTAGCATGAATCCAAAATTCTTTAACAAGAATAGGAAATGTTGGACCCAACAGACGATCAAAGTATCTGTTCCATCCCTGTGTCGTTACATCTTCATACAGATCAAACCTGTTTTCCTTTAAACTCTCATAATCGATGATCAATTCACATAGAACTTCAAGGTTATCCACCGGAGTGAGCAGTGTTCTAATGGGCTCCTCATACTGTTCTTTTGACGAAGAACCAGGAGCACTGTTGAGATTCTTGAGGCTTGATGAGGATGCCATTGTTCACACGGATTCTTTGGAAAAAACTGATAGAAAGAGTTTTTGAAAAACTAGAGCGAGAGAGAATAGTGAAAGCAGTAAGAAGTGAATGAAATATTAAATTGAGTTTATAAACACTTTTGATAACTTAATCAGTAAGAAAGAGAAAATGAGTAATGATTATACTGAATTAATGAAACCTTAAATTAGGGGATTTCGTGTGGATACTGAACAGTTACCATTGACAAGTGTCTCAATGCATCCAATCAAAGCCTTGGACCCTTCAGAATTTAAATGCGTGTTCAGCCTCATAAGGTAGCTTGTGAGAGGATGACAGATCTTTGATGGTGTGAACTGTACGCCTCTATCTTTGAAATGAAAAGTTTAGATCTTCATAGATAGATTCTGAGGCAAATATGCTCCTAACTTATGAAGACAAGTTGATCAGATGTTCACAGAAAACAATAAAATTATGAGGGTTAGAATATGCAAATAAAACATTTTATTCTGGACATAATTTCATGCTGAGATGTTTCAGAATGAAATTGAATCTATCTTCAGAAAGGGGTTTTATAAACACATCAGCCCATTGATGGTCTGTGTCAATAAATTTTTAAGTGAGAATTCCTTTCTGAATATAATCCATAATAAAATGATGTTTTATTTCTATATGCTTAGCCCTAGAATGCATAATGGGATTTCTGGATAAACAGATAGCAGAAGTATTATCACAGAAGATAGGGATGTTAATCTCAAATATGTTAAAGTCTTCAAGCTGACTTTTCATCTAGAGCACCTGTGTGTTACACCCAACAGTTGTTATGTATTCAGCTTCTGTTGTTGACAATGCAATTGTGGACTGTCTCTTGCTGGTCTATGAGATCAGATTGTCTCCCAGAAACTGGCAGCTTCCAGAAGTACTTTTACGCTTTACTCTGTCTCTAGTAAAAGCAGCATCACAATATCCTACTAAGCTATATTCATTGGATTTTCTATAAAACAATCCCAGGTTAGTAGTACCTTTCAGATACTTGAAAATTCGCTTAAATGATGTTAAGTGAGATTCTCTAGGATCTGATTGGAATCTAGCACATAAACAAGCGCTGAATAAAATATCAGGCCTTGAAGCTGTCAGATAAAAGAGAGAACCAATCATACCTCTGTAGATCTTCTGCTCTACCTTTTTACTTACCTCTTCCTTTTCCAAAATGCATGTGGGATGCATTGGAGTCTTTGAGGCTTACATTCTGAGAGGTCAAATTTCTTCAAAAGTTCTCTAATGTATTTGCTCTGGTGAATGTAAGTTCCTTCTGGAGTCTGGTTGATCTAAATGCCCAGAAAGAATTTAAGTTACCGCATTAAGCTCATCTCAAACTCTGCCTGCATGCACTTAGAAAATTCTCTTCCCAGAGAAGGTTTAGTAGATCCAAAAATAATGTCATCTATGTAAATCTAACAAACTAAAATGTCATTCTTAAATGTCTTACAGAACGGGGTTGTGTCCACTTTCCCTCTAGTGAATTCCTTTTCTAACAGAAAGTTACTTAGCCTTTCGTACCAAGCTCTGGGAGCTTGTTTCAGAACATAAAGTGACTTTTTTAGTTAGAAAACATATTATGGGTGTTTGGAATTTTCAAACCCAGGGGGTTGGTGCACATATACCTCTTCATCAATGTAACCATTTAAGAATTCACTTTTGAAATCCATCTGATATAGAGTGATGCCATTATTTACAGCAAAAGAGATTAAGATTATGATAGATTCTAACCTGGAGATTGGAGCAAAGGTTTCTGTATAGTCTATCCCCTCTTGCTTACTATAACCTTGTGCCACCAGTCGAGCCTTGTTTCTGATGACTTCTCCTTGCTCATTTAGTTTTTTTTCTGAACACCCACTTTGTTCCAATGACGTTGAATCCTTTTGGTTTGGGAACCAGATCCCATACGTCATTTCTGGTGAACTGGCTTAACTCCTCCTGCATTTCTAGAATCCAGTCATTGTCTAGAAGAGCTTCATAAATTGTTGTTGGTTCAATCATATATACCAATCCATGAGGGATTCTTCAGAGTTTCTGAATGTAGATCTTATTCTGATTGGATCATCCTTCTTTCCCAGAATTTTATCTTCTAGGTAAGCTATGCTGCTTCTGGATAACTTTTTCTGGAGTTGATCAACAGAAGGTAGTGGAATGCTTGTGACATTTCCTTCTGACGTTGTTGGAGCGTCTCTGTTGGGAACTTCTGATGTGTTTCCTTCAGCACCTGTGAATTCAACTTCTATATCTGCGAGATTCATTTTGCTTTGACTTTTGAGGGTCAAGCTTATCATCAAATCTAACACTGATTGACTCTTCAACAATCTGTGTTTCTGTATTGTATACTGTGTACCCTCTTGAGCGTTCATAGTATCCTAACATAATACACTTATGTGCTTTAGAGTCAAACTTGTTCAGATGATCTTTAGTATTCAGAATAAAACATGTACATCCAAAAGGATGGAAATAAGAAATGTTTGGCTTTCTGTTCTTCCACAATTCATATGGAGTCTTTTCCAGAATAGGTCTTATAGAGATTATATTCTAAATATGACACGTTGTGTTAATTGCTTCTTCCCATAAGATCTTAGCAATGTTAGTCTCATTGATCATGGTTCTGGCCATTTCTTGCAATGTTCTGTTCTTTTGTTCTACAACTCCATTTTGTTGGGGATTTCTAGGACAGGAGAAATCATGCGAAATGCCTTTTTCATTAAAAAATGTTTCAAATTTTTGGTTTTCAAACTCTCCACCATGATCACTTCTGACTTTGACAATTATAAGATCCTTTTCATTCTGGACTTGGTTACAGAAAGCAACAAACACAGAATGTGACTCGTCCTTGTGTCTTAAGAACTTTACCCATGTCCATCTGCTATAGTCATCTACGATCACTAACCTATACTTCTTGCCACTAACAGACGCAGTTTTCACTGGTCCAGATAAGTCTATTTGCAGAAGTTCTAATGGCCTAGAGGTGGAAACAACATTTTTAGCTTTAAAAGTAGGTTTTGCAAATTTTCCTTTCTGACATGCTTCACACAGAGCATATGATCCGAACTTCAGATTAGGAAGTCCTCTGACCAGATTGAGTTTGTTAATCTGAGATATTCTTCTCATACTAACATGCCCCAATCTTCTGTGCTAGACCCATTGCTCGTTGTTAACAGAAATAAGACATTTTACATTCTGACTTTTTAGTTCATAAAGTTTTATCTTATAAATTTTGTTTTCCTCTTTCCATTAAACAGGATAGTTCTATCTTTATGACTAACAGCTTTGCATGAATTTTGATTAAAGATTATATAATAACCATTATCACTTAATTGACTTATGGATAACAGGTTATGCATCAATCCATCAACTAATAGCACATTATTAATAAAAGGAATATTATCATTACCTACTGTTCCAGAGCCAATGATCTTCCCTCTTTGTTGCCTCCAAAGCCCACGTAGCCTCCAGGTTTAAGTTCCAGGCTTTGGAACATATGCTTTCTTCCTGTCTTGTGTCGAGAGCATCTAGAGTCCAGGTACCGTGACTGGTGTTTTAGCCTTGCTGTTAAAGATATATGCTACATATATAATTTTGTCCTTAGGCACCCATATATTTTTGGGTCCTAGTTTGTTAGTTTTACCAAAAATTCTGTTTGAATTTTGGTTTGGCAGTATAATCATTGCTAGTGTATTTCAGATCATGTATGTGCCCATATGTGAAGTGTGATTTTAGTGGTGTGCGTTTTATTACTAGGTCCGTGACTTTCTTAGGTGTAGATACCTTACCTTGGTATCCTATTCCTTTTCTGCCATTTCTGCTAACTCCATAGATCATTGAAGCCATCTTGCTTCTATCTATGTTTTTAGCCAGAAACTTCTAAAAGTTGTGATCATATTCTTTTATGATTTTATCAGCACTACTGGGAGCCTCTGAGATTATTTCTTTATGAGAGTTTTGTAAATAAATTTCTAGTTTTGAAATCTTTTCTTTTAGCTCAGAATTTTCTAATCTAAGACTCAAAGTTTCTTCAGAGTCAGAGGCAAGATCCCTTTTCAGGTTCTTGAATTTGACTCTGATGTGATGATACCTTTCCAGAATCTCATTCAGGCTTTCTGCTAGTTCAGCTTTAGTGAAATTAATAGTAAAATCAGGAAATACCTCTTATGTGTCTGATTCTGAGTCTGACTGAGATGCTTCGCTGTCTTCTATCACATTAACCATAAGAGCAATGTTGGCTCTTTCATCATCTGATTCTGAGTCTACGTCGGAAGTATTTGAATCATCACATTTTGCCATGAGACTTTTCTTCTTCTCCTTGAAGAACTTCTTTTTGGGCTTCTCCTTCTGAAGCCTTGGACAATCACTTTTGTAGTGTCCCTGTTCATTTCACTCATAGCAGATGATGTCTCTGTTGTTTGACTTTATGTGACCAGACGAAGCTTCAGATCTTCTGTGTCCAGAGGAGGGCTCAGACTTTCTGTATCCGGAGGAGGATTCATTATGATTCCCTTACCTTCTGGAATTTCTGAATTTTCTTTGCCTCTGCTTCCACAACTGATTGACCCTTCTAGAGAGAAGAGACAGTTCATCTTCTTCTGATGAGGATCCATTAGAGGATTCTTCCATAGCCTACAAAACCTTAGAATCAAGTTTTTTGTTAGATTTTAATGCTAAAGGATTACCTTTCTTCTGAGGCTCGTCATCTTCTAGCTCTATCTCATGGCTTCTGAGGGAGCTAACAAGTTCCTCCAGAGATATCTTGTTGAGATCTTTAGTCAGCTTAAGAGCAGTGACCATTGGCCTCCATTGCTTTGGTAAACTTCTGATGATCTTCTTTACGTGATCAATAGTAGAATACCCTTTATCAAGAACTCTCAGCCTAGCAACAAGAATCTGGAATCTTAAGAACATTGCTTCTATGGATTCACTGTCTTCCATCTTGAAAGCTTCGTATTTTTGAATGAGCACAAGGGCCATGGTTTATTTAACTTGTAGGTTGCCTTCATGCATCATTCTCAGAGAGTCAAACATGTTTTTGGCTATCTCTTAGTTTGAGATCTTCTCATACTCTGAGTATGAGATGGCACTGAGAAGAATTGTTATGGCCTTATGATGGTTTCGGAAATCACGCTTTTGTTGCTCAGACATTCTTTTTCTATCTATCTTCTGACCACTTTCATCCACTGGATGCATGTATCCATCAATTACCATGTCCCAAAGTTCAGCATCATGAGCCAGAAAGAATCTCTCAATTCTGTCTTTCCAGTAGTCAAAAGTTTCTCCATCAAAGACTAAAGGTTTGTCGTTGATTCTGTCCTTGTCATCGTGATAGTCATTGTTGATGTTTTGGCTTGGTCCCACCATAGTGTTTTTCTAAAGCTTGGATCTTGTACTGACACGGTTAAGTGTATGAACTCAGAACCAGGCGCTCTGATGCCAATTAAAGAAGTGAAAAACACAAGAAGGGGGGGTCGAATTGAAACTTAAAAAACAAATGCAATAGACTCAAGATTTTATCCTAGTTCGCTTGATCTCAAACTACTCCAGTCCACCCGCCAAGGTGATTTCGCCTCTCTCCAACGAGGACTTAATCCACTAATCAAATAGATTACAAATCTACTTTGACAACTACCAAAGTCTTCTTGAGTATGACCATAACCCGGTTTATCTCAAGGAACAATATCTTAAACAAAGAAAGATTTACTGTGTACTACTTGTTTTGCGTTACAAAAATTGTTCATTACTGTGATGTATTGCACAATTTAAGTATAGAGTGAATATGAATATTTGCAGCTTTTTGAGATGTATAGAGCAGTAGTTAGCAAACAAAATCGTAAATGATGTACCCTTTGAGCTGCTTTATATGGGCGTGGAAATTTGTCCAAATCGAAACGTGATAATGGACACTTAATGCAGTTTCCATACTGAGAAGATTCTTGTTTGAATGAAGTTGTTGCAAATGATAATGTCTTAATGGAAAAGTAACGCTTCAGAACTTGGGAATCTTGCATGCTGCTTTACTTCAGAACTTTGATAACTCAGAGACATGAGGATCTGATAGCGCGTTAGACTTCTGTTCAGAATCAGAATATCTTTTACTTTTGCACAGATTCTGATCATTATTCTTCAGAACATTCTGATTGCTCAGCTTGATAGCTTTTGTGGCTTAACTTCTGATGTCGTTTTAGTCAGAACTTATGTACAACATACAACACAAATTTAGAGTGCATATTTGTTCTTTGTGTTTGTTATCATCAAAACTCTTATAAGGGTTGTAGAATCAAACTATGTTCTAACACATTTAGCCTAGTAGGGTCATTATTTTGCTTCTTTTCATTGATTTATGCAGGATTCGATTTTTGAGGCTGTTAGAGAAGATAAATGGAGTTTTGACTCTGGCCTGGCCCAATCGGATGACTCCGGCTCAACAGACGTATCCCTCCAATTGGCTCTTCCAGTCAGCGCGTGTTTTCTTTAATTTGAATAACTATTGTTTTGGTTTTTATAATATATTTGTTTTATTTGTAGTAACGAATGGACATATGACACGACTGGCAACACATGGACCCTTAAGGCATACCCCCTCATGTCTTAGGTTTGATCCAGGCATGGGGGTTTATTTTTTCATTTTTTTTTCCTCTTTAATCCAGTACTCGCGGGTTATATATATGTATCATGTACCCTCAGACCATCACCACCTGATCCAGATCCAGCGCCTCAAACGTGCAGACCACTATGCGTCCCCCAAAACCTCTCCTAACTGGATCCACTGGAAACCCGGGCCTCCTCAGACTTGGGCCTAGCATTTTTTTAACTCACACCCCCCTATTTCTGTTTCCACCAGGCCCATTTATCTTCTTTATTTTGTTTTAATTGTTAATTTTCTTTTGATGTATTTTTTTATTACAACATAAAAATCACAAAAATCACAAAAAATATTAGGTTAGTATTTTTATTAATTAAACTAATATTGTAAATTAATTAATTAATTATTTTAACCTCATTTCTTAATTAAAATTAATTAGACCTAGGATTTAATTCATTTTAATTTCTTTCTTTCCATAATAAAAATACAAAAAAAAAAAATAGAATTAATTCCTTTTAATTAGTTTCAATTTTTCTTTAATTGTTTCTATTTTTCTTTAAGTCTAGATTTAGGTTAACTAATCTTATTTTTACTTAAACCATTTTCTTAAATAAAACAAAAACAAACAAAAAGATTATTTTCTTATACCTATGGATTTTTAGACGTACTTTCAATTCGCGCGCGTTATTACCTTTCGCATTTTACTTTCATATTATTGTAACTGCCTATTAGATATAATAGCTATAACTTGGACTTTTACATTTTTACTGCTTTAATCCCCCCAAGTTTTGGACATGTAATCAATCCCCCTCCCGGAAGCCTTGTAATAGTTAGATTATATTTCTGCACTTTTAATTACTGCAAACTATTAAACTGTTTAGATGCATGATAACTAGGATTGTATGAAAACAATAAAATAAAATGATAGCAAACCTAATGCAAAGACAAAAATAATTTAATACAACACAATTGCACATGTAAACCTCTAGGGTATCCCACTTTGGTTGCCTTTGGAAAAATAGTCACATCTCTCAAAACGTGAGAGATTTTAGTGGCTACCCTCCGGTTTAAAGATCATAAGTCCCTCGATAACCCTCTCGTGGTTGCCTCGGTATGATCTTAAAAACCCTAGGGTAGTTACTAAAGTTTCTTGCCCAGTTTCCTTTGTGACTGTAAAAACGTCCCTTCGAATGTCCCTCAAACATTCAACGATTAGGGCTACCTACTCACTAATAGTAGGATAACACTGTCTAAAGGAAACAAGGAAAAGAATAACCCTTTCGAGTATAGTAGATAGTTCTTAGATGCTTTCTCAAAACAACACAAAATTTTACACATTCACAAAACTCTTTCCAAAAACATTTTCAAAACACTTTGTATACGTTCTCTACCAATCCGAGGAACATTGCAAAGTTCGCCGTACTAAGGCGCTTTCTTTCAAAATACTTTTCAAACACACAAAGCATAAGGCATTTCAAAATAAGCTAAGAATCTAAGATCCCGTAGAAAGCTATGGATGGAAAGGGTTCTAACACCTTCCCTTTCCATAACCTACCCCCTTACTTAGAAAACATCTCGAAAGATCTTTTTTTGTTCTTTTCTCCCTTTCCTTTGTTGGATAAAAGAAAAGTCGGTGGCGACTCTTGCTTACCGCAACATTTGTGAATACAAATGCAAAACCAGTACAACAGTCGGTTCTACCACCGTACTACACTTACTCAAGTGTCAAGATTACTCATGGGAACCAAGACCTATCACGGCAAGATCAAGCTTTATGAGCAATGTTGAGAAAGTGATCAAAAGATCAAGGAAAAGCACCTTTAAAAACCCAAAAAGTAACCACTTTGATTTAATTGAAAAATGATAAAATAAAAACATATTTTTGTGATATTTTTTATATTCATAAAATAGAGGTGGTGAACTAGTAGTGTGCAAAAAATCAGCTCAAAAGAGTTAAATTTGGTTGCAAAAAGAGTTGAATGAAAATGATGAAAATGAAGTGAAAAAATTGAAGTTAAAAATAAGAAAAATGATCAAAAGGGTACCACTAGGGCTCGAACCCAGGTCCCTAAGGTTAGAGGCGCACATTGTTTACCACTGGGGTGGATGTTTCATTCGGTTATGAAACACCACCCATTCAATATATTATAAAACTTAGTTGGATTTTTGAAAATGGAAGCATCTTCATCTTCTTCCCCGTGTTGTACAACAACAACACTTCCACCAATTTTGAATTGAGAAAACTATCATTTCTCAATCATTTTAGAAACTTCAAACAAGAAAGTTGCTTAAAATTGAACAAGGAATTTAACAGTGCGATTTATTTGAGCTATAAATCAAAGATGTTCATGAATTTTATCGGTACCAAATAAACCTTAGAAAATTTCAGTTTCGAAATTCTCATCACAAAGTCAATTAAAATGGAGTTTAAGGACATGGTTAGCTTCATAGATATGATATCTATATTTTTCCTTCAGAATGTATACGTAAATGATACTTAAATGAAGAATTTAAAGTTTGAAATTTGTTCGAAGTTGGAGAAAGTCCAATGCCTCATTGGATATGTTTAGTTTCATTAATCCTCCTCGAGAGTATTCCAATTGATAGAATACCATGTAGCTTGCTCAAACTTTTTGATCAAGCCCAAGTGCAAGAAACAATGGCCACGAGTTGTATAGAGTGATTGGCTTATTTAAGTGATGTATTAATGCATACACTAGTGCATATATGGTGTATTGAGGATTATTTGGTTGTTGGTTTGCAAAGATATTTCAAGAGTTATGAGTTTCGAAGTTTGGGACTTTGAAGCTCAAGAATGGAGACTTTTTTGACAAATTCAGGTTTTTGAGAGTATGAGAGGTTTCGAGGGCTTGTGAATTGGTGTATTGGATTGCTAATGAGCTCTCTATATATAGGAAAAATGTTTGAGAGGTTGAAGTAACCAGATTCTTGAGATAACAAGTTATGGTTTGGTTGGAGGTGTAAAATCAAGTTTATGTGAAAATGGTGGTTCTGATGGAGAAGTACAAGTGTGCTCTATAGTTATTAGGTGCAGGAAACATGCTTCTTACTTTAGAGATTGCTTGTACTTAGATGAAATAAGTTAGGATCTCAAGAAGTTGACTTTGTGATTAAAGCTTGTTTTATGAAAATGGCAATGGTGCCTTTGTGCCATTAATGGAATGATCACTTGGACAATGGCTTGAACACTTGGATAATAGCTAAAAAGAGTGTGTAATCTTATGATTATGGCAAGATTTAGGAGTTTAGAGGCCTGCAAAGTGAGATATCTAAGCATGGCATGAGGATTTGATCTTATGGTTGTCAAAGAAATGACTTATAATTCAAGTAAAAATGTTCAATTTCATCTCTTCGAATCATCTAGCTCAAGCATGGTAAATTTGTGCTCTTTGACATTTTGGAAATCTTGAATCGAGATCTTGAAATTTCAAGTTGACCACTTTGGCTGAATCAAATGGGAACTTGGTGAAACATGGCCAAGAAGTTGAGATAAAAAACTTATCAAAACTTGTTGAAAAATTTTCTACGTGTTGGATAAAAAAATATCACAACTTCATGGGATCATATCTCTTAAATTAAGCACTTTTTGGAGATGAACCCTCATTGGAAAAGTTATAGAATTCCTCATTCCATACAATTTTCATGTTGAAAATTTTCCTTGAATCAACTTGCGTCTTGGTGAAACTTGCTTGTGAAGTTAGGGTTTTTTTAGGCATAAAACACTTGAATTTCTCTAAGTATTTGAAAATCTTTAACCTTGAATTTTTTTAACTTTCTTGATTCTCTAGATTCTTGAAGATAAAGTTTGATGACTTTGAATATTTTGATATTCCTGACTTTGAACTTCAATGTTGACCAACAAGGATCAAAGTTTGACTTTTGTGTGACAGTTGACTTTTCTTCTGATGAATTCAAATCCTCTATATCCAATGAAATTTTATGAGCATGATACAATTGAGATAATGTTAAGGACGTGAGAAGGTGTTGTTGATGATACTTTGAAGTAATCAACCTTGAATTCCCAGCCTCAAAACCCTAATTCCTGATTTTCTCTGATGAAGGCCTAAAACTCTGATTTCCTTAAACCAAAATGATGAGACCAAATAATAGACGATTCTTTTAGAATGATGATCATGATGATACAAACTCTTGATAGATGAGCCTCTCCTCTTCAAAACCCTAATCTCGATGAAAAATGTGATTCCATGCCTTGAGAACACATGTTATGAATGATTGTGATGTAAATAAAAATGTATATGGAGATGAATGAGTGTGAGACTTAAGTTAACTTTGGTTGAAACTCAAAGGAAAAATTTTGGGGTGCAACAACTGTCCCTATTTAATCATCTTAGACTTGGAGGTGAGATTGTCTTTCGCCTTTTGAAACTTTGGGGCATAAGGAGATTAAACACTAAACGGACCATGAATTTGTCATTGAAAAGGAAATAAATTTAACCTTTGTTATTGAAAGGAAACCTGTTTTCCTGGTAGACGATTTAACATCGACGAGTGTTAGAAGGAATCAAACACATACGAGTTTTGAACAAAGAACTCAATTGGGGATTCAGAGAGTAAAAAACAACATAGACGAGTATTGGAGGTGGGAATTAGTATCAAAGAAATATACATATGAGTATCAAAGAAAGGTTTGACACAGACGAGTGTTTAATGAGACACGGACGAGTATCAAAGAAAGATTTGACACATACTAGTGTTTAATGAGATACATATGAGTATCAAAGAAAGATTTGACACAAACGAGTGTTTAATAAGACACAAACGAGTATCAAAGAAAGATTTGACATAGACGAGTGTTTAATGAGACACAGATGAGTATTAAAGAAAGGTTTGATACATACGAGTGGTTAATGAGACATAGACGAGTGTTTAATGAGACACGGACGAGTATCAAAGAAAGATTTAACCCAAACGAGTGTTTAATGAGACACATACGAGTATCAAAGAAAGATTTGACACAAACGAGTGTTTTAATGAGACACAGACGTGTGTTTAATGAGACACGAACGAGTGTTTAAGTAAGCGACCTTGTTGGGGGTCAGTGAAGAAATTAACATGACTGAGTGTTGGAATATGAGTGAATAAGTATTAATGCAAAATACAATATGAACACTGATAAATTTCGAAGTGGGTGATGAATTTATTAAAGAAAACTCAACACTATGCTACTAGGGAATAGTAATAATGATGAAAAAGTTTTTTTGGTAAGTATTTTCGGATCATTTTCTGTGGGGAAGATCGAGCTAACTTATGCTTCTGCTGCATGTTTGATTTTTATGATGTAATGATCGTTTTTATGGGATATGCTATATGGTTTGGGGATGCCATGATGCAACTTCTATTATGAAATGCTGCTAATGAGGAGAGGCCCTACTGGGGAAGAACATGTCGGCCTGATCCCTGTGGGGAGTAGATTTTACTATATTGCCAGCTTTAGGAGGAATATCAGGTTTTTCTTTATGTGTGGACGAAGACCTTTGTGAATACTCGGATTATCACGTATGCCCCCGACGCGGTGTAAATGACTGCGTTCATTTTCTTAACTTTTCAAGTAATTTCCAATGTTTTTATTTTCAAAAAGTTTTCATGACCTCTCAAAATCTTAAATGCAACAGTTTTTTTCAGGAAAATGTCAGGCATTTTTATATTCAAAACAGTAAAAGGAAAACACAATTTATTTTGGATGAAGAGAAATTTTATTGAAATTAGCCTGTAAATAGGTGTTTTTTCATGAGGAAGCAATCCTTAAAAGAGGTGATTATGCGAATACAAGCTTTTACTGGCAACGAGAAAATCTTATTTCCACTGAATTCTGATTCTTCTATAACCACTATATCCTCAAATCTCTTCTTACTTTTTCCTTCCGAAGAAAATGATTTGATTAATCCCTGCCCATCAGAATTGTTAGTTGTTGTTTGTATAGAAATGTCACAGATCACAATCATTCTCTTTTAAATCCCTAACTTTTTCCAGGACTACCCCCTTGGAGGTTTTCAGTCCACCGGGATACCCTTTTTTACCTAAGTTGCCCTTGCAGGTTTTCAACTTAGCGGATGTTCTTTATTTTTTATTATTTTTATCCCTACTTTTTTCCTGGATCTCTTCCTTTTACGATCAATCGGGATGCCCATTTCTTTGCTAAGTCGTCGACTTAGCGGGTCTATGCATGCGAAGTATTTTTTAACTGCATCTGAATTCATTGTGAGTGGGAAATTTTTTCCATCCATGGTTGCAAGCAACAAAGATCCTCCTGAGAAGACCTTTTTCACAATGTATGACCCTTCGTAATTTGGGTCCCATTTGCCCCTGGTATTTTTACTGTTAAGAAGCGGGATTTTCTTTAACATGAGGTCTTTGATTTGGAAATTTCGAGGTCGAACCTTCTTATCGAAAGCTTTCTTCATTCTTCTTTGATATAACTGGCCATGGAAAATGGCTTCCAATCGCTTCTCATTGATAAGGTTCAACTGATCGAACCTTGTTCAAACCCATTTAGCTTCATTCAACTTGACATCCATTATAACAAGGTATCTCTACCTCCAATGGTAAAACAACTTGCATCTTATAAATAAGTGAAAAGGGGTTGCCCCGGTCTAAGTGCAGACTGAAGCATGATAGCCATGTAAAGCAAAAGGCAACATCTCATGCCAATCCTTGTATGTTACTACCATCTTGTGTATAATTTTATTGATTTTATTATTTGCAACTTCAAGCGCGCCATTCATCTCTGGCCGATAAGGTGAAGAGTTGTGATGCTAGATTTTGAAGTTCTCACGTGGCTCTTTTATCATCTTGTTGTTGAGGTTGGACCCATTATCAGTAATGATCCTTTCTGGAATTCTGTACCAGCAAATGACTTGATTCTTGATAAAACGAGCAACCATAACTTTCACCCATTTAGTGAAGTAGTCGATGGAAACCAGGATGAAATAATGACCATTAGAAGAAGTTGGCTCGATTCATCCGATCATGTCAATGCCCCACATTGCAAAAGGCCAGGGAGAAGTCATTACATTCAGAGGTGCTGGCGGCACGTTCATCTTATCTCTGTAAATCTGAAACTTGTGACAAGCTCTAGCATGATGAAAGCAATCAGTTTCCATGGTGGTCTAAATATTATTCTGCCCTAAGTATTTTCTTAGCCATGGTGTGGCCACTGTAATGAGTCTCAAAGGAACCCTCGTGTACTTCCTCTAGGATTTTATTAGCTTCGCGTCTATCCACGCATCTAAGCAGCACTGAATTATAATTCCATAAAGTCCTTTTATCAGTTGTCGAAGCTTCCTCTGGATATTCTTGTGTTTCAAGGTACCTCTGAATGTCGTAGTACCAATGTTTATCTTTTTCAGTCCTTTCCAACTCAAAGTAGTAAGCTGGCTCATCTAATCATTCAATTTTGATGATAGGTTCTTCGTCGACCCACTTAACTTTCAACATGTAAGACAAGGTAGCCAAGGCATCAACCAATTGATTTTCCTCTCTTGGGATATGGCTGGAGGTGATCTCATAAAAGTAGGGAATCAGTTGCATGACATGTTCTCTGTAAGGGATCATGTTGGGGTGACGGGTTTCCCAATATCCATTGATCTGGTAGATTACCAAGGCTGAATCTCCATATATGTATTGATTCTTAAATTAATGGCTGCTTCTAAACCAAAGATGTAAGCTTCATATTCCGCAACATTATTGGTGGTGTCAAAACAAATTCTTGCAGTGAACGGAAGGTGAAAACCTGTAGGGGAAGTAATGATCACTCCAATACCATGTCCCAAGGAATTTGAGGCTCCATCAAACACTAGCTTCCATTGCACTCTTGGCTCGGGTCCTTCTTTTGTATCCCATGGTCCTTTAATCGATATAATTCCTTCACTTAGGAAGTCGAACTTCATGGGTTGATAATCATCCATTGACTGGTAGGCAAGATAATCTGATAATATGCTACCCTTGATGGCTTTCTGGGTAACATATTACATGCCATATTCTGTTAACACAATTTTCGAATGGGTAACTCTTCCTTTTAAACATGGCTTCTCAAAGATGTACTTGACCGGGTCCATCTTGGATATCAAGAGTGTTTTATGCGTCAACAAGTATTGCCTCAGACGCTTGACGGCCCATGCAAGTGCACAACACATCTTCTTAAGTAGTGAATATCTTGACTCGCAATTAGTGAACTTCTTACTCGGATAGTATATTGCATGCTCTTTTCTTCCTGTTTTGTCATGTTGACCGAGTACACAACCCATAGAATTCTCAAGTACTGTCAGGTACATAATCAAAGGTCTTCTTAATACAGGAGGTAGAAGAATTGGAGGTTCTTGCAAATAATCTTTGATCTTGTTAAAGGCTTGTTGATAATTTTTGTTCCATTCTACGGCTCGATCCTTTCATAACAACTTCAAGATTGGCTCACATGTAACTGTCAAGTGAGAAATGAATCTGGTGATGTAATTTAATCTTCCTAGAAACCCACAGACTTATTTCTCTGTTCATGGCTCGGGAATCTCTTGTATTGTTTTTACTTTCATAGGATCAACCTCAATGCCTCATTGACTTACTATGAAACCCAATAGTTTATCGGGCCGTACCTCAAAGGTGCATTTGCTTGGGTTCAACCTCCACCACAACTTTCTTAACCTCTCAAACAGTTTCCATAGGTGTACCAAATGCTCCTCCTCAGTTTGAGACTTTGCAATGATGTCATCAAGATAAACCTCAATCTCTTTGTGGATCATGTCATGGAAAAGAGTCACCATGGCACGTTGATATGTTACGCCAGCATTTTTCAGACCAAAAGACATTACTTTGTAGAAAAAGGTGCCCCAAGGGGTAATGAAAGTAGTTTTCTCCATGTTATATGGAGCCATTTTAATTTGGTTGTACCTAGAGAAACCATCCATGAAGGAGAATACCTTTGAATAAGCAGTATTTTCAACCAGGATGTCAATGTGAGGAAGCATAAAATCATCCTTAGGGATTGCTCCATTTAAATATCTATAATTGACACACATTCGTACCTTTCTGTCTTTCTTTGGCACATGCACAATGTTTGCAACCAAAGGGGGATACTTGATTGCTTTCAAGAACTCGACATTGAACTGTTCCTGAAACTCTTCTTTAATTTTCATGGACATGTCTGGATGCGTTCTTTAGAGTTTTTGTTTGATGGGTGGACAGTCTTCCTTGAGAGGCAAATGATGCATGATGATATATGTATCAAGTTCGGGCATGTGTTCGTACGACCAAGCAAATATGTCAACATATTCTTGTAGTAGACCAATCAGACCTTATTCTACCGATTCTTCCAAAGTAGCCCCTATTCTGACTTCCTTTTTCACATCTTCAATACCCAGGTTGATAACTTCCAAGGATTCCTCGTGTAGCTACATATCCTTCTCTTCCTGCCTTAGTAGCCTAGCAAATTCTTCGGGGAGTTCATAATCTTTCTCATAATCTTCTTCAGCTTGGTAAATTGGATTATTGAAGTCATAGAGAGTCACAGTAGTATCATCATCAGTGGGAACCAGGGTGAATCTGTACAAAGGGGATTTATGCTTTTAGAATGCGAGTTGTTTTTTTTTTTTTGAAAAAAGAAAAAGGAAGAAAACATAGCCAGTTTTATTTAAAAGAGTGTAAGTGAAAGACAAGGAATTCAAAATTTGAATAAAAATGTCCTTTATTTAATTATAAAACATGTAAAGATAGAGGGGGCCTACGAGATTTCACTATGCCTTGGGCAGAGCACAGGATTTTTTTTTGTAAAAAAGACAAAGGAAATTACTTATGATTAAAAGTGACAGGAATGATATCTTTAGCAGTCTAGTTGTAGAGCTCTTGTCCAGGAACACAAGGATGAATCCAATTGTCGATGTCGATGTCGGTGTCGAACTCATCATCCACTTCTTGTATCTGACCTTCATTGATGGTGCCAACACTTACAAACTTGATGAAAGATGGAGAACCATGGCCCTTTGAACAAAAACTTCCTCTTCCTCTGGGATATAACTTGCCCCGCTCCTACTATTATGGGTGATAGCCTAATCCCAACTTATCGAATTTTGCAGGTAAATCCAAGACTCAACCCCATCCTTCAGGGTGTCTTGATTTTATCACAGCTCTAGCCTCTTTCAATGACGTCATAGAACTCTTTGGATTTTTAACCTCTGCT
Source organism: Vicia faba (assembly GCA_948472305.1). Lineage (NCBI taxonomy): Eukaryota > Viridiplantae > Streptophyta > Magnoliopsida > Fabales > Fabaceae > Vicia > Vicia faba. The sequence continues at coordinate 78,798,531 of OX451741.1, forward strand.
GGGATGATTTTATCAGTGGGAACAATCTCAAAGGCTTGACATTGAGTTTCTTGAATATCTCCTTCTATTTCAACATAACAAAGAGACGCCAGATGACTACCCAAATATTCTTCGCCCCACAAACAGTTATAATCTGACCACCTACAGAAAACTTTAATTTTTGATAGAGGGTCGAAGTTATTGTCCTTACATTATGGATCCAAGTACGCCCCAACAGACATCTATAGAATGGGTGAATGTCCATTACGAAGAAGGTCACATCAAACACCTGAGGGACAATCTTAACAGGAAACACGATTTCCATAAACACAGATATTTTGGCTCCATCAAAAGCATGAACAACCACATCACTGGGTATTAACTCTACACCTTCAACATTCAGTTTGTTTAAAACATCTTTTGGTAAGACATTCAAGGAAGATCATGTATCCACCAATACATGAGCCAAAGTTGTATCAACATACTCTATGGAAATATGCAAGGCCTTGTTATGATTTTTCCTTCCAGAGGTAGGTCCCGTTCTATAAATCCCAACCCATTTCCGACAGTTATTCCAGCAAGAATTCCTTCCAGTTGGTTCACAGAAATTTCCTCGGAAACATAAGCGGTGCCCAAGAATTTTAACAATGCATACCAATGGGTGTCAGAACAAAGTAGAAATGATAAGATGGATATCTTGGATGGCGTTTAATTAAGCTGATCAACTATCTTGAAATCACTCTTCTTTATGATCTTCATTAACTCCTCTATTTATTTTTCTTCTAGGGAAGAAGATGATCTTGGGTCTTGCCCCTGATTATTTGTATTCACTTGTTTCTCCTTGGCATTGGTATTATCAAGTTTGCTGAGAGGAGAAAACACCCTACCACTGCAGGTAACTCCGTTAGTCTCCATAATATTGTACACCAAAGGTTCTTGTTTTTATAGTACTCATCTCCCCCATAGTGCTAGGGTATTGCCTTAGTACTTTCGAATAGTATAGGACATGTCATGGTTATTATCAAAGGAGGTTAGTTTGTCGTCACAAGTATTGGAATAGGATCATATGGTATGGAAATAACTACCACCTTGTTATCTGGCGCTGCTTCATAAGCATGGATAATACTTTGATCTAAGAGACATTGAAGGTGTTGATGGTCTCTCTTCATAATAGAACATCCTTGGGAATCCTTACAACAAATTCGGCAGGATTCATAGTCATGTTGTCTTTCCCTATAAAAATCCTCATGTGTTTATACTAGGTTCCCTCCCATTAAATCGACATTATAAGATTGGTACTGACTAAGATAAACATCACGACTGACACCAATCAATCCTAACTCTATGAATTTGGCATGGATTTTTGGAGGAATCACCGTCTTAATATCTGAGACAAGCTCATATGAATAATTCTCCATAATATTCACGCCATTTTCATTCCTATCTTTGAGGATGTGGATAGTGCCATTATCAATAAAAACTTGAAGTTCTCTCCTTACTATGGAACAACCTTGTGAGTCTCTACAACAAATTCGACAAGATCCATAATTATGGCTTGCGAAATTACCGCCTCTACACAGACTAGCATGCATTTGCACAAAATCTACTCTTACCAAGTGTAATACGTGGGAGAACTGACTTTTTGGATTTATCCAAATGTGCCGATAACTAGAGTCGCCACCGACTTTTCTTTTATCCAATATTTAGGAAATATGAAAAGAACGGGAAAGACCTTAGATAGATTTTGAGTTCGGTGGGTAAGTTGTAAAAAGGGAAGGTGTTAGCACCCTTTGCTTCTGTAGTTATCTACGGGCTCTTAATTGCTTAGCTCACTTTTGAAAATCTTGCTTTGTATGTTTGATTTATTTGAAAATATTTTTAAATCGCCAATGTAAGGCTGACTTTGTAATGATTCTTGTATCAGTCCTCAAGAATGTATACAAAGCGTTATTGTTGAAAATATTTGTTTGAAAGTGTAGTGTGAAAAAAAGTTTTGATAAAATTTGTGAGCAAGTAATTAAGAGTTTCTTACCCACTAAAGTCTTTCTTATTCTTTTCCTTCTCCTTTAGAGATAGTATTATCCATACCATTAGTTGGTAGGTAGCCCTATCTATTGGATGTGAAGGGACAAGTGTAGGTTCATCATATGTTCATCAAAAAGGCAACAAGTAAGGATACTCTAGAAATTATATCGAAGGGACTATCATCATTTTATAGGAAACTTGAAGGGACTAGATCATTTTGTTGGAAACTCGAAGGGACTAGATCATTTTGTAGGCAGCTCAAAGGGTTGTTGGTACAGTCAAAATACAACCTGGGAGTGAAGGGCGTATGGAAACCCCTGGGAGAGATAATCATAACACCGGTTCCATTTCCAAGCACGTTGGAAGCTCCATCAAAAACCATAGTCCATCAGGATCTATATTTAGGTCCTTCAAATGGTCCAAGTTCTTCATAATTAGTAACTAGCATAATATTCTCATCTGGGAACTCAAAATTCATAGACTGGTAGTCATCTACAGCTTGATGAGCCAAATGATCTTCCAATACACTTCCTTTTATTGCCTTATGAGTAGTATATTGAATGTCATATTTTGTCAAGACCATTTTCCATCTTTCTATTCTTTCGGAGAGAGCGGGTTTCTCGAATATGTATTTTATTGGATCCATCTTAAAGATCAACAAAGTAGTATGAGTCAACATATACTGCCTTAGTCGACGAGCAGCCCATGCCAAAGCGCAACAAGTTTTCTCGAGCAGTGAGTATCTTGTTTCACAGTCGGTAAGTTTTTGTTAAGGTAGTATATTTCGACCAGACTCGTCATGTTTCCCTAATACACACCCTGTTGAGTTCTCTAATACTATCAAGTACATGATCAGAGGTTTTCCTTCAACCAGCGGCATCAGAATTGGAGGTTCCTAGAGGTACTCCTTTATTTTGTAGAAGGATATCTAACAATTGTCGTTACACTTTACTACTTGATCTTTCTTCAGCAACTTGAAGTATGGCTTACAAGTAGCAGTCAAATAGGAAATAAATCTGGCAATGTAGTTCAATCGTCCTAGGAAACCTCTGACTTCCTTCTTAGTACGGGGAGCCGGCTTTTCTTCAATGGCTTTAACCTTGGAAGGATCAACTTTAATACCCTTACCACTGACGAAGAAACCTAGGAGTTTATCGGATCTTACCCTAAAGGTGCACTTGTTTGCATTCAACCTCAACTTGTATTTCTTCAACCTCTCAAACAGCTTGTGCAGGTGGTCGAGATGTTCTTCTTCAGTCTGAGACCTGGCTATCATGTCATCAATGTAAACATCTACCTCATGATTGATCATGTCATGGAACAAAGATACCATAGCACGCTAATATATTGCGTCGGCGTTCTTCAAACCAAAAGGCATAACTTTGTATCATAAAGTGCCCCACTGCGTGACAAAGGTAGTCTTATCCATGTCTTCAGGTGTCATCTTGATTTTTTTAATAAGAGGACAACCTTCCTTCATCAGTAAACGATGAACCACAATGTCAGTATCAAGCTATGGCCTGTATTCATACGACCAAGCAAAAGATCTCAACATAGTCATGCAACATCTGGATTAATCTCTTTTTGACACTGTCTTCTAGGTTGGCACCTATCTTGACTTATTTCTTGTCCTCTTCAGTACCCAAGTTCACGACCTCGACTGGATCTTCATGTGGTTGTATGGCTCTTTCTTCCTGCATAACAGCCTAGCAAGCTCTCCAGGTACTTCACAATCTTCCTCACTTTCGTCCTCAACTTGGTAGATTGGATTTTCGAAGTCATAATTGGCAATAACATAATTGTTATCAATGGGATCCAGGGTGGATATGGATCTGAAATTTGTTGTGTGTGTGTGTGTAAGAACACATAGCTATTTTGAAAGCAATAAAGTAAAAGAAAGACAAAGAGCGCAAAATTTGAATGCAAACATCCAATGATCTATTAAATGAAAATATGCGGATGAAAAATGATAACCCTAACAAATGGACCATTGTGACCCGGGCAAGGCACAAGGTTTAAAGTTATTGTTTAAATTACATAACCAAAAACTTGAAAGCAAGAAAACAGAAACTAGCATTTACTTCTGACTAAAGGAGATTGGTATAAAGTCTTCAGCCTTCTAATTGTTGAGCCTATTGTCGGTAGTAGGGAATCTTGAAGAATTCACCATCCATCTCAACATACTTGAAGGAATTCGGCTCACCATGTATTCTTCTTTGCTGCAAACTGTAACAATTTTTCCTTGTATGGGATACTTTAACTTTTAGTGTAAAGTAGAAGTAACAGCGTCAATCATGTCTTGGATCTTATTCTTCGGAGCCCAACAGTTGTTAGTGTCATGTCTGGTAATGTTGGAGTGATATGCACACCTTGCATTGGGATTGTAACGGGGAGAGGCAGTATTAGGATTTTGAGGAGGGTCCTTCAATGTGATAAATTCCGGCTTCAACATGTGTTGCAATGCTTAAGACAACGGCATGTTAATTCTTGTGAACTGTCTCCTGGGTGCATCTTTCTTATGCTGATTACTCTGTTGTTGTTGTTGTACTGGCGCGAGATTAGAGATCAGAACTTCCCCCACAGATTTGTTGCAGTTACTCATACTTCGACCCTTCTGGTCGTACACATGATTAGATTCTTTCTTACCATTATAAGACTTCTTCATAGTATTCGAATATATAGCCACCTAAATTTTACCGCTTCTGATTCCATTCTCAACATGTTCTCATGTTAATATCAGTTCAGTTAAACCGGCTGAAGAACTTCCAAGTAGGTGATTATAGAAAGGACATGTTAGCGTGCTCATGAACATGTAAACCAATTCCCTATCAGCCAAAGGAGGTTAAACTATGCCTGCAAGATCTCTCCATTTTTGTGTGTACTCTTTAAATCCTTTCTCAGAACCCATTGACATACTATGTAGTTGCATGCGGGTTGATTCTAAATCAGAATTTTAGATATTATTTATAGAAAGCTACAGCCAAATCTTCCCAGGCATGGATATTGGTATCTTCAATTTGATAATACTGTTCTAGTTGTGTTCCAGATAGACTCTCTTGAAATAAATGCAACCATAATTTATTGTCAGCAGTGTGTGGTTGAATTTTCTGAACATATGATCTCAAATGTAGCTTCGGATAAGAAATGCCATCATACTTGGAAAAGGTAGGAGTTTTGAACTCAGGAGGAATAACGACTCCTGAGATTAAACCCAATTCTTCAAAGTTCAATCCAGGAACCTTCTGGATCTCCATAGCTTTCAGACGTTCTTCTAACAGCTTATACTTCTCGTCAGCAGGGGGGTATTGTTCGTCCTAATAATCATCTTCCTCTTCATCAAGAAACTTATCAGAACCAGGGTTGTTTCTTTCAGTTTTAACACTTTTACCATCTTCATCCTGGTTGTCATCTTCGTCCGATGGGATATCAAGATCTTGAGCTCGCTTAACTGGACCTCTGAACCTCCTCCACATGTTAAGAATGTTGATTAGTTTCTTTTTCTTCTTCTTTTTCCCATTGGCAATGAGTGCCTTTAGTTCTTCTTGCTCCTTGGCTATGTTTAGGAACATCTGTTGGAACTGGGCATTCTGAGCCTGGAGATCTTTGATTGTCTGTTCAAGAGCCATTTTCTCCCTTAAATAAACAGCAAGAAGATGAGAAAACCTGTCTTGGGAACCTGTTATGCAATTATATGTATGGCATTTAGATGCATATGCAATGTTTTCAAGGACCTCGTGGGATTCAAATTTGTTAATAAAAAGGAAACAACAACAAATATTCTTGTTAGTAAGTTCAAATTATAAACTCCCTTTAGGCTTACAATGAAAACAAAAAGAAGGGTTACAAAGGAATAAATTATGACTCAAGTCTCCCATGGATGCTTCCTCTTTATGTTGACATATGCATTAAGGCTCCGCTCTTCGTGAAGGCGTTTGATCAACTCAATAACTTTCTTCTCACTAGCATAGAACTGAGTCTCAAAGGTGTCCCTTTATTCTTTCAATTGAATCTAAGACTTCTGTAGCTCTTCAAGGTCAATAGGCATATATGGATGAAGAACGGTATGAGGAATATCTCCTTCAGCAACAGGCTCCACAATTACTGGTAGGACAACAGGATATAGAATTATAAGATTTTGAGCACGAGATTGCACCCATCTGAGATAGGACTCCAGAGGGATGGAGTTTTTATGTTCCAAAGTCTTAATATCAATCTTATTCACCATGCCTCAAGCACGTGTAAACCTTTGACGGTAAACCTTTGACGGTAACCTGGATGAGCATATCATGAGGAATGTCTCTTCGAGCATAACCAAATTGACATAGAGCTAGGGAAAGGTTGTAAGTGATACCTCCCCTTATTCCAAGCAGTGGCACATTAGGGAATTCTCTGCAACGGTCAATAATAGTGATATCCTTCTGAGATCAGGAATACCAATAGATATCTGAATGAGAGAGTGACATCATCCTTTGAGACCACCTCAAACCTTGTTCATTCTTGATCACTGATCGGGGAAGTTGCAAAATAAACCACCTAGATAGTAAAGGTATGCAACATATAAGAGTCCCTCCCTTCCTCATAGTACGAGTGTAAAGAGAATGCAAAATATCTCCAAGCAAAGTATGCACGGGATTATGAGTAAGAAATATTTTGATGATGTTCACATCTATGAGTTGGTCTGGATTAGGGAATAATACCAAACTATAGATCAACAACAGAGCCAGATCTCCTAGAAATCATGAAAACTCATAGCATCTAGAAACCACTTATCCTTCTCTATCAGAAATTTAGCAAGAAGGCCCTTGACTCCATTCTTGTTTCCCAATTAGATACAGTGTCAGACCGCTTCAGATATAAGGTTGCTGCAATATCTTTAGGTTTTGGAATTTTCTCTAAACCGGTGAAGGGTGTTTGATCAAGAATAGGTACTCTGAGTAGCTTAGAGAACTCTTCCATTGTAGGTACAAACTGATAATATGGAAAGGTAAAACAGTGGTGCTCAGGATCAAAGAACTGGAATATAACACTCATCATGTCTTCTTTAAAACCTGAGGTAACCAAACTAAGTAGATAACCATGCCTTTTCGTGAATTGAGAGTTTTCAGGAACCTTTGAGACTAACTCCTTAAGCTGGGAAGGTACCCTTACAAAGTTGACCCAGATAGTGTTTCTGCGGGAAGAAGCCATAACCTACAACAAAGAATAAAGATAAATCCCTAGGTCCTTGAAATGGTTAGCGAAATGTTATATTATGATGATATGATGTTATGATGTCATGTTCATGTTAGATAAGTAGCAAACACACACAAGTCACACAAGAGCCTTAGGTTTAAAGGCTTGCATGAAGTCCATAGGTAAGTATCCTTACCCCCATTGAAGTTAAGTTGGATCAACCTATCCTAAAATAGTAACCGAGTTCTAGGAATCTCATATCACCGATCTTTCTCGCCGGATTTATTTTAGCACGGCAAATGGCTTGCCACCAAAACATCTCGAAAGTCAAATCTCAATTAGCGTAGTTTCGAGTATCAACCAACCTTGGACTGAACCAAAGCCGACTATCTCACTACCCTCTAATGGCCAAGATGGGTTAATTAAGGTTCTAAAAGTAAGTTAGTATTAACGACACCACGCGGAAGCCTAATGTTATCATTGACTAACTCAAGGAACATCAGTACAAACCAAATTGTCACACTAACTGTAGCCATCATTTTAACCATATCGGTCTATGCCATAAAACCTTTATGGTCTATTACTACTTACCTAAGGCATCCCTAGATCTGGGTGTAGGATCTTACAAGCAATTAAACCCAAACAAACCCTTAAAGTAAAGAAAGAAAAGCATACAATTAAAAGCAAGTAAAGTGATCTTAAACTCTAAGGAAACCCCTCTTTTTTATGTAGTAATCCCCAACAGAGTCGTCAATTCCGTAATACGGGGGGAAAACTGACTTTTTGGTTTTATCAAAATGTGCGGATAGCTAGAGTCGCCACCGACTTTTCTTTTATCCAATATTTAAGAAAGGTGAAAAGAACAGGAAACAGAAGAACGAGAAATATAGTAATTGTTCTCCCTAAGAACGCCACATAGCATCAGTTTCAGCCACATTTCCTTCAATCAATTTTCATTATATTCCTCCAATTTCAGCCCCTACGAAACTTCTAACACATTTTATCACCTTTGAAATCTCTCCACAAAGCAACCATCATGTTGACAACATTCTTCAATTTATTTCCAAAACCACAAACCTCAGAGCTGTTATATTAGATTTCTTCACCTATAATGCCTATCAAATAGCCACAAAACTTGAAATCTCCACTTACTTTTACTACACTTCAGGTGCAATTGCATTAGCCACTTTCCTCTATTTGTCACACTTCACCAAAACACTAAGAAATGCATTCAAGATCTTCACGTGCTACTTCGAATTCCCGGTTTGCCAAAGAATTTTACAACAAATGATTATCTAGATGAATTGGATTCTTAGATAATGCAAGCCTGTAACAATTTTTTGTTTTAAACATAAAAAATTTAGATGAATAAAATAGTGTTTTGGACATATAAGAATGGTACGGCTATTTTTTTAAAACATAATAAACTAATTTTTTAAATTTTTTGTATGTGTTCTTTCTATCACATTTATTTAATGTACAAACGAACAATGAATTTGGATGGAAACTTGACATTGTTTAAAAGAGTATTTTATTATTTAATTTATCAAATAATTATAATCCAATATTTTTATTATATTTAAAAATTTAATATTATATTTAAAAGAAAAAATTATTTAAATAATTAAAATTAAATGTTGTATACAAAATATTGAATAACTATTTTGTTTTAAACTGAGTACGGATATTTAACGAGTTTTCTAAAAACATATGTTCATTTAAAAAAATCTCATACTTTAATTTGAATATGAAACTAACACAACTTAATGGATATAGTTTGATAATATAAAATAATTTGAAATTTATATAAAACTTTTAAAATTTTCATCATACTATTTAAATTCTTAACAAAAAAATTCAAACCATTTTAATAAAAATTTAAACATTGGTTCTCCGTGTTTTTGGAATCTAGTCACTTCTTCAAGACTCAACATTTGTTGTTGGTAATAAATTTAAGCTTTTAAATAAATCAACTAACATGCAAAGGGGTGAGATTTTAAAAAATAGAACATTTTACTAATTAAAGTAAATTAATAATTATTTTACAAACGTTCTTAAAAAATCTATAAAAAAATGACATTTCCAATATATCAACTCATTAAAAAAATTTGAATCAATCTTCATAAAAATGTAAACTTTTATTGAAATATATAAAAAAAATATTGTAAAGTTATTTATGTTTCTCTTTTAAACATCAAATAATAATTTTTCAGAATTATTTACACATTAGTTATAAAATATCAAAATTTAATTGTATTTTATTGAATATCATTTTCATTTTATAATAATAATAAAAATATGTTTTTCAACTTTATAGATTAAACTATTATTATCAAATTATTGTTTTGAAAATTATTATAAAATCAATTACTATATTTTTTAATTAGATTATTTTATAAATTTTTTAAATTAAATGTTTAATAATAATGAATATTCAATTTAAACATCTACTTTTTACTTTACTATTATTATTTCTATTCATAATATATCTTTTTTAAATACAGTTTCCTAACATTTTGTTTATTCTAGAATAATAAACATTTTTTTAAAAAAAAGACACATAAAAAAATATGAATAAATGAGAGAATTGAATTCTATTAGATAACTAATTATTACTATTTGATATTTCTACTAGTATCAAAATATAAATTGAGAATAGTTAATTGAGACTGACACATGTAGTATTAATTAAAATTACAATTATATATATAATTAATATCGTTTATTAAAATGAAATACTTTTTATTTTGACAAAAATGAAATAGACCGTTAAAGTAAAAAGACTTCTTTTTTGACAAAAATGAAATAGAAGTTTTTTTTTACAAAAGTGAAATAGACAATTAAAGTAAAAGAGAGTATCATTATTTGAGTTGGGCGATTATCTTTTTTTTTTTTTTTAAATCTCAAAATGACTTTTCTTTTATTTGTGGTAGTTACAAACAACCAATAAATTTGGTTATTTATATTAATATCATTTTTTATAATATTTTTAATTGTTACTTATTCTATTTTATATTTTTTTCTCTATCATTGATATATTTATAATGGTAAAATATTTATTTTAGTCCCTTAACTATAGGTCATGATTCACTTTGATCCCTTATTCTTTTTGTGTCAAAATAGTCCAGTAAGTTTCAAAATGCAACCATGTTAGTTCTTCCGTTAGTGAAATACAAAAAATAGACTCTAGGTGGCAGTGTCATACTTGAAGTGGCTTGTTGGAGGCAACGTGGCAGAGAATAAGGACAGACAATCTCCCAAAGCTGAAGATAGCAAATGCATGTTCTGTTAGCCAAAAACGAAAGCCAAAGAAAAGAGGAAGAGGCTTGCGAAGCCTGAGATGGTGACTCCGTAGGTGATTGCTTTCCAGGTATGTTATTCTTGTTTTGTCTTCGTAACTGGATATTTGATATGGGATTCTGAATATTTGTTATGGGATTTCTGGGATTTAGGTATAATGGATGAATTTTGAAACTCGTAATCCACCACTGTGGTGAGTTCGTTGATCCAGAGCTTAGTGTCTATGAAGGAGGCCTGGTATCTGAATTGTCAGTAGATATTGATAGGTGAAGCTACTTTGAGTTAGTTGGTGTATTGGAAGACTTAGGTTATATGGACAATGTAGAGAAAATGTATTACAAAGACCCACAATTTGGATGAATGAACTAGTTGATGACAAAGGTGCCCTAGAAATTGCAGACCTATACAGGGTGCACCATGTTGTTAATGTTTACATTCAACACAGTTTGTCTCAACCTGAGTATTTTGATGATCCTGTTGAGGAGCCTGAGAACATTGTAGATGAGATGGAGGAGTTGCTTAGCAAGCTGCATGATGACATTGATGGAAAGTTGAAGGAGACTATTATTGGTGTGGATGAAGTTAATGATGGATTGAATGATCTAAGAGTTATTGTGGAACAAAGTAATACTGGATTGAATGATGCAAATGTAGGGGTGGAAGCAACAAATGTTGAAGTGGAGCCTGTTGAAGTGGAACCAAATACTGATGGTCAGGTGCACGAAGAATCCAATTCTGATGACAATGAGGATGAGAGTTACCAGTATGATAGTGTCCTAGAAGTAGCCTTTGAAGATGAATCTGATGGTTATGAGGACATTGATGATAATAAAATTGTAGACCTGACTTTGTATGACTGTAATGAAATATCAAAAGGAAAAGGAAAAGGAAAGTGCAGCAAAGTTGCAGAGGAATATAAGGGGAGTGACAATGACAGTGAGGATCTTCAAAGTGGTTGTGACAGTGATGACAATAGTGGTGTTAAAAGGAATAAATACCCAATTTTCAAAGAGATAAAAGATATGGCCAATTACAAATGGGAATTAAGAATGTATTTTACTTCAAAGGATGACATTAAGGAAGCAGTTGCATCGTATGCTGTTCAAAATGGAAGAGCCTTCAAGATCATAAAAATGATAAGAAAAGGGTGAGGGTGAGATGTAAGAAAGGTTGTGAGTGGGAGGTTTATTTTTCCAAGTTATTAATTGAGGAAACCTGGAAAATAAGAAAAGTAATTGACAATCTTAATTGCAGCAGGGAGTATAATGTGAGGATGTTAAGTATAAAGTGGTTGAGCAAGAGGATTCAGAATGCATTGAAAAACAACCCTAGGTTGAAGATCCATGATATTAAAGAAAAGGCATTGAGGAAGTGGAATGTAGGTGTAAAAAAGACTAAAGCAATAAGAGCAAGAATGGTTGCAAGGAATAGGGTTGATGGTTCCTTTTTAGGTGATTACACTAAGATATATGACTATTGTCATGAACTGCTAAGAGCCAATCCAGGGTCAACAATTAAGATGAATGTTGAACCTGCTCTAGAAGGTGTTGATGATCAGAGACCCTTTTTTAAAAGGCTTTACATATGCTATGAAGGATTCTAAGAAAGTTTCAAATTATGTAGGCATGTGATAGGATTGAATGGTTGCTTTTTGAAGGGGCTTTGTGAAGGTGAAATTTTGGAAGCAATAGGAAGGGATCCTAATGACCAGATATTTACCATAGCACTTGCGGTTGTTGAAGGTGAAAACATAGATAGCTTGACATGGTTTTTGAAGCTACTGATTTATGATCTGGGGGTGGACATGAATGTCGCTCATACACTTTCATTTCAGACCAACAAAAGGTACACTAAATACTTCAAAGCATCTTTACATTTATCTGGTTGTTTTCTTGATAATTTACTATTAGTTATAAATCTATTTTACATGGACTTTACCTGAAATGGAAGAGTTGTTGCCCAATGTTGAACATCGATTTTGTGTTAGACATCTGTATAACAATTTCAGGAAGAGGTATCCTGGAAAAACATTCAAGGATCTTATTTGGAAGGCTGCTAAATCTACATACTCACAAACTTGGGAAAGAGAGATAAGGGCAATGAGAATGATCAGTGGAGAAGAATATCTCCACATGATGAAGACTCCACCAAGATATCGGTCTAGATCATATTTTAGGACTACCAACAAGTGTGATGTTGTGCTCAACAATATGTCAGAGGCATTTAATAGTGTTATTGTTGAAGCTAGGGATAAACCACTAGCAACAATGCTAGAGGAGATCAGAACTTACATGATGGAGAGATGGGCAAAAAACATAACGAGGTTCCAAGACATATCTGGTAATGATATTTTTCCCAACATTAGAAAGAAGATGGACATAACAAGTGCCTACACAAACTTATGGCTTGTGAGGTATGGTCTGTTAATTTTTAATTACAAACTATTAATTGTTAATTGCAGACTGCTAAATGTTATTGTTAATATTAAATGAAGAATGTCAGATGAGCATATGTTTGAAGTAAGGAATGTGGAAAACCCAACTGAAACATTCACTGTGAACTTGAAGGATTATTTGTGCTTCTGCAAAAGGTGGGAACTCACAGGACTTCCATGTGTCCATGCCATGTAGCCATGAAGAGTAGGAATTTTAAAGTTGATGATTAAATTCCATATTATTATAGGGTATCTAGGTACAAGGCAGTATATAGGTTTGTGCTTTATCATGTGAATGAATCCAATTTATGGGATAAAACTCAATATGCTGATGTGCAGCCACCTAAGTTTAGAAAGATGTTTGGTAGACCAAAGAAAAGGAAAAACCTTGAGCAAGGGGAGATTGATGGCACTGACAGAAAATTGAGAAGAACTGGTTTTATTGTAAAGTGTTCTAGGTGCAAGAAAACTAGACATAACAAGAAAACCTGCAAAGTCAATCCAACACAAGGCACTGCATCTCAAACCACTGCAGCTCAAGGAAATGCAAGTTAAGTCAATACATCTTAAACCACTACAGCTCAAGACAATGTAAGGCAAGCTAATGCATCTCAAACCACTGTAAGTCAACGCAATGCAAGGCAAGCCAATGCATCTCAAACCACTGCAGCTCAAGGCAATGTAAGGCAAGCTAATGCATCTCAAACCCCTGCAGCTCAAGGCAATGCAAGGAAAGCCAATGCATCTCAAACCACTTCACCTCAAGGAAATCAAACTCAAAATAATTCTACACAAGGCAATGCAACTCAAAACACTCCAGCTCAAGTCAATGCAAGGCAAAGCAATACAACTCAAGGTAGTGCAACACAAGGCAATGCAGCTCAAGGCAGGGCAAGGCAAGGCAAGGCAACACAAGGCACTGCAAGGCAAGGCAAGGCAAGTCACGTTGGGACTAATGCAAGTTAGATTAGGACAAAAAAAGTTTATGCATCTCAAACCACTACAAGTCAGGTTGCAGCAACACAAGCATCAGTTGCATAGGGTTACATAAATGCAACTCAGTCTTCATAAGGAAAGTCAGTACCGGGGAAAGGCACAAAGGAGAAAGCTAGAGGAACTGGAAAGCTACAAAAACTAGGTGTGAGAAGGCCCTTTGTATCCCTAGGACCAACAACAAGACTCTCAACAGCCAAGAATGCAACTGGTCCTACCACTAGGCGATCTACTCCAACCAAGAGAAGCACGTCAAAAAGGACCATCTAGTTATAATTTTAGGGTTTATGTATTTTGGAACATCTCTAAGTAAAGTGTCATTCTGTCAATCTTTTGAAACATGTCTATGTAACATGTCAGTATTTTGGAACATACTTATGTAACATACTTATGTAACATGCCAACTACGTATTTTCAGTTTAACTAATCTGATGTGTTCATTTACTGATAAAATATGCCCAAAATTATTTTGCTATAGTTAACGATATACCAAACTAATATGCTTTGATTAATGACATGCCAAACAAAATAAGTCTTATTAAACTGATAACATGTGTTAAAATTACACATAAGCTTGCACATAAATTTCCCAAACTGAAAAAATTACACACAAATTGCTACATACTCCTACTTCTAATACAACTTAATGACAAACACACATAACACTAAAAAACACATAATCTTCAATGTTTTTTTTCACTTTAACATATTGTTGAGTTGAATTTAAATTTCTAACATAGCATCCCCTAATTCTTCATTTCTAACCTCAATTTTTCGTATTAATTCTTGGTTTCATCTAAATCCTTTGATATGCTTTCCAATCTATTACTCAATACTTAGTTTATGTCCTCTTCCAATTCCTCTGACAATTCCTCGTGACACCAATGGAAGAAGCCACATCCTCTTTGCAAGGAGCCCTACAAATTTCACAAATTGATCAAACTCTGTTTACGGTCTTCTAACATACCCAAACCATAATTAGGGCTTACCTTGTAACTGTGACAACTCCAAAATTTATTTTCATAATTCTTCTCAGTGGTTGCCCTACGAAGAACAACGTTGTCTCTGCAACTACAAAGAGGTACAATCCGAGAGCTACTGTATACACATGACCCAACACTTTCAGATTGACAGAGGTTCTTTGGGGAAGATGAATGCTTCGTATTCATGGAGAAAGGGAGAAAGATGAATAAAGTACAGAAAATTTTGGGAAGGAGAATGTCAACAAAATTTTGTGAAGGAGATTTTGAACCAATGTGAAATACACTTTCTGCATATAAAGAAGATGAAGAAATCTGCCACCTCACGCAAATAAACAGACGTTGGAGGCCAATTAACGGAAGGACTAACGTAGTTGCGTTTTAAAACTTAAGGAACTATTTTGGAACAAAAAAATATAAGGGACCAAAGTGAACCATGACCTATAGTTAAGGGATCAAGATGAATATTTTTCCTATTTATAATTAATGATGCACTGAATTTTAAAAATGTTTAGTAATTAAGAAAAATAAAAAGAATACTTTTTTATTGTTGCATAGTTTACAATTTTTATTATTTTTTTACTATTATATAAATATTACTATATATTATTGTTATTATAGGTAAGAACATTCCAAAATCAATGCATTCATCAATAGCAAGTCCAACGTATTGATTTTTCTTTTAGAATAGTCAAATATATTATATTATTAATAAATAATAAACCATGTTTTTTTAGATTTGAGAGTCAAATGAGTTACCTTCAAATACACCTTGTTTTATCTCTTTTTTCTAACTACACAAAATTGAGTTCACCTCAAAAAGAATATTCATCCATCTACTAAAATTCTCAAACATGAAGGACACTATAGTTCTTTATCCTGCTTTATGTAGTGGACATTTAATGTCTATGGTTGAATTAGGCAAACTCATAGTAACTCAGCACCCTTCATTTTCCATCACAATTCTCATTCTTACACCACCCAACAAAAACACCAGCAACAAAGACATCACTCTTTCCCCACAAGAACACTACATAGCATCTATTTCAGCCACATTTCTTTCATTCAATTTTCATTATATTTCACCAATTTCATCCCCTACAACACTTCTAACATATTTTATTACCTTTGAAATCTCTCCACAAAGAAACCATCATGTTGACAACATTCTTCAATCCATTTCCAAAACCACAAACCTCAAAGCTGTTATATTAGATTTCTTCACCTATAGTGCCTATCAAATAGCCAAAAAACTTGAAATCTCCACTTACTTTTACTATACTTCAGGTGCAGTTGGATTAGCCACTTTTCTCCATTTGCCAATACTTCACCAAAACGCTAAGAAACGCATTCAGGATCCTCACATGCCACTTCGAATTCCCGGTTTTCCAAATAATTTTACAACAAATGATTACCTAGATGAATTGGATTCTGAGAGTGACGAATTCAAGATTTTGCTTGAATCTGTAAAAACTATGACAAAAAGTGTTTGAATTATTGTGAACACTTTTGATGCTATTGAAGGAAAAAGCAGTTTAATCTTTAAATAAAGGATTATTTGTTCCTAATGGAACTACTCTTACAATTTTATCTATTGGACCTCTTATTACATCTTCTTATGGTGGAGATGGAAATGGGTGTCTGCGTTGGCTCGACTTGCAACCGAGTAAAAGTGTCGTGTTGTTAAGTTTTGGAAGCATGGGGAGATTTTCTAAAGCTCAATTGAAAGAGATAGCACTTGGTTTGGAAAAAAGTGAGCAAAGATTCTTGTGGATTGTTAGAAGTGAATTGGACTCAGAAGAACTCAATTTGGAAGACTTGTCACTAGAAGGGTTTTTGGAGAGGACGGAGGAAAATGAAATGGTGATAAGAAATTGGGCTCCACAAGGTGCAATATTGAGTCATGATTCAATTGGTGGGTTTGTGAATCATTGTGGATTGAACTCGGTGTTGGAAGCAGTTTATGAAGGTGTGCCTATGGTGGCATGGCCTTTGTATGTTGAACAAAGACTGAACAAAGTGATTTTGGTTGAAGAAATGAAGATGACTCTGGAACTGAATAAGTCAAAAGATGGGTTTGTGAGTGGAATTGAATTAGGAGACCGAATTAAGGAATTGATGGACTCATATAAAGGAAACGAGAGTAGACAAATGATTTTCAAGACAAAAATTTGTTCTAAGGAAGCAAGAGATCAAAATGGACTCACAGAGGAGAACGAGAAAGACACTGGAGAGATAGATAATGATGGGTACTCATAAGTGAGACCACGAAGGAGAAAAACACATCAATCAGATTCTCAAAGATGCGTTATAGACGATCACTAATGATAGACATAACTTTAAGATGTAGTGACTATTTCTATGCATGAAAGGATCACTAATACCACCGTAAAATCTTTCTATTTTTTTAATGTCTTTAATGATATTAACCATGATGAACATATGGATGGATTTATTGTTTGTGGATCACTTATTGACTTTAATCTTGAAAAAGAATAGAATAATATGATTAGATATTTAGGTTTTTGAGTTTTGATAGTAAAAGATGAAGTTTAGATAACGCAAGCCTGTAACAATTTTTTGGTTTAGACATATAAAATTTAGATGAATAAAGTAGTGTTTTGGATATATAAGAATGATACGACTATTTTTTAAAAACATA
Source organism: Vicia faba (assembly GCA_948472305.1). NCBI lineage: Eukaryota > Viridiplantae > Streptophyta > Magnoliopsida > Fabales > Fabaceae > Vicia > Vicia faba. The sequence continues at coordinate 78,816,076 of OX451741.1, forward strand.
ATAAACTATTTTTTTTAATTTTTTGTGCGTGTTCTTTCTATCACGTTTATTTAATGTACAAAACAACAATGAATTTGTATGGAAATTTGACGTTGTTTAAAAGAGTATTTTAATATTTAATTTATCAAATAATTATGATCCAATATTTTTATTATATTTAAAAATTTAATATTATATTTAAAAGAAAAAATTATTTAAGTAATTAAAATTAAATGTTATATACACAACATTAAATACCTATTTTGTTTGAGACTGAGTACGGATATTTAACGGGTTTTCTAAAAACATATGTTCATTTAAAAAAATCTTATACTTTAATTTGAATATAAAACAAACACAATTTAATGGATATAATTTGATAATATAAAATAATTTGAAATTTATATAAAAAATTTAAAAGTTTCATCATACTATTAAAATTCTTAACAAAAAAAATTCAAACCATTTCAATAAAAATTTTAAACATTGGTTCTTCGTGTTTTTGGAATCTAGTCACTTCTTCAACATTTATTGATGGTAATATATTTGAACTTTTAAAAAATCAACTAACATGCACAGGGGTGAGATTTTAAAAAATAGAACATTTTACTAATTAAAGTAAATTAATAATTATTTTACAAACGTTCTTAAAAAATCTCCAAAAAAAAAAGACATTTCCAATATACCAACTCATTAAAAAACTCTAAATCAATCTTCATAAAAATGAAAATTTCTGTTAAAATATATAAAAAAATATTCTAAAGTTATTTTTGTTTCTTTTTTAAACATCAAATAATAATTTTTCAGAATTGTTTACACATTAGTTATAAAATATCAAAATTTAATTGTATTTCTATGAAATATCATTTTCATTTTTTATAATAATAATTTGTTTTTCAACTTTATAGATTAAACTGTTATTATTAAATTATTGTTTTGAAAATTATTATAAAATCAATTACTATATTTTTTAATCAAATTATTTATAAAAAAATTTAATTAAAATATTTAGTAATAATGAATATTCAATTTAAACATCTACTTTTTACTTTACTATTATTATTTCTATTCGTAATATATCTTTATAGTTTTTTTTAAATATAGTTTCCTAACATTTTATTTGTTCTAGAATAATAAATATTTTTTTATAAAAAAAAAACACATATAAAAAATATCAATAAGTGAGAGAATTGAATTCTATTATATAATTAATTATTACGATTTGATATTCCTACTAGTATCAAAATATAAATTGAGGATAGTTAATTGAGACCGACACATGTAATATTAACTAAAATTACAAAAAAAAATTGTGTAATCAAATATTATATTAAACGAAGAACTAAGGATTCTCCAAACCTCTTACACAGAGAAGTGGTCAAATTTCTACCAACAAAAAAACGGGAAAATTATAAACTAATTACGAACTACGACAAGAATAAGGGATTCTTGTTGAACTCGTAGAAGCTACAATTGGAATGTGTAATCTTATTGCACGAAGATCACTTTCAAGCCAAAGATGTAATGCTCTAAACCGTATTATTCACATTTCAATCCACATTTCGAAAACATATACCATTTCTAACCGACCATATACATCACACCGTTGCTAACCATATAACACACAATTTACCTTCTTTCACCTTTTACCTTACAATTATTTATATAATTAATATCGTTTACAAAAATGAAATACATTTCATTGACAAAAATGAAATAGACAGTTAAAGTAAAAGACATTTTTTTTACTACAAAGAAATAGATTATTTTTTTTTGCAAAAATGAAATAGACAGTTAAAATAAAAGAGAGTATCATTATTTGAGTTGGTCGATTATCTTCTTTTTTTAAATCTTAAAATGACTTCTCTTTTATTTTTTATAGTAAAAAACAAACAATAAATTTGATTATTTATATTAATATCATTTTTTATAATATTTTTAATTATTACTTATTTTATTTTATCTTTTTTTCTGTATTATTAATATATTTATAATTAATGATGCACTATATTTTAAAAATGTTTAGTAATTAAGAAAAAAAGTATATTTTTTTATTGTTGCGTAATTTCTAATTATTTTTATTTATTTACTATTATATAATTATTATTATATATTATTATTATTATTGGTAAAATCATTCCAAAACCAATGCATTCATCAATAGCAAGTCCAACGTATTGATTTTTCTTTTAGAATAGTCAAATATATTATATTATTAATAAATAATAAAAATATATATTTTTAGATTTGAGAGTCAAATGAGTTATCATTAAATACACCTTGTTTTCTCTCTTTTTTCTAACTACACAAAATTGAGTTCACCTCAAAAAGAATATTCATTCATGTGCTAAAATTCTCAAACATGAAGGACAATATAGTTCTTTAGCCTGCTCTAGGTAGTGGACACTTAATATCTATGGTTGAATTAGGCAAACTCATAGTAACTCAGCCCCCTTCATTTTTCATCACAATTCTCATTCTTACACCACACAACAAAAACACCAACAACAAAGACATCAATCTTTCTCCACAAGAACACTACATAGCATCAGTTTCAGCCACATTTCCTTCAATCAATTTTCATTATATTCCTCCAATTTCATCCCCTACAACACTTCTAACACATTTTATTACCTTTGAAATATCTCCACAAAGCAACCATCATGTTGACAACATTCTTCAATCCATTTCCAAAACCACAAACCTCAAAGCTGTTATATTAGATTTCTTCACCTATAGTGCCTAATATATCCTTGAAACTTGAAATCTCCATTTACTTTTATTACACTTCAGGTGCAATTGTATTAGCCATTTTCCTTCATTTGCCAACACTTCACCAAAACGCTAAGAAATACATTCAGGATCTTCACATGCCACTTAGAATTCCCGGTTTGCCAAATAATTTTACAGCAGATGATTACCCATATGAATTGGATTCTGAGAGTGATGAATTCAAGATTATGCTTGAATCTGTAAAAACTATGACAAAAAGTGTTGCAATTATTGTGAACACTTTTGATGCTATTGAAGGAAAAGCACTTGAACCTTTAAATAAACGAATGATTATTCCTAATGGAACTACTCCTACAATGTTCTCTATTGGACCTCTGATTACATCTTCTTATGGTGGAGATGAAAATGGGTGTCTGCGTTGGCTCGACTTGCAACCGAGTAAAAGTTTCGTGTTTTTAAGTTTTGGAAGCATGGTGAGATTTCCTAAGGCTCAATTGAAAGAGATAGCACTTGGTTTGGAAAAAAGTAAGCAAAGATTCTTGTGGATTGTTAGAAGTGAATTGGACTTGGAAGACTTGTCACCAGAAGAGTTTTTGAAGAGGACAAAGGAAAATGGAATGGTTGTAAGAAATTGGGCTCCACAAGGTGCAATATTGAGTCATGATTCAACTGATGGGTTTGTGACTCATTATGGATGGAACTCGGTGTTGCAAGCAGTTCGTGGAGGTGTGCCTATGGTGGCAGGGCCTTTGTATGCTGAACAAAGTCTGAACAAAGTGATTTTGGTTGAAGAAATGAAGGTGGCTTTGGAACTGAATAAGTCAAAAGATGGGTTTGTGAGTGGAATTGAATTAGGAGGCCAAATTAAGGAATTGATGGACTCATGTAAAGGAAACGAGAGTAAACAAATGATTTTCAAGACAAAAATAAGTTCTAAGGAAGCAAGAGATCAAAATGGAAGTTTATTTTTGATTTAAGCAAGTTGATTCAATTGTTCAAGCAAAAAGAAACAACATCATCTAGTTGATTGATTAATCTTTGTTATTTTTGTGTTAAATGTATTGTTGACTAAAATAAGACCAATCTTTTTAGAATACCCATAAGTTGTTTTATTGCATTAATAATAATAAAATGGTGGGAAAGTTGTGAATAAAATATCTTTTAAAATTACAAATGTTTACTGACTTTATTCTTTCATTTTTATTTTTTATTTAAGAATTTATAATTTAATTATTGTGTTAAGAAAATTTGTCAATTTAGGTAATAGTAATAAATATTTCTATAAACTATGTACAGTACATAAAATGTTCTCAAAGGAGAGATAAAAATATTTTTGTCTTAGGTTTGGGGTGTTCGCCTTACCACATGGTGGTTACATTACCCGTGATTAAACAGATGAGTGTGGATTCAATCCTGGTGAGTTAAATTTCGTATGGCCAAGATAAAACTTTAAAATTCATAAGAAAAACTGTTGGTTTCATGGTGTATATAGTTATCAAGTGTATAAATTGAAACTATTGTATACAGAGGAGAACGAGAAAGACACTGAGGAGATAGATAATGATGGGTGCTCATAAGTGAGACCACGAAGGAGAACACACGCATCAATTATATTCTCAAAGTCGCGTTATAGACAATCACTAATGATAGACATAACTTTAACATGTAGTGACTATTTCTATGCATGAAAGGATCACTAATACCACCGTAAAATCTTTCTATTTTTTTAATGTCTTTAATAATATTAACCATGATGAACATATGGGTGGATTTATTGTCTGTGGATCATTTATTGACTTTAATCTTGAAAAAGAATAGAATAGTAAAGATTAGAGATTTAAGTTTGTGAGTTTTGATAGTAAAAGATGAAGTTTAGATAATGCAAGTCTGTAACAATTTTTTGTTTTAGACATATAAAATTTAGATAAATAAAGTAGTATTTTGGACATATAAGAATGGTACGGCTATTTTTTAAAAACATAATAAACTAATTTTTTTAAATTTTTTGTGGATATTCTTTCTATCATTTATTTAATATACAAAAGAACAAAGAATTTGAATGGAAATTTGGCGTTGTTTAAAAGAGTATTTTAATATTTAATTTATCAAATAATTATGATCCAATATTTTTATTATATTTGAAAATTTAATATTATGTTTAAAAGAAAAAATTATTTAAGTAATTAAAATTAAATGTTGTATACACAACATTAAATACCTATTTTGTTTGAGACTGAATACGTATATTTAACGGGTTTTCTAAAAACATATGTTCATTTAAAAAAATCTCATACTTTAATTTGAATATGTAACAAACACAATTTAATGGATATAGTTTGATAATATAAAATAATTTAAAATTTATATAAAAATTTTAAAAGTTTTATCATACTATTTAAATTCTTAACAAAAAAATTCAAACCATTTTAATAAAACTTTAAACATTGATTCTTCGTTTTTTTGAAATCTAGTCATTTCTTCAAGACTCAACATTTATTGATGGTAATATATTTGAACTTTTAAATAAATCAACTAACATGCATAGGGGTGAGTTTTTAAATAATAGAACATTTTATTAATTAAAGTAAATTAATAACTATTTTACAAACGTTCTTAAAAAATCTCAAAAAAATGACATTTCCAATGTACCAACTCATTAAAAAAATCTTAATCAATCTTCATAAAAATGTAATTTTTTGTTAAAATATATAAAAAAATATTCTAAAGTTATTTATGTTTCTTTTTTAAACATCAAATAATAATTTTTCAGAACTGTTTATACATTAGTTATAAAATATCAAAATTTAATTGTATTTTTATGAAATATGATTTTCATTTTTTATAATAATAATTTGTTTTTCAACTTTATAGATTAAACTATTATTATCAAATTATTGTTTTGAAAATTATTATAAAATCAATTACTATATTTTTAGTCATATTAGTTTATAAAAAAATTTAATTAAAAAATTTAATAATAATGAATATTCAATTTAAACATCTACTTTTTACTTTCCTATTATTCTTTCTATTCATAATATATCTTTATAGTTTTTTTCTTAAATATAGTTTCCTAACATTTTGTTTATTCTAGAATAATAAATATTTTTTTAAAAAAAAACACGAATAAGTGAGAGAATTGAATTCTATTAGATAATTAATTATTACGATTTGATATTCCTACTAGTATCAAAATATAAATTGAGGATAGTTAATTGAGACCGACTCATGGTATTAATTAAAATTACAATTATTTATATAATTAATATCGTTTACAAAAATGAAATATATTTTTTAGATATTTTTTTTTTACAAAAATGAAATAGACAGTAAAGTAAAAGAGAGTATCATTATTTGAGTTGGTCGATTATCTTCTTTTTTAAATTTTAAAATGACTTCTCTTTTATTTGTGATAGTAACAAACAATCAAAAAATTTGGTTATTTATTAATATCATTTTTTATAATATTCTTAATTCTTACTTATTCTATTTAAATTTTTTTCTCTATTATTGATATATTTATAATTAATGATGCACTGAATTTTAGAAATGTTTAATAATTAAAAAAAAAAGTATACTTTTTTTATTTTTGCGTAATTTACCATTGTTATTATTTATTTACTATTATATAATTATTACTATATATTATTGTTATTATCGGTAAAAACGTTACAAAACCAATGCATTCATCAATAGCAAAAGACCAACATATTAATTTTTCTTTTAGAATAGTCAAATATATTATAATATTAATAAATAATAAAACATATTTTTTTAGATTTGAGAGTCAAATGAGTTACCCTTAAATACAACTTATTTTCTCTCTTTTTTCTAACTACACAAAATTGTGTTCACCTCAAAAAGAATATTCATTCATCTACTAAAATTCTCAAACATGAAGGACAATATAGTTTTTTATCTTGCTCTCGGTAGTTGACACTTAATGTCTATGGTTGAATTAAGTAAACTTCTAGTAACTCAATACCCTTCATTTTCTATCACAATTCTCATTCTTACACCACCCAACAAATATCCCAACAACAAAGACACTGATATTTCTCCACAAGAACACTACATAGCATCAGTTTCAGCCACATTTCCTTCAATCAATTTTCATTATATTCCTCCAATTTCATCCCCTACAACACTTCTAACACATTTTATTACCTTTAAAATCTCTCCACAAAGCAACCATCATGTTGACAACATTCTTCAATCCATTTCCAAAACCACAAACCTCAAAGGTGTAATATTAGATTTCTTCACCTATAGTGCGTAATATAGCCATGAAACTTGAAATCTCCACTTACTTTTACTACACTTCAGGTGCAATTACATTAGGCATTTTTCTCCGTTTGCCAACACTTCACCAAAATGCTAAGAAACGCATTCAGGATCTTCACATGCCACTTCTAATTCCTGGTTTGCCAAAGAATTTTACAACAGGTGATTACCCAGATGAATTGGATTCTGAGAGTGACGAATTCAAGATTATGCTTGAATCTGTAAAAACTATGACAAAAAGTATTGGAATTATTGTGAACACTTTTGATGCTATTGAAGGAAAAGCGCTTGAATCTTTAAATAAAAGATTGTTTGGTCCTAATGGAACTACTCCTACAATTTTCTCTATTGGACCTCGATTACATCTTCTTATGGTGGAGATGTAAAATTGGTGTCTGCGTTGGCTCGACTTGTAACCGAGTAAAAGTGTCGTGTTGTTAAATTTTGGAAGTATGCGGAGATTTTCTAAGGCTCAATTGAAAGAGATAACACTTGGTTTAGGAAAAAGTAAGCCAAGATTCTTGTGGATTGTTAGAAGTGAATTGGACTCAGAAGAGCTCAATTTGGAAGACTTGTCACCAGAAAGGTTTTTGGAGAGGACAAAGGAAAATGGAATGGTGGTAAGAAATTGGGCTCCACAAGGTGCAATATTGAGTCATGATTCAATTGGTGGATTTGTGACTCACTGTGGATGGAACTCGGTGTTGGAAACAAATTTTGAAGGTGTGTCTATGGTGGCATGGCCTTTGTATGCTGAACAAAGTCTGAACAACATGATATTGGTTGAAGAAATGAAGGTGACTTCGGAACTGAACAAGTCAAAAGATGGGTTTGTGAGTGGAATTGAATTAGAAGACCGAATTAAGGAATTGATGGACTCATATAAAGGAAATGAGATTAGACAAATGATTTTCAAGACAAAATTAAGTTCTAAGGAAATAAGTGATCAAAATGGAAGTTTATTTGTTGATTTAACCAAGTTGATTCAATTGTTCAACCAAAAAGAAACAACACCATCTAGTTGATTGATTAATCTTTGTTTTTTGTGTGATAAACATATTGTTGGCTAAAATAATACCAATCTTTTTAGAATACTAACAAGTTGTTTTATTAAAATAATAATAATAATAAAATGCTGCAAAAGTTGTGAATAAAATATCATTTAAATTTACATAATTTTACTGACTTTGTTCTTTCATTTTTATTTTTTATTTAAGAATTTGTAATTTAATTATTATATTAAGAAAATTTGTCAATTTATGTAATAGTAATAAAAGTTTCTATAAACTATGTATAGTACATGAAATACTCTCAAAGGAGAGATAGAAGGATTTATGTCTTAGGTTTTGGGTATTTCCCTTACTACATGGTGGTTACATTACCCGTGATCAAACAGATGAATATGGATTCAATCATGGTGAGTTAAACTTTATATGGCCAAGATAAAACTTTAAAATTCATAAGAAAAACTTTTGGTTTCATGGTGTATATGGTTATCAAGTGCATCAACTGAAACTATTGTCCACATAGGAGAACGAGAAAGACACTGGGGAGATAGATAATGATGGGTGCTCATAAGTGAGACCACAAAAGAAAAAAAACACATCAACTAGATTCTCAAAGACGCGTTATAGACGACCATTAATGATAGACATAACTTTAAGATGCAGTGACTATTTCTATGCATGAAATGATCACTAATACTACCGTAAAATTTTTCTATTTTTTTAATGTCTTTAATAATATTAACCATGATGAACATATGGGTGAATTTATTGTTTGTGGATCAATTATTGACTTTAATCTTGAAAAAGAATAGAATAATAAAGATTAGAGATTTAGGTTTGTGAGTTTTGATAGTGAAAAATGGAGTTTAGATAATGCAAGCCTGTAACAATTTTTTGTTTTAGACATATAAAACTTAGGTGAATAAAGTTGTGTTTTGGACATATAAGAACGATACGGCTATTTTTTAAAAACATAATAAATTAATTTTTTAAATTTTTTATGCGTGTTCTTTCTATCACATTTATTTAATGTACACAAGAACAATGAATTTGGATGGAAAATTGGCATTGTTTAAAAGAGTATTTTAATATTTAACTTATCAAATAATTATGATCCAATGTTTTTATTATATTTGAAAATTTAATATTATGTTTAAAAGAAAAAATTATTGAAGTAATTAAAATTAAATGTTGTATACACAACATTAAATACCTATTTTGTTTGAGATTGAGTACAGATATTTAATGGATTTTCTAAAAACATATGTTCATTTAAAAAAAATCTAATACTTTAATTTGAATATAAAACAAACACAACTTAATAAATATAGTTTAATAATTAAAATAATTTGAAATTTATATAAAAATTTTAAAAGTTTTATCATACTATTTAAATTCTTAACAAAAAATTCAAACCATTTTAATAAAAATTTAAACAATGGTTCTCCGTGTTTTTGGAATCTAATCACTTCTTCAAAACTCAACATTTGTTGATGGTAATATATTTAAACTTTTAAATAAATCAACTAACATGCACAGGGGTGAGATTTTATAAAATAGAATATTTTACTAATTAAAGTAAATTAATAACTATTTTACAAATGTTCTTAAAAAATCTCAAAAAAATAACATTTCCAATATACCAACTCATTAAAAAAAATATGAATCAATCTTCAGAAAAATGTAAACTTTTGTTAAAATATATAAAAAAATATTCTAAAGTTATTTATGTTTCTTTTTTAAACACCAAATAATAATTTTTCAGAATTTTTTACACATTAATTATAAAATATCAAAATTTAATTGTATTTTTATGAAATATGATTTTCATTTTTTATAATAATAATTTGTTTTTCAACTTTATAGATTAAACTATTATTATCAAATTATTGTTTTAAAAATTATTATAAAATCAATTACTATATTTTTTAGTCAAATTATTTTATAAAGATTTTCAATTAAAATATTTAATAATAATGAATATTAAATTTAAACACCTACTTTTTACTTTAGTATTATTATTTCTATTCATAATATATCTTTATAGTTTTTTTATTAAATATAGTTTCCTAACATTTTGTTTATTCTAAAATAATAAATGTTTTTTTAAAAAAAGACACGTATAAAAAAATATGAATAAGTGAGAGAATTGAATTCTATTGGATAATTAATTATTACGATTTGATATTCCTACTAGTATCAAAATATAAATTTAGGATAGTTAATTGAGACCGACACATGTAGTATTAATTAAAATTATAATTATTTATAAAATTAATATCCTTTATAAAAATGAAATACATTTTTTAGATATTGTTGTACCCCAAAATTTGCCCTCGCATTTTTCCACAAGAAATCACAGCTTCAGGCGTTTCCTGATTTTTCAAACTGGCTCAAGAATCGGTCAAACAGACTTTTCTAGTCAGTTAGACAAAATTAGGGTTTTATTGATTTTCATGGCTCTAGAACAGTTCATACAATTTGCTTAGGGTTTTGGTTGATTCTGGCTCAACTGTGATCAGGCGAACGTTTCTTTGGCATTTGATCAGAATTAGGGTTTTTTATGCGCGGTTCCTCAGAAAGGTTTAACTCTACCGTGCTTTTCAAGTTATGCTGAGATGTGGATTGAAACATTTGGATTGAGTTCGCATTGTGTGATTAAATCAGTGAAAGGATACATTTGGATTGAATTTGCAGGGTTTGATTAAAGTCGGTAAAAGGAAGAATATGTCTGGGCAGTTGTTGTGATTGACTGTGCATTAATTTGGATTTGTGAAGCGCCATGCTTATTAATTGATCAATGATGAAACAATGTTTATTTAATTATTTATTATTCTGAGATTAAATAGTTGGAATTTATTTTCAATTATTTTTATTTAAAGAATTATAAATAATAAAGTAAACAATTGAAAGGAAGAAAAGAATTAATTGGATAAAAGGAATTTTTATTTCATCTTTAAATATTTGTTACAATTGTTATTTAAATACAAGTATTCGTTTACAAAGTATTTACAATAATAATATTACACTTATTTAAATTTAAATAAAACTATCCTAATATTTTTCTAAGTCTTCAATTCTTCATCCTCCATCTGTTGCTTTCCCTCTCCATTTAATTTTTATCTGCGAAAGAAAAGAAGAAAAGTCAAAAGCAGAGAAAAATAAATAGTTAAAGCAGACAGTTAAAAAAGTTTCATCATTAAAAACAAATGGCCAGAATCAGTTTTACCCTCTTTGCAAATCACGGGATTTCTCCCGGTTCACAAAGAAGGATGGAAGGCTTGCAATTGAAACATGAATGCACAAAGTTATGAGTTTTGCACAAATTCAAAATTCTTAAGCCTACTGCATAGTTCAAAACAAACAGCATATGCAAGTTTAAGTCCAAAAGCAAACTAAGTCCAAAGTCAACAAGCTGCCAAAAGATATCCCAAAATACCAAAGTACTATCAATGCTGTCAAGAAGCACAAAGTATGGAAAAGAGATATGCAAATATGCAGAGAAAGAGTAGATTGCAAGCTAATTCCATCTCATCATTTTCAACCATTTGTTTTTTCAGAAAAAAGACAAATATAAACAATATTGAATGTTTAAAATCTGTCAAGAGAGAAGAAAGGGATAAAAAAGCAGATCATGTTACAGCAGGCTGAAGGCTAAAAGAGGCATGTATCAGAGCTGTTCAGAAGTAGACAGAACATATGCAGCAGAGGTAATCACAAAGAATGAAATTCTCAACCTTGCAAACATGCCCATCAGCTTGACCAAGAAAAGATATCAAATCTGGAAGCATTCAAAATCATAGGCGCCAAAAAGCCTAAACATATATGAAAGGCAACACAGTCCAAGGAAAAGAGATCACAAAAACAAATATACAGCAGCATACCTGCCTAAAGATCAAAAAAACACATAACCTGAAGCAAAACCTCCATCCTAAAACTTGTTCAAACCTTCAGCATTAAAACAACCATAACCTGCTAAAGACCACAACCAGTAGACCATAAACCCGTGGCCTCAAAGCTCAAAAAACCAGTAAAAACCAACCTGCATAAGCCTTTCAGTTATCAAATAAAACCTAAACTCCCAAGGCCATAACCTATCAAACCATTAAATCCATCAAAACAACAAGCTTAAACCTGTCAAAAGGCCTCCCAAACCTTACTTATCCAATGGCCTGCTGAAACCATCAAACATAAACAAAAGCCTAGGCATTTCAAACCTTCCAAACTAAAGCATTCAAGGGCAACACTAGGGGCCCTCAGAAAACCTTCATCATCGGGCAAACACTCAGAATATCTCAGTAAGCCATCATTCAAGGGCAACACAAAATTCAAGGGCAACACAAAAGGCCCTCAGAAAACATCATCACTGGGCACACATCTCATAAGCATACAGATTCAAAATCATACAGCATACTAAGCAGGCATCGAGGCAACCAGAAGGAAGAGGAAAAGAAGTGAAACAGGATCCAGTTCAAGCGAGGTTCTCATAACCAAAAGGGGTTCATCATCAAAAATCCTTAGAGGCAACATACCAATCATACTGAAGTATACAGAAGGCAACAAAGAGGAAGAGAAAAATCAGGCGTCTCAAAGGCATCATCAGAGGCAACATATGCAATAGCAAACAAACAGGCATCTCAAGCATCAAGCAAGCAAAGCGAGGCAAAAGACAGAGGAAGAGGATAAAGAAGCAAACAGAAGCGAGGCAAAGATATAAAGGACAAAGAAAGACACAGAATACCAGTATCCCCAAAGCTCGCGCATCCTCAAGCCACCGTGTCACACGTTTCTCCGCCGTCAAGCCGCCTGAGCACCGCCGTCTTCATTCCTGTCTCCAAGAGGTAGCATTCCTCTTCTTTTCCCTCCCTTTTACAACCTCAAAAAACCACAAACAACACAAAATCAGAATCAATAATGGAAGAATCATGACATGCAAGACACAAATCGTTAAAACCCTAAAAAACGCTAAGATAAAAGTTGTCACCTTGAACGAACCATCGCGTGCTTGACCGTCGAGAGGAGGATGTAGAGGCGGCGCTGGCGGCTTGGGCGAAGAAGGAAGCTCAGAGGTGAAGACGCGAGGAATACGAAATGAAGACGAAGAAGAAGGGCGCCGCGCCTCTGTGTTACAAACCCTAAGATAACCCAAATGAAACAACTCTGAGAAACCCTAAACAAAAGTTATGAACATTTGGGCCTTGCCCTTTCTCAGCTTAAGCCCAAACGAATTTCCAATTAACACCCCCACACTGCTATTCTTGTTTGGGCCAGTACAAAAGCCCTTAAAGCCCATTCAAATCTCCAAAACTTCCCTTTTATTTAAAAACATATTTTTCTCTTTAGTTAATAAATTTACATACCTTTTCTTGTCATTAAAAAAAAATTTCATTAACTTTTTGTTCTTTTTTTTATAATCATAAATTTTGTCTATAAATAATATATTAATCACAATACACCAAAAAATATATATTAATCTTTTCTTAAAAAAACATTTCTCATTTTCATTTTTCTTCTTAGTTAAGAATTTGAACATAAATACATAATTACATAATTTTTCCTTTAAAGTTATTATTTTTCTCCTTAAAATTAGAACTTTTGATTTGTATACATCAATACTAAAAAATACATAAAACAATATAATCAAAATTTAAAAACATTTTTCTTTCTTTTAATTAAAATACCTTTTTTTTGTACATATTAAACAAAAATATAAAAATACAAATTTAAATCAAAAGTGGATAATAATACTTGATAAATAAACAATATTTAATTTTCTTATTAAATTCACATTTCCTAACTTGTAAATAAATTACACGTACACTTACACAATACATTTCACATTTGATACATTATACATTTGATATTCTTGCACTTTACTATACATTACATTGATTACATTTGATCGCAATTCGATTTGGTTGTAATTATTTAAGTCTCATCCCCATTTATGAATTTGTACCCTCACTCCCAGATACCATTTGTAATAGCGTAGACTTTAAAATTCCCGCAATTTACCGCTTTCAAATTATACCATGGTTAGACCTAGGGTTTGCATGTACATAAAACCAAACGCTAGATAACCTAATACAAGACAAATACATGAAATCAATACACAATCACACTTGCACCCTCTAGGGTAATCCCACATGTTGCCTTCCAAAATGGGCCATGCTTGCACGTCGAGTTTCTTTGGCAAAACAAATTCAAATGATCATAAGTCCCTCGATGACGCTTTCGAAAGTCTCCTATCAAAATGATCAAGTCCCTTTAAGCAAATTGCCAAAGACACTTGGCACCATTGCATTCATGGTCCGTACGATGACCCGCGCCCGTCCCGTTAAACTTCCTAAACGCAAGATTGTCCACCAAATTCAATGGTGGAACAAAATTGTTAAAAGAGGTTGAAAACATAGAGAAAAACCTTTGAGTATAATAGGGGTAGAAAAAACTCTTAGTTACTTGAGATCAACTTGCAAAAACACTTGCCTCCTTTTCGAAAAAACCACACCTCACAAACACTTTCAAAACAAGCTCTCAAAAACATTTGAAACATCTTTTCGAAAAGATACACACTTTTGTAAAACACTTAAACACGAGTCAGTTACATTGGTTGCCGAAACAAAGGCGTCTATTTCAAAAACATTTTCAAAACACACACATACACCACAATTTCAAGCAATCAAAAATCAAGGCAAGTGATCTAAAAACCAAGTAACTAAGAGCCCATGGATAACCATGGATGAAAAGGGTGCTAATACCTTCCCTTTTCATAATCTACCCCCCGAACCCACGAAATATCTCAAAAGGTTTTTCCTGTGCTTTTTAACCTTTCCTTTAGGATAAAATAAAAAGTCGGTGGCGACTCTTGCTCAACCGAACAAGTGCGAATACAAACGCAAAACTCAAGTCAGTTCTCCCACCGTATCACAGAACTGGCGACTCTGCTGGGGATTTTTTTTAAGTGGGGTTACCTTAGGGTTTAGATCACCTTTGTTTTCAATTGCTTGCTTTGTTTGCTTTTATATTTGTGGGCTTTGCATTGGAGTTTCATAGATCCTAACCCGGATCTGGGGAATACCCTTTTAGGTAGCATAATCTGTGAGGGACCTGTCCGGCGTATACCGACATGGGTGAAGCAGTGGCTACGTTGGTGTGGCACCTTGGTCTGTACCGATATCCCTTGTGTTGAAACGAGGAGAATATGGGTCTTCTAAGGAGTCGTTAAGCATCAACCGACCTTAGAACCCTAAATTGACCCAACTTGGCCATAGAACAGTAGCAGTATGCTACACTCATTGAGGCTAAACTCTCGCGATGGTTCCGGCCACAAGAAAAGATAGCGATGCTGGAGTTATGACCGATTGAGGGTAGTCAGTGATATTGAGATCCTCTAGAACCCGGTTTCTTTTGATAGGACAGGTTTTAACCAACGAAACTGAAAGAGGGTAGTACCTGAACCTCATGCAAGCCTAAACCTAAGGACTTGTTTGCTTTGTGTGAATATGATTGCCTGTATATACACTCACTTGCTTCTGCATGCATGTGCATAACATCATGACATCATACCATAGCATTTTCAATAACCATTTCAAGGATCTTGAGGGTTCTTTTGATGCAGGGTTACGTTGAAACAGACGTCTACCAATGGGCAAGAGGTTTCTCCTCTAAACAAATGCCAACCAAAGATCAAGTGCAACAACTTGAATCAGTGGCTATGACCCACTTGACATGGTGAGCTTGATTCTTGTGGAAAGACATCCACAGGTGCACAGTTCTCCAATCAAAGATCAAATACAATAACTTGAATCAGTGGCTATGACCCACTCGACATGGTGAGCTTGATTCTCGTGGGAAGACATCCACCGATACCAAGAGAAAAGTTCAACCTCTAACATTTTCTTGTGTTTACCCCAAGAGATCCTTGAAAGCATGCATCCACATATCATGCATTGCATTTTGACAGTTTTTCCTTTTTTTCAGGTTTCCTTACTCTCATACTGTTTATTAAAGTAAGAGATGGCTCTAGAAAGGTCTGTCAAAGACATCCAAGACCAGACTGCTCAGCTGCAGGAAATGTTCTTGAACTTGTCTCTGGGGCAAGAAGAAATGAAAGCTCTCCTCACAAAGGGCTTGGAGAATTCAAACAATGCCAGGAGTGATCAGCTTGCGGAGCTGTAGTTTGATCTGGAAATATTGAGGATCCAAGTGATGGGGCAGTTAGTGGGCCAGATGGCTCTCATCCAAGATCTGTCTCAAAGACAAGAGGAACTCAGAGTTCTCGTCCGCCAACTGCTTCAAAACAACCAATTGAGGCAGGCATCTGAGGTTGAAGAGCAAGTCACCGCTCAGCCCCCATCCACTCAAGAAGACAAGAGGAAGGCTCCTTTGTTTGCTTCAGGGTCACAAGCCCACCAACAACCTTGCCAGCGTCAACGGGGTAATCGGCGTAAGCAAGAAACGTCGGGAAGACAGTTCACGGAGACTGAAATACTATCATCCTTCATACTGAAGCGCCTGTTGGAGGTCAACCTGCTTACTTTAAGGGATCCTCCTCGGAAGCTCAATACCTCCGCTCCTAACTATCGTCCGGACGCATTTTGTGTTTACCACTCCTACAGCCCGGGACACAACACCGACGACTGTTGGGCCTTGAAGAACAAGATTCAAGATCTGATCGACATTGGAGTGCTGGAATTCATGCCAGACGGCGAGATGAAAATCTTCTGTTAAGGAGTTCTCCACCTGAAGTGACAAAGCTCAGGCTGAAATACTTTTGCTTCATTTTGAATTTTCAAAGTTGTAATTTCTTTTGTTATTCAAACAATTTTCTTCTAATGTCAAACTCTGTTTCATTAATGCATTGCATCTGTTTGTCTTGAATTCACCCATTCGTTTTCACTACTCTTATGCTTCCTTTATGATATTTAACTCTTGATAAAAAGCTGCAAGCCTTTAGAGGGAGGATGACGAAACAATATCGTAATCTCATACAGTATGCTTTTGAACAGACCTTGCTGATGATGTACAAGCATTTCTTTCAATTCCCAAACACTGGAGTTATAAGGAAGATAATCCCTAGTCAACCCCTTCGGGCCAAAGAAGTAGGAGTTTTCTGTTCTAAACAATCGAAACCTTTGATATAAACCTGGGGCAAGGTAGTATCTCAGTAAATTCAAGAGAAAACGCACATTGAAGTCGCAAACTCTCAGTTCGTAACACAACGAACGACGTCAAAAAAAAGAAAAAGCATTCCCTTGGAATCAAAAGACAGTGATGGTTCCCTATCACCTAGGCAGTCAATCTCTCAAAAAAGAAAAGCCCACTAAGTCAAAATTTGAAAAGGAGGCTTAAGAAAGCTGGGGCATCCCGCTGACTGTCATCTAAAAAACGGGAACAGTCAGGCAAAAGTTAGGGATAACAAATCAAAATCAAAATAGTGAGGTCATGACAAATCCTCAACAACATGAAAAATGTTGAAAAGAAAAGGAGATGATGATTGTCTCCCAAATTCAATTGGTGAACCATCACCCAAAAGGTCATTCCAAACTCAAAACAGAGTGCGACACACAATTAACTGAGCTTAGGGATGAAGAACATCACGAAGAGCGGGTGGGTACAAATACACTTTGAGCCTTTACCCTTTGTTTCTTAAACCGTGAACCAAGCTATGTTACAACCCTTCAAAAGTCCTAATTGAAGCATGGGTTAGTTCGAAAGCATATTGTTACAAAAGGTATCCTGACTCCTGTAAGGCTTTGCTCTAAATCTTGTGTTGACTTGTCTTATAAAAAGTTTTCTGCTAAAAAACGCATTTTTCAAAACTTCGAGACAAACATAAACTTTGCATTGCCTGAATATCACTGTCTGCATTTGACTATTTGTTTGACAGCGAAGAAATTCATACAGCGAATGTTCGGAGGAACGAAAACTCTCTCAGTGAACAAAATCACTTCAAAAGGATGACACTTCCAACGACAAATCTCCTATTAACAAGGGGAATGACATGGCACCATCCAGTTAACCTGGGGCAGTCTAGTCAAGGTTTCAACAGATATTTTAAAGTTCAGTTAACCTGGGGCAGTCCAGTCAAGGTTTCAATAGATCTTTCAAAGTTCAGTTAACCTGGGGTAGTCCAGTCAAGGTTTCAACAGATCTTTCAAAGTTCAGTTAACCTGGGGCAGTCCAGTCAAGATTTCAAGAAATCTCTCAATCCGCAGAGTAATCTGATTCAAGACTCCTTCATCATCACTTGGGGTATTCGAATGTCAAAAGTGTTCAACAATTCCTTCGTCACCTGCTGGAAGTTACAACCACCAACAGATCAACTATCACAATTCCAGGTTCGATTCCTGTATCTAGCCAGGGCACATCTGAAGACAACAATTCCAGATTCGATACCTGTATCCAGCCAGGGCACATATGAAGACAACAATTCCAGATTCGATACCTGTATCCAGCCAGGGCACATCTGAAGACAACAATTCCAGATTCGATACCTGTATCCAGCCAGGGCACATCTGAAGACAACAATTCCAGATTCGATACCTGTATCCATCCAGGGCATATCTGAAGACAACAATTCCAGATTCAATACCTGTATCCAGCCAGGGCACATTTGTCGACAACATTTTCCAGATTTGACACCTGTAACAAGCCAGGAAAACATCTGTGGACGATTGATTGTGGATTAACACCTGTAACAAGCCAGGAAATCATCTACATGAAGAGATTGGAGATCAACACCTGTAACAAGCCAGGGAACCATCTTTCTTTCTTAGGTCAGAGATCAACACCTGTAACAAGCCAGGACAATATCTCCTTGACCAACTTTTCTTAAGTTCCAGATCAACACCTGTAACAAGCCAGGAAAATATCTGTGAACGACCGATTGTGGATTAACACCTGTAACAAGCCAGGAAATTATCTACATCATCACTTGGGGCATTCGAATGTCAAAAGTGTTCAACAATTCCCTCATCACCTCAGAAGATTGGGATAGTTCAAGATGTGACCCAGATTTGGCGACATTCTATAATTCATTCAGACATTTCATTCAAGATATAGTTCAAGATGTGACCCAGATTTGGCGATATTCTATAACTTATTCAGACTTTCCTTCATGATATAGTTCAAGATGTGACCCAGATTTGGCGACATTCTATAATTCATTCAGACTTTTCATTCAAGATATAGTTCAAGATGTGACCCAGATTTGGCGACATTCTATAACTTATTCAGACTTTCCTTCATGATATAGTTTCAGATGTGACCCAGAGATGGCGACATTCTATAACTCATTCAGATTTTCTTCTAGATATAGTTCAAGATGTGACCCAGATTTGGCGACATTCCGTAACTTATTCAAGAGTTGCTTCTAGAGATAGTTCAAGATGTGACCCAGAGATGGCGACATTCTGTAACTTATTCCAGACCAACACCTGCAGCAATCAGAGGACTCTCGCAATCCCCAGCCAGAGAGCCTTCCAGAAGCTAACTCCCCTCAGAGTCAAGTTTCAAAACCCCCAGTGGAGCTAAAACTTCCAACTATCAATCCCCAAACAGGGTGAAGACTCTCATTCTCACAGAATATTCGAATATTCTCCAGTGAAGACCTCCTCAAGACAGGAATTCCCCAGTAACTTGGCATACAACCCGAGCTCCTGATCCCCCAGCAGTGGTCCCGAAACTCCTCATCTTCAACGATCAAAAGATTCTTTCCCTACCCAGCAGCCAAGGACTTATTTTCCCTGGCAGTAGTCAAGATTCCTTTATCTTCAGCCATCCAGGATTCGTCTATCCTCAGCAAGACAGCTCATTAGCTTACATGCGCATGCATCACATTCATATCATGAACATTGATATAACATACATTGCATCATGCATCATGACATTGCATACGATTAACTCTTTACCTTTTTCAGGTGAGATCAGTCGATGGACAAAAATCATCATCTTCCGAGATTCATCCAGAAATAGTCCAGATGTGACCCAGACACGGCAACATTCTGATACTTATTCCAGATTCATCCAGACGCAGTTCCATACGGACTCATCATCAGGAAACCCTACACCGGTTCCTTATCCAACTTCAACTCCTTAAAACAGTTTACGGATTCTTCAAACACGGATGTCAATCTATTGCTTATTCATACCCCAGTTCAGAGATGTCCCAAAACATGGATACCTTTCTGATACTCGTCCACTCACCAGTGACATACAGTTCAACGATCCCCTCCAGATGGCATCTATAAGCCCATCCCCCTATCAGCAGTCATCAGATGGCATCTTTAAGCCCATCACCAAATGGCATCTTTAAGCCCATTCCCTCTACCATCACATTACCGAGTGCAAATTTTCTGGGCACTCTAGTGTCCAATCTCCTTTTACCCTCGAGTCGCGAAAGACAAATTTGCCAATCTAACTCTTCAGGTCCAAGAAGATTGAACAAGGGCAACTGTTGTACCCCAAAATTTGCCCTCACATTTTTCCACAAGAAATCACAGCTTCAGGCGTTTCCTGATTTTCCAAACTGGCTCAAGAATCGGTCAAACAGACTTTTCTCGTCAGTCAGACAAAATTAGGGTTTTATTGATTTTCATGGCTCTAGAACAGTTCATACAATTTGCTTAGGGTTTTGGTTGATTCTGGCTCAACTGTGATCAGGCGAACGTTTCTTTGGCATTTGATCAGAATTAGGGTTTTTTATGCGCGGTTCCTCAGAAAGGTTTAACTCTACCGTGCTTTTCAAGTTATGCTGAGATGTGGATTGAAACATTTGGATTGAGTTCGCATTGTGTGATTAAATCAGTGAAAGGATACATTTGGATTGAATTTGCAGGGTTTGATTAAAGTTAGTAAAAGGAAGAATATGTCTGGGCAGTTGTTGTGATTGACTGTGCATTAATTTAGATTTGTGAAGCGCCATGCTTATTAATTGATCAATGATGAAACAATGTTTATTTAATTATTTATTATTCTGAGATTAAATAGTTGGAATTTATTTTCAATTATTTTTATTTAAAGAATTATAAATAATAAAGTAAACAATTGAAAGGAAGAAAAGAATTAATTGGATAAAAGGAATTTTTATTTCATCTTTAAATATTTGTTACAATTGTTATTTAAATACAAGTATTCGTTTACAAAGTATTTACAATAATAATATTACACTTATTTAAATTTAAATAAAACTATCCAAATATTTTTCTAAGTCTTCAATTCTTCATCCTCCATCTGTTGCTTTCCCTCTCCATTTAATTTTTATCTGCGAAAGAAAAGAAGAAAAGTCAAAAGCAGAGAAAAATAAATAGTTAAAGCAGACAGTTAAAAAAGTTTCATCATTAAAAACAAATGGCCGGAATCAGTTTTACCCTCTTTGCAAATCACGGGATTTCTCCCGGTTCACAAAGAAGGATGGAAGGCTTGCAATTGAAACATGAATGCACAAAGTTATGAGTTTTGCACAAATTCAAAATTCTTAAGCCTACTGCATAGTTCAAAACAAACAGCATATGCAAGTTTAAGTCCAAAAGCAAACTAAGTCCAAAGTCAACAAGCTGCCAAAAGATATCCCAAGATACCAAAGTACTATCAATGCTGTCAAGAAGCACAAAGTATGGAAAAGAGATATGCAAATATGCAGAGAAAGAGTAGATTGCAAGCTAATTCCATCTCATCATTTTCAACCATTTCTTTTTTCAGAAAAAAGACAAATATAAACAATATTGAATGTTTAAAATCTGTCAAGAGAGAAGAAAGGGATAAAAAAGCAGATCATGTTACAGCAGGCTGAAGGCTAAAAGAGGCATGTATCAGAGCTGTTCAGAAGTAGACAGAACATATGCAGCAGAGGTAATCACAAAGAATGAAATTCTCAAACCTTGCAAACCTGCCCATCAGCTTGACCAAGAAAAGATATCAAATCTGGAAGCATTCAAAATCATAGGCGCCAAAAAGCCTAAACATATATGAAAGGCAACACAGTCCAAGGAAAAGAGATCACAAAAACAAATATACAGCAGCATACCTGCCTAAAGATAAAAAAAACACATAACCTGAAGCAAAACCTCCATCCTAAAACTTGTTCAAACCTTCAGCATTAAAACAACCATAACCTGCTAAAGACCACAACCAGTAGACCGTAAACCTGTGGCCTCAAAGCTCAAAAAACCAGTAAAAACCAACCTGCATAAGCCTTTCAGTTATCAAATAAAACCTAAACTCCCAAGGCCATAACCTATCAAACCATTAAATCCATCAAAACAACAAGCTTAAACCTGTCAAAAGGCCTCCCAAACCTTACTTATCCAATGGCCTGCTGAAACCATCAAACATAAACAAAAGCCTAGGCATTTCAAACCTTCCAAACTAAAGCATTCAAGGGCAACACTAGGGGCCCTCAGAAAACCTTCATCATCGGGCAAACACTCAGAATATCTCAGTAAACCATCATTCAAGGGCAACACAAAATTCAAGGGCAACACAAAAGGCCCTCAGAAAACATCATCACTGGGCACACATCTCATAAGCATACTGATTCAAAATCATACAGCATACTAAGCAGGCATCGAGGCAACCAGAAGGAAGAGGAAAAGAAGTGAAACAGGATCCAGTTCAAGCGAGGTTCTCAGAACCAAAAGGGGTTCATCATCAAAAATCATAAGAGGCAACATACCAATCATACTGAAGTATACAGAAGGCAACAAAGAGGAAGAGAAAAATCAGGCGTCTCAAAGGCATCATCAGAGGCAACATATGCAATAGCAAACAAACAGGCATCTCAAGCATCAAGCAAGCAAAGCGAGGCAAAAGACAGAGGAAGAGGATAAAGAAGCAAACAGAAGCGAGGCAAAGATATAAAGGACAAAGAAAGACACAGAATACCAGTATCCCCAAAGCTCGCGCATCCTCAAGCCACCGTGTCACACGTTTCTCCGCCGTCAAGCCGCCTGAGCACCGCCGTCTTCATTCCTGTCTCTAAGAGGTAGCATTCCTCTTCTTTTCCCTCCCTTTTACAACCTCAAAAAACCACAAACAACACAAAATCAGAATCAATAATGGAAGAATCATGACATGCAAGACACAAATCGTTAAAACCCTAAAAAATGCTAAGATAAAAGTTGTCACCTTGAACGAACCATCGCGTGCTTGACCGTGGAGAGGAGGATGTAGAGGCGGCGCTGGCAGCTTGGGCGAAGAAGGAAGCTCAGAGGTGAAGACGCGAGGAATACGAAATGAAGACGAAGAAGAAGGGCGCCGCGCCTCTGTGTTACAAACCCTAAGATAACCCAAATGAAACAACTCTGAGAAACCCTAAACAAAAGTTATGAACATTTGGGCCTTGCCCTTTCTCAGCTTAAGCCCAAACGAATTTCCAATTAACACCCCCACGCTGCTATTCTTGTTTGGGCCAGTACAAAAGCCCTTAAAGCCCATTCAAATCTCCAAAACTTCCCTTTTATTTAAAAACATATTTTTCTCTTTAGTTAATAAATTTACATACCTTTTCTTGTCATTAAAAAAAAATTTTCATTAACTTTTTGTTCTTTTTTTTATAATCATAAATTTTGTCTATAAATAATATATTAATCACAATACACCAAAAAATATATATTAATCTTTTCTTAAAAAAACATTTCTCATTTTCATTTTTCTTCTTAGTTAAGAATTTGAACATAAATACATAATTACATAATTTTTCCTTTAAAGTTATTATTTTTCTCCTTAAAATTAGAACTTTTGATTTGTATACATCAATACTAAAAAATACATAAAACAATATAATCAAAATTTAAAAACATTTTTCTTTCTTTTAATTAAAATACCTTTTTTTGTACATATTAAACAAAAATATAAAAATACAAATTTAAATCAAAAGTGGATAATAATACTTGATAAATAAACAATATTTAATTTTCTTATTAAATTCACATTTCCTAACTTGTAAATAAATTACACGTACACTTACACAATACATTTCACATTTGATACATTATACATTTGATATTCTTGCACTTTGCTATACATTACATTGATTACATTTGATCGCAATTCGATTTGGTTGTAATTATTTAAGTCTCATCCCCATTTATGAATTTGTACCCCCACTCCCGGATACCATTTGTAATAGCGTAGACTTTAAAATTCCCGCAATTTACCGCTTTCAAATTATACCATGGTTAGACCTAGGGTTTGCATGTACATAAAACCAAACGCTAGATAACCTAATACAAGACAAATACATGAAATCAATACACAATCACACTTGCACCCTCTAGGGTAATCCCACATGTTGCCTTCCAAAATGGGCCATGCTTGCACGTCGAGTTTCTTTGGCAAAATAAATTCAAATGATCATAAGTCCCTCGATGACGCTTTTGAAAGTCGCCTATCAAAATGATCAAGTCCCTTTAAGCAAATTGCCAAAGACACTTGGCACCATTGCATTCATGGTCCGTACGATGACCCGTGCCCGTCCCGTTAAACTTCCTAAACGCAAGATTGTCCACCAAATTCAATGGTGGAACAAAATTGTTAAAAGGGGTTGAAAACATAGAGAAAAACCTTTGAGTATAATAGGGGTAGACAAAACTCTTAGTTACTTGAGATCAACTTGCAAAAACACTTGCCTCCTTTTCGAAAAAACCACACCTCACAAACACTTTCAAAACAAGCTCTCAAAAACATTTGAAACATCTTTTTGAAAAGATACACACTTTTGTAAAACACTCAAACACGAGTCAGTTACATTGGTTGCCGAAACAAAGGCGTCTATTTCAAAAACATTTTCAAAACACACACATACTCCACAATTTCAAGCAATCAAAAATCAAGGCAAGTGATCTAAAAACCAAGTAACTAAGAGCCCATGGATAACCATGGATGAAAAGGGTGCTAATACCTTCCCTTTTCATAATCTACCCCCCGAACCCACGAAATATCTCAAAAGGTTTTTCCTGTGCTTTTTAACCTTTCCTTTAGGATAAAATAAAAAGTCGGTGGTGACTCTTGCTCAACCGAACAAGTGCGAATACAAACGCAAAACTCAAGTCAGTTCTCCCACCGTATCACAGATATTTTCTTTTTACAAAAATGAAATAGACAGTTAAAGTAAAAGAGAGTATCATTATTTGGGTTGTTCGATTATCTTGTTTTTTAAATCTTAAAATGACTTCTCTTTTATTTGTGATAGTTACAAACAATCAATAAAATTGGTTATTTATTATTATCATTTTTTATAATATTCTTAATTCTTACTTATTCTATTTAAATTTTTTCTCTATTATTGATATATTTATAATTAATGATGCACTGAATTTTAGAAATGTTTAGTAATTAAAAAAAAGTATACTTTTTTATTGTTGCGTAATTTGCAATTGTTATTATTTATTTACTATTATATAATTATTACTATATATTATTGTTATTATCGGTAAAAACGTTACAAAACCAATGCATTTATCAATAGAAAAAGACCAACATATTGATTTTTCTTTTAGAATAGTCAAATATTTATAATATTAATAAATAATAAAACATATTTTTTTTAGATTTGAGAGTCAAATGAGTTACCCTTAAATACAACTTATTTTCTCTCTTTTTTTCTAACTATACAAAATTGAGTTCACCTCAAAAAGAATATTCATTTATTTGCTAAAATTCTCAAACATGAAAGACAATATAGTTCTTTATCTTGCTCTCGGTAGTGGACACTTAATGTTTATGGTTGAATTAAGCAAACTCATAGTAACTCAGTACCCTTCATTTTCCATCATAATTCTCATTCTTACACCACCCAACAAATACAACAACAACAAAGACACAGAACTTTCTGCAAAAGAACACTACATAGCATCAGTTTCAGCCACATTTCCTTCAATCAATTTTCATTATATTCCTCCAATTTCATCCCCTACAACACTTCTAACACATTTAATTACCTTTAAAATCTCTCCACAAAGCAACCATCATGTTGACAACATTCTTCAATCCATTTCCAAAACCACAAACCTCAAAGGTGTAATATTAGATTTCTTCACCTATAGTGTTAGAACAATGTTTGAATCTAGTACCCTATATTTAAGTTTTGATGATAACAAAGTGAAAAGATATAGTAGTTAAATATTTTATGATTGAATTATATGCTGCCTAAAAATTACTATGCTCTGACTTGCAGATATGCTGATTAACATAAGCAAGATCACGTTTTCAGCATCAGAATATGAGTTTGCACATCAGCATCAGAAGTTGCTGAATCAGAACGTCAAGATCAGATGATCAACGCTTGCACATGCTGAAGCTTGATGAACAGAACTGCGCGTAAAACACTCTGATACAGAAACAAATTAGTTCATCAGCAGCGAAGCAGAATCAGAATGAGCCAAGCCAGATCGTGCATTGAAGAAGCAACGGTACTGTGCATTGAAAGCTAATCAATACCAACGGCATCATTCTAGACAAGATCTGCTCAAAAAGGAAAGCTTGTTAATAGCATTGAATCAAGAATATTTGCTTCAACGTTCATCTTCTCAAGTGCTATATAAACCAAGCTTTGAAGATTATCACGGCTAATGCTTCCAAACTCTCTACACGCACAAAGCTGAACAATAATCTTCACTCTACAAGTTTTGCTAAACCAACAAACTCTGATACTTCATTAGCGTTTAGCATCCTAGTATTCTAAGCTTCATTTGTGTAAACATCACAGTTGTGATATAGTTTTGTAGAAACATTCACACACATTTGATTATACCTTTGTAAGAAAGTGTTGCCTTGACAAACCGGATTGTGGTTTGAATCAAGAAGGTTTTAGCAGGTGCTAAAGCAGATTTGTATTCAGTTGAATATAGTGAATTAAGACCTCGTTGGAGAGAGGCGAAATCACCTTGAACGGGTGGACTGGAGTAGTTTGAGATCAAACGAACCAGGATAAAAATACCTTGTCATTTGCTTTAAGTTTCCAGTTTTACAATTCAACCCCCCCTTCTTGTGTTTTTCACCCCTTCAATTGGTATCAGAGCGCCTGGTTCTGAGCTAAAACACTTAACCGTGTCAGTAAAAGATCCAGCGTCAGAAAAACACTATGGCAGGAAACAACTCTCATTTCAGCAATGACAACAATGAGGATAGAGACAGATTCAGCGGCAAACCTCCAGTCTTTGATGGAGAAAACTTTGACTACTGGAAAGACAGAATTGAAAGCTTCTTTCTAGCACATGATGCTGATCTGTGGGATATGGTGACAGATGGATACACGCACCCTGTGAATGCAACTGGTCAGAAGATTGATAGAAAATCAATGACTGATCAACAAAAGCGTGATTTCAAGAATCACCATAAGGCCAGAACCATCCTTCTCAGTGCCATCTCCTATACTGAGTATGAGAAGATCTCCAACAGAGACACAGCTAAGAACATCTTTGATTCTCTCAGAATGACGCATGAGGGGAACGTTCAAGTCAAGGAAACAAAGGCTCTGGCGCTCATTCAGAAGTATGAGGCGTTTAAAATGGAAGAATCTGAATCCATTGAAACTATGTTCTCTAGATTCCAGATTCTGGTAGCTGGTCTCAAAGTTCTGGACAAGGGATACTCTACTGCTGACCATGTCAAGAAGATAATCAGAAGTTTACCCAAGCAGTGGAGGCCTATGGTTACTGCTCTGAAGCTGGCGAAAGATCTCAACAAAATCACTCTGGAGGAACTTATAAGCTCCCTCAGAAGTCATGAGATAGAGCTGGAAGCTGACGAGCCTCAGAAGCAAGGTAAGCCTATAGCTTTGAAATCTAACAGAAAATCTGAATCTAAAGTTTTGCAGGCAGTTGAAGAAACATCTGATGGATCCTCATCAGAAGAAGACGAGCTTTCTCTTCTCTCCAGAAGAGTAAATCAACTGTGGAAGCAAAGACAAAAGAAGTTCAGGAATCCCAGAAGATCTGATCAGAACGAGTCTTCTTCCAGATACAGAAGAACAGATTCTTCCTCTGGATACAGAAGATCTGAAGGCTCCTCAGGTAGCAAGAAGCCAAATACAAAAGACATCATCTGCTACGAGTGCAATGAGCAAGGTCACTACAAGAGTGACTGTCCAAAGCTTCAGAGGGAAAAGCCAAAAAGGAAGTTTGGAAGAGAGAAGAAGAAAAGTCTCATGGCCACATGGGATGACTCTGACTCGTCTGAAGCTGACTCAGAATCAGATGATGAAAGGGCGAACATAGCGCTTATGGCTAACATTCCAGATGACAGTGAAGCTTCTGACTCAGACTCAGAATCAGACACAGAAGAGGTATTCCCTAACTTCGCTGTTAATTTTACAAAGGCTGAACTTGCTGAAAGCCTAAATGAAATTCTGGAACGTTATCAGCAGATTAGAGCTAAATTCAGAGACCTGAAAAGGACTCTTGAATCTGACTCTAATAAGTCTGAGAGTCTCGAATTGGAAAACTCTGAGCTGAGAGATAAAATTTTAAAATTAGAAAACTCTTTACAAAACTCTCAGAAGGTACCAATTTCTGAAACTCCCAGCAACGCTGATGAGATCATTAAGGAGTATGATCATAGTTTCCAGAAGTTCCTTGCTAAAAGCATAGATAGAAGCAGAATGGCTTCAATGATCTATGGAGTTAGCGGAAACGGCAGGAAAGGAATAGGATACCTAGGTAAGGTTCCTACACCTAAAAATGTCATGGATTTAGTTATTAAACACACTCCTCTAAATTCACACTTTGTGTATGGTCACACACATGACATCAAATATACTAGTAGTAATCACTTTGTGAAACCAAAATTCAACCAGAGTTTTGGTAAGACTAACAAATCAGGACCCAAGAAGATCTGGGTACCTAAGGATAAAATAATACATGTTGCAGATATCTTTAGCAGCAAGTCAGAAACACCAGTCATGGTACCTGGACTCTGGCTGCTCACGTCACATGACGGGAAGAAGGCATATGTTCCAAAGCCTGGAACTTAAGCCTGGAGGCCACGTTGGCTTTGGAGGCAATCAGAGGGGAAAGATAATTGGCTCTGGAACTGTAGGTAACGGAAATCTTCCCTCTATTAATAATGTTCTGCTTGTTGATGGATTGATGCATAACCTGTTATCCATAAGTCAATTAAGTGATAACGGTTATGATATAATCTTTAATCAAAAATCATGTAAAGCTGTTAGTCAGAAAGATGGGACTATCCTATTTAATGGTAAGAGGAAAAACAACATTTACAAAATCAAACTTTCTGAACTTAAGAGTCAGAACGTAAAATGTCTTCTGTCTGTTAACAACGAGCAATGGATCTGGCACAGAAGATTGGGACATGTTAGTATGAGAAGAATATCTCAGATTAACAAACTCAATCTGGTCAGAGGACTTCCAAATTTGAAGTTCAATTCAGATGCTCTGTGTGAAGCATGTCAGAAAGGCAAATTTGCAAAACCCTCTTTTAAATCCAAAAATGTTGTTTCTACCTCTAAGCCATTAGAACTTCTGCACATTGACTTATTTGGACCAGTTAAAACTGCTTCTGTCAGTGGCAAGAAGTATGGGTTAGTAATCGTAGATGACTATAGCAGATGGACATGGGTAAAGTTCTTAAGACACAAGGACGAGTCACACTCTGTGTTTGTTACCTTCTGTAACCAAGTTCAGAATGAAAAAGATCTTAGAATCGTTAAAGTCAGAAGTGATCATGGTGGAGAATTTGAAAATAAAGATTTTGAGTCATTCTTTAATGACAAAGGCATTCTGCATGATTTCTCTTGTCCTAGAACTCCCCAACAAAATGGAGTTGTAGAACGAAAGAACAGAACATTGCAAGAAATGGCCAGAACCATGATCAACGAGACAAACGTTGCTAAGACTTTCTGGGCAGAGGCAATAAACACAGCGTGCTACATTCAGAATAGAATCTCAATAAGACCTATTCTGGAAAAGACTCCATATGAATTGTGGAAGAACAGAAAGCCCAACATTTCGTATTTTCATCCATTTGGATGTACTTGCTATATGTTAAATACTAAGAATTATTTGAACAAGTTTGATTCTAAGGCACAGAAGTGTATTATGTTAGGATACTCTGAACGCTCAAGAGGGTACAGAGTATACAATACAGAAACACAGATTGTGGAAGAATCAATCAGTGTTCGTTTTGATGACAAGCTTGACTCTGAAAAGTCAAAGCAGAATGAAAATCTTGCAGGTATAGAAATTGAATTTGCAGGTTCTGAAGACAAGTCATCAGAAGCTCTCAACACAGACATTCCTTCAACGTCTGAAAGAAGCAATGCTAGAAATCCTACAACTGCTGCTGATCAACCTCAGAAGAGATTACCCAGAAGCAGTTTGGATCACCCAGAAGAAACTATTCTAGGAAGAAAGGAAGATCCAATCAGAACAAGAGCAAGCTTCAGAAACTCTGAAGAAACTCTGATGGGACTTGTGTCTCTGATTGAACCTTCTTCTATTGATGAAGCACTTCTGGACAATGACTGGATTCTGGCAATGCAAGAAGAGCTGAATCAATTCACCAGAAACGACGTATGGGATCTCGTTCCAAGACCAAAAGGATTCAACGTCATTGGAACAAGATGGGTGTTCAGAAACAAGCTTAATGAACAAGGTGAAGTCGTCAGAAACAAGGCACGACTGGTTGCACAAGGTTATAGTCAGCAAGAGGGGATAGACTATACAGAAACCTTTGCCCCAGTCGCCAGGTTAGAATCTATCAGACTTTTGATCTCATTTGCTGTTAATAGAGGCATCACTCTGTATCAGATGGATGTCAAAAGTGCATTCTTAAATGGTTATATAGAAGAAGAAGTGTATGTTCACCAACCCCCAGGTTTTGAAAATACAAAACATCCAGAACATGTTTTCAAACTGAAAAAGTCACTGTATGGTCTGAAACAAGCTCCCAGAGCTTGGTATGAAAGGCTAAGTAACTTTCTGCTTGAAAATGAGTTCACCAGAGGGAAAGTGGACACCACTCTATTCTGTAAAACAGTTAAGAGTGACATTTTAGTATGTCAAATTTATGTTGATGATATAATCTTTGGATCTACTAATCCTTCTCTTGGAAGAAAATTTGCTAAGTGTATGCAGGCAGAATTTGAGATGAGCCTCATGGGGGAACTGAAGTTCTTTCTAGGAATTCAGATCAATCAAACTCCAGAGGGAACTTACATTCATCAGAGCAAATACATCAGAGATCTTCTGAAGAAATTTGACCTCTCAGAATGTAAGCCATCAAAGATTCCAATGCATCCCACGTGCATTCTGGAAAGAGAAGAGGTAAGCAAAAGCGTAGAACAGAAAGTCTACAGAGGTATGATTGGTTCTCTCCTTTATCTGACTGCTTCAAGACCTGATATTCTATTCAGCGTATGTATCTGTGCTAGATTCCAATCAGATCCTAGAGAATCTCACTTAACAGCTGTTAAGCGAATTTTCAAGTATCTGAAAGGTACTACTAATTTGGGTTTGTTTTATAGAAAATCTAGTGATTACAGTTTAGTAGGCTACTGCGACGCTGATTTTGCTGGAGACAGAGTGGAACGAAAAAGTACTTCTGGAAGCTGCCAGTTTCTGGGAGAAAATCTGATCTCGTGGTCCAGCAAAAGGCAATCAACTATTGCTCTGTGAACAGCAGAAGCTGAGTACATAGCAGCAGCTGGATGTAGCACACAGATGCTCTGGATGAAAAGTCAGCTTGAAGACTTCCAGATTTTTGAGAGTAACATTCCTATTCTTTGTGATAATACTTCTGCTATTTGCTTAAGTAAGAATCCTATTTTACATTCTAGAGCTAAGCATATAGAAATAAAACATCATTTCATTAGGGACTATATTCAGAAAGGTATTTTAAACTTGAAATTTATAGATACAGACCATCAATGGGCTGATATCTTTACAAAACCCCTTTCAGAAGACAGGTTTAATTTCATTCTGAAACATCTCAGCATGAAAGTATGCCCAGAATGAAAATGTTTTAATTCCATATTTTTATCTTTCAGAATGTATTTATATTACTGTGAACTTCTGATCAATCTTCTTTCAGAAAGTTAGAACATGCAGATTGTATCAGAGGCAAGTCTAAAGATCTGAGAGTCTAATCTCAAATACAGACGTGCTGATCACTACATCAAACAAGTGTCATCCAATCATCAGCAAATCCCTGAAGCAGAACGCGTGCACGTTTCTGAGAAGGCAAAGCGCTGATTGGGTGCATTGAGACACATGTCTGGTAACCGTTTTTAAGTATCTTTCTCAAATCCCCCAAAATCAGCAAGCATTTAATGCAAAAGTAATCACGCTTGTTAATGGCAATCATTATTTTTTTCTCTCTCTTAAAAACGTTTTATTTTTCAAAAATAATTTTTGAAAATTCTATTTAAGCACATTACTCTTCATTCTTAATCTTTACGCTTTCTCATAATCTCTTAAGTATTCTCTGCATTTGTCTGCATATTTCCTTCAAAAACCCTAGCTTTTCTCAAATCACTCTCAAGCTTTTTGTGTGAGAACAATGGCATCCTCCAGCATTTCTGCAGGAAATCAGAAGATAGAAACCTCTGAGCAATATCAAGCGCCTACCAGAACTCTTCTCACACCGGTCAAGAATCTTGAGGTTCTCTCTGAATTGATCATCGATTTCGAAAGTTTGAAGGATAATGGATTTGACCTAACTGCTGAAGTCAAAGCTCAAAAGTGGGAGAGGTACTTTGATAGATTGGTTGGACCAACCTTCCCAGAGCTTGTCAAAGAATTTTGGATTCATGCCAAGATTGATAAGCATCTAGTCATCTCTTCTGTCATGGGAAAGAAGATTATAATTTCTGAAGACCTCATTGCTAGGTTAATAGGTCAAAGTGGTGGTGGAGTCCGCTGTGTGGACATGGCTGATAGGTGTCCTGATATAGGTGTGGTAGCAAACTGCATCTTCACTCTTGGTTTTCCCAGCAGCAAAATCAAGGATCTGAAGGATCACTGCAGAGTGTGGGCCAAGATTGTTCTAGGCTGTTTCAATCACAGGAAGCCAACAAGCTCTCCTGACTATATAAACGTGGATCAGCAATTTCTGATCTACTTTATTGATCAGAGGGTGAAGATCAATTTGGCACACTTCCTGTTCAATCATCTGAAGACTAGTGTGAAAGAGACTAGAGAAGAAGAAAGGACCAAAAGGGACTGGATACCATTTGGGAGGCTCATATCAGATATTCTGACAGAGAATAAGCTGATAGATTATCTGAGCGAAGCTAAAGTACTGGGCAATTTTGAACCAACTGTTGGAAAACCGCTGAATGCCAAGAATCTGAAAAAGATGAAGCTGATAGACAATATCAGGAAGGAACCCAGAGCTTCTTCAACTGCTGACATCTCCAGAAGAAGAGTGCCTCTGAGTGATTTCCCAAGATTTTTTGAAATGGAATCCCATCCTGACATGTTTGCCAAGTATCCAGATTCTCACAAGGAAGAAGTTGCAGGTTCCAAGCTGAAGATCAAAGATCTGAGTCAAGTTCAACCTGAAGTGACTCAGAAGAAGTCAAAGAAGAGGAAAGCAGAAGGATCATCTCACCAGACTCCAAAGAAACGAGGTAATTCATCTGCTGCTCCTATTTCAATTTCCTCTACTATTCCAACATCTGTTGCTCCGCCTCCAACCTCTCACAGAATTTCCATTCCAATCCCCACTATTGATGAAACCATACCAGAAGACCCTTCTGAGGCCTTACAACTCAGAAGAACCAGAATTAAAATTCCCATTAAAATTTCCAAACAACAACCAACTGTTTCAACAACACCAGCACTTGATAGAGTGCTAGCTGATATTGAGCGTGAACATACTTCTGTTCAACCTCACTCTGAACCACCAAATATTCCTCCTCCACAACCTGAACCAGAAATTCAACCACAACCAGAACCACAACAAGAATCAGAACCACAATCACAACAACCTATCACAGAAGAACCTCTGATCCCTGAGCAATCAGAAGTTCCACCTCCTCAACCAGAAAATAATCCTCCCTCACCTCAAACAGAGTTTCATCGCTATGAAACCCCATCTCCTCATCATTCTGATCCCCACTCACCTCAACCTTCACCGCTGGCAATACAGTTGCCATGTGGAACCACCATTGTCAGACCCCAGTTACCATCATCAGAGGAATCAACACCTCCAAAAACTCCAACCACTCCAATAGACATATCCTCTGACTCTGATAACCATCCACCAAAACAAACAGCACCTCAGCACACCTCTGAAAGCCAATCCTCTGAAAACCCCAGCAAAACTTTCATTGACTTAACAAGTCTTGAACGTCTTGCTGATTTAAGACACAAATTGGCCATTCCCAAACCAAAGCAATTAGATGTTGGCTCTGGTATTTTGGACTTTGAAACAGGTATGCTGCAGTGGATTGCTTCCTTGAAGCAAGTCTGTCCCGGGATGATCGACCCAGCTGCTTCTGATCAGCTCTGGTCACAGTTCAGAGTATGGGTTCGTTCTGAAGCACTCAAGCTGCAGGACGTCAACTATGAGCAGGCTCAACAGAACTTTAGCAAGCTGCTGAAGGAAGTTGAGAGTCAGCTGCCTCAAGAAGTTGTGCTCCCTCTGGACTCTGAATCGTGGTCTGAGAAAGAGCAAGCTGCACAGGTGCAACCTTCAGAAGAAGACAAGACTCTTCAGGAAGAGAATCCAACAGAAGATGTAGCTGAAAGTTCTGAGAAGCCTCCTCCTGCTGAAAGTTCTCAAGCTGCCTTGGACAGGCAGGCTCTGGAAGAATTAAGGCTGAATGACTTGCGTCTACAGCAGCGGATGGATGAGAATAATCAGAAGATGGAAGCAAGAATGAATGTCCAGGACAGCAAAATTGATACTGTTGTCACCATGGTTCAGAAGCAGAATGCAACTTCTGAAAAGATTCAAGCAATGCTGGAAAGCCTGTTCTCACGCATGCCCCCACAACCTTGAAATTTTTTCATGCATGACATTCTCTATTTTTTCTTCATTTTCTGATGTACTTTTGACTATGTTTTGACTATGTTTGTGTAATGCTCTTGTGATCTGAACTATTTTTAATATAATTTGTTTTTCTGATCTAAATTGTTTTAGCACATCACTAACACTTTTTGATTGCTGACAAAAAGGGGGAGAACAAGAATGATATTTAAAATCAATAACGGCTAACTAGACAGAAATTCTCAAACATTCTAACTCTATTACTTGAAATGTTTTTCTGTTTTGTTGTTAAGTCTACAGGCACAAGGAAGCTCTGAACACTATGAAGACTAAGAACTAGAAGCTCTGATCAAAACATAAAAGCTCATGTTGCTCTGATCAAATATGAAGTTCTGATATATGAAGATCTGATCGACCTAACACTCTGATCCGAAGCAAAGCTCTGACAGGAAAAGCTCTGAAGCTCTGCTTTCTGATAAGTCAAAGACTTATAATCTGATGCTCAAAGATAGAAAAAGATCTGACTCTGAAGAACACACATATCAAAGGGAAGTAACAAACTCAGGGGGAGTATCTCTTAACTCTGACTTCTCCGTACTTCTTATTCTGATACATAGATCTGATAACTTTTCACGTTATTTTTCATTTAAAATATCTAGTTTTTGTCATCATCAAAAAGGGGGAGATTGTTAGAACAATGTTTGAATCTAGTACCCTATATTTAAGTTTTGATGATAACAAAGTGAAAAGATATAGTAGTTAAATATTTTATGATTGAATTATATGCTGCCTAAAAATTACTATGCTCTGACTTGCAGATATGCTGATTAACATAAGCAAGATCACGTTTTCAGCATCAGAATATGAGTTTGCACATCAGCATCAGAAGTTGCTGAATCAGAACGTCAAGATCAGATGATCAACGCTTGCACATGCTGAAGCTTGATGAACAGAACTGCGCGTAAAACACTCTGATACAGAAACAAATTAGTTCATCAGCAGCGAAGCAGAATCAGAATGAGCCAAGCCAGATCGTGCATTGAAGAAGCAACGGTACTGTGCATTGAAAGCTAATCAATACCAACGGCATCATTCTAGACAAGATCTGCTCAAAAAGGAAAGCTTGTTAATAGCATTGAATCAAGAATATTTGCTTCAACGTTCATCTTCTCAAGTGCTATATAAACCAAGCTTTGAAGATTATCACGGCTAATGCTTCCAAACTCTCTACACGCACAAAGCTGAACAATAATCTTCACTCTACAAGTTTTGCTAAACCAACAAACTCTGATACTTCATTAGCGTTTAGCATCCTAGTATTCTAAGCTTCATTTGTGTAAACATCACAGTTGTGATATAGTTTTGTAGAAACATTCACACACATTTGATTATACCTTTGTAAGAAAGTGTTGCCTTGACAAACCAGATTGTGGTTTGAATCAAGAAGGTTTTAGCAGGTGCTAAAGCAGATTTGTATTCAGTTGAATATAGTGAATTAAGACCTCGTTGGAGAGAGGCGAAATCACCTTGAACGGGTGGACTGGAGTAGTTTGAGATCAAACGAACCAGGATAAAAATACCTTGTCATTTGCTTTAAGTTTCCAGTTTTACAATTCAACCCCCCCCTTCTTGTGTTTTTCACCCCTTCATATAGTGCGTAATATAGCCATGAAACTTGAAATCTCCACTTACTTTTACTACACTTCAGGTGCAATTACATTAGGCATTTTCCTCCATTTGCCAACACTTCACCAAAACGCTAAGAAACGCATTCAGGATCTTCACATGCCACTTCGAATTCCTGATTTGCCAAAGAATTTTACAATAGCTGATTACCCAGATGAATTGGATTCTGAGAGTGACGAATTCAAGATTATGCTTGAATCTATAAAAACTATGACAAAAAGTATTGGAATTTTTGTGAACTCTTTTGATTATATTGAAGGAAAAGCGCTTGAATCTTTAAATAAAGGATTGTTTGGTCCAAATGGAACTACTCCTACAATTTTCTCTATTGGACCTCGATTACATCTTCTTATGGTGGAGATGTAAAATGGGTGTCTGCGTTGGCTCGACTTGCAACCGAGTAAAAGTGTCATGTTGTTAAGTTTTGGATGCATGCCGAGATTTTCTAAGGCTCAATTGAAAGAGATAGGTTTGGAAAAAAGTAAGCAAAGATTCTTGTGGATTGTTAGAAGTGAATTTGACTCGGAAGAGCTCAATTTGGAAGACTTGTCACCAGAAGGGTTTTTGGAGAGGACAAAGGAAAATGGAATAGTGGTAAGAAATTGGGCTCCATAAGGTGCAATATTTAGTCATGATTCAATTGGTGGATTCGTGACTCACTGTGGATGGAACTCGGTGTTGGAATTTTTTTTTGAAGGTGTGTCTATGGTGGCCTAGCCTTTGTATGCTGAACAAAGTCCGTACAACATGAAATTGGTTGAAGAAATGAAGGTGATTTTGGAACTGAACAAGTCAAAAGATGGTTTTGTGAGTGGAATTGAATTAGGAGACCGAATTAAGGAATTGATGGACTCATATAAAGGAAACGAGATTAGACAAATGATTTTCAAGACCAAATTAAGTTCTAAGGAAACAAGAGATCAAAATGGAAGTTTATTTGTTGATTTAACCAAGTTGATTCAATTGTTCAAGCAAAAAGAAACAACATCATCTAGTTGATTGATTAATCCTTGTTTTTTGTGTGATAAACATATTGTTGGCTAAAATAAGACCAATCTTTTTAGAATACTAACAAGTTGTTTTATTAAAATAATAATAATAAAATGCTGCAAAAGTTGTGAATAAAATATCTTTTAAATTTACAGAATCTTACTGACTTTATTCTTTCATTTTTATTTTTTATTTAAGAATTTGTAATTTAATTATTATATTAAGAAATTTTGTCAACTTATGTAATAGTAATAAAGGTTTCTATAAACTATGTATAGTACATGAAATGTCTCAAATGAGAGATAAAAAGATTTATGTCTTAGGTTTTGGGTGTTTCCCTTACTACATAGTGGTTACATTACCCGTGATCAAACAAGTGAATATGGATTCAATCATGGTGAGTTAAACTTTATATGGCCAAGATAAAATTTTAAAATTCATAAGAAAAACTTTTGGTTTCATGGTTTATATGGTTATCAACTGAAACTATTGTACACAGAGGAGAACGAGAAAGGCACTGGGGAGATAGATAATGATGGGTGCTCATAAGTGAGACCAAGAAAGAGAAAAACACATCAACTAGATTCTCAAAGACGCGTTATTGACAATCACTAATGATAGACATAACTTTAAGATATTGTGACTATTTCTATGCATGAAAGGATCACTAATACCACCGAATTTTTTTTCTATTTTTTTAATATCTTTAATGATATTAACCATGATGAACATATGGGTGAATTTATTGTTTGTGGATCAATTATTGACTTTAATCTTGAAAAAGAATAGAATAATAAAGATTAGAGATTTATGTTTGTGAGTTTTGATAGTGAAAGAAGAAGTTTAGATAATGCAAGCGTGTAACAATTTTTTGTTTTAGACACATAAAACTTAGGTGAATAAAGTTGTGTTTTGGACATATAAGAACGGTACGGCTATTTTTTAAAAACATAATAAATTATTTTTTAAAATTTTTGTGCGTGTTCTTTCTATCACATTTATTTAATGTACACAAGAACAATGAATTTGGATGGAAACTTGGCATTGTTTAAAAGAGTATTTTAATATTTAACTTACCAAATAATTATGATCCAATATTTTTATTATATTTGAAAATTTAATATTATGTTTAAAAGAAAAAATTATTGAAGTAATTAAAATTAAATGTTGTATACACAACATTAAATACCTATTTTGTTTGAGACTGAGTACAGATATTTAATGGATTTTCTAAAAACATAAGTTCATTTAAAACAAAAATCTAATACTTTAATTTGAATATAAAACAAACACAACTTAATGGATATAGTTTAATAATTAAAATAATTTGAAATTTATATAAAAAATTATAAAAGTTTTATCATACTATTTAAATTCTTAACAAAAAAATTCAAACCATTTAAATAAAAATTTAAACAATGATTCTCCGTGTTTTTGGAATCTAATCACTTCTTCAAATAGCATGCACAGGGGTGAGATTTTATAAAATAGAATATTTTACTAATTAAAATAAATTAATAACTATTTTACAAATGTTCGTAAAAAATCTCAAAAAAATAACATTTCCAATATACCAACTCATTAAAAAAAATCTGAATCAATCTTCAGAAAAATGTAAACTTTTGTTAAAATTTATAAAAAATATTCTAAAGTTATTTATGTTTCTTTTTTAAACACCAAATAATAATTTTTCAGAATTGTTTACACATTAGTTATAAAATATCAAAATTTAATTGTATTTTTATGAAATATGATTTTCATTTTTTATAATAATAATTTGTTTTTCAACTTTATAGATTAAACTATTATTATCAAATTATTGTTTTGAAAATTATTATAAAATCAATTACTATATTTTTTAATCAAATTATTTTATAAAGTTTTTTAATTAAAATATTTAATAATAATGAATATTAAATTTAAACATCTACTTTTTACTTTACTATTATTATTTCTATTCATAATATATCTTTATAGTTTTTTATTAAATAT
Source organism: Vicia faba (assembly GCA_948472305.1). Classification (NCBI taxonomy): domain Eukaryota; kingdom Viridiplantae; phylum Streptophyta; class Magnoliopsida; order Fabales; family Fabaceae; genus Vicia; species Vicia faba. Next base: position 78,855,702 of record OX451741.1, read on the forward strand.
AGTTAGTTTCCTAACATTTTGTTTATTCTAAAATAATAAATATTTTTTAAAAAAAGACACGTATCAAAAAATATAATAAGTGAGAGAATTGAATTCTATTGGATAATTAATTATTACGATTTAATATTCCTACTAATATCAAAATATAAATTGAGGATAGTTAATTGAGACCGACACATAGTATTAATTAAAATTACAATTATTTATAAAATTAATATCGTTTATAAAAATGAAATACATTTTTTTTTTTGACAAAAATGAAATACATTTTTTTTTTGACAAAAATGAAATAGACAGTTAAAGTAAAAGACATTTTTTTGACAAAAATGAAATAGACATTTTCTTTTTGTAAAAATGAAATAGACAGTTAAAGTAAAAAAGAAAGTATCATTATTTGAGTTGGTCGATTGTCTTCTTTTTTTTTAAACTTAAAATGAGTTCTCTTTTATTTGTGATAGTAACAAACAACCAATAAATTTGGTTATTTATATTAATATCATTTTTTATAACATTTTTAATTCTCACTCATTCTATTTTATCTTTTTTCTCTATTATTGATATATTTATAATTAATGATGCATTGGATTTTAAAAATGTTTAGTAATTAAGAAAAAAAGTATACTTTTTATTGTTGCGTAATTTGCAATTGTGATTAGTTATTTACTATTATATAATTATTACTATATATAATTGTTATTATCGGTAAAAACATTCTAAAATCAACGCATTCATCAATAACAAATCTAACGTATTGATTTTTCTTTTAGAATAGTTAAATATATCATATTATTAATAAGCAATAAAACATATTTTTTTAGATTTGAGAGTCAAATGAGTTACCCTTAAATACACCTTGTTTTCTCTCTTTTTTCTAACTACACAAAATTGAGTTCACCTCAAAAAGAATATGCATCCATCTGCTAAAATTCTCAAACATGAAGGATAATATAGTTCTTTATCCAGCTCTAGCTAGTGGACACTTAATGTCTATGGTTAAATTAGGAAAACTCATAGTAACTCAGCAGCCTTCATTTTCCATCACAATTCTCATTCTTACACCACCCAACAAAAACACCAACAACAAAGACACCACTCTTTCTCCACAAGAACACTACATAATATCAGTTTCAGCCACATTTCCTTCGATCAATTTTTATTATATTCCTCCAATTTCATCCTCTACAACACTTCTAACACATTTTATTACCTTTTAAATCTCTCCACAAAGCAACCATCATATTAACAACATTCTTCAATCCGTTTCCAAAACCACAAACCTCAAAGTTGTTATATTATATTACTTCATCTATAGTACCTATCAAATAGCCACAAAACTTGAAATCTCGACTTACTTTTACTACACTTCAGGTGCAATTACATTAGCCGCTTTCCTCCATTTGCCAACACTTCACCAAAACGCTAAGAAACGCATTCAGGATCTTCACATGCCACTTCGAATTCCCAGTTTGCCAAAGAATTTTACAACATATGATTACCCAAATGAATTGGATTCTGTTCTAGACTGGACCGACAACTTGACTGGGCCCGGTCTAAGACATTTCCTCTGGTACGACCCGCACGACCATGACCCAGATTTCTCGCTAGCTGTCGGGCAATGTCAGCCATTTTACCTCCCGAACCAGCACTGGCCCAGGATGATCGACGAGCACCCTCTTAGCTTGCCCGACATCAACGTCGTGCAGGCCACCAGGAACCGACTAGAGAGATGCCCATAACTGACCCCCTCCTTGGGACCAACGGCCAGTGACGAGCACATCTCCCTGATTTGAACAAGTCTTGGAAGTTACCTGATTTCACGGACTCGCATATCTAGGCGCAAAATCAGGAACCAATGCTCACGCGCCAGGGGTATTATATATACCCTCACACTTGTAAGGGCCAGGTATTAAATACTTACTACTCACCACCTAATACTTTGCTTGTATCTCCTTGTTCCCATTCTTACTTGATCGTCGAAGTGCCTTGCAGGTACAACCCCCCTTTCTCCTCGACTTCACAGTCTGAAAACAGATCATCTTCCGGCTACTTCTCAGGTTCTGATCAACCGATAAGATCAGTGGCATCGTCTATGAGAAACTGCTCTCCACATCTTTCTTTCCTCAAAACTTAAGATCAAAGAAACTTTTTAAAGATTTCTCTCACTAATCATGGCCGACCATGATGATCTTCATATGCCCGGAAAGACCATTATTTCCCATGCTCGCAAAACCGATGGAAGTTAGGAACATCATCACCTCGAGGACAACCTGGGTTTCCGGGACAGACAGACCGCGTCTCCATATTCAACAGACACCCGACGCAGTGACGAGCAATTCTTGGACAAGGGACACCCCAAGAATTCCACTGAGGAATTGCCTGAGATCATGCAACCAGTTCTCATCCCTCTCAATGCCGACCCGGCCATGGCAGCGCTGTTCGCTGCTATCAATCAGACCAACACCCTCATCCTACAACAGAATCAAAGGATATGGGTCTGGGAGAACCCGGCAAAGAAACTCCCCTAGTATATCACCACCCAGGCATGGCCCATTCACCCAGAAAGGAGAGGCACGACGTTTCTTTCTTGAAGAAACGCAACAGAACACCTCCTGCCAAAGATCAAGGCTCCCCTTCATTCAAGAAGAGGAAAGACAACAGGTAAATCGACCGCGCCCGACTTCCTTCGCCCAAGCCAAAGTAGAAACCGAGGAGCTCCTCCCCCCGAAGAGACCATGACGAACGACGGGGGAGAAACTATCACTCTTCTTCTCCATCTCCCACTGATAGTGAGGATGAAGAACCCCATGGTCTTCTATCGAGGGAGATCACTGAGGCCCCACTCCCTGTCGGCCTAGAGAAGTCGCCTCCATTGGGGACCTATGACGAAACAACAGACCCTGACGAGCACATCGAGAACATCGATGATCTCCTCAACTACCAAGGGGTCGGGGGATCCATCAAATGCAGACTCTTCCCAACCACTCTCAGAAAGGGGGCGATGTCGTGGTGTAGCGGTAGAAATGTTCAAGACTAAGCCATTGGATTGATTAGACTTTGTAAAAATAAAAATCAAAATCGCCACCATGCTTTATTGTTTCCAAAGGAATGGGAAAAGAGAGAATAACCCAAAAAGAGGGGGAAAGATTCAAGGTAAGGGGGTTGGTTATGCAAAGGGAAGGTATTAGCACCATAAACATCTACGGTACTCCGCATGAGCCTCTTTGTAAAATCTGTATATTTTGACTATAAAATATGTTATATATGAAATGGATGGTGGAGGTGAGAAAGGAAGTATATTATTTATGATTTTTGCACCCGCCGCAGTTGCGAACCTTTAGTGCCTACGTACCACCTTTCGTGCAATAGGGGATCAGGGTACAAGTAGTTCCTCTTTTAAAAGTTTGAAACACAAGTGTGTTGGTTTATTTTAAGGGATAAAACATCATCGTCATTGTCCGTGTGAAAAACATACTTACTAACCACAATCATGAGAAAGGAGAATTTGCATCATCTCAAAGTGGAGGATATGGCTTGAATTTTAAAATCAACAATGCCTCACTCAACACCCAAGTGGAAAATATCTCTCTTCACTATATATTGTAGAAGTATAGTTGTTTGCATCACTACAAGGATTGACAAGAGTCCAATATTTTGAGAAAAAGTTTTAAAGATAAAAACCAAAGTGGCAAAATGATTTGAAATGAGATTGGTTGACTTTTAGTCTTCTAAAAAAAATGTCAAGGTATTATTAAATTGATTGAAGTTTATTTATGAAAAATGTTTTTGAAAATGCATGGACATAAGTCCAAGTTTATTATGAAAGTGGTTTATGTTTCAAAACAAGAAGGGTTTTCAAAAGGAGGGAGAAGATTTTTGAAATTAAATAAGATGGGAGGGGAAGAAGAGGCTATCCTAAAGCATAAGGTAAAAGCTAAGGATAAGGACCATCTAACCAACAAGAAGCCAAAATTTGACATTATGAGCCAAGGTAGAATTCCCATTCTTTGGATTGAAACCAAACAAGCAAAGATACTATACCTCTTCAAGTGTATTAAGTCTTTACAAAAAAATTGGGAAGAGTAACGGCTGTATACAGGTGAATTCCAGATTACAAACAAAGGATGTAATCACAAAAACCCGCACACAAAAACAAACAAGCAACCCAATGTCTTGAGGTAAACCCCAAGAACTCCATACAAAATAATCAGATAAATTCACAAGGTCTCCAAGATAGGCCAAGGTTTCTAATCCTAAGTCCAAGAAATAGTCCCATGCTCCATCAAGCCAAGGATAGTAACCAAATAATCCAAGTGCCATTAAAATGTTTTTAGGGTTTATGTTGATTATTAAGCATCTTAGAAAAAGGAAAAAAAAAAGAAAAGCTCAAGTGAGCAAAGTAAAAATAACAAGGAAATAAATGCTCAAATGAACAAAGATGAAAATGGCATGAAATGTAAAATGCTAAAAAAATAAATAATACATAAAGCATAAAATAATAAGAAGCATAAAATAAAACAAGTTAATAATTAGTGGTTAGTTGGATGACCATCTTGAAACTTGCATTTGGAACTCATTAGAGGATTGGTAGAACCAAAGCCTCCACACAACAGGTTGCATTTGCTTTTTGTCAAGTATATCATCCATTTGGTTCTCATAAGTACCATTTAATGATCAATGATGTTTAAGTGATCCGCGTTGACCAAAGGTATTGTAGATCCATTAGAGGATTGGTAGAACCAAAATCTCCACACAATAAATCTCAAGGTTATTGGATCAAAGAGATCAAATTAACATACTTGGGCTTGCAATCATAAGTTTGGGCCACGAATGATCATTTATTCGAATCGGGACAAAATTTAGCGCTATGTTAAGCAATTGTAAGTGGACTTATATAGAAGTCGCACCTATTTTGAGGCCGGTTAATAGTAATCTATGCACCATTTGTTTTGAGACATGATATAGAGATCATGCTCCAATAATATTTAGTGCAAGAAGAAGGGGATGGGATGAAGGGGAATTAGGGTAAAAAAGAAAACCATATTTGAACTAATATTTAATCAAACTATTATTAAAATCATTCATCCATTTTTTATGGAGTTAGACTCAACACCATGGATCCAATGATGTTAATAAAGCCATGACCAAAAAATCAACCCAAGACAGCCAGAAAATATTCACAAAATGATATAATATTTAATATATGTATTAAAGGGTGAAATTTTTTTAAAATAAACTAAAAAATAATGGGGAAATTATCAATAATATTCAAATTAAACAAGAAATAAAAAATAAAACCATAGAAAAATCAGGAATGGGTCCAAATATTTTTATAAAAATTTTGGGAATTTTTAAAAGTCAGAAACTATTTTTAAAAATTAAAAAAAATGGGTAAAATAAAAAAAATGGTAAAAAATAGTAAAGTCAGAAGCAAAAATAAAATAAAGTCACCAATATTTGTCACAATGTCATTGGATCATCCCATAATTTTTTCATAATTAAAAAATGTGTAAAAGTATTTTTAAACATTTTAAACAAATCAAATGAGTGTAAAATTCATAAAAAATGCCAAAACACAAAAATAAATTGTGAAAAAATAAAAATCAGAAAGAGAATAATCAAAAATATTTTTCATAATTTTTTTCAGATTTTTTTGACTAAAAATGAATTTTCTATAATTTTTTGAAATTTAAAACAATTAAAATATAAAAATCAGAAAAAGAAAATAAAAGAAAAAGATGTGGACCATTGGATGAGAGTCAAAATGCGTTAGTAATCAAATCCAAGGGATCTGGCGCGCTGTGCATATCATGGTCTTTACCGAATAAAGCACTGAATCAAATGTAAAATCAGAAATTAAAAAAAAACAAATGGCTCGCTTTCATTGGTTAGAAGGTGACACGTTGGTCATCTTCAACCTCTAGTCTCACAAATTGAAGGTCTCTCAAACTGTAAAATCAGAAGCTCATACATATGTCATTCGTTTTGTCTCTTCAAGACGAAGATAACCATACCCTCGCGCCGTTTTTATATAAACTATAACTCAAGCAATTTGGAAAGAAAGTTTTGAAAGGAGATTTGAAAATTCATGGTCAAAACGTGTTTCCAGATAAAATTAACTGTTGCGACTAGAACCAAGGCAATGAGAGCAACACAATGGTACCAAAGTTTTGAAGGATTGATGCAGGAATCTACCTATTGAAGTTGAGTTGCAAAGCTCTGAAACTGGATTTCTATGGAGAAATGTAGGGCACAATTCTTAAATGTAATGGTATGGTTAGATTCAGGGAAGATCAAGGAAGGTGAATTGATGGAGAAAATGGATTGAAAAAGGCTTGAGAATAAGATTCAAAGTAGCTGAATTCTGAGTTGTGAAGCAAGTTTGGCAGGGTGATTCTGGCTATCTAAGCTTGGAAATTTGAATGGGGAATGACCCTCTATTTATAGGGAATCAAAAGGAATGCTCAAGCGTGTGGAATGATGCAAATTGGAGGGAAATCGTGTGAACTTGATACACGAGTAAAGTGTGATCTGATTTGCATCAAAACTCATCAAATCCATGCGTTTCAAGGCTCTAATCCACTTTGGCAACTTTGTTAAATATGTTTAGATCACAAACGCGTGCTAATTTGATGTTTAAAGGCCAAAACATGGATTTCAAATTCTGACTCACGGTGAAACTCCAGTTCCAAGTTACCAAGTTCAATCCAATGGCATTTCCACCTCAAGGGGTCTTAGGGCAAGATTCTTGATGCTTTGGAAAGATGATGTTACAAACTTTGTGATGGAAAAAGAATGGAATCAAATGGATACTTGAGCTGAAAGTTACATGGAGTCAAAGTTGAGGAAAAAGAGTTGACTTTCCATACTTAGAAATATTTCAAATTCTTTTTAAAAAATGACCTATAATCTCTTGCTTCCAAACATGGTCTTGCACTTAGAATTTGCTCTTGATCAAAAAAGATGGAATGAAGTAGACCTCTTGACTAACATTTTGAAATTTTAACCACTCAAAATCTCCAAAGAATGAGCAAGTTATTACTTGTTTAAGTTGGCCAAAAATCAAGAGATGATCTATAATCTTTTGCATTCTTAAGGAAACTTCCATCCATTTTTTAACTTTGCACATAAAATAAGGCATGAAGTACACATACTTAGGATCATCATGAAAAATGAATGGGCCCAAGGTGATAAAAATTGACCAAGTTATGATCATTTGAAGTCATATATGGAAAATTGGGGATTTGTCTGGATGACTTATAATCTTTCTTCTTCACCAAGTTTCTTCCTCATGAAAACTCCTTGGGACTTTTGAAGTGATTTATTGGTAACTACTTGAAGAGAAGAATGTTTTTGGAATCACTTAAAAATACCAAAATATGAGCAAGATATGCCCCTTTGAAGTCCCAAACCCTAGCCTCTAAATCAAGAGAAAACTTGGTGGAACTTTGCCAAGTTTGAACAAACTTTTTGTGACAATGCTCTTCCTTTGTGAATAGATATTGTTGAGGATGATGATGAGGACTCATGGCCACAAAACTACTTCCATACCATCTTCAAAAAAACTTCATCGGTGAGGTTTGAATCACTCAAGCTTTGACTAGGGCATGGAAATAAACTCATGAACCCATAATGCAACTTGCTAAACCTAATTGCCTTTACCTACATTATTAACAAGTAAGGCAAACCAATATTGTATTTTGTTAATTAGAGAGAAAATCAAAGCAAAATATCCATGAACACAAGAGAAAACAAGTTAAGGTGCTTGGTAACTCCTCATAGAGCAAAGCTAAAGATAGGGAGAAGAACCAAAAGCCCTAATGTGATTTTGTGGTGATTGAAACAATATAGTATGATGAAGGGATCTTAGGGGCAAAAATTGGGGTACAACAGTTGCCCTTATTTAAGTTTCTTCTATCCGGAGATACGAAGGTTAAAAATCTTCGTGTCGACGTGATCGAAGATACTTAAATATAAAACAAGCCCTGTTTTTGGCCCTAAGATGCCATGCAAAAAATTATGCATATGAATGGAATAAAAGAAACACAAAGTAGCATTGGGGATGTGACATGAAATGTAACAACAAAAGAGCAATCCCACCGGGAAAATAAATTGCTGGTAAACCACAAGAAAAGAATCAGAGGGGAGAATAACATGCATTGATGTTCACTGTCGACGTACTACCAACGTTCACTGAAGGTAGAAAGATAAAATAAACACCAACGTTCACTTCCAGTGTACTACCAACATTCACTGAAGGTAGATAGATAAAATAAACACCAATGTTCACTTCCAGTGTACTACCAATGTTCACTAAAGGTAGAAAGAGAAAATAAACACCAACATTCACTGCCAGTTGTTGTACCCCAAAATTTGCCCTCCCATAATTCTTCAAAGATTGGCCAAGTCAAGCTACAAAATTCCCCAAGGGTTGCACAGTGCAAAGGTCTCCTATACAGTCAAAACTAGGGTTTGTGTTCTGATCAAGAAATTGAAGGTTTCAAAGGCCCAATCAAGTCTCATATGCCTACAAATATGGTCAAATATCCTCATATCAAGTTTCAAGGCATTCAGCTCAAAATTGCACAGTCAAAACCCTAAATTGCACTACAGTCAACTGTAGGGGCAAAATGGTCATTTGACAGTCAAAAGTTCAAATTTTTGGTCAACATATCATTTTGAAGCCACAAACATCATTTGATCAATGCTTGATCATGATTCTCAAAATTTGGCTCAGAAATCATCAAGATGCAAAAGTTTCCTTATTTGGACAGTTGAAAAAGTCAACTGAAATTGACCAGGGCATAACTTTCACATGGATTATCAGAAAAATTCCATCCAAATCTCATTTTGAAGAGAAAGACATTTCCTGCAACTCATCTTCATACTTCAAGTCCAAGAAATGCTCTCACAAAAAGTTATCAATTTCAACATTATAGGTCATTTTCAAAAGTCAACAAAAAGGGACTTTAAGTCAAAGGCCATAACTTGAGATTGGTAAATCAAAATGACATGGGACCAAAGACATTGGTTAGAGGACTCAAAGAACTTTCCAAAATGTCCAAGAACATGAGAAAAGCTTAAACATTGAGCAAGTTATGCCTTGTGGAAGTTGGGAAATTTTTGGATATTTTGAAAAGTCAACATTGATTCAAATGACCTAAAAATGCTAATGGGCCCATTTTTCTTCCATGATTCATCATTCTAGACATATGCACGACTACTTGGCCCAAAGGGAAGTATTTTCTCATTTTTTATTTATTTATTTGAATTATTATTTATATTAATTCATTTAAATCATTTAAATATATGAAAAATATCTAACTTGACCTAACCAATCTTTTTATACATGTTTTGGACTCAATATTTCGTGCTTAGCTAAATGTGGAAAGAATTGGAGCAATTGGATATGATTTGAACCAAATACACATGGGAAAAGATATGAAAAAGATCTTAAGAAATCAAATTTCCAAAACCATTAATTCAAGAGATTTTGATCAATATTTTTGACCTAATGCATTCACTACATATGCCTGACCATAAACCTAATCAGGCTAGAGACTAAGCTGCGCCCAAGAGCATTTTGCAAAACTTGAATTTTTGTTAAAAAAGTCAATACTGAAAACTGATTTGCAGGTGAATTCAAGACTTAATTTTCATTCCAATAGCTTCCTCAAGGTCTATTGAACGTATTCCAATCAGAATCATCCATCACCACGCCAAGAATTGGTAAAACGAACTCAAACTATATCAAGAGAAATCCATGATCGTATTTCAATTTCTAGACATTCTCATAGCATTTTAATGGTTGATTCATGTCCATTATGAAGTTTTGAAGCTAACCAATGCATTCAATTTGGTTTTTATGCTGTATATGAGATTTTGCCATGTTAGTTTTCTAGGGTTTTGCAGGATGTGAAATTGGGGCTTTTGAAACAAGGCAAAATTAGCCCTTGAGACCACCACCATCCAACTCATCGCATCTGGACGAAGAAGACAGGACCCTCGCGCCTAATTTATGTTCAAGGATAGCCTATTCGCTATTTTCCCATAAGTTGCCTAAGAAAACGCCATAGAAACCGTTGCCTATGTGTTTGGTATTACAGGGACGATGGAGGAGACGAATTCGTGGCACACGCTGATTGGCGTGTTCAAAAATTCGCGCGCGTTTCCAAGCATTGACCCACTTTCTATTATATTATTTGTTTGTTGATTATATAACAAATGCGTTGTTTGGTTCAGTTGGCAAGCGAGGAGTGTATTAACGTCCAAGACCTGGGTTCGAGCCCCAGGTCTATATAATTTCCATACTATTTTTCATTAACAATTCCCATGCAGCGCCCAAGGTCAAGACGCACCATATGCCTTCAAGAATCCCACAGCCACGCGTCCTGGAGATCAAATCAAGGGCATAGATTGGAAGTGTATCCTAGGCCTGGTCAAAGGTGCCACATGGTGCCTGGAAAAGTCAACGAATTTGAAGCTTGTTGGGCCAGAATTCTTGGGCCATACCTCCTAATTTGGGACTACCACCCCCCTTGGTTTGCAATTTTCTCAATTTCTTCTTATTATTTTCTTTTAATTATTCTTTTAATCAATTTAATATTTTTCATAAATTATAAAATACATAAAAAAAACTCAGAAAAAGATAAAAAAAAACATAATGAGTATTTTATTTTAATATTTGCATGTAAATAAATTAATTTAGATTAGGGTTTTAATTTTAATTCTTTTAATAACAAAAATACAAAAATATAGAATTAGGTTTAATTAATTTTTATTCCTTTTTAATTTTTTCCTTTTTTACCATAATATTATTTATTTTATTTACTTTTATAATTAAATATGCATGAATAAACTTGTAAATTAATTAGGGTTTCATTTAGGATAAAATTTTCAACATTTTTCTTAATAACTTAAAAATGATTAGAATTAGGTTTAGCATTTCATTTTAATTTTAATCAATTCTCTTTTTCATATTAAATCATAAAAATACTAAAATACCAAAAACATTTTCTTTTAATTTTAATTTTAATTCCTTATTAATTTAATTTTTGCAAAAGGGTCCAACGCCCTCGTTTCGATTTAATTTCGCATATTTATTTTTATTTTGCTTAAATAATTATGTATCTCTCCCAAAGCCTTGTAATTACTTCTCGCACTTTCCAATTCTTTATTTATTTTGCTTTATTTATTTTCCGTCAAATCGGGTCCTGGTTAATTTTGGCGATGTGGACCCGCGCCATTTGTAATAGCTTAGAATTTACTTTTCCGCAAATATTTTTAACTGTTAACCAAGCATGAAAGAATGTATGTCAAAATAAAATCAAGCGTAGAACACCAATAAACATGACAAGATAAATGCAAATGAAAACGACGCACGAATCGCACACACCACCCCTAGGGTACGCCTCACTGTTGCCTTGCCTCGAAAGGTGATCGTCGAGTAGAGGATGTCTTAGTAAGTCCTCATGATCCGGGAACCTGGCATGAGGGTAGCTTCTAAGGTATCTTCCCATTACTCCGGTGATCACACTGTTGCCTTATCCCTCGAAACGTGGCCGTCGACTATAGGACGTCTTAGTGAGTCCTTGTGTCCATTGATCTAGTTGCCTAAAACAAAGTTGCCTCAAATAAGTTGCCTCGGAATAAAAGATCAATGGCATAAGGGTAGCTTCTAAGGTGTCTTACCTTTGCTCGGTGACCACAATGTCCCTAAACTCGAATTGACCCTAACACCTCCAACGGTGGTGCTACCTACCTCTCAATGGTGGGATGGCACTACTTTAAAGGACATTTACACAGACGAATTCCTTAGGGGAGGTAGACGACTCTAGATACTTGCTCTAAATTTCTAAACAAAACAAAATACTTTTCACACCAACACCTTTTCAAAAAGCTTTCGAAAGCAATTTTTCAAACACTCTTGAGGACTGATACAAGAGTCGAACTGGAATTTTCAAAGAAACTTTTTTTAAAACCCACAGTTGAAAAGCAAACGAACCATTTTTTGAAAACACAATGAGCAAGTATCTAAGAGCCCATGGATAACCATGGATAGAAAGGGTGCTAATACCTTCCCTTTCTATAATCTACCTCCCGAACCGAGAGCAATCTCTATAAGGAATTTTTCTGTGCTTTTGTCCTTTCCATTTGGAGAAAATAAAAGACGGTGGCGACTCTTGCTTCCGCGACATTTCGCGAACCAGCGTTAAACAGTCAGTTCCAGATCCACCGATCACAGAACTGGCGACTCTGCTGGGGACATAACTTAAAGTGAGGTGTACCTTAGGACTAGGATCACTGTGTTTTCAATTGTATTGACTTGTCTGCTTTAAATTTGTGGGTTGCATGGGAGTTACATAGATCCTAACCCGGATCTGGGGATACCCTGTTTAGGTAGCATAAGCTGTGAGGGACCTGTCCGGCATAGACCGACACGGGTGAAACAGTGGCTACGTTGGTGTGGCACCTTGGTCTGTACCGATATCCCTTGTGTTGCAACGAGGAGAATATGGGTCTTCTGAGGAGTCATTAAGCACGAACAACCGTAGAACCTTAAATGACACAACTTGGCCATTAGAACAGTAGCAGTATGCTACGCCCATTGAGGCTAAACTCTCGTGATGGTTCTGGCTGCAAGAAAAGATTGCGATGCTGGAGTTATGATCGATTGAGGGTAGTCAATGATATTGGGATCCTCTAAGAACCCGGTTACTTTGATAGGACAGGTTGAACCCACCAACTTCAAGAGGGTAATACCCATACCTCATGCTGGCCTAAACTCTAAGGGCTCTCTCTTGTGTGACTTGTGTGCCTTCGTACTTGACTACTTGCATGCTTGTTATCTGACACATGAACTATTTGCAGGTCTTGTTTATAGTCCTCAATTGGGACTCATAACATGGTTATTAAGTCTTGCAGGTTTTGTTTATAGTCCTCAATTGGGACTCATAACAGGGTTATTAAGTCTTGCAGGTTTTGTTTATAGTCCTTAATTGGGACTCATAACAGGGTTACTAAGTCTTGCAGGTTTTGTTTATGGTCCTTAATTGGGACTCATAACAAAGTATACTGAGTTTCTTGCAGGGTTTGTTTATAGTCCTTAATTGGGGCTCATAACAGGGTCACTTACGTTATCCCATGCATAGCATGACATCATACCATTGCATACCATTGCATACATCCTAACCCATTTCAAGGATCTCAAGGGCTTGTGATGCAGGTCAGGATGAATCAAACATCTAGCAAGGGGCAAAGAGGATTTATTTTCCTCTAGCCAAGGTTGTCAGGGGCTATGACCCACTGGCTATGGTGAGCCTTTGACCCTTGAAGAAGGACTCTCAGCAAACATGAAGTTCCCTCAATCAAGCTACCTGGTTCTAACAATTTTTGTTTACCCCGCGAGATCCTTGAAAACACCGCATGCATATCATACATATCATTGCATTGCAGGTACCCTTGTTGCAGGTCACTTACCTTTCTCGCTGTTTATTTCAGCAATGGCTTCACAACAAGGTAACCAGGACCTTCACGCTCAAGAGACTCAGTTCAGGGAAATCTTCCTAGGTCTATCCAAGGGGCAGGAAGAGTTAAGGACACTCCTCATGGGGAATCTGATCAGAAAGAGTCCTGAAGATGACAAGGACGAACAGCTGAAACGTCTACAAGCTGAGGTAGACACACTAAAAACCCAGATGCTGGGGAAAAGGGCCCTCATTCAAGGTTTAGCTCAGGAGCAAGGAGAGCTGAGGGCCATGATCAGTCAGCTTCCTCAAGGCATGAAGCAACCAACCCAAATCAGGGACCAGGTCATGGAACAGCTTCCAAGAAGGCAAAAGTCGGGTCCAATGAATAGACCTCTCCGAGTTGCTACTACTTCTCAGGGCCAACAACGACCTCGCCAAGAACAGCGGGTTGATCAGAACAGGTCGGACGAGCCTAAGAGACAATTCACCTACATCAACATGTCATGGTCACGAGCTTTGCAGCACATGTTAAGGATGAACCTGATTGCGGTGATCAACCCTCCTGCAAATCCAAAGACTTCCTCTCCAAACTACAACCTAGAAGCAAGGTGCGCTTACCATTCTGGTAGTCCGGGGCACGATACTGAGGACTGTTGGGCACTAAAGTACAAGATTCAGAATATGATCGATGCTAAAGAGATCGAGTTTGAGCCCGCCAAGACTCCCAACATGATCACTGCTCCCTTGCCAAAACATGGCTAGGATTGAGAAACTTTTGTTCATTTGAATGTTCAAGTTGCAATTTTCTTTTGTTCAAACATTTACTCATGTTAAACATTGTTATTTCATTAATGCATCGCATATGTCTGTTCTGAAATAATATATTCGTATTCACTAAATGCAAATTATTTTCATATTTTTTCTGATGTCAGCTCTTGATCTAAAATTCTAAGCCTCTTGAGGGAGGATGACGAAAACGATACCATAATCTACATATGCTTTTGAACAGACCCCGCTGATGAGGTACAGGCATTGTTTCAATCCCTAAACACTGGAGTTATAAGGATGATAATCCCTCGTCAACCCCTCTGAGCCAAAGAAGTAGGAGTTTTTCTTTTCGAAAATTAAAACCCTTTATCATAACCTGGGGCAGGGTAGTTCTCTCAGTTGATCCGAGTGCACTACGAATAGCACCAAAGAGGTCCTCACAATGCAAAAGACAGTGATGGTTCTGAATAAATCACAAGGACAGGCAGTCATTATCTCAAAAAATGAAAAAACCATTAAGTCAAAACCCATGAAGGAGACTTACAAAACTGGGGCATCCCGCTGACTGTAATTCCAAAAAAGGGAACAGTTCAGGCAAAAAAAGAAAGGGATAACAAAAATCAAGAAAGAGGTCTCACAAACCCTCAACCAAAGCAAAAAATGACTGCCTATTCAAAAGAAATCATCAACATCTGAACCATTATTGGAGCATCAAAGCAAAGACTCAAGCAAGGTCTAACGCACGATCAACTGAGTTTAGGTTTGGAGAACATCACGAAGAGCGGGTGGGTACAAATAATTTGAGCCTTTATCCTTTGTTTCTTAAACCGTGAACCAGGCCACGTTATAACCCTCAAAAGTCCTAGCTGAAGCAGGGGTTAGCTCGAAAGCATACTGTCACGAAAGGTATCCTGACTCCTTAAGGCCTACGGTAAATACGGGTTGACATCACGTTTTACAAACATTCACTTATTTTATGAAAAAAGAATGCATTTTCAAAATCTTCGAGACAGACATAAGCTTTGCATTTTTAACATAACTTTGTTTGCATATGACTTTTTGTTTGAACAACATAGAAATTCGCACAATGAAAGTCTAATGAACAAGAGTATCTCCAATCAAGGGGCAGGCATGACCATGGTCCATTATCTGGGGCAATCCAATCAAGATTCGGAGAATCTCTCAAAGGCCAAATCGCCTGGGGCAAATCTCCGCCTGAGTCACTTGGGGCAGTTCAACAACAAATCTGGCCTAATCAAACACCTTCTGGTGGCATGACAAAACACTTCTAACAGGGGCACCTACCTGCATTCTAAGAGCGTGGACATAGTCGAAAAATACTACGCAAAATTAAAGACCCGCTAGGTTGACACACCTAGGCAAAAATAAGGGCTTCCCGGCGAACCAAAAGGGTTCGAGCAAAATGAAGGGATGAAATAAAAAAATCTGTACACCCGGCAAGTCGAAAACCTGAAAAGGCGGCTTGAGCAAAAATGGGTATCCCGGTGGACTGAAAACCCGAAAGGGCGGTCCAGGCAAAAGTTAGGGATTAAAGCGTACGACTATGTCCTGCCATCTGTCTACCAGAAGAAGGTTTGTCCATCAACAACTATCAGCACCCCACAAGTGCCTCCCCCATAGAAACAGGGGCAATAAAGAGTGGTCTAAGCAATCTGATTGTTCTATCCTCCAAGGTATCAGGGTAGGTTCCATTGAAGAACATAACCAATACAGTTCAATACTTCCCCAGGAGAGTCCAGTCCAGCTTCCCCAGGAAAGTTGGAATCCATCTCCCCAAGCAGTAAGCTTATCCCTAGTTGCTTTTGGAAGCTTATCCTCGCAGAGCACGAATGCGTCTCCCGGCTTTATTCAAAGAGTTATTTCCCTAACAGGATATAACTGGGTTATCCTCAGCCAAAAGCCACGGAAAGATCGTCGTCGACACAGTCTTCTTACCCCAGCGAAGTTCATCAACACTTCCAACAACAAGGATATCCTCAGCAAGTTACTATCAACAATCAACAGAGTGTCTCTCTCCCCACAGAGTATTGCTCCCTAGAAAGATCGCTAGAGTACTTGTTTCCCCGCAGAGTAACCCATTCGCCAAGTTTATTCCCCAATAGAGTTATCTTCTCCTATCGGAATTCTTGTAACTATCATCCCCGGCGGAAGCAAAACCTATTCTTCAACATCAGCCCAGGAGTGACTTCCCGGCACCCGTCAAGGATTTATTTTCTTAGACAAAAATACATTCATAAACATCACATATTCATACATTATAGCATGCATATGCATCATACTACACGAATCTCATTAATTTTGAAGACATACAGTTCATGCATCATGATTTTGCATACAATTATGTTTTGCCTTTTCAGGAAAAAGATCAATACAAAAATGATTACTATCAACTATCGCAATTCTTTCTAGATATAGTTTCAGATATGACCCAGATATGGCGACGTTCTGATACTGCTTCCAGATATCCTTCTAGATATAGTTTCAGATATGACCCAGAGATGGTGACGTTCTGATGCTGCTTCCAGAGTTCCTTCTAGATATAGTTTCAGATGTAAACCGGATATGGCGACGTTCTGATACTGCTTCCAGATTTCCTTCTAGATATAGTTTCAGATATGACCCAGATATGGCGACGTTCTGACACTGCTTCCAGATTTCCTTCCAGATATAGTTTCAGATGTAAACCAGATATGGTGACGTTCTGATGCTGCTTCCAGATTTCCTTCCAGATATAGTTTCAGATGTAAACCAGATATGGTGACGTTCTGATACTGCTTCCAGATATCCTTCTAGATATAGTTTCAGATATGACCCAGAGATGGTGACGTTCTGATGCTGCTTCCAGAGTTCCTTCTAGATATAGTTTCAGATGTAAACCGGATATGGCGACGTTCTGATACTGCTTCCAGATTTCCTTCTAGATATAGTTTCAGATATGACCCGGATATGGCGACGTTCTGACACTGCTTCCAGATTTCCTTCCAGATATAGTTTCAGATGTAAACCAGATATGGTGACGTTCTGATGCTGCTTCCAGATTTCCTTCCAGATATAGTTTCAGATGTAAACCAGATATGGTGACGTTCTGATACTGCTTCCAGATTTCCTTCCAGATATAGTTTCAGATGTAAACCAGATATGGTGACGTTCTGATGCTGCTTCCAGAGTTCCTTCTAGATATAGTTTCAGATGTAAACCAGATATGGTGACGTTCTGACACTGCTTCCAGATTTCCTTCCAGATATAGTTTCAGATGTAAACCAGATATGGTAACGTTCTGATGCTGCTTCCAGATTTCCTTCCAGATATAGTTTCAGATGTAAACCAGATATGGTGACGTTCTGATACTGCTTCCAGATTTCCTTCCAGATATAGTTTCAGATGTAAACCAGATATGGTGACGTTCTGATGCTGCTTCCAGATTTCCTTCCAGATATAGTCCAGATAAAAACCAGATATGGCGACGTTCTGACACTTATTCCAGTTGAAGAGATTTCAAGACCTTGTCCGGTTCAGTTAAATCGACCCTAAGATTTTCCTGATGCTTATCAAGTCAAAGGCCTTCTCTGGTTCAGTCAGATCGACCCTAAGATCTCCCTGATGCTTATCCAGTTGAAGATTTCAAGACCTTGTCCGATTCAGTTAAATCGACCCTAAGATTTTCCTTATGCTTATCCAGTCAAAGGCCTTCTCTGGTTCAGTCAGATCGACCCTAAGATCTCCCTGATGCTTATCCAGTTGAAGATATTCCAAGACCTTGTCCGGTTCAGTTAAATCGACCCTAAGATTTTCCTGATACTTATCCAGTCTAAGGCCTTCTCTGGTTCAGTCAGATCGACCCTAAGATCTCCCTGATGCTTATCCAGTTGAAGATATTCCAAGACCTTGTCCGGTTCAGTTAAATCGACCTTAAGATTTTCCTGATGCTTATCCAGTCAAAGGCCTCCTCTGGTTCAGTCAGATCGACCCTAAGATCTCCCTGATTCTTATCCCAGTAGAAGACACCCAAGATTTTTTCTCAACGAGCGTTGTTGAAGTTAAAGTCGCCCAAGATTCTCTTACCATTCATGCTAAGATGGTAACCATCCCTGGTTCATTCATCACCGTTTGAAGCTCCAGACTCAGCTCCTGTAACCAGTCAGGACATATCTATGCCAAGCATCTAAAATCAGCTCCTGCAACGTGTCAGGTACTCATTTGTTCTTTTGCAAGTATGCAGGTTCTCGCTAAGGAATCTCTTACGCGATCAATATCCAGATGGAATCTATAAGCCCATCATCTTATTCATCCATCTCTAAATGGCATCTATAAGCCCATTCCATCATCACCGCTACTATGTGAGTGCAAATTTCTGGGCACTCTAGTGTTCAATCATCTTCTACCCTCAGATTACGAAAGGCACGTCAGCCAATCTGCATCCTCAGGTCTAAGAAGATTGAACAGGGGCAACTGTTGTACCCCAAAATTTGCCCTCCCATAATTCTTCAAAGATTGGCCAAGTCAAGCTACAAAATTCCCCAAGGGTTGCACAGTGCAAAGGTCTCCTATACAGTCAAAACTAGGGTTTGTGTTCTGATCAAGAAATTGAAGGTTTCAAAGGCCCAATCAAGTCTCATATGCCTACAAATATGGTCAAATATCCTCATATCAAGTTTCAAGGCATTCAGCTCAAAATTGCACAGTCAAAACCCTAAATTGCACTACAGTCAACTGTAGGGGCAAAATGGTCATTTGACAGTCAAAAGTTCAAATTTTTGGTCAACATATCATTTTGAAGCCACAAACATCATTTGATCAATGCTTGATCATGATTCTCAAAATTTGGCTCAGAAATCATCAAGATGCAAAAGTTTCCTTATTTGGACAGCTGAAAAAGTCAACTGAAATTGACCAGGGCATAACTTTCACATGGATTATCAGAAAAATTCCATCCAAAGCTCATTTTGAAGAGAAAGACATTTCCTACAACTCATCTTCATACTTCAAGTCCAAGAAATGCTCTCACAAAAAGTTATCAATTTCAACATTATAGGTCATTTTCAAAAGTCAACAAAAAGGGACTTTAAGTCAAAGGCCATAACTTTAGATTGGTAAATCAAAATGACATGGGACCAAAGACATTGGTTAGAGGACTCAAAGACCTTTCCAAAATGTCCAAGAACATGAGAAAAGCTTAAAAATTGAGCAAGTTATGCCTTGTGGAAGTTGGGAAATTTTTGGATATTTTGAAAAGTCAACATTGATTCAAATGACCTAAAAATGCTAATGGGCCCATTTTTCTTCCATGATTCATCATTCTAGACATATGCACGACTACTTGGCCCAAAGGGAAGTATTTTCTCATTTTTTATTTATTTATTTGAATTATTATTTAAATTAATTCATTTAAATCATTTAAATATATGAAAAATATCTAACTTGACCTAACCAATCTTTTTATACATGTTTTGGACTCAATATTTCGTGCTTAGCTAAATGTGGAAAGAATTGGAGCAATTGGATATGATTTGAACCAAATACACATGGGAAAAGATATGAAAAAGATCTTAAGAAATCAAATTTCCAAAGCCATTAATTCAAGAGATTTTGATCAATATTTTTGACCTAATGCATTCACTACATATGCCTGACCATAAACCTAATCAGGCTAGAGACTAAGCTGCGCCCAAGAGCATTTTGCAAAACTTGAATTTTTGTTAAAAAAGTCAATACTGAAAACTGATTTGCAGGTGAATTCAAGACTTAATTTTCATTCCAATAGCTTCCTCAAGGTCTATTGAACGTATTCCAATCAGAATCATCCATCACCACGCCAAGAATTGGTAAAACGAACTCAAACTGTATCAAGAGAAATCCATGATCGTATTTCAATTTCTAGACATTCTCATAGCATTTTAATGGTTGATTCATGTCCATTATGAAGTTTTGAAGCTAACCAATGCATTCAATTTGGTTTTTATGCTGTATATGAGATTTTGCCATGTTAGTTTTCTAGGGTTTTGCAGGATGTGAAATTGGGGCTTTTGAAACAAGGCAAAATTAGCCCTTGAGACCACCACCATCCAACTCATCGCATCTGGACGAAGAAGACAGGACCCTCGCGCCTAATTTATGTTCAAGGATGGCCTATTCGCTATTTTCCCATAAGTTGCCTAAGAAAACGCCATAGAAACCGTTGCCTATGTGTTTGGTATTACAGGGACGATGGAGGAGACGAATTCGTGGCACACGCTGATTGGCGTGTTCAAAAATTCGCGCGCGTTTCCAAGCATTGACCCACTTTCTATTATATTATTTGTTTGTTGATTATATAACAAATGCGTTGTTTGGTTCAGTTGGCAAGCGAGGAGTGTATTAACGTCCAAGACCTGGGTTCGAGCCCCAGGTCTGTATAATTTCCATACTATTTTTCATTAACAATTCCCATGCAGCGCCCAAGGTCAAGACGCACCATATGCCTTCAAGAATCCCACAGCCACGCGTCCTGGAGATCAAATCAAGGGCATAGATTGGAAGTGTATCCTAGGCCTGGTCAAAGGTGCCACATGGTGCCTGGAAAAGTCAACGAATTTGAAGCTTGTTGGGCCAGAATTCTTGGGCCATACCTCCTAATTTGGGACTACCACCCCCCTTGGTTTGCAATTTTCTCAATTTCTTCTTATTATTTTCTTTTAATTATTCTTTTAATCAATTTAATATTTTTCATAAATTATAAAATACATAAAAAAAACTCAGAAAAAGATAAAAAAAAAACATAATGAGTATTTTATTTTAATATTTGCATGTAAATAAATTAATTTAGATTAGGGTTTTAATTTTAATTCTTTTAATAACAAAAATACAAAAATATAGAATTAGGTTTAATTAATTTTTATTCCTTTTTAATTTTTTCCTTTTTTACCATAATATTATTTATTTTATTTACTTTTATAATTAAATATGCATGAATAAACTTGTAAATTAATTAGGGTTTCATTTAGGATAAAATTTTCAACATTTTTCTTAATAACTTAAAAATGATTAGAATTAGGTTTAGCATTTCATTTTAATTTTAATCAATTCTCTTTTTCATATTAAATCATAAAAATACTAAAATACCAAAAACATTTTCTTTTAATTTTAATTTTAATTCCTTATTAATTTAATTTTTGCAAAAGGGTCCAACGCCCTCGTTTCGATTTAATTTCGCATATTTATTTTTATTTTGCTTAAATAATTATGTATCTCTCCCAAAGCCTTGTAATTACTTCTCGCACTTTCCAATTCTTTATTTATTTTGCTTTATTTATTTTCCGTCAAATCGGGTCCTGGTTAATTTTGGCGATGTGGACCCGCGCCATTTGTAATAGCTTAGAATTTACTTTTCCGCAAATATTTTTAACTGTTAACCAAGCATGAAAGAATGTATGTCAAAATAAAATCAAGCGTAGAACACCAATAAACATGACAAGAT
The DNA here is from genome assembly GCA_948472305.1 of Vicia faba. Taxonomy (NCBI): domain Eukaryota; kingdom Viridiplantae; phylum Streptophyta; class Magnoliopsida; order Fabales; family Fabaceae; genus Vicia; species Vicia faba. The sequence continues at coordinate 78,877,410 of OX451741.1, forward strand.
AAATGCAAATGAAAACGACGCACGAATCGCACACACCACCCCTAGGGTACGCCTAACTGTTGCCTTGCCTCGAAAGGTGATCGTCGAGTAGAGGATGTCTTAGTAAGTCCTCATGATCCGGGAACCTGGCATGAGGGTAGCTTCTAAGGTATCTTCCCATTACTCCGGTGATCACACTGTTGCTTTATCCCTCGAAACGTGGCCGTCGACTATAGGACGTCTTAGTGAGTCCTTGTGTCCATTGATCTAGTTGCCTAAAACAAAGTTGCCTCAAATAAGTTGCCTCGGAATAAAAGATCAATGGCATAAGGGTAGCTTCTAAGGTGTCTTACCTTTGCTCGGTGACCACAATGTCCCTAAACTCGAATTGACCCTAACACCTCCAACGGTGGTGCTACCTACCTCTCAATGGTGGGATGGCACTACTTTAAAGGACATTTACACAGACGAATTCCTTAGGGTAGGTAGACGACTCTAGATACTTGCTCTAAATTTCCAAACAAAACAAAATACTTTTCACACCAACACCTTTTCAAAAAGCTTTCGAAAGCAATTTTTCAAACACTCTTGAGGACTGATACAAGAGTCGAACTGGAATTTTCAAAGAAACTTTTTTTAAAACCCACAGTTGAAAAGCAAACGAACCATTTTTTGAAAACACAATGAGCAAGTATCTAAGAGCCCATGGATAACCATGGATAGAAAGGGTGCTAATACCTTCCCTTTCTATAATCTACCTCCCGAACCGAGAGCAATCTCTATAAGGAATTTTTCTGTGCTTTTGTCCTTTCCATTTGGAGAAAATAAAAGACGGTGGCGACTCTTGCTTCCACGACATTTCGCGAACCAGCGTTAAACAGTCAGTTCCAGATCCACCGGTCACACCAGTGTACTACCAACGTTCACTGAAGGTAGAAAGAGAAAATGAACACCAACGTTCACTGCCAGTGTACTACCAACGTTCACTGAAGGTAGAAAGAGAAAATAAACACCAATGTTCACTGCCAGTGTACTACCAACGTTCACTTAAGGTAGAAAGAGAAAATATAACATATCACCGCCGTTCACTGATGATAAACTATCAACGTTCATTGAAGATAGCAAAAAGATACAAACACCGACGTTCACTGTCGATGTACTACCAACGTTCACTGAAGGTAGAAAGAGAAAATATAAAGTTTCCTCAAGATTCTGGTGTTTTGTCAAGAACGGGTCTCAACTTCTTCTTTAAGCAAGGAAATCTGCCTGGAATGGGTAGTACATAATCTATCTCAAATAAAGAGACTTCCACTTATTGTGAAGGGGAATTTGCAAAGAGAAATGACTTTCTGGGAACATGCCATGATATTCCTACTGAGGAGATAGAGCCTTCATGTGCAAAATAAATGCACGAACCAAAACTCAAAGTTTCCAGAGATCTATAAATCCAATTCAGAAATAAACTGGAGCAAGACGGCCAGTGTAGATACATCCTTTGAGAAATAAACCCAAGCGGGACAACCAAAATCAACTGAGCCAAGAACGCTGCGGGAAAGGTCAGAACACAATGCTAATGAATGATAAATTTCAGTTATGTATGATGCATGTATGAATGTATGAGTGCTATCGTGCATATGCTGGTAAAAGGATACATAATCAGCACAAACAAACAAATCCGCCTCAGGTACTAACAACAATAGGCTAACTTCAACCAGCAAGATGAATCCAAAAGGTTAAAAACAAAGGCGGAGATCAAACCCATTGTCTGCCTTAACTTTATTGAGGAGAAACATAATCCGGATGTAACCAAGTCAAACAAATATCGGGATAGAACATCTTTCTTCCGGTTTCATCAGAGAAAACAACTTTTCAAAAGCAACATGCCTACTGGAGATTGCGAGACCAGCCTCAAACAAAGCGGACTGATGCTGACACAACCAAAATTCTTTGGGGAACTCAATCCTACCTCACTGGAAAAACCTTTCATCACAAATACTCATTATCAACAAGAGATGCCCTGGGATAACCTTCCTGGGAAATCAAGAAGTCAACTGGGGATAGTGGGGGTCACAAATCCAATATTGTACCTTGCACCCACTGATATCGTCTTTAACCATCTGAGAGGCACACAAGGATTGCGCATTTACCAGCAAAATGACCTGAGAAAAACTTTCATGAAGGGAGTAACCTTTCTTGAAACAACCGGAGTTTGTTCATTCCTGGGATCACCATTCTTGTTGTCATTGTTTCATCACAAATTCCAAAGTAAATTGAATTGTAAAGATCTCTTTTTTTTTTAAAAGTCAATTTTTCTTTTTAATCTCTTTGCTTTAAAAGTTATTATCAATAATAAATGACGTCTTTGCAAGCTAAATAAAAATAAGAACACAAAGAATTGTGCAAAAGCTCGAATCTCATTAATAGAATGGTAGTCTGCGAATGGCGAGACTCCATGGATGATTACAAAGTTTGGGAAATGGTAATACATAATGGAAAAGATACATCGAGATAAAATGACCACTATCCTCCCTAACAACTTTTGAAATCCTGAGCGGCAACTTTCGTTGAAGTATGGTGAGGATCTGAGAAGATTGTTGCTTCAACGATCAGGTCTTGTCTGACGTAGTTACTTGCCAAGAAAGTCCCTAACTTTTTCCTAAGCTGCCCTTGCGGGTTTTCAACTTAGCGGGAAATTTATTCTATTTATGTCTCTAATTTTTGCCTAGACCGCCCTTTCGGGTTTTCAGCCTACCGAGACGCTCCTTTTTGCCTAAGCCGCCCTTTCAGGTTTTCAACTTAGCAAGTTGTTCTTTTATTTCTTTTAGGAGAAGTATTTCTTGACTGCGTCAGTATTCATGGGACGTGGGAACTCCTTGCCATCCATAGTTTCAAGAATTAATGCACCACCAGAAAAGGCTTTCTTGACAACATACGGGCCTATAAAATTGGGAGTCCACTTGCCCCTAGAATCAGTGTTGAAAGACATGATCTTCCTGAGCACGAGGTAGCCTTCTCTGAATTCACGAGGTTTGACCTTTTTATCAAATGCTTTCTTCATTCTTTTTTGATATAACTGCCCATGACACAAAGCTGACATTCTCTTCTCTTCAATCAAATTCAATTGGTCAAACCTGTTCTGAACCCATTCAGCCACTGTCAATTTGGCTTCCATTATTACATGCAACGAGGGAATCTCTACCTCGACAGGGAGTACAACTTCCATTCCATATACTAGAGAAAATGGGGTTGCTCCTGTTGAAGTGCGGACAGATGTTCGATATCCATGTAGAGCAAAAGGGGGCATTTCATGCCAATCCTTATAAGTAACAACCATTTTCTGGATGATCTTCTTGATGTTCTTATTAGCAGCTTCGTCAGCCCCATTCATCTTTGGCCTGTATGGAGATGAATTGTGATGGACAATCTTGAATTCTTTGCACAGTTCAGTCATCATTTTGTTATTCAAATTCGAGCCATTGCCAGTGATGATTCTACTCGGCACACCATACCAGCATATAAGATTGTTTTTGATGAAACACACAACCACCTGTTTGGTAACATTGGCATCTGAAGTAGCCTCTACCCATTTGGTAAAGTAGTCAATTGCTACCAAGATAAATGGTGTCCATTCGAAGCTTTAGGTTCTATCATCCCGATCATGTCAATACCCCACATAGAGAAAGGCCACGGGGAGGAAATCACATTGAGCAGTGTCGGAGGTACATGGATCTTATCTGCGTAAATCTGGCATTTATGGCACTTCTTTGCAAACTTGTAACAATCAGAATTCATTGTCAACCAATAATATCCTGCCCTTAGCATCTTTTTAGCCATTGAATGTCCATTAGCATGAGTGCCGAATGAACCTTCATGGATCTCATGCATCAACTGTCTGCTTCGTGTCTATCCACGCATTTGAGCAAGACCATGTCAACATTCCTCTTGTATAACACATTTTCGCTGAGGAAGAAACTGCCTACCAACCTTCTCAGTGTCTTTATATCTTTCTTTGACGCACCAAACGGGTATTCCTGAGTTTGAAGAAAATGCTTGATATCATAATACCAAGGTTTCTCATCTTCTACTTCCTCTGTTGCAAACACGTGAGCGGGCCTATCGAGCCGTCGAACTGTAATTCGGGGTATATCATTCCAAGTATTCACCTGGTACATGGAGGCCAGAGTTGCCAGAGCATCCTCCATATGATTTTCATCTCTAGGGGTGTGATGGAATTCAACTTTATTGAAGAAGGGTAATAATCTTCTAGCATAATCTTTGTAAGGGATCAAGCCAGGGTGACGAGTATCCCATTCTCCTTTAATCTGATTTATTACCAATGCTGAATCGTCATATACATATAGAGTCTTGATTCTTAGATCAATAGCTTCTTTGAGTCCCATGATGCAAGCCTCATATTCTGCCATATTATTAGTGCAATCAAATGTTAACCTTGCAGTAAAAGGAATATGCGATCCATGAGGAGTAACAATCACAACACCAATTCCTTTACCATAAGCATTTACAGCTCCATCAAATACCATACTCCAACGAGATTCAGGGTCGGGGCCCTACTCGGGCAATGGTTCGTCACAATCTTTCACTTTCAAGAACATCACATCTTCATCGGGGAATTCATATTCTGCAAACTGATGATCTTCCACCGGCTGGTGAGCAAGGTAATCTGCCAACACACTGCTTTTGATAGCTTTTTGAGTGCGGTACTCGATATCATATTCAGACAACAACATTTGCCAACGGGCAATTCTCCCAGTAAGAGCAGGATTTTCGAAAATATACTTGATTGGATCCATTTTGGAGATCAACCAAGTGGTATGATTCAACATATACTGCCGCAAACGCTTTGCCGCCCAGGCCAAAGCACAACATGTTTTTTCTATCATAGAATACCGCGACTCACAATCAGTGAAATTTTTGCTTAGATAATAAATGGCGAACTCTTTCTTTCCCGTTTCATCCTGTTGTCCCAGAATACAACCCATGTATTTATCTAACACTGTTAGATACATAATTAATGGTCTTCCTTCTACGCGAGGGAGCAAAATAGGAGGTTTAAGCAGATACTCTTTAATACTTTCAAATGCCTTTTGGCAGTCATCCGTCCATACACAACCTTGATCTTTCTTCAACAACTTAAAGATCAGTTCACATGTTGCAGTCATGTGGGAAATAAATCTGAAGATATAATTCAAACGCCCAAGGAAACCCCTGACTTGCTTTTCAGTTCTTGGTGCTAGCATTTCTTGAATTGCTTTGACTTTGTCAGGGTCAACTTCAATTCCTTTCTGGCTAACAATAAAACCCAATAATTTCCCGGATCTAACTCCGAAAGTGCATTTATTTGAATTCAAGCGGAGACGATATTTCCTCAAACGCTGAAACAACTTCAAGAAATCTTCTATATTCCCTTCTTCAATTTGGGATTTGGCAATCATATCATCAACATATACTTCGATTTCTTTGTGCATCAGAACATGGAATAGGGTTGTCATGGCCCTCTGGTACGTTGCACCAGCGTTCTTCAACCCGAAGGGCATCACTCTGTAACAGAATGTTCCTCAGGGTGTGATAAACTTTGTTTTTTCCATGTCCTCTGGAGCCATTCTTATTTGATTATACCCGGAAGATCCGTCCATGAACGAGAATACCTTGAATTTTGCTGTGCTATCCATTAACATGTCAATGTGTGGCAATGGAAAATTATCTTTTGGACTAGCTTTATTTAGATCTCTGTAGTCTACACACATGCAGACTTTTCCGTCTTTTTTCGGTACAAGGACAATATTAGCAATCCATTGAGGATACACTGACGTCACAAGAAAACCAGCATTAATCTGCTTTAGGACCTCCTCTTTGATCTTTACTGCCATATCCAGGTGGGTTCTTCTCAACTTTTGTTTAACTGGCGGACACTCTGGCTTCAACAGCAAACGATGCTCGACAATGTCTGTATCTAGAACAGGCATATCTTGATAAGACCAAGAAAAATATCCACATACTCTTTCAATAACTCAATCAACCCGCTTTTTACATCATGGTGCAACGATGCTCCAATCTTGACTTCCTTCGGATCTTCCTCTGAACCCAAATTAACCACTTCCAAAGGCTCTTTGTATGGTTGAATGGTATTTTCCTCGTGCTCAAGCAACCGTGAGACCTCTTCTGGAACCTCATCATAATCTTCTTCTTCGGCCCCAAACACAAGACATTCAAAGTTGGGAGAGGGTGCAGGGTCATTGTATTCAACGAGTTTTTTAATTAATCTGCATATTTGATTTATGATTGCTTTTAGAAACTGACACATATAACAAGTGATCATGCAGATTAATTTTCAGTTATTATTTATTTTGAAAGGTTTTTTTATTTATTACCGATTCCCAAGAAAAAGGCAGAAAATAAAAGACATAATTTGGAAGCAAAGACAACTTTTATTAATGATCTTAACAGTTATAGCAAACAGATAAGCCCTAAACACTAATACTTCCACTTTGGGCAGAGTGAAAGCTTTTCAAAAGAAAGAAATAGATTAAAAAAACAAATTACTTTGAAACATGTATGCAAGAAGGAACATCAATGGTGACCCAGTTCTGAACTCGGACTCCATGCGTCACATAATTCGGTGCTTCCTGCTCTGCTTCATCCTCTTCAACAACATTAATTGCAAACCCAATCGGATGGAGATAGCCTCCGCTGTGGAAAACATCATGATAACTGTTAACAGAAGACTTTGACTTCAAACTTTCTCCTTTGCCATTCCTCGAAGAGAAACCTAAACCAGTTATGTTCTTGTTCAAAGGTGGATCTACAAGTCATCCCCAAACTGCATTATGACCATTGCGCACCACCTGCTGCGCATCCTTCAGGGAAACCACGGAATTCTCAGTCTTCCTTATGTTGTCAATGGATAGGGCTTGGAACTGGGTTCCAACAGCAGCCTCATCCGCTTCTACAATACTGAAAGAGGATAAATGGGATATCAACAACACCTACTCCCCATTTATGATCACTACCTTCCCTTCACGCACAAATTTTAGCTTCTGATGCAGAGTTGAAGTGACAGCCCCTGCTTCGTGTATCCATGGCCGTCTAAGCAAACAACTATATGCGGGAATAATGTCCATTACCTGGAAAGTTATCAAGAATAAGTGCGGTCCTATATGGATGGGCAAGTCCACTTCACCGATGACAGATTTTCTCGACCCATCAAAAGCCTTCACAATGATGCCACTCGGGCGCATAGGTGCTCCCTGATACTTTAACTTAATGAGGGTACTTCTTGGTATAACATTCAACACATATCCGTTATCAATTAGCACATTAGATAGCGAGTCATTCTTGCAGTTTATGGATATGTGGAGGGCCAGGTTGTGATTCCTCCCTTTGTCTGGTAACTCATCATCGCAGAAACTTAAGTTGTTACATGACGTAATGTTTCCAATTACGCTGCTGAACTGTTCCAATGGCATGTCATTCTCCACAAAAGCTTGGTCTAGTACTCTCATTAGTGATTCCCTATGAGCGGAGGAATTCATAAATAAAGCTAATATGGATATCTTTCAAGGAGTCTGCAATAGCTGATCCATAATTTTGTAGTCGCTCATTTTAATTATTTTCAAGATATCATCCACCTCTTTCTCCAATGTAGCTCCACTAGTCTCTCCTGCAGTCTTCTTCGGTTCATCATTCTCAGCAATTTTCTTTCCAGCAACAACGTCTTTTCGAATAACTGGCGCAAACACACGACCACTACGGGTCACCCTGCTACTATCAGCTATATTTCCAACATCTGGCATTGGCTGGATGGGAACTTCCACCCCATCTTCCAAGATTGTAGCGTTGTATTTGTAAGGCACCGCCTTATCTGATTTATAGGGAACAGGTCCTGGAAGACTAATTACCAGTAGGGTAACATCTGGTTTGGTATGGTACTTCACCTCAAGGTTAGCGGGTGCACCAAAACAAGGTACAATGATTTTTACACCTTCCTCAACATAATCAACCCTCAAAATACCATTTTCAGCCAACAAATCTTCGTTTGAAGAAAAATACTCATCCGCGGAGGCATATTCTTCCTCTGACTCTACTCCCATCAAACAAACTTCAACCATATCAATCTCGTGATAATCATCTCTCTGACCTATGATCTTGATAGTCCCATTGTCTAACAGCAATTGAACACCTTCTCTCACAATATAACATCCTCGGGGATTTTGACAACAAACTATGCAAGATCTATATTGGTGTTCCACCTGACCAGCAGTACGGCAAAAGGTAGCATGCAACTGCACGAGATCTTCATTCAAATATTCCACATTGAAAATTCTGAATTCTCCAGGACATCCAGAAACCATATTCACTTCCTCTTCATACTCTACCCTAGGCCTGATTATATGGATTAAACCTTCATCCATCATCTCCAGTAAATCAGCCTTTATCTTCTCGCACCCCTGTACATTTGTACTGCAAATAGCACAACCGGTGTGGTCATGCATATAATAACTGAATTCACAGAGGTCTGCGTGAATTTTCACCAAATATCCTCTAACCAGATTAATGTCAAAAATCCAGAAGTCACCTGGACAATCGGCCACCATATTTATAGAATTTACTCCCCCGTGCTTGGGTAGAGGATTATCTTTCACATTAGGTCCCATGTCCTTGAAAGATAGAATTCCAGACTTCACCAACTTTTGCACTTCAGTCTTCAAAGGGTAATAGTTCTCAACACTATGCCCTGGTGCTCCCTGATGAAAAGCACATGTCTGGTCTGCTTTGTAATACCAAGGAAATAGAGATGGTATCGCTGGAGGTGGTCATGTCTGGACCAACTTCTTCTGAATCAATGCTGATAGTAGCTCTACATAACTCATGGGAATAGGGTCATAGTTCTCCCTTCTCTGATTATTCCTCTGGTTCCCCTGCTGGGACTGTCTCTGATAAGAAACAGTAGTCGGAGCGGCATTCATAACAGGAGTAACTGAAGCAACTTGTTGGTGACGCTGATAATTCCTTCTAGGAGTGTTTACCCTCCTCTCTTGTATAACAACATTTGTGTCTCCTTCTTTCTTCTTGGTAAACCCATAAGATGGCTTCTTCGCACCTCCGGGTCCTTCTCCCTTTGTCAAACGACCTTCTCTTACTTCCTCTTCTAGGCGGACACCTATCCCTACCATCTCTGTGAAATCACTCGGGGCACTTGCTACCATTCTTTCGTAGTAGAAGGCACTCAGCGTCTTCAGAAAATTTTTAGTCATTTCCTTCTCCTCCATAGGAGGAATCACTTGTGCTGCCACTTAGCGCCATCTCTGTGCATACTCTTTGAATGATTCTCTATCTTTCTGAACCATGGCCCTAAGCTGGTCACGATCGGGTGCCATGTCCACATTGTACTTGTATTGTTTTATGAATGCTTCTCCCAAATCATTAAAGGTATGGATGTTGGCGCTATCTAAACTCATGTACCATTTCAACGCTGCGCTGATCAGACTATCCTGGAAAAAGTGAATCAGCAGACGCTGATCATCGATGTGGGTAGACATTCTCCTTACATACATCACCAAGTGAGCATGAGGGCAAGTGTTTCCCTTGTACTTCTCAAACTCAGGGACCTTGAACTTAGCAGGCACTTTGACATTCGGGACCAAACACAGCTCATTCACGTTCTGCCCAAATAAATCTTTTCCCCTAATAGCCTTCATCTCTCTTTGCATTCTATCAAACTGCTCTTGGAAATCATCTATTCTGTCATAAAGACCCAGGTCTTCACTCGGCAGAGGGAAAGGACGACACACATCTTCGTTAACAAATGGAACCAAATTCACCGAAGGAGGTGCAACAGGAACAATATGCACCACAGAAGGTGCTGGAGTAACAACATTTGGAACCACTGTAGCATCTTGGGGGCCCAAATTGAAACCTTCAGATGCAAAATTCTCCGTTCCCCATGGATAACCCTGAGGCATACGGTTCTGAACAACAGTCAGAGTAGCGGATACGAGAATAACAGGAACTTCAGCATTTGCCCATCTTGGTTGAGGTTGAACACTCGGTGGATGATTCTGAGAAACCACCAGAGCTTCCATCAGAGTAGTCAAATTGTCCAAGCCAGCCTTCAAAGCAGAAACTTCTTCGTGCAGCTCGCGATTCTCCTGTTCCAAATTGTCCATCTTCTTTTTCAAATTAGCCTGAGTATTGTAGTCATGAATCAGCTTGCTGAACGAAGTAAAAAGATGGGTAAGACACCTGGATATGCATAGTAAATGAAAGAAATATGTGCAATATAATGCATGATATGTAATGCACATGATTTACTTTTTACTTTATCATTTAATATTTCAAGGGATTTAACGTTGATAGACATATTGCAAACATCAAAATAATAACGTATTTGAAATATTGAAAAACTTTTATTATAATAACTTCAAAATGGGTTACAAGTTTTAATGATCCTAGGTACAAGACGAGAATACAGTCTAAAATCCCGAGAAAAGGAACTGATAGAGATCAATCTGTACGCTAGCATTTCCATGTGAGCCTGGAAATCTGAGCTCTCAACCTCTAGTTCTCTTCCACGTGTCTGATGGCAACCTCCTTCCAATTATCTGAATCAGGAAGTGAACAACCATCACCTGTTTGATACTTAGGGGAAAATAAATCCACTTTCCTCTCCATAGACTCCACCGCTCGACTCTCAAGGATCTCGATCAAATTATCTTTCTCCTTCAAGTCTGCTCTATAGGAACTCTCTAAAGTCTGGAACTTGTTCTTCCAAGCATCCCTTTCCTATTGCATCCTAACCAAAGCAAGCTGCAGCTCTTCCATATCATCTAATAAAGGAGGAGTGATCTTCACAAACAGCTCAGGCATGGGTGTCTCCCGAGTATACGACATCTTCAACTGAATGGCTCTCGATCGGACCCACTGAAGATATTGCTCCAAAGAGACAGCACCTCTAGGTCCCAAATCCTTCCTACTCTTCTTATGAATGTGACGCCAGGCCTTCGCAATCTGCTCCCTAGCTTCCCTGTGGTCCTCTCCTTCCTTTAGAAAGAAATTACTCAAATGAATACTGTTCGGTTTATCCCTCATCGGATAACCAAGCTGGCGCCGTGCAAGAACAAGGTTATAGTTAATTCCTCCCTTTGTACCAAGAAGATGTACATTGGGGAAACTACCACAACTGTCAATAATCTCTACATCCCGATAAGCTCGATGATACCAATCAATATCCGAGTGAGTAAGTGCCATGATCTTAGGAGCCCAACGAGGTTCCTTCTTGACATCCCAAAAAGCATCAGACTGAGGTATATGAGAGATGAACCAATGGTACAACAAAGGCGTGCAATAGATAATCATTCCCCCATGATAAGAACTCCGAAGATGAACAGAGTAATAAGTATCACCCAATAGTGTAGGAACTGGGTTTCCAATCATGAAGATCCTGATGGCGTTAATGTCGACAAACTTGTCCACATTAGGAAATAAGAATAATCCATAAGCAAGCAGAGAAAAGATGGCCTCAAAAGCAACCGTACTCTTCATTTTGGCAAAGTAACGAGCCTTCTCCAATAATAACTGAGTTGGTAATCCTATAATCCCTCCTTTAGTAGTCATGTGGGCTTCCACCTCAGACTTCCCCAGATGAATCAAAGCAGCAATCTCATGTGGTTTTCGCTCACCCTCCAAAGCAGTAAAAGGAACACAATCGGTAACGGGTAAATCCAATAGATAAGAATACTCCTCCAGTGTAGGCATCAGCTGATAATCAAGAAAAGTAAAGCAGTGATACACCGGATCATAAAACTGGACCAAGGTCGAGAGAAAACCCTCCTTCATCTTCAGCTTCATGAGAGGAATAATGGATCCATACTTCTTCCGAAAGTCTGCAGGATACTCAATCTCTGGAATTAGACTGATCAAATCATATATCTTGGGATCCTTGAAACTGTATTTCCCGGTCTTTCTCTTTCCAGAATCCATGGTTAAAAGTACCTGAGACATTCACAAATAGTCATCCTTTAAATCCCTTGAAATATTATTTTCTCCAAAAGATGCTTATGAGTGTATGGATGCGTGATGCAACAATCACACACAAGATCACACATATAGGGTTCATAGGTTAAAGTCACGAGCATGAGGTCGAAGGTACTACCCATAAGGTGTTGGTCTAAGAGTTATCACCTGCCGAACATGGTTCTAGAGGTTCCCAGAGTCTACATCCTTCCTTCGGATATTACTAACTTCTCGATTAACTCGGTAATTAGTAATATTCTCAAGAAAGACTCGTCCGAGCATAGTATCGCGTGACAACTATTTCCGAATTACTCCGTCATAGCTTCCGCACTACACCTAAAAGGCCAAGATGGGTTTGGTATTCTACGGTCCTCAGTTTCAGCAGGCTCCCAGGTCAAAAGCAGTACGTCTTCCCGATTACTCGGTAAATAACACTACAATTAAAGGGGCCTCCACTGAGTGGGGGATCTCATGCCTCCTTTTTTTGGATTACTCCCTCAAAGTTAACATGACTATACCGCCTATCCTATCTTAAAGTTTTCCCAAGTCCGGGTATAGGACTTATGAGTAATCACCAAGCACCCTGAAAACCAGGAAAATCCAAACAAACATATATATAACATATAACACATAAACAACAATAGCACATATAAATATATAAACAAAGATATGCTTAACCCACTTAGGGATGGACCAGCAAGAGGTCAATCTGTCCCTAGTGAAGTCGCCATTTTTCTGTAGTGATAGAAATGTTCAAGACTAAGCCATTGGATTGACTAGACTTTGTACAAATCAAAATAAAAATCGCCACTGTGCTTTATTGTTTCCAAAGGAATGGGAAAAGAGTGAATAACCCAAAAACAGGGGGAAATATTCAAGGTAAGGGGGTTGGTTATGCAAAGGGAAGGTATTAGCACCCTAAACATCTACGGTACTCCGCAAGAGCCTCTTTGTAAAATCTGTATATTTTGGCTATAAAATGTGTTATATATGAAATGGATGGTGGAGGCGAGAAAAGAAGTATATTATTTATGATTTTTGCACCCGCCGTGGTTGCGAACCTTTAGTGCCTACGTACCACCTTTCGTGTAATAGGGGATCAGGGTACACGTAGTTCCTCTTTTAAAAGTTTGAAACACAAGTGTGTTGGTTGATTTTAAGGGATAAAACATCATCTTCATTGTCCGTGTGAAAAACATACTTACTACCCAAAATCATGAGAAAGGAGAACTTGCATCATCTCAAAGTGGAGGATATGGCTTGGATTTTAAAATCAACAATGCCTCACTCAACACCCAAGTGGAAAATATCTCTCTTCACTACATATTGTAGAAGTATTGTGTAGCGATAAAAAATGTAGCAGGGTAAATCGGAGATCGAACTATTAATTAATTTATCTCATAAAAGCAAGAGTCGCCACCGCGCTTTATTATTTCCAAGGGAAAAGGGAAAAGAACGAAATAAAACCCTAAAATATGCAATGTAAAATAATACTTTAAAAGTATTGAAAATACAAGGAGTTTTTGAAAAGAGGTCTAGAGTTCGGGGGTTGGTTATACAATGGGAAGGCATTAGCACCCAATGTATCTATAGTATTCTATAAGAACCTTTTGAAATATCTGTTTATTAAAAAAGTTTGTTTGATTAAAAATAAATTGTTTGGCCGAAAATGGGTATGGACGAGTTTTTGAAAATACGACGACCTAACGTCGAAGTTTTGACTTTAAAGGTGTGAGTTTTGAAAAATTGAATATTTGGGAAAATTATCTTAAGTTTTTTTAACAAAATAATAAACGGATAATGAATGAGGGTATTCGCGCTATGTATTTGATGACATGAAGTCGACAAAAATTTAAACGATTCCCTTGGATTGAAACAGACGAGAGATATGCCGATTAACGATCAATCAATTAAAATTACAATTGAACAATTAACTAATGAAATTTAAATCATAATAGCATGCATTTTAACGATTAAATAAATAATCAAAAGTAAATGAAGATTAAATTACGAAATCATATATTTTTAATAATTAAACACATAACAAAAATTAAATCATGAAACATGTATTTTCGAATAATTAAATAAATAACAACACAAAATAAAAATAATAGTATGTTGACGAAAATTAAAGATGAATTTTAATTAAACGTTTTTTATGTGTTTTTTATACTAATTAATAATTATACATCAATCTAAATTAATATATAATTAAGTATATTAAATAATATGGCCAAAAGAATAAAAGATAGAAAAGTGACCCAACAAGGACTTGAACCCAGGACCTCTTAGATTGCTGTTAACATATTTTACCAATTGAATTGTATTATTATTCATTAATTAGCATAAGTTAATAAAAACATAAGGAGAAGAATGAAATTGAAAATGGATTAAAAACAGGCCCAATGGGCCACCCGGGTCAAAGAGGGAAAAGGAAAAGAAAAAAATGATGTAACCCTAGGAGAGGGGCGCCGCCGCTTGCTGTGCATGGGGAAAGAAAAATCAAAATAATTATTATATTTATGTTGGGAAGAGGAAAAGGAGGAATTTTTATATATTATATTTTTATTCAATAAAACAAACAACAGTAATGGAACTTAAAAACAACACAACGTTAACTCTCTCTCTCTCTCTCTCTCTCTAACCGATCCAACCTTCTTCCTCTTTCATTCTCTCACGCCATCACCTTCTTCTCTCTCACACTTAGAACCATCATCTTTCTCTCCCACAGATCTGAACTTTTCCTCTCTCATTCTCTCACGCCATCATTTCTTTCCTCCTTCCTCTACAGATTCGAAACTCTTCCTCTCTTACGCATCTCACAGATCTTCAACTGATTATGGTGGTTGGTTCATTTGTTTCGGTTTCTTGTTCTTTTTTTTGTTGTTGTTGTGAATCAATGGGTTGTGGTGGAGATGGTTTTGTGAGTGAGAATCCATTCGGTGGCTTTGACGGTGGATTTACCGTCGTTGGCAGCTAAGGCTTGGACGACTAACTCGTCGGAAAACCCATGAAACACAAACTGCTGCATCTCCATCTTGTTGGTTGGTGTAGTTTTTGGTGATGCGTTTGAAAACTGTTTCAACTCTTTTTTGTTTGTTTTTTAATTCAAAGAATATAATAAATAAAAAATATGATTGAATATTTTAAGTGGAGTTTGGTTTTTTTTAAGAACAAATGTTTTTTTTTATTATTAGAACAAAAGGTTTTTTATTTTATTTTTTAGATTAGAACAGCAAAAAAATATTTTTGGATATTGATATGGAATAACAAAGTATTTTAAATATTCTAACAAAAACATATTTTTTTAAAATATTGGAACAACAATATATTTTTAAAAAATGTTACAGCAACATATTTTTTAAAACATTGGAACAACAATATATTTTTAAATAATGTAACAGCAACATATTTTTTTTAAAATATTGGATATTAGAAAAGCAGAATATTTTTTGGATATTTGTAACAAAATATTTTTGGATACTCTAACAACAAAATATTTTGGATATTGTAACAGCATGTGTTTGTGGACTTTGAGATTTTGTAAAGCAAAAAGGATAACCCAGGTTTTTGGACAGCAAAAATATTTTGGACAGCAAAAATATTTTGGACAGCAAAGGTGTTTTCGACAACAAAAATATTCTGGACAACAAATGTGTTTTAGACAGCAAAAATATTCCGGACAGCAAAGGTATTTTTTTTATTTTGGGACAGCAAGCTCTAAACAAGTTTTTGGGACAGCAAGCGATAAACAAGTTTTTGGGACAGCAAGCGATAAACAAGTTTTTGGGACAGCAAGCGATAAATTAATATTACGTGACGGAAGAAGTAAGCTTTTTATTACACTTATTATTATTACTGATATTATGAATACTAACATGTTTAAAATGCTAACAATCATGCAGTAACTCAACTTAAATACAGTACAACAATGAAAAGAAAGATAAGGCAAATGTTACATGGCAAAGGAAAATGGTACAACAAGTGATTCAAGCATGAACATATGCAACAGTAGATAGAGAGGAGAAAAAAAATATACCTATCGGAGCCTCTCCGATGGGGCTTCTAACAAAATGGTAAGCTTCCTTAAATTCGCTATCTTTTCTCCTTGCTGGATTTTTCTTTAGAACAACACCAATATTTTTCTGGTTTTTTTCTTACTTGCTGAATTTTTCTAGAACAACACCTATTTTCTGTTTTCTTTTACTGCTGAATTTTTCTTCCTTCTTCTTTGTGTTGACAAAAGCTCTTATTTATAGTGGAGTGTGGAGGATTTGAGGGGGAAAAAACAGTAGAAATTTGAATTGTTTTGGCAAGCTGTTTCTATACTTTGTTCTCACAAATTACTTTAGCCATTTTGATACAAATTGCTGCTACCTTGATGCAGGTTGGAGCAAGTTTTTGGCAGCACTTGGAGCTGCTGTATGTTGCTGTTTTTTACTGTTTTGTAGCATTTTACAACATTTCTCTTTGCTGTTTTTTTTCCAGGTTATTTGGAGCATTATTTGACCAACAAAAATACAACAAAATGGGCTTGAAGAAAGGTTGCAAACATGGGCTGCACTAGCACTTTGCTGATTTTTTTTTTATGTTGAAAATAAATCTTGTATAAACTTGTAGCTTCTTGCAACTTTGTAATAAACTTCAATACATTGTAACATTGAATAAATATGCATTCTTCAATATATTTCCACTCTTTGATAGTTATGAATAACCTTGAATCTTCACATAAACATGAATCTTGATATATCTTGATAAAAAATCAAGATCTTCCATTTAAATTTGGGAAATAATTGAATAATACTTGGATGAATTGTTGAATAAGGAATAAATAATAATGCAAGTCTTGGACTTTAATCTTGCACTTTGTAATAGAAAATCCAAATAAATCACATGGATTAATTTGTAATCAAAATAGAATTCCTCATGTAATTAAATAGAATTCCTCACTAACTTCTTAAAAAAATACTTCAATGTATTTAAATAACCATGATGTAGATCTTCCAAAATAATCATAAAATAATCTTGAATAAATATTCCATGTGATAAATGAATTTTCTTGAATGAAATCTCTTGAATAGCTCCTCTTTAATTATCACTTGGATTCAAATAAAGAAAATTCCAAATATTCCGAATATTCCGAATAAATTCTTCTAGGACAGTTTTGAATTTAATTATCCCATTTCGGCAAAATTCAATCCGCGTCGTGAGAAAATTTGCAGATGAATTTTGGTCCAAGAAATCAAAAATGACGGTATAACCTGTTTTTCTTGTATTTTAGAACAATGTGAAACACACATGAGCCAAAGCCGGTAGAATTTTGACTGTTCTTCCTAAAAAATATTCGGAGAAAAACGAAGACCATCTGCTGGACAGAGTGTGGAAATAAACACACAATTCTCTGAAATTCTTTGATGAACCAGTCTTTTGGAAATTAACGAACGGCAGTATTTCTGTTCTGAGACTCGAAATCCTGATCGACGTACAACGTCTGATGCTCTTCTCTCAGACCTATTTTCTGCACATGAAAATAAAACAGCAAAACATACACTTTGTGCGTGATTAGTGGTTAGTCATTCATAAGATAAAATGCTCACAACACTCGGTAATCTCTACACAGTCAAAGCTCGAAACGTTCGAAACCTACCGTATTCTGTGACCTTGATGTGTATGAAAAATAATGCCAATGAAGCAGGAATCTTAGGTCAAAAATTGGGGTATGACAGCTTCCCCTATTTAAGTTTCTTCTATCCGGAGATATGAAGATTAAAATCTTCGTCTCGACGAGATTGAAGGTACTTAAATACATAATGCGCAATTTTTGCCCTAAGATACCGCCATTATGTTTATGATACAGATGTAGTATTTGAACTTTATGGAGAATGATACTGTATGAGACAAAGATAATGCTGCAGAAACCACGCACCAACAAACCACATGAACATAGATTATACACTACTGGGGAAATGAGTCATCGACTTCGAATGATAGACTCTTAACAGCGAATAAAATTTGAGAGAACACGACCTCTGACCCTAACGAAGAAGGCGCCTTGCATAGGCCACGAAACAAATAGATTATTGACCCAAGATAAAGGTGCGTTCACAACCTGAGGTCAAAGATAGATAAAAGATGTATCAATTTGCTGATAACGGATTACCGACTTTTGAAGGTAGAGATTTCACAACAAATTTCTCTGCGAGATTCTTCCAGAGGGATACCAATTAATGCTGAAATAATAATATGGTTGTAGGTACACAAGCTACTCATATAAAGAAGCTGCCACTTGCTGTCGTTCAAAGATGTCAATAACATACAAGATGCTCAAATAAAGAAGCCGCCACTCGCTGTCTTCCAAAAATACTATAACATACAAGTTGTTCAAATAAAGAAGCCGCCACTTGTTGTCATCCAGGGATGTCAATAACATACAAGCTGCTCAAATAAAGAAGCTGCCACTTGCTGTTTTACAAAAAAACCAATAACATACAAGTTGCTCAAATAAAGAAGCCGCCACTTGCTGTATTCCAGAAAAAATATCAATAACGCGCAAGTTGCTCATGAAGAGACTGCCGCTTGCCGTTTTCCAAAAAATAATAATGTACAAGTTGCTCATGAAGAGACCGTCGCTTGCCATTTTCCATAAAATAATAACGTACAAGTTTCTCATGAAGAGACCGCCGCTTGTCGTTTTCTGAAAAATATAATAACGCACAAGTTGCTCATGAAGAGACCGCCGTTTGTCGTTTTCCGAAAAATAATAATAACGCACAAGTTTCTCATGAAGAGACCGCCGCTTTTCGTTTTTCGAAAAATTTAATAACGCACAAGTTGCTCATGAAGAGACCGCCGCTTGTCGTTTTTCAAAAAATATTTCAGAAGAAAGTTGCGATAACACTGCCAGAGAATATAATTCTTCTTCAAAGGGAACCATGAATAGATCCTTCCTGAGAATATCAGATACTTAAGTGCGCAAAATAAATGCACCATTCATCTAAGTTGTTTAGCTTGGAGAAAACCACGAGATAGCCTATGCAAGAGACAAAAAACTCCCTCCAGGAATAAACCAGAGAAAGGATAGTCAAACAAGACTCCACCCAATGAGAAAATAACTCGATTGGGGATTCATCCTATCCAGAGATGGACAAGGAAGGCTAAATAAAAAATTCATCCACGAGGATTAGCTCAGTTGGAAAATTTAGAAAGGAAGCACATTTTCTGCCTAAGTTAACATTCTACTTGGAAAGAACATGTACACTGTCTGAATAAACATAAACAAGGTAAACGACCCAAAATCAACGACAAATGTGAATGTGTATGCGTGATATAAGTGTAAATGAGTAAATGAATGTTATGCTGAGAAAACAGGCAGATGGAATATCTTGAAGATGATAAGATATCACGAAATAATAGATACTCGGCCAATCTTAAAGAGACGGAAAATAAATGGAACTAGAACCAACAAGCAACGTCAGAGCGTATCACGCTACAAGGCTCAAATCTTATGGGGAGTAAAATATTCAAATCCAATCTTCTAATCACCAATAGACCACTGACATGATACAAAACATACCATACTTCAGAAATCTGCTCAAATAAAGATAACTAAAACAAAGCTTAACCAGAATTGCTGGGGAGTCACCAAGCTTAGTACCACGAGAAATACAAGTTTACACAACCAACACCTCATGAAGATTTTGAAAGAAAACATGTTCATCATGTAAGGATAAATTACTGTATTGTTTTGCATTTCATGGCTTGACTATCCTCGGAGCAACTGTTAATATTCCTTTCAGTATTCAATGACATATTTAAAAAATAGGAATGCGTTAAATAACTTTGTTTCAAATATTGCCGTAAAAGCCGAAATTTTGCCCACAAAAAGATAAATGCTCAAATTTCATTGAGAAGATGGTAGTTCGCTAACAACGTGACTCCAACGGTTTACAAAAGTTTGGGAAATAGTACATGAAAGAAAAAGGTTACACAAAAACAATGATCACTATTCTCCCTAACAACTTCGAATTCCGAAATATGCTCAAATGCCAAGACCGGTCTGACCAAAAGCTTGTCTAAGCCGCCCCTTCGGGTTTTCAACTTAGCGAACTGTCAACTCAAAACTAGGCGAAATACTTCTTGACTGCATCGGCGTTCACGGAGCGTGGGAGCTCTTCACCGTCCATATTTGTGAGAATCATGGCACCTCTAGAGAAAACCTTCTTAACGACATACGGTCCTTCATAATTCAGAGCCCACTTGTCCCTAGAATCAGGTTGGAAAGGTAATATTTTCTTGAGCACGAGGTCACCTTCTCTAAACTCGCGTGGTCGAACCTTCTTATCAAAAGCCTTCTTCATCCTTTGCTGATATAATTGACCGTGACACAGCGCTGTCAATCTCTTTTCTTCAATTAAATTCAACTGATCATATCTACTTTGACACCATTCAGCCCCAGAGTTTAGCTTCCATCAAAACTCTCATAGACGGGATCTCAACCTCCACGGGGAGTACTGCTTCCATGCCATAAACTAGGGAAAATGGGGTTGCGCCTATTGAGTTCAAACTGAAGTACGGTATCCATGTAAAGCAAACAGAAGCATTTCATGCCAATCTTTATAAGTTACCACCATCTTCTGGACAATCTTTTTGATGTTCTTGTTAGCAACTTCAACAACCCCATTCATCTTTGGCCTGTAGGGAGAAGAGTTATGATGTTCAATCTTGAACTCTTCACAAAGCTCTTTC
This sequence comes from Vicia faba, assembly GCA_948472305.1. NCBI lineage: Eukaryota > Viridiplantae > Streptophyta > Magnoliopsida > Fabales > Fabaceae > Vicia > Vicia faba. The sequence continues at coordinate 78,898,164 of OX451741.1, forward strand.
ATCATCTTGTTATTCAAATTCGAGCCATTATCAGTGATGATCTTGCTCGGGATGCCGTATCGACAAATGATTTAATTCTTGATAAATCTGACTACCACCTGTCTGGTTACATTAGCATAAGATGCTGCTTCCACCCATTTAGTAAAATAATCGATCACTACCTAGATGAAACAATGACCATTTGAAGCTTTGGGTTCAATCATTCCAATCATATCAATGCCCCACATAGAGAAAGGCCAAGGTAAAGAGATAACATTGAGGAGGGTCGGTGGCACATGTATCTTGTCCGCATAAATTTGGCATTTATGACATTTCTTCACATATTTGCAACAATCAGATTCCATCATCATCCAATAGTAACCCACTCTTAACATCTTTTTAGCCATTGCATGTCCGTTGGCATGGGTGCCAAAGGATCATTCATGTACTTCTTGCATCATCATGTCTGCTTCATGTCTGTCTACGCATCTGAGTAGGACCATGTCATAATTCCTCTTATATAATACTTCTTCATTGAGGAAGAAACTGCTTGCTAATCTCCTCAACGTCTTCCTATCTTTATTGGATGCCCCAGGCGGGTACTCTTGAGTTTGAAGAACACGTTTAATGTCATAGAACCACGGTTTATTGTCCGTGACCTCTTCTACTGAGAACATATGAGCAGGTCTGTCAAGGTGCATAACTCAGATTGTAGGCACATCGTTCCAACCATTCACTTGAAACATTAAAGACAAAGTAGCTAAAGCATCAGCCATTTGATTTTCATCTCTAGGGATATGATGTAATTCCACTTTGTTGAAGAAAGTTAACAATCTTCTAGCATAGTCTCTGTAAGGGATCAAACCAGGATGACGAGTCTCCCATTCTCCTTTGATTTGATTAATTACCAATGTCGAGTCTCCGTATATATCAATAATCTTAATCCTTAGATCCACTGCTTCTTCGAGACCCATAATACATGCCTCATATTCAGCCATGTTGTTCGTGCAGTCAAACTTCAATCTCGCCGTGAACGGGATATGAGTACCTCGGGGAGTGACGATGATTGCCCCAATTCCATTTCCATAAGAATTCACAGTTTCGTCAAAAATCAAACCCCAACGGGATTCGGGATCAGGTCCTTCTTCGGGTAACGACTCTTCACAATCTTTAGCTTTCAAGTACATAACATCTTCATATGGGAAGTCAAACTTGATGGATTGATAATCGTCAATTGGTTGGTGAGCCAAATGATCGGCTAAAATACTCCCTTTGATTGCTTTCTGAGTGTGATACTCAATGTCATATTCAGATAACAACATCTGCCAACGGGCTATTCTTCCAGATAAGGCGGGCTTCTCAAAGATATATTTGATCGGATCCATTTTGGAGATCAACCAAGTGGTGTGGTTAATCATATATTGGCGCAGACGGTGAGCAGCCCAAGCTAAAGCACAACAAGTTTTCTCAAGCATTGAGTATCGAGACTCACAGTCTGTGAATTTCTTACTCAGATAATATATGGCATGTTCCTTTCTTCCACTCTCATCTTGTTGACCAAGCACACATCCCATGGAATCTTCCAATATAGTCAAGTACATAATCAAATGTCTTCCTTCCACCGGAGGAATAAATATAGGAGGTTCAAGTAAATATTCTTTGATGCTATCAAAAGCTTTTTGAAAATCTTCTGCCCACACACATCCTTGGTTCTTTGGGAGAAGCTTGAAAATCGGCCCACAGGTAGCAGTCATATGAGATATAAATCTAGAAATATAGTTCAGTCTCCCAAGGAATCCTCTTACTTGTTTTTCCGTCTTGGGTGCAGGCATCTCCCGAATAGCTTTGAATTTATCAGGATCTACCTCAATACCTTTCTGACTGACAATGAAACCCAGAAGTCTTCTAGAACGAACGCCAAAAGTGCACTTGTTGGGATTCAGACAGAGTTTATACTTTCTAAAATGTTGGAATAATTTCAATAAATGTTCCAAATGATCTTCTTCAGTTTGTGATTTGGCAATCATGTCATCTACATACACTTCTATCTCTTTATGCATCATATCATGGAACAAGGCAGTCATGGCCCTTTGGTATGTTGCACCAGCATTCTTCAAACCAAACGACATTACCCGATAACAAAATGTCCCCCAAGGTGTAATGAAAGTTGTCTTCTCCATATCTTCTGGTGCCATCTTGATTTGATTGTAACCAGAGAAACCATCCATGAAAGAAAAGACTTTGAACTTTGCGGTACTGTCGACTGTTGTACCCCAAAATTTGCCCTCCCATATTCTTCAAGATTTGCCAAGATAATGGTTCAAAATCCCTCAAAGGTTGCACAGTCCAATTGCCTCCTAACACAGTCAAAATTAGGGTTTTGGTTCTTGCAAAGAAATTGAGATTTTCAAGGGTCCAATCAAGTCCCACATGCCTACATACATTGTCAAGCATTCATATGTCAAGTTTCAAGACCCACAGCATCAAATTGCACAGTCAAAACCCTAATTGCTTCACAGTCAACTACAGGGGCAAAATGGTCATTTGACAGTCAAAAGTCAAAATTTTTGGTCAACATCTTATTTTGAAGCCACAAACATCATTTGATCAATTCTTGATCATGATTCCCAAAGCATGGCTCAAAAAGTCTCAAGATGCAAAAGTTTCTATTTTTGGACAGTTGAAAATGTCAACTGCAAATTGACTAGGGCATAACTTCTTCATGGTTTATCAGAAAAATCCCATCCAAAGCTCATTTTGAAGAGAATGACATTTCCTACAACTCATCTTCACACTTCAATTCCAAGAAATGCTCTCACAAAAAGTTATCAATTTCAACATTATAGGTCATTTTCAAAAGTCAACAAAAAGGCACTTTAAGTCAAAGACCATAACTTGAGATTGGTAAATCAAAATGACATGGGACCAAAGACATTGGTTAGAGGACTTCAAGACCTTCCCAAAATATCAAAGAACATGATCATAGCTTCATAATTGAGCAAGATATGCCTTGTAGAAGTTGGGAAATTTTTCGGAATTTTGAAAAGTCAACTTTGCACAAAGGACTTCAAAATTGCTATAGGGCCACAATTTCTTCCATGAATCATTACCCAAAGGCTATGCACGACCCACTAAGCTCAAAGGGAGTTATTTTCTTATTTTTGATTAATTATTTGAATTTTTATTATCATTAATTCATTTAATTAAATCTAAATATAAGAAAAATACCAAATCATGTTTTCAAATCTTTTTTATGCAGCAAATCTCTTCCACACATGTAAGAGATCTCGTGCATCAATCAAAAGGGACAAAATCATCCATATTTGGCAAGTTTCCATGGCAAAAAGATTGGAAAAGGATGTGAAAAAATCAAATATTCAAAACATTAATACATGGACTTTGGGCTTGTTTTCTTAACCTAATTTCACTCAAGTACATAGGCACAAGCTAACCCTATTCAATTACACACAAAAAACTGCACACAGGCTGCATACCAAATTGCAAATTTTCATCAAAAAGTTGAAAACTGAAAACCTAGTTACAAGGCGTTTCAAAGCACAACAAGCCTTCCAATACATTCCTGACATTGCTAGGAACGTGTTGCAATCAAGAACCAATCTCCAGACCTCAAGAATTGGTAGAACGAAGTCTCACTTTTCATAAATATGTTCATTATCGTGTTTTAATTTTCAAGCATTGTTCATGTGTTTTGTTGATTGATTTACACTAATATGGATGTTCTGAAGCTAATGGTACCCTTTAATTGAACTAACAATGCCTATATCAAAATATGCCATTGAGGGATATTAGGGTTTCAGGAGCTCTAATTTAGGGGTTTACACGTATGGCAAAATCAGGCCACCAAACCTATGCCATTGAATTCGTGACATGAAGACGAATCATTCCATGACCTCGCGCCCTTTTTATATTTGGCCATGTCCTATTCGCTATTTTTGCAGGTTTTGTTTAGTGGGGGTTTAAAACCCCCGCTATTTGTTTATGTTACAGGAAGAAAAAGGAAGACGAAGCTGGCGTGTCAAGGCATGACTGGGTGATTCAAATGTTGGCGCGTGATTTTTTGCTTTACACCACTAACGCTTGTTTTCCATTATAATAATTACGTTCCATAATAATAACAAAGCGCACAAACAGCTCAACTGGTAAAGCATTCACTTGGTAAACGCTGGGACCTGGGTTCGATTCCCAGGTCCCCCCCATATATTTCATGTTTTTTTCCCTTAACGTGTTTCTATGCAGCATCCCTTCCAAGGCCTACCACGCATCCTCAAACGCTAGCTTGCCACATAATCTGAATGATCAATCCAAAGGCTAGAGCGTGAAGACCACCATACACCTGGGTCAACTGCTCCACACGTGATCCCTGAAAGTCAAAAAGGGCTTGTTCTGTTGGGCCAAATTGCCTCCAATTTACCTCCAAAAAGGGCCAGACACCCCCCATGGTTTGCATCATTTTTTAATTTTTATTTGTTTTCTTTCTTAATTATATTAATTGTTTTAATTGCTTTCTTTAAATTCCTAAAATAATTTTCATAATAAAATAAAATACAAGAAAAATCAAAAATGTTTATTGTTGTTAATATTAATTTCACCATTATTTATTTTGTAAATAAACTTTAATAATTAACTAGTTAATTTAGGTTTTAAAACTTTAATGTTTTCTTAATAAATTAAAATAGGTAGAATTAGGGTTTTGATATTTTTTCACCTTTTCTTTTTAGATAATTTTCTCATCATTATTATTATTATTAATTATTAATTATTTTGTAAATAAATGTGTAAAATAATTAATTAGAGTAAATTAGGTTAAACTTTAATATTTTTCATGAATAATTAAAAACAATGTAGAACTAGGGTTTCCTTCTAATTTTAATTCTTTTCTTATTTCATTAAATACCAAAAACCTAAAAACATTTCTTTTCTTTAATTTAATAATTAATTAGCTTTTTAATTTCATTTAATTTCTTTAAAGGGTTTCAACGCCCTCGAACGTTCTATTTTTATTCTTTTCGCACGTTAATTTATTTCCTTCCAAATATTATGTAACTGCTCAAGCCATGTAATAGTAATTAGGAATTTATTTTACTTTCCGCATTTTTATTAAAAACGGGTCTTTGTTAATTTGGCGATGTATAGACCCGCGCCTTGTAATAGCGTAGGATTTATCTTTCCGCATTTAAATTTCCGCACTCTTAAACTATTAAACTTTGCATGAAAGAATGTATGGCCTAAATTAAAAACAAGCGTAGATCACCATGATACATGTACAAGATAAATGCTAAACTGAAAACAACACACAAATTCACACACCACTCTTAGGGTACGCCTCACTGTTGCCTTGCCTTCGAAACGTGGTCGTCGAGTATAGGACGTTTTAGTAAGTCCTTATGTCCATGACATGATCCAGTTGCCTCGAAACGGTTGCCTCGGAAATTAAAAAGGATCAATGGCATAAGGGTAGCTTCTAAGGTGTCCTACTGTTGCTCTGGTGACCACACTGTCCCTAAAAACGAATTGACCCGAACACCTCCAACGGTGGTGCTACCTACCTCTCAATGGTGGGATGGCACTACCTTAAGGACATTTACACAGCCTAATTCCTTAGGGTAGGTAGATGACTCATAGATACTTGCTCTATTAAAAAAAAACAAATCAAAACTCTTTTCACACCGACACTTTCAAAAAGCTTTCAAAACAATTTTTCAAACACTCTTGAGGACTGATACAAGAGTCGATCTGAAATCTTTAAATGAAACTTTTTCAAACCCACACACATTTGAAAAAAAAACAATTTTGAAAACACAAATGAGCAAGTATCTAAGAGCCCATGGATAACCATGGATAGAAAGGGTGCTAACACCTTCCCTTTCTATAAATCTACCTCCCGAACCGAGAAACTATCTCATAAGGAATTTTGCCGTGCTTTTGTCCTTTCCATATTGGAGAACATAAAAGACGGTGGCGACTCTTGCTTACCGCGACATTTCGCGAACCAGCGTTAAACAGTCAGTTCTAAATCCACCGATCACAGAACTGGCGACTCTGCTGGGGATATATTTAAAGTGAGGTGTACCTTAGGACTAAGATCACTTGTGTTTTCAATTGTTGTGCTTGTTTGCTTTATTATTGTGGGCTGCATCAGAGTTACATAGATCCTAACCCGGATCTGGGGATACCCTGTTAGGTAGCATAAGCTGTGAGGGACCTGTCCGGCGTAGACCGACACGGGTGAAGCAGTGGCTACGTTGGTGTGGCACCTTGGTCTGTACCGATATCCCTTGTGTCGCAACGAGGAGAATATGGGTCTTCTGAGGAGTCATTAAGCACCCACCGACCTTAGAACCTTAAATGACCCAACTTGGCCATAGAACAATAGCAGTATGCTACACCCATTGAGGCTAAACTCTCGTGATGGTTCTGGCCGCAAGAAAAGATTGCGATGCTGGAATTATGACCGATTGAGGGTAGTCAGTGATATTGGGATCCTCTAGAACCCGGTTACTTCTGATAGGACAGGTCTTAACCAACAAACTGAAAGAGGGTAATACCTAGACCCCATGCTGGCCTAAACTCTAAGGGCTTGTCTTGTGTGACTTGTGTGCCTTATCATATTTGCCTTTGTGAATATTTGTGGTGTGCCTTATCATAACATCATACCATCATAAACATTGCATGCATCCTGCATAAGGACTGACCATTTCAAAGACAAGAGGGTTTCACCTTTGCTCTGTTTTGTAGGACATCATGAAGCCTATGCGAAGGAACACTGTCCGGTTCAATTTTGTTCACCCACCTGAGTTGCTTGAAGAGTTGGTTAGCAGAATTCCAAATACCACTTCCTTCATCCAGAGGCATGGTTCTCTTCTCAGTTTAGTCACGGCAAAGTGGGACCAACAACTGATGAGTGTCCTGACCCAGTTTTATGACCCTCTGTACCAGTGCTTCACCTTTCAAGACTTTCAGCTGGTCCCTACCCTGGAAGAGTTCTCTGATTTTCTTGGTATCCCTATCTTGGATCAGACTCCCTACACTGGTTGGGAAAAGACTCTTAGGCTTGAGGAGATTACTGCAGCTCTTCCTTTGACCCACAAAGAAGTAATGGACAACTGGGTGACTAGAAGCAAAGTTAAGGGTTTCTTGGCCAAGTTTCTGATTGGTAAGGCTAACAATTTCTGGAATGACCTGGACTTTAGGGCGTATGAAGACATTCTGGCTCTCTTAATCTATGGTCTAGTCTTGTTTCCTAATCCTGATAACTTCATCAACGTCACTGCCATAAGGATCTTCATGTCTCGGAATCCTGTACCCACTCTCTTGGGTGATATCCTGCAACAACTTTATGCTCGTACTGCCTGAAGACGAGGAACTCTGTGGTGTTGCATGCCTTTGTTAGTGAGGTGGTTTATTTCGCACCTCCCTAAGTTCGTGCTGAAGAACAAAGACGGAAGAGGTTGGGCTCATAGGTTAATGTCTCTCACTGATAATGACATCATTTGGACTCTCAGAGGTTTGGATGAGGTGGCTGTTATTGATCGTTGCGGAGAATATCCTAATGTTCCTCTGATTGGTACTCAAGGAGGAATCTCTTATAATCCATGTCTAGCTCTCCGTCAGTTTGGAAGAGCCAGAAGAGCAGGGCCTCATGAGATGTTGGTGCCTCACATTAGTTTTGAGTTTCAGGTGGATAGTGACGAGCTGCATCGTAGGTTCATCAAGGCTTGGGATAGAATCCACAAAGCTGACCCACAAGAATTGGGACCGAAGACTTCTCTACCTGTGTAAGCCTACTACAAATGGGTCCGCATCCGTGCTCAGAAGTTAGGTATGCCGTACGAAGCTGTCAGACCCATCATTCTTGAGTATCCTGATAGAAATGGGTCTCCTCCAATTGTTCTCCCTCCTCAGATACCTACTGATCTTGATACACTAAAGAGGTCTTGGGCGCAACTGCGAGAAGAACAGGATTCTTATCGGGAAAAGTTCAACGAGCAGGAATTGAAGATTCAGAAGCTGACAAAGCAATTGGAGAACGAGTGAGCCTTGAATGACTACATCCGTACTGAGAAGAGGTGACCATGGGATCACTGATGAGCTTTGAATTTTCTTTTACAGTTTTATTTCCCTTAGGTATTTCCATTTTATGTAACGCCTAAGGGAAATCTGTTGAACAAATTAAATTTCAAAGTTGAATCTAATGAAGTGTGTTCCTTTTTGTTTACAAAGTTGATTCCTGATTGTCTTTGAAAACATAAATCATACGCATTCCATTCATCATGTGCATCACAGGAACTCTTCTTTTCAGGTTGCTTAATGTTCTTCGCTGTTTATTTCAGCATCATGAACCCTGAATCATCTACCGAGCAGTCTATCAAGGCCCTTCAGGCTCAGAACGCCCAATTCCAAGAGCTGATTATGAGTTTGGCACAAGGTCAAGAGGAGTTGAAGGCTCTGCTGGTTAAGAAGAAGAAGAAGAAGAGAACCGTACTGTTCAACACGGGCCGGAGGTTTGGTAACACACTGCAGAATGAGGTTGATCAAGCTGGTTCTTCTGTAGGCAAAGGCAGTCCCCAGGGGGGAAGAGTTCCTAGTCCGGGGGTCTCTGACAACGAGACTGATTTTAATGAGGAGCAGTATCCTCCAGCTGAAGACAGGTATAAGCAGTTGGAAGATCGTCTGAATGCCATGGAAATTCAACAGGTGCCTGGTTTGGATTTCAGAGACCTGGGGCTATCTTCTGGTGTGGTCATCCCACACAAGTTCAAAGCACCATCTTTCGCAAAGTATGACGGGGCGTCCTGCCCTAAGCTCCATCTCAGATCTTATGTGCGGAAGATTCAGCCGTACACTATGGACAAGAACTTGTGGATCCACTTCTTCCAGGAGAGTCTTTCAGGGACTCATCTCGAATGGTTCTATCAGCTGGATGGAACCAAGGTTCGTAACTGGGAGGAGTTGGCTACTGCTTTTTACAAGCAGTACCAATATAATGCCGACCTCGCTCCTACACGTACCCAACTCCAGGGTATGTCGTTAGGATCGGGAGAAGGTTTTAAAGAGTATGCGCAGAAGTGGAGGGACCTGGCTGGCAGGGTGCAGCCACCATTAACCGACCGTGAGCTTGTATACATTTTCTTGGGGACCCTATCCGGGCCGTTCTTCAATCATCTCATTGGCAATTCATCTGCAGGGTTTACAGACCTTATTCTGACTGGGGAAAGGATAGAAGCTGGCATGAAATCAGGGAAAATTCAGAAGGGTGCGTCTTCAAGTTCTGAGAAGAAACCTTTTAAAAAGGAGGCCAGTGCTGTGTATGGGCCTAGGAGGCAAGACAAACCAGAGCGCCGCCAAACTGTCAACGCGGTGGTGATTGCTAAGCCTGCTGCCGCTCCTCGGCAACCTAACCAACCAAGGGGTGAGAGACCCAGAAGAGAATATACCCGGCTGAGTATGACCTTGTCATAAATCTTGCCGCAACTGCTATCGACCAACTTGGTGACCGTCAGAGAGGCTCCGAAGGTTGTGAACACTATCTCTCCGAAGTATAATCCAAATGCCCGCTGTGCTTATCACTCCGATAGCCCAGGGCATTCTACTGATGATTGTTGGGCCCTGAGAAATAAGGTTAAAGACCTTATTGATGCGAAGGAAATACAATTTGAGGCGCCCGAAAGGCCAAACGTTGTGACTACTCCTATGCCCCAGCATGGAGTATATGCTATTGATGAAGACTTGTATGCCGTTTCTGTGGATGATGTTGCTACCCCTCTATTGGCTGTTAAGAGGAATCGGTTGCTGGATGGTTTATTTCCGGGTTGTAGCAAGGGTTGCCTTCTGTGTGCTGTTGCCCCTACTGGTTGTCCGTTGCTGAAGTCAGGAATCCAAAGCCTGATGGATAGTAAGGAAATCTTGTTCAAGAAGACCGATGTTCCTTTTGTTCCTGTTGAAGAAGTATCTGTCGTCACAATTTTCAACAATCCAACCAAGGCTCCCCCGAGGAAGCCAGTTAAAATCATGTCCGTTGCACCCATCATTATTACTGTTCCCGGGCCCCTCCCCTATGAATCTGACAAGGCTGTCCCATGGCACTATGGGGCAGATGTGTATGTACTTGGAGTGAAGCAGGAGTTCAACACCAGTACAAGTATCAGCAATATCACCGGTCCAGCTAAAGTTACTCGCAGTGGCAGGCTCTTTTCGCCTGACATTGCGCCACCAGTCATCCAAAGACCTCTTATAATAACGCCTGCAAGTGCGCCTGTTTCCACCTCTGATCCAGTTTCTACCCCTGCTGCCGAGTCGTCTAATACTCGGGGCAAAGGGATTGATGATGAGCCTGCCCGGATGGAGGCACCTAAGACTGTGAATGTTGAAGCCTCCCAGCAAGAGATGGAGGAAATTCTTAAAATAATCAAGAAGAGTGACTTCAACGTCGTTGAACAGCTGGGGCATACCCCATCCAAGATCTCTATGCTATCATTGCTGCTGTGCTCAGAGGCCCATGCCAAGGCCCTGATTTCATTTCTGAAGACGGCCCATGTGCCACAAGAGACATCTGCAGATCAATTCACTGATTGTGTGGCCAATCTGACCGCCGACAATGGTTTGGGTTTCTCGGATGCTGGTCTTACCGCCAAGGGAAAGAACCACAATGATGCCCTGTATGTCTCCATAGAATGCAGGGGCACTACTCTTGCACACGTGTTGGTGGACACCGGTTCTTCCCTGAATGTATTGCCCAAGAAGGCCTTAGACAGATTGGATTGTGAGGGCCTGGAGTTGAAGCCTAGCAACATCATTGTCCGAGCCTTTGACGGGTCGAAGAGGATGGTTCATGGTGAAGTGGATATTCCGATTCGTGTTGGTTCTCAAGTCTTCGACTCGACGTTCTATGTGATGGACATCCGTCCATCTTATTCTTGTTTGTTGGGTCGACCTTAGATTCACAAAGCTGGGGATGTGACCTCCACTTTACACCAGAAACTCAAGTACCCTGTCAGAGGGAAGATTGTTACTGTGCAGGGGGAGGAGGAATATATGGTTAGTCATTTGAACTCGTTCCGGTACATTGAGATGGACGGGGAGTTTATTGAAACCACCTTTCAACATTTTGAAGAGGTACCTCCAACATTGGCAGCAGCAGAAGCAATGACTGAAGAGGGTTATCCTTTGAAGATGGCCTCCTTAAAGGATGCCCGGGCTGTAATTGAGAAAGGTGAATGTGCTAACTGGGGCAGGCTCCCTGATTTTACTCCTAAGACTGACAAATTTGGGCTAGGTTTTACTGTAGAATCTCAGAGGAATGTACGCAAAGCAAGGATCGGAAGACCTCCCGTGATTATCACCAACCCGGGAGTGAATGCTATTGAGAGCGACACGGAGGAATCAGAGTTTGATAGATGGATCTACCCGACGACTGATGGTGGACTGACCAATTGGACTGCAAAAGATCACATACCGGTTACTTTTGTTACGCAGTAATGAATTCCTTTGTTTCTTTAATTTGTAATAAACAATAAATTGAAACTTTATGGCCCGGTGTCTTACCCGGAGCACCGTGGCTTCATTTGTGAGGGCTTATTACTTGTCATTTCCATATATCATGAATAAAGACATTGGACATTTTTCGCATTTCAAATCTTGTGCTCCCTTTCTTTCTTTCCTTCTTTATATATTGCAAAACAGCTATATTTACACACACTCACTCATACAGGTTTCAATCCACTCTGGATCTCACTGGTAACGACTCTGCTACTGCCAGTTATGACTTCGAAAATCCGATCAACTTAGCCGAAGACGAAGGTGAAGATGATTGCGAAGTGCCTGGTGAGCTTGCAAGACTGTTACTCCAAGAAGAGAGGGCCATTCAGCCACATGAAGAGCCAGTGGAAATGGTGAATCTGGGTACTGAGGCAGATAAAAAGGAAGTTAAGATTGGTGCCAATCTGGAACTCAGCGTGAAACAACGGTTGATTCAGATGTTACATGATTATGTGGAGATCTTCGCCTGGTCCTACGAAGACATGCCTGGGTTAGATACTGACATTATGGTTCATCACTTGCCTACCAAGGAAGACTGCCCTCCGGTTAAGCAAAAGGTCCGCCGTATGCGTCCAGAGATGTCCGAGAAGATCAAAGATGAGGTTATGAAACAATTCGATGCCGGTTTTCTTGCAGTGACTTCTTACCCTCAGTGGGTTGCCAATGTGGTGCCGGTACCGAAGAAAGATGGTAAGGTCAGAATGTGTGTTGATTACAGGGATCTGAACAGGGCCAGCCCCAAGGATGACTTCCCCTACCTCACATTGACGTTCTTGTTGACAATACTTCTCAGCACAAGGTGTTCTCCTTCATGGATGGTTTTTCAGGTTATAATCAGATCAAGATGGCTCCTGAAGATATGGAAAAGACTACCTTTGTTACTCGGTGGGGCACCTTCTGCTACAAGGTCATGCCATTCGGGTTGAAAAATGTTGGGGCAACCTACCAACGTGCCATGGTTGCTTTATTTCATGACATGATCCATCATGAGATAGAAGTATATGTCGACGATATGATTGCAAGTCTCAAACTGAGGAAGAACACCTTGACCATCTACAAAAGCTGTTTGACCGTCTGAAGTTGTACAAGCTAAGATTGAATCCAAACAAGTGCACCTTCGGGGTAAGATTTGGAAAGTTGCTAGGCTTCGTCGTGAGCGACAAAGGTATTCAAGTGGACCCTGCCAAGGTGAAAGCCATACAAGAGATGCCAGTTCCCAAGACAGAGAAAGAAGTTAGAGGCTTTCTAGGACGTCTGAACTACATTGCCCGATTCATCTCTCACCTAACTGATACATGTGAACCAATCTTCAAACTACTGAAGAAAGATCAAGTAGTACGTTGGAACGATGAATGTCAGGCCGCTTTTGACAGAATCAAAGAGTATCTCCAAGAACCACCCATTCTTATGCCACCGGTTGAAGGGAGACCTCTAATACTATACCTGACAGTACTTGACAGCTCAATGGGGTGTGTGCTGGGGCAGCATGACGAGTCTGGCCGAAAAGAGCATGCCATTTATTACCTTAGCAAAATGTTTACCGACTGTGAGACCCGATACTCACTGCTCGAGAAAACTTGCTGCACTTTGGTATGGGCTGCTCGTCGGTTGAGACAGTATATGCTGACTCACACTACCCTGTTGATCTCAAAGATGGATCCAATAAAGTACATATTCGAAAATCCTGCTCTGTCTGGGAGAATAGCAAGATGGCAAATGATCTTGACAGAATATGATATCCAGTACACGAATCAGAAAGCTATCAAAGGAAGTGTATTGGCAGACCATTTGGCGTACCAGGCAGTGGATGACTACCAATCAATGAACTTTGAGTTTCCTGACGAGAGCATCATGATAGTGACTGATTGTGAAGTACCTGGACCGGATGAAGGACCTGAGGAAGGATCCCGATGGTCTATGCACTTTGACGGAGCCTCTAACGCTTTGGGTAACGGTATCGTCACTGTGATCATATCCCCTCAAGGCACTCATACTCCACTCACCGCCCGACTATGTTTCAACTGCACCAACAACATGGAGGAGTATGAGGCGTGCATCATGGGTCTTCAAGCTGCAATTGACTTAAGGATCAAGTTTCTGAGTGTCTTCGGAGATTCCGCTCTCGTGATCAATCAGATCAAAGGTGAGTGGGATACGAAACATCCGAATCTTATTCCTTACAGAGAATGTGTGTTGACATTGATCCCCCATTTTACAGAGATAACTTTTGAACATTTCCCAAGAGAGGAGAATCAGTTGGCGGACGCGTTAGCTACGATGTCTTCTATGTTCAAAGTTAAGTGGGACAATGAGGCTCCCCGGATCATTATCTGGAAACTGGATGAACCTGCATACTGTTGTGATCTTGAGGCTGAGGTAGTAACTGAGAAACCTTGGTATCATGAGGTGAAGAGGTACTTGGAAGCTCAAGAATACCCTGAAGGTGCATCTGTCAATGACAAGAAGTTTCTGAGAAGGTTCGCAGCCAAGTTCTTCCTTAGCAACGAAATTCTGTACAAGCGAAACCATGATTCGACCTTACTGCATTGTATGGATAAGACTGAAGCAGAAAAGATCATGGCAGAGCTACATGAAGGTACCTTAGGAACACATTCCAGTGGACACACCATGGCAAAGAATATTCTTCGGGCAGGATATTTCTGGTCCACAATGGAAGCTGATTGTTACCAACATTCTCGGACATGTCATAAGTGCCAGATATATGCAGATAAGGTGCACGTTCCTCCAGTTCCTCTGAATGTCTTGACAACACCTTGGCCTTTTGCAATGTGGGGCATAGATATGATCGGCGAGATTAAACCTACGGCATCCAACGGGCACCGCTTCATCCTGGTGGCGATCAATTACTTTACAAAGTGGGTTGAAGTAGCTTCCTACGCTACCGTAACCAAGAATGTTGTGGCACGGTTCATTCGGCATAACCTGATCTGTCGATACGGCGTCCCGGAAAGGATCATTACGGACAACGGTACCAATCTCAATAGCAAGATGATCACTGAGCTCTGCGAGCAATTCAAGATACAGCACCATAACTCTTCTCCTTACCGGCCGAAGATGAATGGGGCTGTAGAAGCAGCTAATAAGAATATCAAGAAGATTGTGCAGAAGATGACAGTGACTTATAAAGATTGGCACGAGATGTTACTGTTCACTCTTCATGGGTACCGTACCTCAGCAAGGACGTCAACCAGGGCAACTCCTTTTTCTTTGGTCTATGGCATGGAGGCAGTCTTGCCAATTGAAGTGCAGATACCCTCTCTCCAGATAATGAAGGATGCAGACTTGAGCGAAGATGACTGGATCCAGACGCGACTTGATCAGCTAAATCTAATTGACGAAAAGAGACTCGCTGCTATATGTCATGGTCAAACGTACCAAAAACGGATGATCAAGGCATTTAACAAGAAAGTCAGACCACAAGAGTATCAAGTCGGGGACCTGGTAATCAAACGCATCATCCTTCCTCAGAGTGATCCCAGGGGCAAATGGACCCATACGTACGAAGGGCCATTTGTGGTTAAACATGTGTTCTCAGGAGGAGCCATGATTCTAACCACCATGGATGGTGACGACCTTCCTCACCCCGCCAATGCAGACATAGTAAAAAGATACTACGCATGATAAGAGACCCGCTAGGTTGACATACCTAGGCAAAAATTAGGGCTTCCCGGCGAACCAAAAGGGTTCGGGCAAAAATAAGGGATGAAATGAAAAAAATCTGTACACCCGGCAAGTCGAAAACCTGAAAAGGCGGCTTGGGCAAAAATGGGTATCACGGTGGACTGAAAACCCGAAAGGGCGGTCCAGGCAAAAGTTAGGGATTAAAGCGTAATACTATGTCTCATTGGATCACCTTGCATCCAGAATCTGGTATCAATCATCAAGATCAGACGGCGTCGATCAACCAGCTTCATCTTCAACTAAGCAGCCAAGTGATGAGACGCTCGGAGATATAAAGGCGATAGCAGAGTTGGAACCCAGTGGGATTATTCTTTTCACATAACTGTTTTGTTTTCACTTTTCACAAATTGTATAAACTCTTTTGTTCGGCGGCGTTCTCTTACTAGGACGTCAGCCTCTTGTACATAAAACGCCTATTTACAGGCAAATTCGAAAATCAATATAAATTCACTTTTCAATTGCCAAATGTTTTTCCTTTTCCTGTTTTGTTTTGCGAAGAACGTCCAATGTTCAATTTGTGATATATGCATTTGACAATAATTACTAACTCATAAATATTTGCATACGAAACAAAGGATTAATTACAGGTAACATTAGAAACAGGGGCAATAATGAGTTGTCTAAGCGATCTAATTGCTCTGTCCACCAAGGTACCAAGGTAAGTTCGGCTGAAGAATGTAACCAAGATATCTTAATTCCCAGAGAGTGAGCCAGCAAGTCAACAATTCTCCCCAAGCAGAGTTAGCCTACTCTGTCAGCCTTAAGGAGGTTGGGTATCCCCAGCAGATCTCAATGGAGCATACAAACATTCTTAACAAGCATCCCCGACAGTCTTGATCTAAGATTGTTCCCCGGCGGTATACCAGACATTCAGTGGAGCCACTTCCCCAGTATATCTAAAAAATGTCCCCAGGAGAGTCCAGTCCAATCTAAAAAGTTTCCCCAGGAAAGTGGAATCCATCTCCCCAGCCGGAAGCTTATCCCCAGTAGATTCAGGAAGCTTATCCCCCGCAGAGCACGAGCGCGTCCCCCGGACTTTATTAAAAGGTTATTTCCCCACCATGATATAACTGGGTTATCCTCAGCCAAAAACCACGGAAAGATCGTCCCCGGCGAAGTCTTCCTATCCCCAGCGGAGTTCATCAAATCTTCCAACGAAGCTCAACAATGGTATCCCCAGCAGAGTTATCATCAAGATCTTAGCAAAATACCTCTCTTTCCCCACAGAGTTCACTCCCCGCAGAGTAATCTATTCGCCAAGTTTATTCCCCAACGGAGCCATCTTCCCCTACCGGTATTCTTGCAATCATCATCCCCAGCGGAAACAAAGCTCTATTCCTCCATATCAGCCCAGGATTTAACTTCCCGGCACTCGTCAAAGATTTACTGTCCTAGACAAAAATACATTCATAAACATATCACATTTTCATACATCTTGCTTACATACATTATAGCATGCATATACGCATCATGAACATACAATCTCACTTATTCTGAGAACATCTCGCGTGTCATACATCATGATATCACATACAACTAACGTTTTGTCTTTTCAGGACAAAAGTTAATACAAAGATGATTGCTATCAATAGTCGTGATTCCAGATCCGATTCATGTATCTTGCCAGGGTGTATCTGTTGACGACTATATTCTAGACTCGATTCCTGTATCTTGCCAGGGCACGTCTGAAGGGTTCGAAGATCAGATTCCTATATCTTGCCAGGGTGTATCTGTTGACGAATAACATTACCAGACTCGATTCCTGTATCCTGCCAGGGCACGTCTGAAGAGTTCGAAGATCTGATTCCCGTATCTTGCCAGGATGTATCTGTTGACGACTAACATTACCAGACTCGATTCCTGTATCCGGCCAGGGCACATCTGAAGAGTTCGAAGATCCGATTCCTGTATCTCGCCAGGGTGTATCTGTTGACGACTAACATTACCAGACTCGATTCCTGTATCTTGCCAGGGCACGTCTGAAGAGTTCGAAGATCCGATTCCTGTATCTTGCCAGGGTGTATCTGTTGACGACTAACATTACCAGACTCGATTCCTGTATCCGGCCAGGGCACGTCTGAAGAGTTTGAAGATCCGATTCCTGTATCTTGCCAGGGTGTATCTGTTGACGACTATATTCTCCGGACTCGATTCCTGTACCTTGCCAGGGCACGTCTGAAGAGTTTGAAGATCCGATTCCTGTATCTTGCCAGGGTGTATCTGTTGACGACTATATTCTCCGGACTCGATTCCTGTATCTTGCCAGGGCACGTCTGAAGAGTTTAAAAGATTCGATTCCTGTATCCAACCAGGGCACATCTACATAAAGAGTTTGAAGATCAACCCCTGTAACAGGCCAGGTAATTATCTTTCTTTCTCAGGTACGCAAGTTCTCGCTAAGGAATCTCTTACGCGATCGACAACCTCCCGATGGAATCTATAAGCCCATCCTCCTATCCAGCATCTCTCCAAATGGCATCCGTAATCCCATTCCCGCATCATACTGCTAATACTCTGCTATGTGAGTGCAAATTTCTGGGCACTCTAGTGTTCAATCATCTTCCACCTTCGGATTACGAAAGGCACGCCAGCCAATCTACATCCTCAGGTTTAAGAAGATTGAACAGGGGCAACTATTGTACCCCAAAATTTGCCCTCCCATATTCTTCAAGATTTGCCAAGATAATGGTTCAAAATCCCTCAAAGGTTGCACAGTCCAATTGCCTCCTAACACAGTCAAAATTAGGGTTTTGGTTCTTGCAAAGAAATTGAGATTTTCAAGGGTCCAATCAAGTCCCACATGCCTACATACATTGTCAATCATTCATATGTCAAGTTTCAAGACCCACAACATCAAATTGCACAGTCAAAACCCTAATTGCTTCACAATCAACTACAGGGGCAAAATGGTCATTTCACAGTCAAAAGTAAAAAAATTTGGTCAACATCTTATTTTGAAGCCACAAACATCATTTGATCAATTCTTGATCATGATTCCCAAAGCATGGCTCAAAAAGTCTCAAGATGCAAAAGTTTCTATTTTTGGACAGTTGAAAAAGTCAACTGCAAATTGACCAGGGCATAACTTCTTCATGGTTTATCAGAAAAATCCCATCCAAAGCTCATTTTGAATAGAATGACATTTCCTACAACTCATCCTCACACTTCAAGTCCAAGAAATGCTCTCACAAAAAGTTATCAATTTCAACATTATAGGTCATTTTCAAAAGTCAACAAAAAGGCACTTTAAGTCAAAGACCATAACTTGAGATTGGTAAATCAAAATGACATGGGACCAAAGATATTGGTTAGAGGACTTCAATACATTTCCAAAATGTCCAAGAACATGATCATAGCTTCAAAATTGAGCAAGATATGCCTTGTAGAAGTTGGGAAATTTTTGGGAATTTTGAAAAGTCAACTTTGCACAAAGGACTTCAAAATTGCTATCGGGCCACAATTTCTTCCATGAATCATTATCCAAATGCTATGCACGACCCACTAAGCTCAAAGGGAGTTATTTTCTTATTTTTTGATTAATTATTTGAATTTTTATTATCATTAATTCATTTAATTAAATCTAAATATAAGAAAAATACCAAATCATGTTTTCAAATCTTTTTTATGCAGCAAATCTCTTCCACACATGTAAGAGATCTCGTGCATCAATCAAAAGGGACAAAATCATCCATATTTGGCAAGTTTCCATGGCAAAAAGATTGGAAAAGGATGTGAAAAAATCAAATATTCAAAACATTAATACATGGACTTTGGGCTTGTTTTCTTAAGCTAATTTCACTCAAGTACATAGGCACAAGCTAACCCTATTCCATTACACACGAAAAACTGCACACAGGCTGCATACCAAATTGCAAATTTTCATCAAAAAGTTGAAAACTGAAAACCTAGTTACAAGGCGTTTCAAAGCACAACAAGCCTTCCAATACATTCTTGACATTGCTAGGAACGTGTTGCAATCAAGAACCAATCTCCAGACCTCAAGAATTGGTAGAACGAAGTCTCACTTTTCATAAATATGTTCATTATCGTGTTTTAATTTTCAAGCATTGTTCATGTGTTTTGTTGATTGATTTACACTAATATGGATGTTCTGAAGCTAATGGTACCCTTTAATTGAACTAACAATGCCTATATCAAAATCTGCCATTGAGGGATATTAGGGTTTCAGGAGCTCTAATTTAGGGGTTTACACGTATGGTAAAATCAGGCCACCAAACCTATGCCATTGAATTCGTGACATGAAGACGAATCATTCCATCACCTCGCGCCCTTTTTATATTTGGCCATGTCCTATTCGCTATTTTTGCAGGTTTTGTTTAGTGGGGGTTTAAAACCCCCGCTATTTGTTTATGTTACAGGCAGAAAAAGGAAGACGAAGCTGGCGTGTCAAGGCATGACTGGGTGATTCAAATGTTGGCGCGTGATTTTTTGCTTTACACCACTAACGCTTGTTTTCCATTATAATAATTACGTTCCATAATAATAACAAAGCGCGCAAACAACTCAACTGGTAAAGCATTCACTTGGTAAACACTGGGACCTGGGTTCGATTCCCAGGTCCCCCCCATATATTTCATGTTTTTTCCCTTAACGTGTTTCTATGCAGCATCCCTTCCAAGGCCTACCATGACATTTTGCGAACCAGCGTTAAACAGTCAGTTCTAAATCCACCGATCACATAATGGAAAATCATCCTTTGGGCTAGCTCTATTCAGATCTCTATAATCTACACACATCCGAACTTTGCCATCCTTCTTAGCAACAAGCACTATATTGTCTAACCATTGAGGATATACCGATGTAACAAGGAAACCTACATTAATTTGTTTTTGAACTTCTTCTTTGATCATGTCAGCCATATCGGGACAAGTCCTTCTCAACTTCTGCTTAATCGGTGGACATTCAGGTTTCAACGGCAAACGGTGCTCCACAATATTTTTATCCAAACTTGGCATGTCTTGGTAGGACCAAGCAAACACATCAACATACTCTCTGAGAAGCTCCAACATTTTCTCTTTGACCTCTGGGATAAGCAATGCTCCGACCTTAACTTCCTTTTTATCTTCTTCATTACCCAAATTGATCATCTCTACAGGCTCTTCAAACGGATGAATAGTCTTTTCATCGTGCTCAAGTAAACGGGAACTTTCATCAGGAATATCTTCACTATCTTCTTCCTCGGCTCTGAACACAGGGTACTCAAAATTGGGAGGGGGCATATGATCATTGTTTTCAATGGTTAAGTCATGGATTAATCTGCACACATGATTATGCTTTATTTTAGAAATTGATTAATATGAATGTTGTACAGATAAACCAAAAGGTTATTATATTTTCCTATTACTACCAATTAATTTTCATTACTATTTCCCAGAAAAAGTGAAAAATAAAACAGTAGTGGACAAAATAACATTTTTATTCATGATTGGCGATACTTGAAACAAAGAGCCCAGACATCTTCTCTTTTGCCTTGGGTAGAGCAAAAGGATTTATTTTCAACATAGCCCGACACAAATACTTTTTCACCTTGGGCAGAGAGAATTTTTATTTTTCAAAAATAAAAACAAAACATTACTCAGAAATGTGCATCACAACAGGAATATCAATAACAATCCAGTTCTGGCAAACCACTCCATGCGTTACAAAGTTGGGTTAATCCTCTTCAGAATCGTCTCCTATTATAGAATCAACTTCAGGCGGAGTCAGATGGATAAAACCTGCGCTTCAGAAAACTTCTTGTATCGGACAGGTAACTATATCTTGCTTAACTCTTGTAGACACGGGACGAAAACCAAGACCTTCTCCAGACTTGTTCTCAGGCAAAGTCAACACCTGGCCCCAACCTTCAGCCGAACCACTCTCAACCACTCGTCGCGGATCCTCAAAAGAAGAAATAGATGTCCCTTGCTTCTTCACTTCATTATTAGCAACAAATAGAGCTTGGAATTGGGTTCCAACATCCTCATCAGCATCAATAAAAGAGAAAGATGACAAGTGGCTTACCACCATAGCCTGCTCTCCACCAATCATTACCAGCTTTCCATTCCTTACAAACTTCAATCTCTGATGGAGCGTTGAAGTGACTGCCCCTGCATCATGGATCCATGGACGACCCAATAGGCAACTGTAGGCGGCACGAATATCCATTACTTGAAAAGTGATCTGAAAGGTATGAGGACCAATTATTATAGGAAGATCCACTTCACCGATAACAGTCTTCCTAGAACCATCAAACGCTTTGACAATTACTCCACTAGGTCTCATGGGAGCACCTTGGTATGAAAGTCGAGATAATGTAGTTTTGGGCATTACATTTAATGACGAACCTGTATCTACTAGCACACTTGATAAAGTATCATTTCCACAACTTATTGAGATATGTAAAGCCATATTATGGTTTCTTCCCTCCTCCAGAAGCTCTTCATCACTGAAACCAAGATTGTTACACAAAGTAATATTTCCCACAATTCCATCAAATTGGTCAACCGTCACATTATGATCTACGAATGCCTGGTCCAAGACCTTCATCAAAGATTCTCCATGGGCACCAGAATCTCTCAGTAAAGCAAGCAAAGAAATCTTGGAAGGAGTTTGCAATAGTTGGTCCACAATCTTATATTCACTTCTCTTGATGAGCTTCAGAATCTCATCATCATCGGGGTGTGGGATAGGTTCATTGGATCAGCCTATCTCAACCCTTGGTTCAACATTTCTCACTGGAATTTCTGCCGGTATGGGCCTCCTAACTTGAACTTCTGGTCTCTTCAAAGGTACTGCTGCAAAGATACGCCTGCTTCTCATAACTCTACTCACATCAGCAATGTTAACAAAAGATGGCATTGTCGGTATAGGGACTTCTACCCCGTTCTCAATCATTGTGGCATTATACTTATACGGTATAGCTTGGTCTGAGTTGTAAGGCACATGACCAGGTGGATAAATGATCAAAGGAGCAACAGGTGCAGTCTGACTATTGTAAACGATCTCTACTGGTTCAGGCAAGTTGAATTGGGGTATTATAACATTCACTTCATCCACCGGACCTCTGTCATATGTAATAGTGATAACCCTCTGGTCTAACAATTTTTGAATACCTCCTTCACAATAGGGCAATCAACTTCTCTTGAAAAAAATTCACAAACATCATAATCATGTTGATGCCTAAAAAAGGCAAATCTTCTTAAGCTCTGATGTAACCTGATCAACGAATCTCTTATGTGTTCAACTTGAAAAACTCGAAACTTTCCCGGACAACCTTCCACCATATTCACTGATGCTGCCCCATGTCGAGGTAAAGGATTATCTCTAACATTCAGGTTAATATCCTTGAAAGACAAGATACCGTTCTTAATCAACCTCTGCACATCCGCCTTTAGAGCAAAGCAATTTTCAATGTTGTGCCCCGGCGACCCTTGATGATACTCACAGAACTGATCCGCCTTGTACCACGGAGGAGTACTATTCGGTGCGACAGGAGGAGGCTTCGTCGTTATGAGGTTCTTTCTGATCAGAGTGGGGAACAACTCAGTGTAAGTCATGGGAATGGCATCGAATTGCGGTTTCCTTAGTGAACGATTCTGGTTATTAAATTCATAAGCCTGTTGTCGAGGCTGCTGTTGAAATGGTCGTTGCTGAGTTGGTGGGGTTTGATGAGTTGGGATCACCATTGTTGGGCGGACATCTGGAGTGACTGCCGCAACATGTGAGTAGCCTCTCCTTGGTCTCCCATGGAAAATTACACTGGCATCTTGTTCTTTCCTTTTAGGGAAAACACTTCCAAACTTCTTGATACTGCTAGATGGACTTCCTTCCTTAACCAAACGTCCCTGACGAATTCCTTCTTCCAACCGCATGCCCATACTTACCATCTCGGTGAAATCACTGGGTGCGCTGGCAATCATTCTTTCATAATAAAAGGAACCCAAAGTCTTCAGGAATATATTTGTCATTTCCTTCTCCTCAAGAGGGGGATAAATCTGAGTAGCAATCTCGCGCCACCTCTAGGCATATTCTTTAAAGGACTCTCTGTCTTTTTGGGACATCGCCCGGAGTTGATCTCTGTTCGGCGCCATGTCGACATTGTACTTATACTGGAGAACAAAAGCTTCACTAAGATCGTTGAAATTACGGATCCGGGTGATGTCCAAACCCATGTACCATTTTAGAGCGGCACCAGTCAAACTGTCTTGAAAGTAGTGAATTAACAAATTATGATCGTTAGAATATGTAGACATCTTTCTTACATACATAGTTAAATGACTCCGTGGACACGAGTCACCTTTATACCTTTCAAAGTTCGGCACTTTTAATTTGGCTAGAATTTTTACATTTGGAACTAAACACAGGTCATGATCATTCTTTCCAAACAAATATTTTCCTTTTAACGCTCTGATCTCCCTCTGCATCTCTTGAAACTGGTCTTGAAATTACTCCATTCTATCAAAAAGACCCAAACTTTCAGCAGGCTCAACATGATAAGTAGGCTCATTCAGGTATGGCATAGAATGAACCACAGGAGCGGCAGTTGTCATCACTGGTTGAGGGAAAGGTGACACAGGCGGAATTACAGGCGGCACAGTAGTTGTCTCCGGTTGAGGAAAAGACACAGTAGGTTGAACCAAAGGTTGTACGGCAGGATGATATCCTTCTGGCATGAAGTTATAAGGCATTCCCTCCGGAAAACCTTTTGGCATCTGATGTTGAAGCGGAGAGTTGATTTGAGTCACAGATGTTGGAACGGTGACAATATCAGAAACCACAGTAGTTGAAGTCGGAATCTCAGCAGCTGCAGTCGATGGCTGACTCTGAGCAGCCATCAAACTTTACACTAGCGCAGTTAACTTTTCCATTCCAACACGAAGGGTAGCAACCTCCTCGCGAAGCTCGTGGTTTTCCTGTTCCAGATCTTCCATCTTCCTCTGACGATTGGCTCGGATATTGTACCGATGAGACATCTTGACAATCTATCGGAGTAGAAAAAGAAACAAGGATAAGACTCTAGAAAACATGTGAAGTGGAATGTCGGATGATGCATGATATGCGATGCAAATGATCATTTGTTTTGATAGTTTTTTCAAGGAACTTTGATAATTTTGCACACATCAATGGTAAAGGAATTTGGAACAACAAAAACTCGTTTCATTAATCAAAAGCGATAAATTACAACTTACAACTTTGGAACAACAAAACAATAAATTACAACCTTGGGACGACAACCCAATAAAAAGAAGTAAATTTCAACTTTGGAACATGAAGCCCTTTTACAGAGTTTTACAAAATGACAACAGTAATAAAGATAAAACTAAGAACTAAAGATCACTCAGAATCATCAGATGAAGGACCAAATGCCAACTGTAACTGGAGCTTCCTGATCTTCTCTTCATAAAAGTCTTCCATCTCTTTCTTCTCAGCTACCAGTCGATCAATGATTTCCTTTTGTTGATTAGGAACAAGAGCAACGCTTACTGAATCTTCCTTGTTTCTCTTCCTTTCATTTGCATACTTCTTGAGTAAAGCATCCTTTTGACGAAGCTTCTCATCATGATCAATGAACCAGTCGTCTTGAATAAATAGAAAATCCTCCTTTTCCTTTAGCTGTCAAGTCAGGACCCGATTCTCGTATTCCGACATATTATACTTTTCTTTCCAAGCATCTCTCTCGGACTTCATCCTAGCCAAATTTCCTTGGTATTCTCCCATGTTCTCGATAGGAATATCAATAGATGATGATGCAATAGTAGGGAATAAAGGTTTCTCGGGTTTATAAGGCATCTTGAGAGCACAAGCCCTAGCACAAACCCGTTGTAGGTAAGGCTCCAAAGAAACAGCACCTCTTTGTCCTAACATGTCTCTCCCTTTCCTATGGATGTGACGCCAAGCTCCTTCGATCTCCTTCTTAGCTGCTTGATGATCTTGTCCTTCTTGTAGAAACAAAACACTCACATGGATGTTGTTCGGCTTGTCCCTCATCGGGTATCCAAACTGACGGCGCGCGAGAACAAGATTATAGTTAATTCCTTCTTTCGTACCAAGAACAGGCACGTTAGGAAAAGCACCACAACTATCAATAATCTTCACGTCATAGTAAACTCGATTATACCAATCAATGTCGAAATGAGTGAGAGCCATAATTTTTGGCGCCCATCATGGCTCCTTCTTGAGATCCCAGAAAACATCAGACCTAGGTAGATGAGAAACATACCACTGATACAACAATGGTGCACAACAAATAATCATCCCTCTTTGATAAGAGTTTCGAAGATGGATGGATTAGTAAGTATCTCCTAGCAGCGTAGGGACTGGATTTCCAATCAAGAAAATTATGATGGCGTTGATATCCACAAACTTATCAACGTTAGGAAACAAGAATAGGCCATAAGCGAGTAAAGCAAAAACGTCTTCAAAGGCAATGGTATCTTTTATCTCAGTGAAATGACGAGCTTTCTTCAACAAAAACTGCGCAGATAAGCCTCTGATTCCCCCTTTTGTAGTCATGTTCTCCTCTATCTCCGACTTCCTCAAGTGGGTGATGGTCGCTATCTCGTGAGATTTGGGTTCCTCTTCTAAGCCAGAAAAAGGAATACAGTTGATGATCGGAAAACCAAGTATGTAGGAGTACTCTTCTAAGGTGGGCATTAACTGGTAATCCGGAAAGGTGAAGCATCGATACAAGGGATCGTAGAATTGGACCAACGTACTAAGGATGCCTTCCTTCATCTTGTGCTTCATGAGAGGTATAATGGACTCATACTTTTTCTGAAAATCCGTCGGGTTCTTGATCTTAGGAATCAAACTCTTCAGCTCTTCAACCTCGGGCTCCTTAAAACTATAACTTCGAGTGTTTCTTCTTCCAAACTCCATAATAACGGTACCTGAGATGTCTGCAAAAATCATTCTTAAATTCCTTGAAAAACAAGTTTTTACAAAAAATGTTGATGGATGCATGGATGAATGATAATGCAACAGTTACACACAAGTTTACAAATATGGGGTTCAAAGGTTCAACGCTTCGAGCGTGGAGTCAAAGGTAAAGCCCATCCTAAGGTATGTACTAAAAGTTTAATCACACCTGCAAGACAAGGTTCTAAGAGTTCCCGGAGTCTACATTCCTCCTTCGGATATTACCAACGTCTTGATTACTCAATAATTAGCAATATTCTCAAGAGAAACTCATCCGAGCATAGCATCGCGTGACAACTACTTCCGGATTACTCCGTTATAGTCTCCGCGCTACACCTAAAAGGCCAAGATGGGTTAGAGTTCTACGGTTCTCAGCTTCTCTGGCTCCCAGGTCGAAAATAATAATGTCTTCCCGATTACTCGGTAAAAAAATATTACGTTCAAAAGGGCCTTCCACTGAGTGGGGGATTTCATGCCTCCTTCTTCGGGATTACTCCCTCAAAGTTAACATGACTATACCGCTCGTCCTATTCTTAAATGTAACTTAATCCAGGTATAGGATTCGTCCTTTGCAAAAACCCAAACAACCCCAATATAAACACATAATCAAACAAATAAAATAATAATAAAATAAATAAAACAAACTAGGCTTAACCCACTTAGGGATGGACCAGCAAGAGGTCAATCTTTCCCCGGCAGAGTCACCATTTCTGTAGCGATAAAAAATGTAGCGGGGTAAATCGGAGATCAAACTATTAATTAATTCGTCTCACAAAAGCAAGAGTCTCCACCGCGCTTTATTATTTCCAAGGGAAAAGGGAAAAGAGCGAAATAAAACCCTAAAATATGCAATGTAAAATAATACTTTAAAAGTAATGAAAATACAAGGCACTTTTGAAAAGAGGTCTAGAGTTCGGGGGTTGGTTATACAATGAGAAGGTATTAGCACCCAATATATCTATAATATTCTATAGGAACCTTTTGAAATATCTGTTTATTAAAAAATTTTGTTTGATTAAAAATAAATTGTTTGGCTGAAAATGGGTATGGACGAGTTTTCGAAAATACGACGATCTAACGTCGAAGTTTTGACTTAAAAGGTGTGAGTTTTGAAAATTTGAATATTTGGGAAAATTATCTTAAGTTCTTTTAACAAAATAATAAACGGATAATGAATGAGGGTATTCGCGCTATGTATTTGATGACATGAAGTCGACAAAAATTTAAATGATTCCCTTGGATTGAAACGGACGAGAGATATGCGGATTAACGATCAATTAATTAAAATTACAATTGAACAATTAACTAATGAAATTTAAATCATACTAGCATGCATTTTAACGATTAAATAAATAATCAAAAGTAAATGAAGATTAAATTACGAAATCATAGATTTTTAATAATTAAACACATAACAAAAATTAAATCATGAAACATGTATTTTCGAATAATTAAATAAATAACAACACAAAATAAAAATAATAGTATGTTGACGAAAATTAAAGATGAATTTTAATTAAACATTTTTTATGTGTTTTTATACTAATTAATAATTATACAGCAAGCTAAATTAATATATAATTAAGTATGTTAAATAATATGGCCAAAAGAATAAAAGATAGAAAAGTGACCCAACAAGGACTTGAACCCAGGACCTCTTAGATTGCTGTTAACATATTTTACCAATTGAACTGTACTATTATTCATTAATTAGCATAAGTTAATAAAAACATAAGGAGAAGAATGAAATTGAAAATGGATTAAAAACAGACCCAATGGGCCACCCTGGTCAAAGAGGGAAAAGGAAAAGAAAAAAAATGATGTAACCCTAGGAGAGGGGCGCCGCCGCTTGCTGTGCATGGGGAAAGAAAAAACAAAATAATTATTATATTTATGTTGGGAAGAGGAAAAGGAGGAATTTTTTTATATTATATTTTTATTCAATAAAACAAACAACAGTAATGGAACTTAAAAACAACGCAACGTTAATCATCTTTCACGCTTAGAACCATCATCTTTCTCTCCCACAGATCTGAACTTTTCCTCTCTCATTCTCTCACGCCATCAGTTCTTTCCTCCTTCCTCTACAGATTCGAAACTCTTCCTCTCTCATGCATCTCACAGATCTTCAACTGATTATGGTGGTTGGTTCATTTGTTTCAGTTTCTTGTTCTTTTTGTTGTTGTTGTTGTGAATCAATGGGTTGTGGTGGAGATGGTTTTGTGAGTGAGAATCCATTCGGTGGCTTTGACGGTGGATTTACCGCCGGTGGCAGCTAAGGCTTGGACGACTAACTCGTTGGAAAATCCATGAAAAAAAAGCTGTTGCATCTCCATCTTGTTGGTTGGTGTAGTTTTTGGTGATGCGTTTGAAAACTGTTTCAACTCTTTTTTGTTTGTTTTTTAATTCAAAAAATATAATAAATAAAAAATCTAATTGAATATTTTAAGTTGAGTTTGGTTTTTTTTTAAGAACAAATGTTTTTTTTTATTATTAGAACAAAATGTTTTTTATTTTATTTTTTAGATTAGAACAGCAAAAAAATATTTTTGGATATTGATATGGAATAGCAAAATATTTTAAATATTCTAACAAAAACATATTTTTTTAAAATATTGGAACAGCAATATATTTTTAAATAATGTAACAGCAACATATTTTTTAAAATATTGGAACAACCATATATTTTTAAATAATGTAACAACAACATATTTTTTTAAAATATTGGATATTAGAAAAGCAGAATATTTTTTGGATATTTGTAACAAAATATTTTTGGATACTGTAACAACAAAGTATTTTGGATATTGTAACAGCAAGTGTTTGTGGACTTTGAGATTTTGTAAAGCAAAAAGGATAACCCAGTTTTTTGGACAGCAAAAATATTTTGGACAGCAAAATGTTTTGGACAACAAAAATATTTTGGACATCAAAGGTGTTTTGGACAGCAAAAATATTCTGGACAGCAAAGGTGTTTTAGACAGCAAAAATATTCTGGACAGCAAATGTATTTTTTTTATTTTGGGACAGCAAGCTCTAAACAAGTTTTTGGGACAACAAGCGATAAACAAGTTTTTGGGACAACAAGCGATAAACAAGTTTTTGGGACAGCAAGCGATAAATTAATATCACGCGACGGGAGAAGTAAGCTTTTTATTACACTTATTATTATTACTGATATTATGAATACTAACATGTTTAAAATGCTAACAATCATGCAGCAACTCAACTTAAATACAATACAACAATGAAAAGAAAGATAAGGCAAATGTTACATGGCAAAGGAAAATGGTTCAGCAAGTGATTCAAGCATGAACATATGCAACAGTAGATAGAGAGGAGAAAAAGAATATATCTATCGGAGCCTCTCCGATGAGGCTTCTAACAAAATGGTAAGCTTCCTTAAATTTGCTATCTTTTCTCCTTGCTGGATTTTTCTTTAGAACAACACCAATATTTTTCTGGTTTTTTTCTTACTTGCTGAATTTTTCTAGAACAACACCAATTTTCTGTTTTCTTTTACTGCTGAATTTTTCTTCCTTCTTTTTTGTGTTGACAAAAGCTCTTATTTATAGTGGAGTGTGGAGGATTTGAGGGGGGAAAACAGTAGAAATTTGAATTGTTTTGGCAAGTTGTTTCTATACTTTGTTCTCACAAATTACTTTAGCCATTTTGATACAAATTGTTGCTACCTTGTGGCAGGTTGGAGCAGGTTTTTGGCAGCATTTGGAGCTGCTGCATGTTGTTTTTTACTGTTTTATAGCATTTTACAACATTTCTCTTTGCTGTTTTTTCCCCCAAGTTATTTGGAGCATTATTTGACCAACAAAAATACAACAAAATGGGCTTGAAGAAAGGTTGCAAACATGGGCTGCACTAGCACTTTGCTGAATTTTTTTTTATGTTGAAAATAAATCTTGTATAAACTTGTAGCTTCTTGCAACTTTGTAATAAACTCCAATAAATTGTAACATTGAATAAATATGCATTCTTCAATATATTTCCACTCTTTGATAGTTATGAATAATCTTGAATCTTCACATAAACATGAATCTTGATATATCTTGATAAAAAATCAAGATCTTCCATTTAAATTTGGAAAATAATTGAATAATACTTGGATGAAATGTTGAATGAGGAATAAATAATAATGCAAGTCTTGGACTTTAATCTTGCACTTTGTAATAGAAAATCCAAATAAATCACATGGATTAATTTGTAATCAAAATAGAATTCCTCATGTAATTAAATAGAATTCCTCACTAACTTCTTGAAATAATACTTCAATGTATTTAAATAACCATGATGTAGATCTTCCAAAATAATCATAAAATAATCTTGAATAAATATTCCATGTGATAAATGAATGTTCTTGAATGAAATCTCTTGAATAGCTCCTCTTTAATTATCACTTAGATTCAAATAAAGAAAATTCCAAATATTTCGAATATTCCGAATAAATTCTTCTAGGACAATTTTGAATTTAATTATCCCATTTCGGTGAAATTCAATCCGCGTTGTGAGAAAATTTGCAGATGACTTTTGGTCCAAGAAATAAAAAATGACGGTATAACCTGTTTTTCTTGTATTTTAGAACAATGTGAAACACACATGAGCCAAAGCCGGTAGAATTTTGACTGTTCTTCCTAAAAAATATTCAGAGAAAAACAGAGACTATCTGCTGGACAGAGTGTGGAAATAAACACACAATTCTCTGAAATTCTTTGATGAACCAGTCTTTTGGAAATTAACAAACGGCAGCATTTCTGTTCTGAGACTCGAAATCCTGATCGACGTACAACGTCTGATGCTCTTCTTTTAGACCTATTTTCTGCACATGAAAATAAAACAGCAAAACATACATTTCGTGTGTGATTAGTGGTTAGTCATTCATAAGATAAAATGCTCACAACACTCGGTAATCTCTACACAGTCAAAGCTCGAAACGTTCGAAACCTACCATATTCTGTGACCTTGATGTGTATGAAAAATAATGCCAATGAAGCAGGAATCTTAGGCCAAAAATTGGGGTATGACATATAGTTGTTTACATCACTACAAGGATTGACAAGAGTCCAATATTTTGAGAAAAAGTTTTAAAGATAAAAACTAAAGTGGCAAAATGGTTTGAAATGAGATTGGTTGACTTTTAGTCTTCTCACAAAAAATGTCAAGGTATTATTAAATTGATTGAAGTTTATTTATGAATTTTTTTTTGAAAATGCATGGACATAAGTCCAAGTTTATTATGAAAGTGGTTTATGTTTCAAAACTATAAGGGTTTTCAAAAGGAGGGAGAAGATTTTTGAAATTAAAGAAGATGGGAGGGGAAGAAGAGGCTATCCTAAAGCATATGGTAAAAGATAAGGATAAGGACCATCTAACCAACAAGAAGCCAAAATTTGACATTATGAGCCAAGGTAGAATTCCCATTCTTTGGATTGAAACCAAACAAGCAAAGATACTAGACCTCTTCAAGGGTATTAAGTCTTCACAAAAAAATTGGGCAGAGTAACAGCTGTATGCGGGTGAATTCCAGATTACAAACAAAGGATGTAATCATAAAAACCTGCACACAAAAACAAACAAGCAACCCAATGTATCGAGGTAAACCCCAAGAACTCCAGACAAAATAATCAGATAAGTTCACAAGGTCTCCAAGATAGGCCAAGGTTTCTAATCCTAAGTCCAAGAAATAATCACATGCTCCATCAAGCCAAGGATAGTAACCAAATAGTCTAAGTGCCATTAAAAGTTTTTTAGGGTTTATGTTGATTATTAAGCATCTTAGAAAAAGGAAAAAAAAAAAAAAGCTCAAGTGAGCAAAGTAAAAATAACAAGGAAATAAATGCTCAAATGAGCAAAGATGAAAATGGCATGAAATGTAAAATGCTAAAAAAAATAAAATACATAAAGCATAAAATAATAAGAAGCATAAAATAAAACAAGTTAATAATTAGTGGTTAGTTGGATGACCATCTTGAAACTTGCATTTGGAACTCATTAGAGGATTGGTAGAACCAAAGCCTCCACACAACAAGTTGCATTTGCTTTTTGTCAAGTATATCATCCATTTGGAATTCTCATAAGTACCATTTAATGATCAATGATGTTTAAGTGATCCGCGTTGACCAAAGGTATTGTAGATCCATTAGAGGATTGGTAGAACCAAAGCCTCCACACAATGAATCTCAAGGTTATTGGATCAAAGAGATCAAATTAACATACTTGGGCTTGCAATCATAAGTTTGGGCCACGAATGATCATTTATTCGAATCAGGAAAAAATTTAGCGCTATGTTAAGCAATCGTAAGTGGACTTATATAGAAGTCGCACCTATTTCAGGGCCGGTGAATAGCAATCTATGCACTATTTGTTTTGGGACATGATATAGAGATCATGCTCCAACAACGTTTAGTGCAAGAAGAAGGGAATAAGATGAAGGAGAATTAAGGTAAAAAAGAAAACCACATTTGAATTAATATTTAATCAAACTATTATTAAAATCATTCATCCATTTTTTGTGGAGTTAGACTCAACACCATGGATCCAATGATGTTAATAAATCCATGACCAAAAAATCAATCCAAGACAGCCAGAAAATATTCACAAAATGATATAATATTTAATATATGTATTAAAGGGTGAAAAATATTTAAAATAAACTAAAAAATAATGGGGAAATTATCAATAATATTCAAATTAAACAAGAAATAAAAAATAAAACCATAGAAAAATCAGAAATGGGTCCAAATATTTTTATAAAAATTTTGGGAATTTTTAAAAGTCAGAAACTATTTTTAAAAATTAAAATAAATGGGTAAAATAAACAAAAATGGTAAAAAATAGTAAATTCATAAGAAATTATAAAATAAAGTCACCAATATTTGTCACAATATCATTGGATCATCCCATAATTTTTTCAAAATTAAAAAATGTGTAAAAGTATTTTTAAACATTTTAAACAAATCAAATGAGTGTAGAATTCATAAAAAATACCAAAACACAAAAATAAATTGTGAAAAAATAAAAACCAGAAAGAGAATAATCAAAAATATTTTTCATAATTGTTTCAAATTTTTTTGACTAAAAATGAATTTTCTATGATTTTTTGAAATTTAAAACAATTAAAATATAAAAATCAGAAAAAGAAAATAAAAGAAAAAGATGTGGACCATTGGATGAGAGTCAAAACGCGTTAGTAATCAAATCCAAGGGATCTGTTGCGCGGTACATATCATGGTCTTTACTGAATAAAGCATTGAATCAAATGTAAAATCAGAAATTCAATAAAAACAAATGGCACGATTTCATTGGTTAGAAGGTGACACGTTGGTCATCTTCAACCTCCAGCCTCACGAATTGCAGGTCTCTCAAACAGTAAAATCAGAAGCTCAGACCTATGCCATTCGTTTCGTCTCTTCAAGACGAAGATAACCATACCCTCGCGCCATTTTTATATAAATTGTAACTCAAGCAATTTGGAAAGAAAGTTTTGAAAGGGGATTTGAAAATTCATGGTCAAAACGTGTTTCCAGATAAAAGTAACTGTTGCGACTAGAACCAAGGCAATGAGAGCAACACAATGGTACCAAAGTTTTGAAGAATTGATGAAGGAATCTACCTATTGAAGTTGAGTTGCAGAGCTCTGAAATTGGACTTCTATGGAGCAATGTAGGGCACGATTCTTGAATGTAATGGTATGGTTAGGTACATGGAAGATCAAGGAAGGTGAATTGATGGATAAAATGGATTGAAAAAAGGCTTGAGAATAGGATTCAAAGTAGCTGTATTCTGAGTTGTGAAGCAAGTTTGGCAGGTTGATTCTGGATATCTAAGCTTGGAAATTTAAATGGGGAATGACCCTCTATTTATAGGGAATCAAAAGGAATGCTCAAGCGTGTGGAATGATGCAAATTGGAGGGAATCGTGTGAACCTGATACACGAGCAAAGTGTGATTTGATTTGCATCAAAACTCATCAAATCCTTGCGTTTCAAGGCTCTAATCCACTTTGACAACTTGGTTAAACATGTTTAGATCACAAACGCGTGCTAATTTGATGTATAAAGGCCAAAACATGGATTTCAAATTCTGACTCATGGTGAAACTTCAGTTCCAAGTTACCAAGTTCAATCCAATGGCATTTCCACCTCAAGGGGTCTTAGGGAAAGATTCTTGATGCTTTGGAAAGATGATGTTACAAACTTTGTGATGGAAAAAGAATGGAATCAAATGGATACTTGAGCTTAAAGTTACATGGAGTCAAAGTTGAGGAAAAAGAGTTGACTTTCCATACTTAGAAATATTTCAAATTCTTTTTAAAAAAAGACGTATAATCTCTTGCTTCCAAACATGGTCTTGCACTTATAATTTGCTCTTGATCAAAAAAGATGGAATGAAGTAGACCTTTTGAATAACATTTTGCAATTTGAACCACTCAAGATCTCCAAAGATTGAGAAAGTTATGACTTGTTGAAGTTGGCCAAAAATTAAGAGATGACCTATAATCTTTTGCATTCTTAAGGCAACATCCATCCATTTTTTCACTTCGCACATAAAATAAGGAATAAAGTACACATCCTTAGGATCATAATGAAAAAATAATAGGCCCAAGGTGATAAAAATTGACCAAGTTATGTTCATTTGAAGTCATATATGGAAAATTGGGGATTTGTCTGGATGACTTGTAATCTTTCTTCTTCACCAAGTTTCTTCCGCATGAAAACTCCTTGGGAATTTTGAAGTGATTTGTTGGTAACTCCTTGAAGAGAAGAATATTATTGGAATCACTCAAAAAAACCAAAATATGAACAAGATATGCCCCTTTGAAGTCCAAAACCCTAGCCTCTAAATCAAGAGAAAACTTGGTGGAACTTTGCCAAGTTTGAACAAACTTTTTGTGCCAATGCTCTTCCTTTGTGAATAGAGATTGTTGAGGATGATGATGAGGACTCATGGCCACAAAACTACTTCCATACCATCTTTAAATCAACTTCATGGGTGAGGTTTGAATCACTCAAGCTTTGACTAGGGCGTGGAAATAAACTCATGAACCCATAATGCAACTTGTTAAACCTCACTGCCTTTACCTACATTATTAAAAAGTAAGGAAAACGAACATTGTATTTTGTTAATTAGAGAGAAAATCAAAGCAAAATATCCATGAACACAAGATAAAACAAGTTAATGTGCTTGGTAACTCCTCATAGAGCAAAGCTAAAGATAGGGAGAAGAACCAAAAGCCCTAATGTGATTTGGTGGTGATTGAAACAATATGGTATGATGAAGGGATCTTAGGGGCAAAAATCGGGGTACAACAGCTGCCCTTATTTAAGTTTCTTCTATCCGGAGATACGAAGGTTAAAAATCTTCGTGTCGACGTGATCGAAGATACTTAAATATAAAACAAGCCCTATTTTTTGCCCTAAGATGCCATGCAAACAATTATGCATATGATTGCATATGAATGGAATAAAAGAAACACAAAGTAGCATTGGGGATGTGACATGAAATGTAACAACAAAAGAGCAATCCCACCAGGAAAATAAATTGCTGGTAAACCACAAGAAAAGAATCAGAGGGGAGAATAACATGCATTGACGTTCACTATCGACGTACTACCAACGTTCACTGAAGGTAGAAAGAGAAAATAAACACCAACGTTCACTGCCAATGTACTACCAACGTTCACTGAAGGTAGAAAGAGAAAATAAACACCAACGTTCACTTCCAGTGTACTACCAACATTCACTGAAGGTAGAAAGAGAAAATAAACACCAACGTTCACTGCCAGTGTACTACCAATGTTCACTGAAGGTAGAAAGAGAAAATAAACACCAACGTTCACTGCCAGTGTACTACCAACATTCACTGAAGGTAGAAAGAGAAAATATAACATATCACCGCCGTTCACTGACAATGAACTATCAACGTTCACTGAAGATGGCAAAAAGATACAAACACCGATGTTCACTGCCAATGTACTACCAACGTTCACTGAAGGTAGAAAGAGAAAATATAAAGTTTCCTCAAGATTCTGGTGTTTTGTCAAGAACGGGTCTCAACTTCTTCTTTAAACAAGGAAATCTGCCTGGAAAGGGTAGTACATAATCTATCTCAAATAAAGAGAATTCCAATTATTGTCAAGGGGAATTTGAGAAGAGAAATGACTTTCTGGGAACATGCCATGATATTCTTGCTAAGGAGATAGAGCCTTCCTGTGCAAAATAAATGCATGAACCAAAACTCAAAGTTTCCAGAGATCTATAAATCTAATTCAGAAATAAACTGGAGCAAGACGGCCAGTGTATACATCCTTTGAGAAATAAACCCAAGCGGGACAACCAAAATCAACTGAGCCAAGAACGCTGCAGGAAAGGTCAGAACACAATGCTAATGAATGATAAATTTTAGTTATGCATGATGCATGTATGAATGTATGAGTGCTATCGTGCATATGCTGGTAAAATGATACATAATCAGCACAAACAAACAAAGCCGCCTCAGGTACTAACAACAATAGGCTAACTTCAACCAGTAAGATGAATCCAAAAGGTTAAAAACAAAGGCGGAGACCAAACCCATTGTCTGCCTTAACTTTATTGGAGAGAAACATAATCCGAACGTAACCAAGTCAAACAAATATCGGGATACAACATCTTTCTTCCGGTTTCATCGGAGAAAATAACTTTTTAAAAGCAACATGGCTACTGGAGATTGCGAGACCAGCCTCAAACAAAGCGGACTGATGCTGACACAACCAAACTTCTTTGGGGAACTCAATCCTACCTCACTGAAGAAACCTTTCATCACGAATACTCATTATCAACAAGAGATGCCCTGGAATAACCTTCCTGGGAAATCAAGAAGTCAACTGGGGATAGTGGGGGTCACAAATCCAATATTGTACCTTGCACCCACTGATATCGTCTTTAACCATCTGAGAGGCACACAAGGATTGCGCATTTACCAACAAAATGACCTGAGAAAACTTTCATGAAGGGAGTAACCTTTCTTGAAACAACCGGAGTTTGTTCATTCTTGGGATCACCATTCTTGTTGTCATTGTTTCATCACAAATTCCAAAGTAAATTGAATTGTAAAGATCTATTTTTTTTTTAAAAGTTAATTTTTCTTTTTAATCTCTTTGCTTTAAAAGTTATTATCAATAATAAATGACGTCTTTGCAAGCTAAATAAAAATAAGAGCGCAAAGAATTGGGCAAAAGCTCGAATCTCGTTAATAGAATGGTAGTCTGCGAATGGCGAGACTCCATGGATGATTACAAAGTTTGGGAAATGGTAATACATAATGGAAAAGATACATCGAGATACAATGACCACTATCCTCCCTAACAACTTTTGAAATCCTGAGCGGCAGCTTTCGTTGAAGTATGGTGAGGATTTGAGAAGATTGTTGCTTCAACAATCAGGTCTTATCTGACGTAGTTACTTGCCAAGAAAGTCCCTAACTTTTTCCTAATCTTCCCTTGTGGGTTTTCAACTTAGCGGGAAATTTATTCTGTTTATGTCTCTAATTTTTGCCTAGACCACCCTTTCGGGTTTTCAGCCTACCGAGATGCTCCATTTTGCCTAAGCCGCCCTTTCGGGTTTTCAACTTAGCGAGTTGTTCTTTTATTTCTTTTAGGAGAAGTATTTCTTGACTACGTCAATATTCATGGGACGTGGGAACTCGTCGCCATCCATAGTTCCATGAATTAATGCACCACCAGAAAAGGATTTCTTGACAACATACGGGCCTTCAAAATTGGGAGTCCACTTGCCCCTAGAATCAGTGTTGAAAGACATGATCTTCTTGAGCACGAGGTCACCTTCTCTGAATTCACGAGGTTTGACCTTTTTATCAAATGCTTTCTTCATTCTTTTCTGATATAACTGCCCATGACACAAAGCTGTCATTCTCTTCTCTTCAATCAAATTCAATTGGTTAAACCTGTTCTGAACCCATTCAGCCTCTATCAATTTGGCTTCCATTATTACATGCAACGAGGGAATCTCTACCTCGACAGGGAGCACAACTTCCATTCCATATACTAGAGAAAATGGGGTTGCTCATGTTGAAGTGCGAACAGATGTTCGATATCCATGTAGAGCAAAAGGGGGGCATCTCATGCCAATCCTTATAAGTAACAACCATTTTCTGGATGATCTTCTTGATGTTCTTATTAGCCGCTTTGACAGCCCCATTCATATTTGGCCTGTATGGAGATGAATTGTGATGGACAATCTTGAATTCTTCGCACAGTTCAGTAATCATTTTGTTATTCATATTCGAGCCATTATCAGTGATGATAATACTCGGCACACCATACCGGCATATAAGATTGTTTTTGATGAAACGCACAACCACCTGTTTGGTAACATTGGAATATGAAGCAGCCTCTACCCATTTGGTAAAGTAGTCAATTGCTACCAAGATAAAACGGTGTCTATTCGAAGCTTTAGGTTCTATCATCCCGATCATGTCAATACCCCACATAGAGAAAGGCCACAGGGAGGAAATCACATTGAGCAGTGTCGGAGGTACATGGATCTTTTCTGCGTAAATCTGGCATTTATGGCACTTCTTTGCAAACTTGTAACAATCAGATTCCATTGTCAACCAATAATATCCTTCCCTTAGCATCTTTTTAGCCATTTAATGTCCATTAGCATGAGTGTCGAATGAACCTTCATGGATCTCATGCACCAACATGTCTGCTTCGTGTCTATCCACGCATCTGAGCAAGACCATGTCAAAATTCCTCTTGTATAACACATTTTCGCTGAGGAAGAAACTGCCTGCCAACCTTCTTAGTGTCTTTCTATCTTTCTTTGACGCACCAAACGGGTATTCCCGAGTCTGAAGAAAATGCTTGATATAATAATACCAATGTTTCTCATCTTCTACCTCCTCTATTGCAAACACGTGAGCGGGCCTATCGAGCCGTCGAACTGTAATTCGGGGTATATTATTCCAAGTATTCACCTGGTACATGGAGGCCAGAGTTGCCAGAGCATCCACCATCTGATTTTCATCTCTAGGGATGTGATGGGATTCAACTTTATTGAAGAAGGGTAATAATCTTCTAGCATAATCTTTGTAAGGTATCAAGCTAGGGTGACGAGTATCCCATTCTCCTTTAATCTGATTTATTACCAATGCTAAATCGCCATATACATCTAAAGTCTTGATTCTTAGATCAATAGCTTCTTCGAGTCCCATGATGCAAGCCTCATATTCTGCCATATTATTAGTGCAATCAAATGTTAACCTTGCAGTAAAAGGAATATGTGATCCATGAGGAGTAAAAATCACAACACCAATTCCTTTACCATAAGCATTCACAGCTCCATCAAATACCATACTCCAACGAGATTCAGGGCCGGGTCCCTCCTCAGGCAATGGTTCGTCACAATCTTTCACTTTCAAGAACATCACATCTTCATCGGGGAATTCATATTCTGCAAACTGATGATCTTCCACCGGCTGGTGAGCAAGGTAATCAGCTAACACACTGATTTTGATAGCTTTTTGAGTGTCGTACTCGATATCGTATTTAGACAACAACATCTGCCAACGGTAAATTCTCCCAGTAAGAGCAGGCTTTTCAAAAATATACTTGATTGGATCCATTTTGGAGATCAACCAAGTGGTATGATTCAACATATACTGCTGCAAACGCTTTGCCGCCCAGGCCAAAGCACAACATGTTTTTTATAGCATAGAATACCGCGACATACAATCAATGAACTTTTTGCTGAGATAATAAATGGAGAACTCTTTCTTTCCTGTTTCATCCTGTTGTCCCAAAATACAACCCATGGATTTATCCAACACTGTTAGATACATGATTAATGGTCTTCCTTCTACGGGAGGGAGAAAAATAGGAGGTTCAAGCAGATACTCTTTGTTGTACCCTAAAACTTGCCCTCCCATAATCTTCAAAGTTTTGCCTCAAAGGGTTCAAAGTCTACTCAAGGGCTACACAGTCAACCATTCTCCTAAAGCCAGTCAAATTAGGATTTTGGTTCTTGCAAGGAAGTTGAGGTTTTCAAGGGATCAATCAAGTCCCATATGCTCATGTATATTGTCAAGCACCTACATGTCAAGTTTCAAGGCTCACAAGGTCAAGTTGCACAGTCAAAAACCCTAATTGCTTCATAATCAACTGCAGGGGCAAAATGGTCATTTGGCAGTCAAAAGTCAAAATTTTTGGTCAACATCTTATTTTGAAGCCACAATCATCATTTGATCAAGTCTTGATCATGATTTCACAAGAATGGCTAAAAAATCATCAAGGTGTCAAAAGTTTCTATTTTTGGACAGCTGAAAAGTCAATTGTAACTTGACCAAGGCATAACTTTTTCATGGTTCATCAGAAAAATCTCATCCAATGCTCATCTTGAAGAGGAGGACATTTCCTACAACTCATCTTCACACTCCAAGTCCAAGAAATGCTCTCACAAAAAGTTATCAATTTCAACATTATAGGTCATTTTCAAAAGTCAACAAAAAGGCACTTTAAGTCAAAGACCATAACTTGAGATTGGTAAATCAAAATGACATGGGACCAAAAACATTGGTTAGAGGACTTCAAGACCTTTCCAAAATGTCCAAGAACATATTCATAGCTTCAAAATTGAGCAAGATATGCATTGGAGAAGTTAGGAAATTTTTGTGAAATGGCCAAAGTCAATTATCCTTGAAATTTCATTTTTGACAAAAGGGGCCCACTTTTTCCACTTGGTTCAGCTTGGCCATGCCTCCCACGTGTCCCACAATTTATTTCAAGATTTAAAATTAATTTTTTCATTTTTATTTAATTTTATTTGATTTAATTCATTTTAAATCTTTAAAATTCAAATAAAAATCCAAGAAATTAATGGAGGGATATATTTTGTGTTGATTAGCTTTGATACACCTTAAAACACCTTCCAAATTCATGCAAGGCCTATTCCAAGCAAGAAAATTCAAATTTTCACAAATATGGCAAATGGTTCAATGTTGGTTATGGAGGAAATCAAGAACATAATTGCATAAGCTTAATGACCATTATTCTTATTGATACACTTTACATTACTATATATACAAGCCTTCCCAACCTCATTCAAAAAAGAGTGTGTGCAGAAACGGCCAAGAGCAAAACCAAAAATTATTCAAAAAATGAGAGTTCTAAAACATAATTGCGAGCATCTTCAGATCAAAACAAGCACGTGGTTCTATTCCTGGCCACACCCTGAAGCTAAAGCAACCTTTGCCAAGTCCTGAGGCTCATACCGCGCTGTAAGTTCTTCCCAGGTCCCCCATAATTCTCATATCATTTTTGTTAACGCGTTCTTGTGCAGTTTCTCAAGTAGTTTCCACCATAAGCCTCACCCATCCAACAAGCCAAGTGTCATTGGAGGCAGATCTAAAGGCCCAGAACGCAAGAGTACTATGCTCTAGAGTCCGCGCATGCGTAGGCAACCGAAAAAAGTCAAATAAGGCTTCTTGTTGTTGGGCCAGAATTACTTCAGAAAACCTCCATGAAGGCCATCTCACCCCCCTTGGGTTTATTTACTTTTTTCTTATTTTATTTTGTTTTGTCATTTTCTCTTATTTTTAATTGCTAACCCTTTAATTATTTTTATTATTAACAATTAATTAACCAACTAACACTTTCATAAAAAAATCAAAAAAAATAGAATTAACATTATTATTATTAGTATTTTATTTTGTAAATAAATATTAACCAAAATAGTTTAATTAGGCAACTTTAATTCCTTTTCTTAAATAATTTAAATAAATCTAGAATTAGGTAAAAGTTAACTTTAATTTTATTTCTTTTCTTATTTTATTTCATAAAAACATAAAAAACAAAAAATATTTTCTTTAATTAAATTAATTAATTAGTCATTAATTAGCTTTAATTTCATTTTAATTACAAAAAAGCCAAAAAAAAAATCAATTTCTTTTCTAAAAAGGGTCAACACCCTTAGACATTCCCGATTAATTTATTCGCGCACATTTACTTTATTTGATTATTATGTAATTGCCTTCAAGAATGTAATAGTTAAATAGGTTTATCGCTTTATTTAATTTCCGTACTTATTTACTAAAAAACGGGTCTTTGTAATTTTTGGCGATGTATAGACCCGCGCCTTGTAATAGCGTAGGATTTATGTTTCCGCAATTTACTTTCCGCACCCCTTAACTGTTAACTTGCATGAAAGAATGTATGTAAATAAAAACAACCCGTAGCTCACTAATTAATAAGACAAACATTAACTGAATACAACACACAAATACACACACCACTTCTAGGGTACGCCTCACTTGTTGCCTTCAAAACGTGGTCGTCAAGTATAGGACGTCTTAGCGGTCCTTATGTCCATGATCCAGTTGCCTCGAAATAGTTGCCTCGGAACAGTTGCCTCGAAACGGTTGCCTCGGATTAAAAAAGGATCAAGGACATAAGGGTAGCTTCTAAGGTATCCTAACTGTTGCTTCGGTGACCATAACTGTCCCTACAATCGAATTGACCCGAACACCTCCAACGACGGTGCTACCTACCTCTCAATGGTGGGATAGCACTATCTAAAGGACTCTTACACAGCTTAATTCCTTAGGGTAGGTAGATTCTCTTAAGTACTTGCTCTTTCTCAAAACAAACAAAAATACTTTTTACACCTCACACTTTCTAAAAGTTTTCAAACAAATTTTTCATACACTCTTGAGGACAGATACAAGAGTTACTTAGAAATTTTTCAAACGAAACTTTTTTTCAAAACCCACACACACTTGAAAAGCAAACAAATTTTGAAAACATAAGAGCAAGTACCTAAGAGCCCATGGATAACCATGGATAGAAAGGGTGCTAACACCTTCCCTTTCTATAAATCTACCTCCCGAACCGAGAAACATCTCGAATAAGGAATTTTGCTGTGCTTTTGTCCTTTCCATGTTGGAGAACATAAAAGACGGTGGCGACTCTTGCTTACCGCGACATTTCGCGAAACCAGCTTAAAAAACAGTCAGTTCTATTTCCACCGATCACACTCTTTAATACTTTCAAATGCCTTTTGGCAGTCATCCGTCCATACACAACCTTGATCTTTCTTCAATAACTTAAAGATCGGTTCACATGTTGCAGTCATGTGGGAAATAAATCTGGAGATATAATTCAAACACCCAAGGAAACCCCTGACTTGCTTTTCAGTTCTTGGTGCTGGAATTTCTTGAATTGCTTTGACTTTGTCAGGGTCAACTTCAATTCCTTTCTGGCTAACAATAAAACCCAATAATTTCCCGGATCTAACTTCGAAAGTGCATTTATTTGGATTCAAGCGGAGACGATATTTCCTCAAACGCTGAAATAACTTCAACAAATCTTCTATATGCCCTTCTTCAGTTTGGGATTTGGAAATCATATCATAAACATATAATTTGATTTCTTTGTGCATCAGATCATGGAATAGGGTTGTCATAGCCCTCTGGTATGTTGCACCAGCGTTCTTCCACCCGAAGGGCATCACTCTGTAACAGAATGTTCCCCAGGGTGTGATAAACGTTGTTTTTTCCATGTCCTCTGGAGCCATTCTTATTTGATTATACCCGGAAAATCCGTCCATGAACGAGAATACCTTGAATTTTGTTGTGCTATCCACTAACATGTCAATGTGTGGCAATGGAAAATCATCTTTTGGACTAGCTTTATTTAGATCTCTGTAGTCTACGCACATGCGGACTTTTCCATCTTTTTTCAGTACAGGGACAATATCGGAAATCCATTGAGGATACACTGACGTCCCAAGAAAACCAGCATTAATCTGCTTTAGGACCTCCTCTTTGATATTTACTGCCATATCCGGGTGGGTTCTTCTCAACTTTTGTTTAACTGGCAGACACTCTGGCTTCAACGGCAAATGATGCTCGACAATGTCTGTATCTAGACCAGGCATATCTTGATAAGACCAAGAAAAAATATCCACATACTCTTTCAATAACTCAATCAACCCGCTTTTTACATCATGGTGCAACGATGCTCTAATCTTAACTTCCTTCGAATCTTCCTCTGAACCCAAATTAACCACTTCCAAAGGCTCTTTGTATGGTTGAATGGTATTTTCCTCATGCTCAAGCAACAGTGAGACCCCTTCTGGAACCTCATCATAATCTTCTTCTTCAACCCCAAACACAGGACATTCAAATTTGGGTGAGGGTGCAGGGTCATTGTATTCAACAGGTTTTTTAATTAATATGCACATATGATTTATGATTGCTTTTAGAAACTGACACATATAACAAGTGATCATGCAG
The DNA here is from genome assembly GCA_948472305.1 of Vicia faba. NCBI lineage: Eukaryota > Viridiplantae > Streptophyta > Magnoliopsida > Fabales > Fabaceae > Vicia > Vicia faba. Next base: position 78,942,623 of record OX451741.1, read on the forward strand.
ATTAATTTTCAGTTATTATTCATTTTGAAAGGTTTTTTTTTATTACCGATTCCCAAGAAAAAGGAAGAAAATAAAAGACATAATTTGGAAGCAAAGACAACTTTTATTAATGATCTTAACAGTTATAGCAAACAGATAAGCCCTACAACACTAATACTTCCACTTTGGGCAGAGTGAAAGCTTTTCAAAAGAAAGAAACAGATTAATAAAACAAATTACTTTGAAACATGTATGCAAGAAGGAACATCAATGGTGACCCAGTTCTGAACTCGGACTCCATGCGTCACATAATTCGGTGCTTCCTGCTCTGCTTCATCCTCTTCAACAACATTAATTGCAGACCCAATCGGATGGAGATAGCCTCCGCTGCGGAAAACATCATGATAATTGTTCACAGAAGACTTTGACTTCAAACTTTCGCCTATGCCATTCCTCGAAGAGAAACCTAAACCAGATATGTTCTTGTTCACAGGTGGATCTACAAGTCATCCCCAAACTGCATTATGACCATTGCGCACCACCTGTTGTGCATCCTTCAGGGAAACCACGGAATTCTCATTCTTCCTTATGTTGTCAATGGATAGGGCTTGGAACTGGGTTCCAATAGCAGCCTCATCCGCTTCTACAATACTGAAAGAGGATAAATGGGATATCAACAACGCCTGCTCCCCATTTATGATCACTACCTTCCCTTCACGCACAAATTTTAGCTTCTGATGCAGAGTTGAAGTGACAGCCCCTGCTTCGTGTATCCATGGCCGTCCAAGCAAACAACTATATGCGAGAATAATGTCCATTACCTGGAAAGTTATCAAGAATAAGTGCGGTCCTATATGGATGGGCAAGTCCACTTCACCGATGACAAATTTTCTCGACCCATCAAAATCCTTCACAATGATGCCACTCGGGCGCATAGGTGTTCCCTGATACTTTAACTTCATGAGGGTAATTCTTGGTATAACATTCAACGTATATCCATTATCAATTAGCACATTAGATAGCGAGTCATTCTTGAAGTTCATGGATATGTTGAGGGCCAGGTTGTGATTCCTCCCTTCGTATGGTAACTCATCATCACAGAAAATCAAGTTGTTACATGACGTAATGTTTCCAATTACGCTGCTGAACTGTTCCAATGGCATGTCATTCTCCACAAAAGCTTGGTCTAGTACTCTCATTAGTGATTCTCTATGAGCGGAGGAATTCATCAATAAAGCTAAGATGGATATCTTTGAAGGAGTCTGCAATAGCTGATCCACAATTTTGTAGTCGCTCATTTTAATTATTTTCAAGATATCATCCACCTCTTTCTCCAATGTAGCTCCACTAGTCTCTCCTGCAGTCTTCTTCGGTTCATCATTCTCAGCAATTTTCTTTCCAACAACAACGTCTTTTCGAATAACTGGCGCAAACACATTACCACTACTGGTTACCCTGCTACTATCAGCTATATTTCCAACATCTGGCATTGGCTGGATGGGAACTTCCACCCCATCTTCCAAGATTGTAGCATTGTATTTGTAAGGCACCGCCTTATCCGATTTATAGGGAACAGGTCCTGGCAGACTAATTACCAATGGGGTAACAGCTGGTTTGCTATGGTACTCCACCTCAAGGTGAGCGGGTGCACCAAAACAAGGTACAATGATGTTTACACCTTTCTCAACACAACCAGCCTTCAAAAGACCATTTTCAGCCAACAAATCTTCGTCTGAAGAAAAATACTCATCCACGGAGGCATATTCTTCCTCTGACTCTTCTCCTATCAAACAAACTTCAACCATATCAATCTCGTGATAATCATTTCTCTGACATGTGATCTTGATAGTCCCATTGTATAACAGCAATTGAACACCCTCTCTCGCAATAGAACATCTTCGGGGGTTTTGACAACAAACTATGCAAGATCCATATTGATGTTCCACCTGACCAGCAGTACGACAAAAGGTAGCATGCAACTGCACGAGATCTTCATTCAAATATTCCACATCGAAAATTCTAAATTCACCAGGACATCTAGAAACCATATTCTCTTCCTCTTCATACTCTTCCCTAGGCCTGATTATATGGATTAAACCTTCATCTATCATCTCCTGTAAATCAGCCTTTATCTTCTCGCAACCCTGTATATTTGTACTGCGAATAGCACAACAGGCGTGGTCATGCGTATAATAATTGAATTCACAGAGGTATGTGTGCATTTTCACCAAATCTCCTCTAACCAGATTAATGTAAAAAATCCGAAAGTCACCTGGACAACCAGCCACCATATTTATAGCATTTACACCCCCGTGCTTGGGTAGAGGATTATCTTTCACATTAGGTCCCATGTCCTTGAAAGATAGAATTCCAGACTTCACCAACTTTTGCACTTCAGTCTTCAAAGGGTAACAATTAGGAATATTATGCCCTGGTGCTCCCTGATGAAAAGCACATGTCTGGTCTGCTTTGTAATACCAAGGCAATGAAGATGGTATCGCTGGAGGTGGTCGTGTCTGGACCAACTTCTTATGAATCAATGTTGGTAGTAGATCTGCATAACTCATGGGAATAAGGTCATAGTTCTCCCTTCTCTGATTATTCCCTTGGTTCCCCTACTGGGACTGTCTCTGATAAGCAACGGTAGTCGGAGCGGCATTCATAACAGGAGTAACTGAAGCAACTTGCTGGTGACGCTGATAATTCCTTCTAGGAGTGTTTACCCTCCTCTCTTGTATAACAACATTTGCGTCTCCTTATTTCTTCTTGGTAAACCCATAAGATGGCTTCTTCGCACCTCTGGATCCTTCTCCCTTTGTCAAACAACCTTCTCTTACTGCCTCTTCTAGGCGGACACCCATCCCTACCATCTCTGTGAAATCACTCGGGGCACTTGCTACCATTCTTTCGTAGTAGAAGGCACTCAGCGTCTTCAGAAAATTTTTATTCATTTCCTTCTCCTCCATAGGAGGAATCACTTGTACTTCCACTTTGCGCCATCTCTGTGCATACTCTTTGAACGATTCTCTGTCTTTTTGAACCATGGCCCTAAGCTGATCACGATCGGGTGCCATGTCCACATTGTACTTGTATTGTTTTATGAATGCTTCTCCCAAATCATTAAAGGTATGGACGTTGGCGCTATCTAAACTCATGTACCATTTCAACGCTGCTCTGGTCAGACTATCCTAGAAAAAGTGAATCAGCAGACGCTAATCATCGGTGTGGGTAGACATTCTCCTTACATACATCACTAAGTGAGCACGAGGGCAAGTGTTACCCTTGTACTTCTCAAACTCAGGGACCTTGAACTTAGAAGGCACTTTGACATTCGAGACCAAACACAGCTCATTCACGTTCTGCCTAAATAACTCTTTTCCCCTAAGAGCCTTCATTTCTGTTTGCATTCTATCAAACTGCTCTTGGAAATCATCCATTATGTCATAAAGACCCAAGTCTTCACTCAGCGGAGGGAAAGGACGACACACATCTTCGTTAACAAATGGAACCAAATTGACCGAAGGAGGTGCAGCAGGAACAGTATGCACCACAGGAGGTGCTGGAGTAATAACATTCGGAACCACTGGAGCATCTTGGGGGCCCAAATTGAAACCTTCAGATGCAAAATTCTCCAGCATTCCCCATGGATAACCCTGAGGCATACGGTTCTGAAAAACAGTCGGAGTAGCGGATATGGGAATAACAGGAACTTCAGCATTTTCCCTTGTTGGTTGAGGTTGAACACTCGGTGGATGATTCTGAGCAACCACTAGAGCTTCCATCAGAGTAGTCAAATTGGCCAAGCCAGCCTTCAAAGCAGAAACTTCTACGCGCAACTCACAATTCTCCTGTTCCAAATTGTCCATCTTCTTTTTGAAATTAGCCTGACTATTATAGTGATGAGTCAGCTTGCTGAACAAAGTAAAAAGCTGGGTAAGACACCTGGATATGCACAGTAAATACAAGAAATATGTGCAATATGATGCATGATATGTAATGCACATGATTTACTTTTTACTTTATCGTTTAATATTTCAAGGGATTTAACGTTTATAGACATATTGTAAACATCAAATAATAACGTATTTGAAATATTGAAAAAATTTTATTATAATAACTTCAAAATGGGTTACAAGTTTTAATGATCCCAAGTACAAGACGAGAATACAGTCTAAAATCCCGAGAAAAGGAACTGATAGAGATCAATCTATACGCTGGTGTTTCCCTGTGAGCCTGGCAATCTGAGCTCTCAACCTCTGGTTCTCTTCCACGTGTCTGATGGCAACCTCCTTCCAATTATCTGAATCAGGAAGTGAACAACCAGCACATGTTTGAGACTTAGGGGAAAATAAATCCCCTTGCCTCTCTATAGACTCCATCGCTCGACTCTCAAGGATCTCGATCAAATCATCTTTCTCCTTCAAGTCTGCTCTATAGGAACTCTCTAAAGTCTGGAACTTGTTCTTCCAAGCATCCCTTTCCTGTTGCATCCTAACCCAAGCGAGTTGCAGCTCTTCCAGATCATCTAATAAAGGAGGAGTGGTCTTCACAAACAGCTCAGGCATGGGTGTCTCCCGAGTATACGGAATATTCAACTGAATGGATATCGATCGGACCCACTGAAGATATGGCTCCAAAGAGATAGAACCTCTAGGTCCCAAATCCTTCATACTCTTCTTATGAATGTGACTCCAGGCCTTCGCAATATGCTCCCTAGCTTCCCTGTGGTCCTCTCCTTCCTTTAGAAAGAAACTACTCAAATGAATATTGTTCGGTTTATCCCTCATCGGATAACCAAGCTGGCTCCATGCAAGAACAGGGTTATAGTTAATTCCTCCCTTTGTACCAAGAGGGAAACTACCACAACTGTCAATAATCTCTACATCCTGATAAGCTCGATGATACCAATTAATATCCGAGTGAGTAAGTGCCATGATCTTATGAGCCCAACGAGGTTCCTTCTTGACATCCCAAAAAGCATTAGACTGAGGCATATGAGAGATGAACCAACGGTATAACAAAGGCGTGCAACAGATAATCATTCCCCCATGATAAGAACTCTGAAGATGAATAGAGTAATAAGTATCACCCAAAAGTGTAGGAACTGGGTTTCCAATCATGAAGATCCTGATGGCGTTAATGTCGACAAACTTGTCCACATTAGGAAATAAGAATAATCCATAAGCAAGCAGAGCAAAGATGGCCTCAAAAGCAACTATACTCTTCATTCTGGCAAAGTAACCAGCCTTCTCCGATAAGAACTGAGTTGGTAATCCTCTAATCCCTCCTTTAGTACTCATGTGGGCTTCCACCTCAGACTTCCCCAGATGAATCAAAGCAGCAATCTCATGTGGTTTTGGCTCACCCTCCAAACCAGTAAAAGGAACACGATTGGTAACGGGTAAATCCAATAGATAAGAATACTCCTCCAATGTAGGCATCAGCTGATAATCGGGAAAAGTAAAGCAGTGATACACTGGATCATAGAACTGGACCAAGGTCGAGAGAAAACCCTTCTTCATCTTCAGCTTCATGAGAGGAATAATGGATCAATACTTCTTCTGAAAGTCTGCAGGATACTCAATCTCTGGAATTAGACTGATCAAATCATCTATCTTGGGATCCTTGAAACTGTATTTCCCGGTCTTTCTCTTTCTAGAATCCATGGTTAAAAGTACCTGAGACATTCACAAATAGTCATCCTTTAAATTCCTTGAAATATTATTTTCTCCAAAAGATGCTTATGAGTGCATGGATGCATGATGCAACAATCACACACAAGATCACACATATAGGGTTCATAGGTTCAACGTCACGAGCATGAGGTCGAAGGTACTACCCATAAGGTGTTGGTCTAAGAGTTATCACCTGCCGAACAAGGTTCTAGAGGTTCCCAGAGTCTACATCCTTCCTTTAGATATTACCAACTTCCCGATTAACTCGGTAATTAGTAATATTCTCAAGAAAGACTCGTCCGAGCGTAGTATCGGGTGACAACTATTTCCAGATTACTCTGTCATAGCTTCCGCACTACACCTAAAAGGACAAGATGGGTTTGGTATTCTACGGTCCTCAGTTTCAGCAGGCTCCCAGGTCGAAATCAGTACGTCTTCCCGATTACTCGATAAACGACACTACAGTCAAAGGGGCCTCCACTGAGTGGGGGATCTCATGCCTCCTTTTTTGGGATTACTCCCTCAAAGTTAACATGACTATACCGCCCGTCCTATCTTAAAGTTTGCCCAAGTCCGGGTATAGGACTTATGAGTAATCACCAAGCACCCTGAAAACTAGGAAAATCCAAACAAACATATATACAACATATAACACATAAACAACAATAGCACATATACATATATAAAAAAAGATAGTCTTAACCCACTTAGGGATGGACCAGCAAGAGGTCAATCTGTCCCCAGTGAAGTCGCCATTTTTCTGTAGCGGTAGAAATGTTCAAGACTAAGCCATTGGATTGACTAGACTTTATACAAATCAAAATAAAAATCGCCACCGCGTTTTATAGTTTCCAAACGAATGGGAAAAGAGCGAATAACCCAAAAATAGGGGGAAAGATTCAAGGTAAGGGGGTTGGTTATGCAAAGGGAAGGTATTAGCACCCTAAACATCTACGGTACTCCGCAGGAGCCTCTTTGTAAAATCTATATATTTTGGCTATAAAATGTGGTATATATGAAATGGATGGTGGAGGTGAGAAAAGAAGTATATTATTTATGATTTTTGCTCCCGCCGTGGTTGCGAACCTTTAGTGCCTACGCACCACCTTTCGTGCAATAGGGGATCAGGGTACACATAGTTCCTCTTTTAAAAGTTTGAAACACAAGTGTGTTGGTAGATTTTAGGGGATAAAACATCATCGTCATTGTCCGTGTGAAAAACATGCTTACTACCCACAATCATGAGAAAGGAGAATTTGCATCATCTCAAAGTGGAGGATATGGCTTGGATTTTAAAATCAACAATGCCTCACTCAACACCCAAGTGGAAAATATCTCTCTTCACTACATGCTGTAGAAGTATAGTTATTTGCATCACTACAAGGATTGACAAGAGTCCAATATTTTGAGAAAAAGTTTTAAAGATAAAAACCAAAGTGGCAAAATGGTTTAAATGAGATTGGTTGACTTTTAGTCTTCTCACAAAAAATGTCAAGGTATTATTAAATTAATTGAAGTTTATTTATGAAAAATGTTTTTGAAAATCCATGGACATAAGTCCAAGTTTATTATGAAAGTGGTTTATGTTTCAAAACAAGAAGGGTTTTCAAAAGGAGGGAGAAGATTTTTGAAATTAAAGAAGATGGGAGGGGAAGAAGAGGCTATCCTAAAGCATAAGGTAAAAGCTAAGGATAAGGACCATCTAAACAACAAGAAGCCAAAATTTGACATTATGAGCCAAGGTAGAATTCCCATTCTTTGGATTGAAACCAAACAAGCAAAGATACTAGAACTCTTCAAATGTATTAAGTCTTCACAAAAAAATTGGGCAGAGTAACGGCTGTATGCGGGTGAATTCCAGATTACAAACAAATGATGCAATCACAAAAACCTGCACACAAAAACAAACAAGCAACCTAATGTCTTGAGGTAAACCCCAAGAACTCCAGACAAAATAATCAGATAAATTCACAAGGTCTACAAGATAGGCCAAGGTTTCTAATCCTAAGCCCAAGAAATAGTCCCATGCTCCATCAAGCCAAGGATAGTAACCAAATAGTCCAAGTGCCATTAAAAGTTTTTTAGGGTTTATGTTGATTATTAAGCATCTTAGAAAAATGAAAAAAAAAAAGAAAAGCTCAAGTGAGCAAAGTAAAAATAACAAGGAAATAAATGCTCAAATGAGCAAAGATGAAAATGGCATGAAATGTAAAATGCTAAAAAAATAAATAATACATAAAGCATAAAATAATAAGAAGCATAAAATAAAATAAGTTAATAATTAGTGGTTAGTTGGATGACCATATTGAAACTTGCATTTGGAACTCATTAGAGGATTGGTAGAACCAAAGCCTCCACACAACAAGTTGCATTTGCTTTTTGTCAAGTATATCATCCATTTGGAATTCTCATAAGTACCATTTAATGATCAATGATGTTTAAGTGATCCACGTTGACCAAAGGTATTGTAGATCCATTAGAGGATTGGTAGAACCAAAGCCTCCACACAATGAATCTCAAGGTTATTGGATCAAAGAGATCAAATTAACATACTTGGGCTTGCAATCATAAGTTTGGGCCACGAATGATCTTTTATTTGAATCAGGACAAAATTTAGCGCTATGTTAAGCAATCGTAAGTGGACTTATATAAAATTTGCACCTATTTTAAGGCCGGACAATATCAATCTATGCACCATTTGTTTTGAGACATGATATAGAGATCATGCTCCAACAACATTTAGTGCAAGAAGAAGGGGATGAGATGAAGGGGAATTAGGGTAAAAAAGATACCACATTTGAATTAATATTTAATCAAACTATTATTAAAATCATTCATCCATTTTTTGTGGAGTTAGAATCAACACCATGGATCCAATGATGTTAATAAAGCCGTGACCAAAAAATCAACCCAAGAGAGCCAGAAAATATTCACAAAATGATATAATATTTAATATATGTATTAGAGGGTGAAAAATATTTAAAATAAACTAAAAAATAATGGGGAAATTATCAATAATATTCAAATTAAACAAGAAATAAAAAATAAAACCATAGAAAAATCAGAAATGGGTCCAAATATTTTTATAAAAATTTTGGGAATTTTTAAAACTCAAACTATTTTTAAAAATTAAAATAAATGGGTAAAATAAACAAAAATGGTAAAAAAATAGTAAAGTCAGAAGCAAAAATAAAATAAAGTCACCAATATTTGCCACAATGTCATTGGATCATCCCATAATTTTTTTCAGAATTAAAAAATGTGTAAAAGTATTTTTAAACATTTTAAACAAATCAAATGAGTGTAAAATTCATAAAAAATACCAAAAACACAAAAATAAATTGTGAAAAAATAAAAATCAGAAAGAGAATAATCAAAAATATTTTTCATAATTTTTTCAGATTTTTTTGACTAAAAATGAATTTTCTATGATTTTTTGAAATTTAAAACAATTAAAATATAAAAATCAGAAAAAGAAAATAAAAGAAAAAAATGTGGACCATTGGATGAGAGTCAAAACGCGTTAGTAATCAAATCCAAGGAATCTGACGCGCTGTGCATATCATGGTCTTTACTGAATAAAGCATTGAATCAAATGTAAAATCAGAAATTCAAAAAAAGATGGCACGCTTTCATTGATTAGAAGGTGACACGTTGGTCATCTTCAACCTCCAGCCTCACGAATTGCAGGTCTCTCAAACTGTAAAATCGGAAGTTCAGACCTATGCCATTTGTTTCGTCTCTTCAAGAAGAAGATAACCATACCCTCGCGCCATTTTTATAGAAACTATAACTCAAGCAATTTGGAAAGAAAGTTTTGAAAGGGGATTTGAAAATTCATGGTCAAAACGTGTTTCCAGATAAAAGTAACTGTTGCGACTAGAACCACGACAATGAGAGCAACACAATGGTACCAAAGTTTTGAAGAATTGATTAGGTTCAAGGAAGATCAAGGAAGGTGAATTGATGGAGAAAATGGATTGAAAAAGGCTTGAGAATAGGATTCGAAGTAGCTGAATTCTGAGTTGTGAAGCAAGTTTGGCAGGGTGATTCTGGCTATCTAAGCTTGGAAATTTGAATGCGGAATGACCCTCTATTTATATTGAATCAAAAGGAATGCTCAAGCGTGTGGAATGATGCAAATTGGAGGGAAATCGTGTGAACCTGATACACGAGCAAAGTGTGATCTGATTTGCATCAAAAATCATCAAATCCTTTCGTTTCAAGGCATGCTAGTTTGATGTTTAAAGGCAAAAACATGGATTTCAAATTCTGACTCATGGTGAAACTTCAGTTCCAAGTTACCAAGTTCAATCCAATGGCATTTCCACCTCAAGGGGTCTTAGGGCAAGATTATTGATGCTTTAGAAAGATGTTGTTACAAACTTTGTGATGGAAACAGAATGGAATCAAATGGATACATGATCTGAAAGTTACGTGGAGTCAAAGTTGAGGAAAAAGAGTTGACTTTCCATACTTAGAAATATTTCAAATTCTTTTTAAAAAATGACATATAATATCTTGCTTCCAAACATGGTCTTGCACTTAGAATTTGCTCTTGATCAAAAAATATGGAATGAATTAGACCTCTTGAATAACATTTTGCAATTTGAACCACTCAAAATCTCCAAAGATTGAGAAAGTTATGACTTGTTGAAGTTGGCCAAAAATCAAGAGATGACCTATAATCTTTTGCATTCTTAAGGCAACTTCCATCCATTTTTTCACTTTGCACATGAAAGAAGACATAAAGTACACATCCTTAAGATCATCATGAATAAAGAATGGGACCATGGTGATAAAAATTGTCCAAGTTATGATTATTTGAAGTCATATATGGAAAATTGAGGATTTGTCTGGATGACTTGTAATCTTTCTTCTTCACCAAGTTACTTCCTCATGAAAACTCCTTGGGACTTTTGAAGTGATTTGTTGGTAACTCCTTGAATAGAATAATGTTTTTGGAATCACTCAAAAATACCAAAAGATGAGCAAGATATGCCCCTTTGAAGTCCAAAACCCTAGCCTCTAAATCAAGAGAAAACTTGCTGGAACTTTGCCAAGTTTGAACAAACTTTTTGTGCCAATGCTCTTCCTTTGTTAATATAGATTGTTGAGGATGATGATGAGGACTCATGGCCCCAAAAATACTTCCATACCATCTTCAAAACAACTTCATGGGTGAGGTTTGAATCACTTAAGCTTTGACTAGGGCATGGAAATAAACTCATGAACCCATAATGCAACTTGCTAAACCTCATTGCCTTTACCTACATTATTAACAAGTAAGGCAAACCAATATTGTATTTTGTTAATTAGAGAGAAAATCAAAGCAAAATATCCATGAACACAAGAGAAAACAAGTTAAGGTGCTTGGTAACTCCTCATAGAGCAAAGCTAAAGATAGGGAGAAGAACCAAAAGCCCTAATGTGATTTTATGGTGATTGAAACAATATGGTATGATGAAGGGATCTTAGGGGAAAAAATTGGGGTACAACACGTGGTACAAGAGCCTCCCTGATGAATCCATCACCTCATGGAAGCAGCTCGGGAGGATATTTTCGAGGTATTTCACCGCCTCCCATCGACATCCAAAATCAGAGGCTTCACTCAAAGCAATCATACAGGGAAAAGATGAGTCTTTGCGCGCATATATTTAACGCTTCAATAAGGATTTTGTCCAAGTCTCAACGATGGACAACATGAAGAAGTACCTTCTCGAGCCTAGGCTCCGTCCACGTAGTGACTTTGCTAAAGTTGTAGGCATAGAGACACCGGCCACGCTTGACTCCCTCCTCCTCAAAGCCCAGGTGTACATATAGTACGAGGAGAAGGAAGTGACCAACAGTTCCAGGGAATCAAGGCACAGAGAGAGTGTCAAGTCGTCGAAGAACGACGAGCCCTCGACATCCCGTCGAAGAGAGAAGAAACGGGAGGACAAGTCTCGTGATTCCAAAGACAACAAGGATCCAACCGGTCGTTTCCATGACTACACCCCTATGACAACCTCAAGGGAGTGTATTCTTTCAGAATGCACCAATTCTAAATTTAAGCAAGACGGGGTGTGCTTCCCCCGACAAACACCTTCCAAGCTAGGAATCGACAAGAGAAAATATTGCAGGTTCCACAAGAGTCACGGGCATAACACAGAGGATTTCATACATCTCAAGGATGCAGTTGAAATACTGATTATAGACGGGCACCTCAAGAAGTATAAATAGAAAGAGGGTGCCCATGACAAAGCACCAGAAACCAAAAACATCGAGGAAGGGAAGAAATCCCTGATCTCGACGCCATTCCGGTCGCCATGAGCATCTCACGGGCAGAAGATTTTTATCATCCGGACATGGAAAACGTCCCCCTATATTTCTCCTCCCATAGTCCTTGGGAATCCTTCCCCGCAACCATGGTCATCTCTAGCAGAGGATTTAGCAGGCACACAGGTGGGTCGGTGAAGAGGAGATTCGACCAACTCATCGAAGCCAACTCAGATATAGACACCACACTCGATAAAATTCTGAGGAGGCTCTCATCCCCTCGCCTTCTACAGGGAAGAATTATAAGGCGGGGCCCTGGATTTGAGCATCCCACTACTCGTGAGAGCTCAAATGGCTAATTTTGATGTGCGTCGCATTCTGGTCGACCAAGGCAGTTCAGTGGACATCATGTACGGCCAGCTGTTCACCACCTTACAGTTGAATGAGATCCACCTAACCCCTTACGTGGGATCTAATCTCCAGGGCTTCAATAAAGCCAGCACGAAACCCTAGGGATATGTAGATTTGATTGTCACATTCGGAAGAGGGGTAATGGCTAGAGCCATCAAGACCCAATTCTTGGTGGTAGATTTTCGGTCTCTCTACCAGTGCATCTTCGGGAAACCCACTCTCACCGAACTCATCGCGGTCCCTTCTAACATGAATCTTAAGATGAAGTACTACACCGTTGAAGGCTTGGTCGCCACCCTCCACGGGGACATCCAGACGGCCAGAAGGTGTTTTGAAGCTTCAACCAAGGGCCTCAGTTCCATTAGCGTTCAACCTTAAACAAGCACCGGAGCCACACATCCCTCCAGCTCCGAGGAAGTCAAGCCTCTGTCGAGGGTTGATACCATTGACCTCGACAATTTCTTCTCTAAGGAAGACCGTGTCGAGCAAAGAAGAAAAGGGAAGAAGCTTATGGTCGAAGACGAAGGGTCGCCTCCTCTGCTGGTCGCAATAAACTCTCGAGTCATGCACGACCCATCCCGGACAGGGACTTCAAGTTATTTCCCCTCGGAGAAGACCCCACCAGAGGACTAAAGATCAGAGCAGACCTCCCCGACCTGAAAAAAAGGCAACTTAAATATTTCCTAAGAGAGAATGCTGATTTGTTTGCCTGGAGTGTGGTCGAGATGCCCGGTTTAGATCAAGAGATCGTGTGCCATCACTTGACTATAGATCTTGCCCTCAAGGCGGTCGCGCAGCACAGAAGAAAGCAGTCGTCCGAGAAAGCAAAGGCTGCAAAACTAGCTATAAAAGACCTCCTAAAGGCACATTTTATTTCTGAAGCCCAGTACACAACCTAGCTATCAAATGTAGTTATTGTGAAAAAATATAATGGAAAATGGCGCATGTGTATTGATTATACTGATCTTAATCGGGCTTGCTGGAAAGATGCTTATCCCCTCCCCAATATTGACAAACTGGTCGACAACTCGGTCTATTTTAAATTGCTATCATTCATGGATGCATACTCTGGAAAAAACGGACAAAAAATACACCTCTTTCATGACCAACTCGGGCAACTATTACTACAATGTAATGCCCTTCAGCCTAAAAAACACGGACGCTACATATCAGCACATGATAAACAAAGTCTTTCACAACAAGATAGGCAACATGCTCGAAGTATATATGGATGACATGATCATCAAGTCCACCAGAGGGCTCGACCATGCCGCCCACTTAAAGAAAGTATTCGAGCAAGTTCGAAAGTGTCAGATGCGATTCAACCCAGAAAAATGCACCTTCAACGTACGGGCAGGAAGTTCCTCAGATTCTATCTGACAGAAGGAGGCATTAAGGCAAACCCCAAAAAATGTTGGGCATTTTTATGAATTTCTGACGCCCACCTCGAAAAAGTCCATCCAGATCTTGAATGTCATGCTCACTTCTCTCTCTCGATTCATGGCAAAGTCTGCCCAACACGCGCTCCCCTTGTTCAAACTCCTGCGCAAGGAAGCCACTTTCAAGTGGACGCCCGAATGAGAAAAAGCCCTCGTTCATTTAAAACAAGCTCTGTCACAACCGCCCGTCCTCTCTCGGCCCGAGAAAGACGAGGTCCTCTACCAATATTTGGTCGTTGCCTCTGAGGCAATAAGTGCGGCATTGATAAGAGAAACTCCAGAAGGGAAAAGACCAATTTACTTCACGAGCAAGGAACTACAGGGCCCAGAGGCAAGATATCAACAAATCAAAAAAGTAGCCCTAGCCCTCGTTAACGCAGCAAAAAGACTCAGACACTACTTCCTGGCCCGCACCATAGTGGTCCGGACAGATCAACCAATAAAACAACTGCTCAGAAGACTAGACATGGCCGGCAGAATGTTGAAATGGTCCTTGGAGCTCTCTAAATTTTATATCCAATACGAGAGCAGGAAAGCCCTTAAGGAACAGTCCTTGGCCGACTTCGTAGCTGAAATAACCTCGCCCGCAGATCCCGAAGGATCGCGTCGTTGGATGATCTTCGTTGAGGACGCCTCTAGTTCGATTGGAAGCGGCGCGGGCATCATACTGAAAAACGAGGAAGGGACCCTCATTGAAGTCTACCTCGCCCTATCTTTTCCAACCTCCAACAGTCATCCTGAATACAAGGTGTTCCTTGCAAGTTTATGATTATCCTAAGATATGGGAGCCGAGGAAGTGAAAATATTCACCGACTCTTAGTTGGTCACCTCTCAAGTTCGAGGTAAATATCAGTCAAAAACGATCAAATCGCTGGGTATTGGGCCCTGGTCCAAGAGAGGAAAGGGAAATTTAAATCTATGGACATATAACACGTTCCTCGCAAGCACTTCACCCGCGCAGATATCTTGTCTAAGTTGGCAAGAACAAAGAGAAAAGGAGGGAATAAATCGGTGATACAGGAAATAATTCCTTGACCGAGACCCAAAATCCATGTTCTACCTTAGAAGTGTTCGCCATCGGGGACAGCAATTGCTGGATGACCCCCATACACGACTATCTCACTAAGGGAAAAATCCCTGATGACCCAAAAGAAGCGACTGTCATTAGGCGGAGAGCTTGCTCGTACGTTTTGGTCGAAGGAAAACTTTACAGAAGAGGATTTTCCATTCCACTTCTCAAATGCGTCGACCGAAGCGGGTCAGAGCGCGTCTTGCTCAAAATCCACGAGGGAGTCAGTGGTCAACATCTAGGCGGGAGATCCCTCGCGAGAAAAGCCTTGCGGGCAGGATACTACTGGCACACCATGCAGCATGATGCAAAATAGAATGTGAAGAAATGCGATAAATGCCAGCTGTTGTACCCCAAAATTTGCCCTCCCATATTCTTCAAAGATTTGCCAAGTCAAGCTTCAAAATCTCCCCAAGGGTTGCACAGTGCAAGGGCCTCCTAAGCAGTCAAAATTAGGGTTTTGCTTCTGATCAAGAAAATGAAGTTTCCAAAGGCCTAATCAAGTCCCACATGCCTACAAATATGGTCAAGCATCCTCATATCAAGTTTCAAGACATCCAGCACAAAATTGCACAGTCAAAAACCCTAATTGCACTACAGTCAACTATAGGGGCAAAATGGTCATTTGACAGTCAAAAGTTCAAATTTTTGATCAACATCTCATTTTGAAGCCTCAAACATCATTTGATCAATGCTTGATCATGATTCTCAAAGCTTGGCTCAAAAATCATCAAGATGCAAAAGTTCCCTTATTTGGACAGTTGAAAAAGTCAACTGTAAATTGACCAGGGCATAACTTTCACATGGATTATCAGAAAAATTCCATCCAAAGCTCATTTTGAATAGAAAGACATTTCCTACAACTCATCTTCATACTTCAAGTCCAAGAAATGCTCTCACAAAAAGTTATCAATTTCAACATTACAGGTCATTTTCAAAAGTCAACAAAAAGGGACTTTAAGTCAAAGGCCATAACTTGAGATTGGTAAATCAAAATGACATGGGACCAAAGGAATTGGTTAGAGGACTCAAAGACCTTTCCAAAATTTCCAAGAACATGAGCAAAGCTTAAAAATTGAGCAAGTTATGCCTTGTGGAAGTTGGGAAATTTTTGGATATTTTGAAAAGTCAACATTGATTCAAATGACCTAAAATTGCTAATGGGCCCATTTTTCTTCCATAATTCATCATCCATGGCATGTGCACGACCACTTGGCCCAAAGGGAAGTATTTCTTCATTTTTTATTTATTTATTTGAATTTTTATTTATAATAATTCATTTAAATCAAATTAAATACATGAAAAATATTTAACCTAAGTTTCACAATCCTTTTTTGCATGAAATCCACTCAATAACTCGTGCATGATCCAATATGGAAAGATTTGGAGAGAATTGATATGATTGAGAGCAAAAACACATGGAAAAAGATTGGAGAAAATCTTGAAAAATCAAATCTCTAAAACCATGATTGCAAGAGATTTTGATCAAGTTTGTTGACCTAATTGATTCATTACATAAGCTAGAACAAAACCCTAATGAGGAGGACCATTGAAGCTGCGTAGAAACCATTGACCAACTTGAAATTTTTTCTCAAAAAACTCAATTCTTAAAACTCACTTGCAGGGTGATACAAGCATCAAAACCTATTCCATTAGCTTCCTCAAGGATCATAGGACATATTCCAATCAAAAACCAAGCCCCATACTCAAGAAAACGCAAGACCACCATTGAAGTTGGTAAAGAAAATTTTTGAATCGGTTTCTATCATACATGCATTGTTAACATATTTTGTTGTTATTTTTGTGTTCATAATGATGTTTGCAAGCTAATCATGCGCTTTGATTGAAGTTTTATGCATTATACGCAAAGATGCCATTATTATTTTCTAGGGTTTGCAGGACTTGGAATTAGGGGTTTTTGGATGAGGAAAAATTGGCCTTCAAGACCACCACTATTCAACTCAGGGTGTTCAGACGGTTATAAGGATACCCTCGCGCCTAATTTATGGAGCCCCTAGGGCTAGTCGCTATTTTTCCAAAACCGGCCTAAGAAAACGCTCAGAAAACCGTTGCTTAATATATTCTTATTTTAGGAAAATAAAACACAACGAAGAAGATGAACTCGTGGCCAGCAACCATTGGCTCTTTTAAATTTCGCGCTAAAACATTGTCAATGTGTGTTTTTATTTTATATTAATTGTTTGATGTTTAGAATACAAGCGCGTTGGTTGGATCAGATGGCAAGCAAAGTTGTTGGTAAAGTTAATGACCTGGATTCGAGCCCCAGGTCTTCACCCTCTTCATATTATTTTGTATTTAGTGATTCCATGCAGATCAACATCAAGGCACATCATGCGCTCTCAAAATCAAACCATTCACAAAGCCAATGAGATCAAATCAAAGGCTCAGATATAAGGAATACAATGCACCCTAGTCAATGCATCATACGTGTCCTGCAAAAGTCAAAAGGGCCATGCTAAATGGGCCAGAATTCTTAAACTTTCACCTCCATATTGGGGACTACAACCCCCCTAGGTTTGCCATATTTTTTTATTTTGATTCTATTTTCTTTTAATTATTATTTATTAATTAGCTTTATTATTTTCACAAAATATCAAAAACACCTAAAAATCAAAAAAATCAGAAAAGAGGAAAAATATAATAAATATTTTTGTTTCAATATTTTCCATAAATAAATTGTATTAAATCATTTAGTTATTAATTTAGGGTTTAATTTAATATTTTCATAATAAATTTAAAAAACATAGAATTAGGGTTCATATTAATTTTTTTTCATCCTTTTTATTTTTCTTTCATGATAATCAAGTATTTAATATTACTTATTTTATTTATTTTTATAATTAAATTTGTATATAAAATTAGGATTAATTTAGGTTAAAATTCAATATTTTCTTAATAAATTAAAAGCCATTAGAATTAGGGTTAGTATTTATTTTAATTAATTCTTTTTTCATATTAAATCCTAAAATACTAAAAATACCAAAAAAACAAGTTCTTTCTTTCTTTTAATTTTAATTAATTCCTCAGTAATTTCAATTTTTGCAAAAAGGGTCCAACGCCCTCGTTCTTAATTTCTTATTAATTCGCATATTTATTTTATTTCTTTGTAATATTTATGTATCTCTCCCAAGGCCATGTAACCTTTTAATTTTCTCGCACTTTTCTTTTCTTTATTTATTTTCTGTCAAATCGGGTCCTGGTTTTATTTTGGCGATGTGGACCCGCGCCTTTTGTAATAGCTTTAGATCTTTACTTTCCCGCAAAAATTTTAACTGTTAACAAATGGCATGAAAGAATGTATGGATCAAATAAAAACAAATGCATAGATCACCTTGACATGAATAAGACAAAATAACTGAACATGACACACAAATCACACACCACCCCTAGGGTACGCCTCACTGTTGCCTTGCCTCGAAAGGTGATCGTCGAGTAGAGGATGTCTTAGTAAGTCCTCATGATCCGGGAACCTGGCATGAGGGTAGCTTCTAAGGTGTCTTCCTATTGCTCTGGTGATCACCATGTCCCGAACCTCGAATTGACCCGAACACCTCCAACGGTGGTGCTACCTACCTCTCAATGGTGGGATGGCACTACTTTAAAGGACATTTACACAGACGAATTCCTTAGGGTAGGTAGACGACTCTAAATACTTGCTCTAATTTCAAAAACAAATCAAAAATACTTTTCACACCGACACCTTTTCAACAGCTTTCGAAAGCAATTTTTCAAACACTCTTGAGGACCGATACAAGAGTCGGACTGAAATTTTCAAAGAAACTTTTTAAAATCCACAGTTGAAAAGCAAACAAACCACTTTTGAAAACACATATGAGCAAGTATCTAAGAGCCCATGGATAACCATGGATAGAAAGGGTGCTAACACCTTCCCTTTCTATAACCTACCTCCCGAACCGAGAGCAATCTCTATAAGGAATTTTTCTGTGCTTTTGTCCTTTCCATTTGGAGAAAATAAAAGACGGTGGCGACTCTTGCTTCCGCGACATTTCGCGAACCAGCGTTAAACAGTCAGTTCCAGATCCACCGATCACAGAACTGGCGACTCTGCTGGGGACACTTAAAGTGAGGTGTACCTTAGGGTTAGTTCATAACTGTGTTTTCAATTGTATTGACTTGACTGCTTTAAATTTGTGGGTTGCATGGGAGTTACATAGATCCTAACCCGGATCTGGGGATACCCTGTTTAGGTAGCATAAGCTGTGAGGGACCTGTCCGGCGTATACCGACATGGGTGAAGCAGTGGCTACGTTGGTGTGGCGCCTTGGTCTGTACCGATATCCCTCGTGTTGAAACGGGGAGAATATGGGTCTTCCAAGGAGTCATTAAGCACCAACAGACCTTAGAACCTTAAATGACCCAACTTGGCCATTAGAACAGTAGCAGTATGCTACGCCCATTGAGGCTAAACTCTCGTGATGGTTCTGGCCGCAAGAAAAGATTGCGATGTTGGAGTTATGACCGATTGAGGGTAGTTAATGATATTGGGATCCTCTAAGAACCCGGTTACTTTGATAGGACAGGTATGAACCAACCAACTTCAAGAGGGTAGTACCTAGACCTCATGCTGGCCTAAACTCTAAGGGCTTCTCTTGTGTGACTTGTGTGCCTTCGTACTTGACTATTTGCATGCTTGTTACCTGACACTTGTTTCTTGCAGGTTTTGGGTATAGTCCTTAACTGGGACTTATAACAGGGTTCACTAAGTTTCTTGCAGGTTCGGTTTATAGTCCTTAATTAGGGACTCATGACAGGTTTTATACCAATGTCTTGCAGGTTTTGTTTATAGTCCTTAATTGGGACTCATAACAGGGTTGCTTACATTACCCCATGCATAGCATAACATCATACCATTGCATACATCCTAACACATTTCAAGGATCTCAAGGGCTTGTGATGCAGGTCATGATAAATCAAACGTCTAGCAAGGGGCAAAGAGGATTTATTTTCCTCTAAGCCAAGATTGTCAGGGGCTATGACCCACTAGATATGGTGAGCCTTTTGACCCTTGAAGAAGGACTCTCGGCAATATGAAGTTCCTTCAATCAAGCTACCGGATTCAAATGCTAACCAATTTTCTTGTTTACCCCGCGACGTCCTTGAAAACATTGCATGCATATCATACATATCATTGCATTACAGGTACCCGTTCTTTGCAGGTCACTTACCTTTCTCGCTGTTTATTTCAGCAATGGCCTCCCAACCAGATAACCAGGACCTTCTCGCTCAAGAGACTCAGTTCAGGGAAATCCTCCTGAATCTATCCAAAGGGCAGGAGGAGCTAAGGACACTTCTCATGGAGACTTTTGTCAGGAACAGTGCTGAGGATGAAAGGCTGAAACACCTACAAGCTGATGTGGATGCATTGAAGGTCCAGATGCAGGGGCAGGTGACTGCCATTCAAGGGTTAGCTCAAAGACAAGAAGAGCTCGGGGTTCTCGTCAACCAACTACTTCAGGGTAACCAGCCGGGGCGAACATCTAGGGTTGAAGAGCCAGGCATCATTCAACCACCCTTGAGACAAGCAGACAAGGGAAAAGCTCCTCAGATGGCTTCAGTGTCACCAATTCAGTATCAACCTCACCAGCTTCAGCCAGACAAGCCTAAAAGGCAGTTCACCAAACTCAACGTGTCACCGTCTCAAGCTTTACAACGATTGTTGAGGTTGAATCTGGTGACGGTAAGGGGCCCTCCTAGGCGTCTCAATACAACCTCCCTAAAGTACAATCCTGAGGAAAGATGTGCGTACCATTCTAACAGTCCAGGACATGACACCGACGACTGCTGGGCTTTGAAGAATAAGATTCAAGATCTGATCAATGAAAGAGCTGTGGATTTTACCCAGATGGGCCAGGCTGAATGCTCCTGCCATCCCTACAAGATGCACCAGTTGAAATAACAAGCCATGAGACTGAAAAGACTTTTGTTCATTCGAATGTTCAAGTTGGAATTTTCTTTTGTTCAAGCATTTACTCATGTTAAAACGTTGTTATTTCATTAATGCATCGCATATGTCTGTTTTGAAGCAATATATTCGTATTCACTATACGCAAATTATTTTCATATTTTTTCTGATGTCAACTCTCAATCAATAATTCTAAGCCTCTTGAGGGAGGATGACGAAAACGATACCACAATATACAGTATGCTTTTGAACAGACCCCGCTGATGAGGTACAGGCATTGTTTCAATTCCTAAACACTGGAGTAATAAGGAAGATAATCCCTCGTTAACCCCTCTGAGCCAAGGAAGTAGGAGTTTTTCTTTTCGAAATTTAAAACCCTTAATCATAACCTGGGGCAGGGTAGTCTTCTCAGTTGATCCAGGTGCACAACGAATGGCACCAAAAGAGGTCCTTACAAAACAAAGAAAGACAGTGATGGTTCCGAATAATCATGAGGATAGGCAGTCATTATATCTCAAAAAAAATAAAAAGCCCATTAAGTCAAAACCCATGAAGAAGACTTACAAAACTGGGGCATCCCGCTGACTGTAATTCCCAAAAAGAAACAGTTCAGGCAAAAAAATAGGGATAACGAAATCAAAAAGAAAGAGGTCCTACAAACCCTCAAAAAAAAATGACTGCCTATTCAAAATAAACTGTCAACATCCGAACCATCACCGGAATATCAGGATAAAGACTCAAACAAGGTCTAACGCACGATTAGCTAAGTTTAGGTTTGAAGAACATCACGAAGAACGGGTGGGTACAAATAAAATTTGAGCCTTTATCCTTTGTTTCTTAAACCGTGAACCAGGCCACATTACAACCCTTAAAAGTCCTAGCTGAAGCATGGGTTAGTTCGAAAGCATACTGTTACGAAAGGTATCCTGACTCCTTAAGGCCTACGATAAAATAACGAGTTGACATCACGTTTTACAAACAATCACTTGTTTTATGAAAAAGAATGCATTTTCAAAATCTTCAAGACAGACATAAGCTTTGCATTTTTTAACATAACTTTGTTTGCATATGACTTTTTGTTTGAACAACATAGAAATTCGTACGACGAATGCCTAATGAACAGAAGTATTTCCAATCAAGGGGCATGACATGACCATGGTCCATCATCTGGGGCAGTCCAATCAAGATTCGGAGAATCTCTCAAAGGCCAAATAGCCTGGGGCAAATCTCTGCCTGAGTCACTTGGGGCACTCCAGCAACGAATCTTGCCTGATTAAACACCTTCTGGTGGCATGACAAAACACTTCTAACAGGGGCAACTCCCTACATTCTGAAAGCATGGACATAGTCGAAAAAAATGCTACGCATAATCAAAGACCCGCTAGGTTGACACACCTAGGCAAAAATAAGGGCTGCCCGGCGAACCAAAAGGGTTCAGGCAAAAATAAGGGATGAAAATGAAAAAATCTGTACACCCGGCAAGTCGAAAACCTGAAAAGGCGGCTTGGGCAAAAATGGGTATCCCGGTGGACTGAAAACCCGAAAGGGCGGTCCAAGAAAAAATTAGGGATCAAAGCGTACGACTATGTCCTGTCACCTCGTCACCTGCCTACCAGAAGAAGGTCTGTCCATCAACAAGCTATCAGCACCTCTCAGGTATTCCTCTCCCACCTCAGAAACAGGGGCAATAAGGAGTTGTCTAAGAGCAATCTAATTGTTCTGTCCTCCAAGGTATCAAAACAGGTTCGGCTGAAGAACATAACCAGCACCTCAATCCCCCAGAGAGTAAGTCAGCAGTCAGTACACTCTTCTTCAAACAAAGTTATCAAATCTTAAGGAAGTTGAGTATCCTCCAGCAGATCTCAACATTTCCCCCAGCAGTACATATATCCTTAACAAGCATCCCCGGCAGTCTCGACCTAAAGATTGTTCCCTGGCAATTTATCAAACAGTCAAAGGAATCACTTCCCCCCGCAGTCAAAACTTCCCCAGGAAAGTCCAATCTAGTCCCCCAGGAAAGTTGGAATTCATACCCCCAAGCAGTAAGCTTATCCCCAGTAGATTCTGGAAGCTTATCCTCGCAAAGCACGAACGCGTCTCCCGGCTTTATTCAAAGAGTTATTTCCTTAACAGGATATAACTGGGTTATCCTCAGCCAAAAGCCACGGAAAGGTCGTCGTCAACGTAGTTCTTTCTTATCCCCAGCGAAGTCTATTCACACTTCCAATACAGCAAAGATATCCTCAGCAAGTTATTACTAACAATTCAGCAAAAGCATCTCTCTCCCCCACAGAGTAATGTTCCCCAACATGGTCGCTAGAGTATTTTTCTCCCCGCAGAATTTTCCATTTGCCAAGCTTATCCCCCAATGGAGTTACCTTCTCCTACCGGTATTCTTGCAACTATCATCCCCAGCGGAAGCAAAATCTGTTCTTCAACATCAGCCCAGGAGTGACTTCCTGGCACCCGTCAAGGATTTACTTTCCTAGACGAAAATATACATTCCTAAACATCACATACATCATTATAGCATGCATAGACGCATCATATCATGCAAATCTCATTTATGTTGAGAACATCATTGCTTGGTTCATATCATGCATTGCATATGACTAACCTTTACCTTTCAGGAAAGATTCAGCTAAATTCTCAATCATATTTCAAGACCTAGACCGGTTCAGTTAATCGACTCCAAAGATTTCTTATCCAGTCCAAGGCCTTCTCTAGTCCAGCTAAATCGACTCCCAACAGATTTTTCTGATGAAGACTCAGTAGAAGTTATCAGATTATAATTTCCTATTGGTTCTCTCTCCGACGGTGCATGAGATGATAATTCCATTTTAGGTTTTTTCTTTGAGATTATAATTTCCTATTGGTTCTCTCTCCGACGGTGCATGAGATGATAATTCCATTTTAGGTTTTTCTTCGAGATTATAATTTCCTATTGGTTCTCTCTCCGACGGTGCATGAGATGATAATTCCATCCCAGGTTTTTCTTTGAGATTATAATTTCCTATTGGTTCTCTCTCCGACGGTGCATGAGATGATAATTCCATTTTAGGTTTTTCTTCGAGATTATAATTTCCTATTGGTTCTCTCTCCGACGGTGCATGAGATGATAATTCCATTTTAGGTTTTTCTTTGAGATTATAATTTCCTATTGGTTCTCTCTCCGACGGTGCATGAGATGATAATTCCATTTTAGGTTTTTCTTTGAGATTATAATTTCCTATTGGTTCTCTCTCCGACGGTGCATGAGATGATAATTCCATCCCAGGTTTTTCTTTGAGATTATAATTTCCTATTGGTTCTCTCTCCGACGGTGCATGAGATGATAATTCCATTTTAGGTTTTTCTTCGAGATTATAATTTCCTATTGGTTCTCTCTCCGACGGTGCATGAGATGATAATTCCATTTTAGGTTTTTCTTTGAGATTATAATTTCCTATTGGTTCTCTCTCTGACGGTGCATGAGATGATAATTCCATTTTAGGTTTTTCTTTGAGATTATAATTTCCTATTGGTTCTCTCTCCGACGATGCATGAGATGATAATTCCATCCCAGGTTTTTCTTTGAGATTATAATTTCCTATTTGTTCTCTCTCCGACGGTGCATGAGATGATAATTCCATTTTAGGTTTTTCTTTGAGATTATAATTTCCTATTGGTTCTCTCTCCGACGGTGCATGAGATGATAATTCCATTTTAGGTTTTTCTTCGAGATTATAATTTCCTATTGGTTCTCTCTCCGACGGTGCATGAGATGATAATTCCATCCCAGGTTTTTCTTTGAGATTATAATTTCCTATTGGTTCTCTCTCCGACGGTGCATGAGATGATAATTCCATTTTAGGTTTTTCTTTGAGATTATAATTTCCTATTGGCTCTCTCTCCGACGGTGCATGAGATGATAATTCCATTCCAGGTTCTTCTCAGACGTCCGCTGTTGAGATTATAATTGCCTATGGTTCTCTTCCCGATACTGCAAAGATGGTAATTCCCACCAAGATTTTCTCAACGAACGTTGTTGAAGTTAAAGTCACCCAAGGTTCTCTTACTGTTCATGCTAAGGTAGCAACCATCCCTGGTTTATTCATCATCTTTTGAAGATCCAGACTCAGCTCCTGTAACCAGTCAGGACACATCTATACAAAGCATCTGAAGACCAGCTCCTGCAACGTGCCAGGTACTCATTTTTCTTTTGCAGGTATGCAGGTTCTCGCTAAGGAATATCTTATGCGATCAACATCCAGATGGCATCTGTAAGCCCATCACCCTATTCATCAACCTCTAAATGGCATCTGTAAGCCCATTCCATCACCACACTGCTACTATGTGAGCGCAAATTTCTGGGCACTCTAGTGTTCAATCATCTTCTACCCTCGGATTACGAAAGGCACATCAGCCAATCTGCATCCTCAGGTCTAAGAAGATTGAACAGGGGCAACTGTTGTACCCCAAAATTTGCCCTCCCATATTCTTCAAAGATTTGCCAAGTCAAGCTTCAAAATCTCCCCAAGGGTTGCACAGTGCAAGGGCCTCCTAAGCAGTCAAAATTAGGGTTTTGCTTCTGATCAAGAAAATAAAGTTTCCAAAGGCCTAATCAAGTCCCACATGCCTACAAATATGGTCAAGCATCCTCATATCAAGTTTCAAGACATCCAGCACAAAATTGCACAGTCAAAAACCCTAATTGCACTACAGTCAACTGTAGGGGCAAAATGGTCATTTGACAGTCAAAAGTTAAAATTTTTGATCAACATCTCATTTTGAAGCCTCAAAAATCATTTGATCAATGCTTGATCATGATTCTCAAAGCTTGGCTCAAAAATCATCAAGATGCAAAAGTTCCCTTATTTGGATAGTTGAAAAAGTCAACTGTAAATTGACCAGGGCATAACTTTCACATGGATTATCAGAAAAATTCCATCCAAATCTCATTTTGAAGAGAAAGACATTTCCTACAACTCATCTTCATACTTCAAGTCCAAGAAATGCTCTCACAAAAAGTTATCAATTTCAACATTACAGGTCATTTTCAAAAGTCAACAAAAAGGGACTTTAAGTCAAAGGCCATAACTTGAGATTGGTAAATCAAAATGACATGGGACCAAAGGAATTGGTTAGAGGACTCAAAGACCTTTCCAAAATGTCCAAGAACATGAGCAAAGCTTAAAAATTGAGCAAGTTATGCCTTGTGGAAGTTGGGAAATTTTTGGATATTTTGAAAAGTCAACATTGATTCAAATGACCTAAAATTGCTAATGGGCCCATTTTTCTTCCATAATTCATCATCCATGGCATGTGCACGACCACTTGGCCCAAAGGGAAGTATTTCTTCATTTTTTATTTATTTATTTGAATTTTTATTTATAATAATTCATTTAAATCAAATTAAATACATGAAAAATATTTAACCTAAGTTTCACAATCCTTTTTTGCATGAAATCCACTCAATAACTCGTGCATGATCCAATATGGAAAGATTTGGAGAGAATTGATATGATTGAGAGCAAAAACACATGGAAAAAGATTGGAGAAAATCTTGAAAAATCAAATCTCTAAAACCATGATTGCAAGAGATTTTGATCAAGTTTGTTGACCTAATTGATTCATTACATAAGCTAGAACAAAACCCTAATGAGGAGGACCATTGAAGCTGCGTAGAAACCATTGACTAACTTGAAAATTTTTCTCAAAAAACTCAATTCTGAAAACTCACTTGCAGGGTGATACAAGCATCAAAACCTATTCCATTAGCTTCCTCAAGGATCATAGGACATATTCCAATCAAAAACCAAGCCCCATACTCAAGAAAACGCAAGACCACCATTGAAGTTGGTAAAGAAAAATTCTGAATCAGTTTCTATCATACATGCATTGTTAACATATTTTGTTGTTATTTTTGTGTTCATAATGATGTTTGCAAGCTAATCATGCGCTTTGATTGAAGTTTTATGCATTATACGCAAAGATGCCATTATTATTTTCTAGGGTTTGCAGGACTTGGAATTAGGGGTTTTTGGATGAGGAAAAATTGGCCTTCAAGACCACCACCATTCAACTCAGGGCGTTCAGACGGTTATAAGGATACCCTCGCGCCTAATTTATGGAGCCCCTAGGGCTAGTCGCTATTTTTCCAAAACCGGCCTAAGAAAACGCTCAGAAAACCGTTGCTTAATATATTCTTATTTCAGGAAAATAAAACACAACGAAGAAGATGAACTCGTGGCCAGCAACCATTGGCTCTTTTAAATTTCGCGCTAAAACATTGTCAATGTGTGTTTTTATTTTATATTAATTGTTTGATGTTTAGAATACAAGCGCGTTGGTTGGATCAGATGGCAAGCGAAGTTGTTGGTAAAGTTAATGACCTGGGTTCGAGCCCCAGGTCTTCACCCTCTTCATATTATTTTGTATTTAGTGATTCCATGCAGATCAACATCAAGGCACATCATGCGCTCTCAAAATCAAACCATTCACAAAGCCAGGGAGATCAAATCAAAGGCTCAGATATAAGGAATACAATGCACCCTAGTCAATGCATCATACGTGTCCTGCAAAAGTCAAAAGGGCCATGCTAAATGGGCCAGAATTCTTAAACTTTCACCTCCATATTGGGGACTACAACCCCCCTAGGTTTGCCATATTTTTTTATTTTGATTCTATTTTCTTTTAATTATTATTTATTAATTAGCTTTATTATTTTCACAAAATATCAAAAACACCTAAAAATCAAAAAAATCAGAAAATAGGAAAAATATAATAAATATTTTTGTTTCAATATTTTCCATAAATAAATTGTATTAAATCATTTAGTTATTAATTTAGGGTTTAATTTAGTATTTTCATAATAAATTTAAAAAACATAGAATTAGGGTTCATATTAATTTTTTTTCATCCTTTTTATTTTTCTTTCATGATAATCAAGTATTTAATATTACTTATTTTATTTATTTTTATAATTAAATTTGTATATAAAATTAGGATTAATTTAGGTTAAAATTCAATATTTTCTTAATAAATTAAAAGCCATTAGAATTAGGGTTAGTATTTATTTTAATTAATTCTTTTTTCATATTAAATCCTAAAATACTAAAAATACCAAAAAAACAAGTTCTTTCTTTCTTTTAATTTTAATTAATTCCTCAGTAATTTCAATTTTTGCAAAAAGGGTCCAACGCCCTCGTTCTTAATTTCTTATTAATTCGCATATTTATTTTATTTCTTTGTAATATTTATGTATCTCTCCCAAGGCCATGTAACCTTTTAATTTTCTCGCACTTTTCTTTTCTTTATTTATTTTCTATCAAATCGGGTCCTGGTTTAATTTTGCCGATGTGGACCCGCGCCTTTTGTAATAGCTTTAGATCTTTACTTTCCCGCAAATATTTTAACTGTTAACAAATGGCATGAAAGAATGTATGGATCAAATAAAAACAAACGCATAGATCACCTTGACATGAATAAGACAAAATAACTGAACATGACACACAAATCACACACCACCCCTAGGGTACGCCTCACTGTTGCCTTGCCTCGAAAGGTGATCGTCGAGTAGAGGATGTCTTAGTAAGTCCTCATGATCCGGGAACCTGGCATGAGGGTAGCTTCTAAGGTGTCTTCCTATTGCTCTGGTGATCACCATGTCCCGAACCTCGAATTGACCCGAACACCTCTAACGGTGGTGCTACCTACCTCTCAATGGTGGGATGGCACTACTTTAAAGGACATTTACACAGACGAATTCCTTAGGGTAGGTAGACGACTCTAAATACTTGCTCTAATTTCAAAAACAAATCAAAAATACTTTTCACACCGACACCTTTTCAACAGCTTTCGAAAGCAATTTTTCAAACACTCTTGAGGACCGATACAAGAGTCGGACTGAAATTTTCAAAGAAACTTTTTAAAATCCACAGTTGAAAAGCAAACAAACCACTTTTGAAAACACATATGAGCAAGTATCTAAGAGCCCATGGATAACCATGGATAGAAAGGGTGCTAACACCTTCCCTTTCTATAACCTACCTCCCGAACCGAGAGCAATCTCTATAAGGAATTTTTCTGTGCTTTTGTCCTTTCCATTTGGAGAAAATAAAAGACGGTGGCGACTCTTGCTTCCGCGACATTTCGCGAACCAGCGTTAAACAGTCAGTTCCAGATCCACCGATCACACCAGCAATACAGGGGCATGCATTTAGCTCCTCCTAACGAGCTTAAATCGCTCTCCTCTCCCTGGCCCTTCGCCTGGTGGGGATTGGATCTCCTCGGACCATTCACGGTTGGAACCAATCAGAACAAATACCTGATCGTAGCGGTCGACTACTTCATCAAATGGATAGAAGCCGAAGCTTTGGCCAAAATCACCGCCCAAAACATCATTCACTTCTATAAAAGAAATATCCTCGCTCTCTTTGGAATCCCACAACTGATAGTCACCGACAACGAGACCCAGTTTACGAACCACACCTTTCAAGAATTCGTCACCAAACTGGGCACCAGCTAACACTTCGCCTCTGTCGAGCATCCCCAGATGAACCGCCAAGCCGAGTCTGCAAACAGAGTAATACTCAAGGGCCTCAAATGAAGGTTGGACGAAACCAAAAAGGGGTGGGTCGAGGAGTTACACGGTGTGCTCTAGGGATATCGAACGACTATGCATTCATCCACCAGGGAGGCTCCTTTCCTACTAGCGTACGGGACGGAGGCCGTCATTCCCATAGAGATCGAGGAACCTTCCAGGCAAACTAAGGCACCTCCCGATGAGGAGATGAACAACGCCGCCCTCCATGAAGAACTGGATCTGGTGGAAGAAATTAGAACAGGAGCGGCCCTACGAGAGGCCTCGCTCAAACAAAAAATAGCCATGCTGTTGTACCCCAAAATTTTCCTTCTTTTCATACACGCATACTATTGGTTTTATGGTTATGGAATAAAGGTATATTTATCAAGCTTCTTCAGGTTACAAGTGACGTTTATTTCGTCAATGGATATTCTCATAGTATTTTCCGTGCTGAAGATCGGTTCGCCGTTTTGCAACGATTCGGGGTTCAAAGATTCACAAGTCCAACCCGGTGCGTCATATTCAGGTGTTCTTTCGCCAAGATATCTCTGATAACGTATTCTCAAATTCAGGTTCGTTTCAAGAGTTAATTCTTTAAAGAAGGTCTCCGAATGTGTGAGTTTTCTCGAAGAAATATGGTGAAAAAGTGTGCTGAAAGTGCAGTTTTTACGCGCTAAAAAATTCATAACTTGAAGATCGTGGCTCATTTTGAACCCGTTCCGGTGGCCAAAATTTTGTCTTAATGTTATCTACGTTTTCATCTCTCACAGATGGAAGCCAATTTCGATCAGAAGGTCTTCAAAAATACGGATTTATCAAGTATTTTCGTATAGAAAATTTGTGACAGAAGTTTATTTGCGTCATGTTCAGAAAATCATAAGTTGGTCGATTTTCATCGTATCGAGCTGGTTCCGGCGCCAAAGTTTCACAAATTGAGTTGGCTAAGTTTTCAGAGGAGGTATTGAGTTCGAACAGTATCCAAAAGGCCTTTTTTTTCTCATAGTGCGTGTGACGCGCCGAAAATCCTGAATGCTGAATATTATTTCATCTGGGTCGAAACTTCGAAAATTCATAACTCGGTCAATTTTTATCAGATCGGACCCATCATTTTACACAAGGTCACTGAATCAGAGATCTATAACTTTTCTTCCAAAGTCGAGATCGGGTTATGCTCCGATCAATACCAATTTTTTATTGAAGAACGTGTCAGAGTTGACACTGGAGCCCAAAATAAGTTTATCTAAGTCAAAACTTCAAACATTCATAACTAATTCACCGTTTATCCGATTGAGCCCATTTTCAGACAGAAGTTAGTTCTCGATGTCGACTACATTATTTTTTCACATTTCAACTTCAAAAATTGCACTTAAGCCCCTTCGATTTAGTCTGGAACATGACAGACTCAAGTGAATATTGGAGGCCCAATTGCACATTCAAAGCCCATATCTTTGCTCTAATTTCCATTATATAATCTCATTATTTTTACACAAAGAAAAAACACGAAAAAAAACCTTTGCCACAACCCTGTCAGAATATCAAATTCTTTCAAGAACCATAAAACCTTTAAATCCTTATTACAAACCCCCATCTCACTACAAACAAGCCATCCTTGTTACAAATCCTCATCTCACTACAAACAAACCATCCTTGTTACAAATCCACATCTCACTACTTCTCCAGCAAGGGTAAGGCTGGTTTGATCTCCATGATCAAAAGGGTATAACCATTCATACATGCCATATCGGTTTTAATATTACAAAATTTCATATATTTGCTTTATTTGTATTTCATGATATAGTAATTTATTTAATGTGTTCATGAGATTCAACACTGCAGATTTAGACAGGATCTCATGCATGGTTATTACAAAACACTGAGGCCAAAATAGAACAACCACCAATGCATGACTCATGGCAAGGCAGGCATCCTGAGGAGGTTAAGGGCGTGGGTTCAACAACTACCCCTATTGGTTTTGGTTTTCTTCCTTTCTATTTACCCTTTTACCTATTTTTATTCTTTCTGTTTAAAATCTTTTTTCATAAAACTTAACATTTTTCAGAATCCTTTGATTTTTCATAATAAACTCGAATAATTAATTTTAGGTTTTTTTAATTTTAGGTTTTAAATTAATTGTTGGGTCAACACCCACCCCTGGAAATATGTATAATTTTGCTTATTTTTAACCCTTTGTACATCATTTCTTTCTCTTTAATATCTTCCCTAAAAACCCTAAATTCATATAAACTCTAATTTTATTTAAATAAAAAAGCCTATTAATTGGCAAATTTAACCTTTTTTACAAACCATAATTAATTTAGGTTTTAAATTTTTATTATTATTATTAACTCTTTTGTTTTATTAACTCTTTAATTTAATCAATTAACCATTTTTTTAACAAATTAGGATTAGGTTTTTGTTTTAGTTAGTAACTGAATTTTTGGCTCTTTTTTTCATTTATTAATAAATTAAGTTAATTAACTTTTTTTTAATTAAAATTAGTTAGAATTAGGTTTTTTAATTAACTTGAAATTATTTTCTACAAAAAACACCAAAACATTAACTTAGAATTTTAGGTTTTAATTTTTCCTTAATTTCTTTTTATTTATTCTTTTACATTTTAATTTCTAGGAAAATTGTATAGGTCGCATTATCAATGTAATAACGTAGATTTATCTTTTCTCGCATTTTTTTTCTAATTATGTAATTGCTTCCGGGATGTAATAGTAATTAGAGTTTTAAATTTCGCATCTTTATTTTCAGTCCAAGATAATTATGTATCTGCAAAAGCCTTGTAATAGCTAGGACTTTAAACTTTCCACATTTTATTTTCGCAAACTATAAACTGCTCAGATGTATGTTAATAGGATTGTATGGAAAGACTAACTGAAAATTAACCCAGTAGAAAACCCTAATTGTGAAAAGATAATTAACTAAAAAAGCACACATGCACATGCTCACTCCTAGGGTTTGCCCCACTTGGTTGCCTCAGAAAACAATGGTCATGTCCCTCGAACGTAGGGATATCTTAGCAAAAGACCCTCAATCTAAAAGTCATCATAAAGATCATAGTCCCTTAACGTCCCTCGAGTTGCCTATGAGAAATGATCTTGTCCCTCGATGTTGTCTACAAATATATGATGACAGTCCCTTCGAAATGCTAAGGTATCCTTACATGTTGCCTTCAATGACCATTACGTCCCTTTTGATAGTCCCTAAAACATCCAACGACTAGGGTTACCTACTCACTAATAGTAGGATAACACGGTCTAAAGGATAGGGGAAAAGAACGTCTTTTTTCGAGTAGGTAGATAACTGTTAGGTACTTGCTCAAAACAACAAACTTTTTTCATACAAACACTTTCCAAACAAAGTTTTCAAAAACAACTTCGTAACACTCTTGAGGGCAGAAACAAGGGTTAAAATGAAGTAAAATAAAACTTTGCAAACACACAAACACACAAGCAATTTTAAAAATGAGAAAGTACCTAAGAGCCCATGGAAAACAATGGATAAAAAGGGTGCTAACACTTTCCCTTTCTATAATCTACCCCCCGTACTCAGAAACATCTCGAAAAAGGTTTTTTTGTTCTTTTTCCTTTTCCTTTATTGGATAAAATAAAAGTCGGTGACAACTCTTGCTTACCGCGACATTTTGCAAACACAAATAGAAAACCAGTATTAACAGTCGGTTCTGCCACCGTATCATAGAACTGGCGACTCTGTTAGGGATGAATAAGTGGGGTATACCTTAGGATCTAGGTCATTAAAATTGCTTCTCTTTATTTTTTTGTTTGCTTTATTTTTGAGGGTTTTGTTTGGGGTTACTATAGATCCTACACTCGGATCTGGGGAATACCTTTTAGGTAAGTAGCAATAGACTGTGAGGGAACTGTACGGCATAGACCGATATGGTTGAAGTAGTAGCTATGTTAGTGTGGCACTTTGGTCGGTACCAGTATCCCTTATGGAGAAACGAGGAGAATACGGGGCCGCTGCGTGGTGTCGTTAAGCATCAACTGACCTTAGAACCTTTAATTGCCCAACTTGGCCATTAGAAAGTAGCGAGATAGTCGGCCTCAGTGTAGAGCTGATAACTGGTTGATACTCGATGTTATACTCATTGAGATCATACTTTTGGAATATTTCGGCCGCAAGAAAAGGTTGTGTGAGCTGAAACCATGACCGATAAAGGACGGTCAGTGATATTGAGATCCTCTAGAACCCGATTACTTTTTAGGACAGGTTGAACCAACTAAGCTTCAAGAGGGTACTACCTTAAAACCCATGCAAGCCTAAACCTAAGGCTGTTTGTGTGACTTGTGTGCTTTCAACTTGAACTACTTGCACAATTTTATTATCTGACAACATGAGTTCCTTGCAGGTTTTGTTTACAGTCCTTATCCAATAACTTGGATTTCTTGTCGGGTTTACTTACATACATCACCTCCGACTTTTTCTTAAACGCATAGCATACACATCATAACATCATAACATAGCATTTCCTTTAACCATTTCAAGGATCTCAAGGGTTTGTGATGCAGGTTATGGTAAATCAGACGTCTAGCAAGGGGCAAGGGGATTTATTTTCCTCTAGCCAATGTCATCTAGAGATCAAAACACGATAACTTGAGTCAGTGGCTATGACCCACTCGATATGGTGAGCTTGACTCTTGAAGAATGACTCTTAACGATACGAAGTTTCTTCAATCAAGCCGCAACCAAATTCTAACAGTTTCTTGTTTACCCCGCGAGATCCTTGAAAACATTGCATACATATATCATACATATCATTGCATAACAGGTCTTCCAGTACAGGTCTCTCATGTTCGCTGTTTATTTCAGCAATGGCTCTCAAACAAGATAACAGAGATCTTCAAACTCAAGAAGCTCTGTTCAGGGACATATTCCTAAACCTATCCAAGGGGCAGGAATAGTTGAAAACACTCCTCGTTGGGAACTTGGTCAAGAAAAGTCCTAAAGACAATAACGACGAACAGCTGGAACAACTGCAAGCTGAGGTAGGTGCAATGAGAACCCAGATGCTGGGGCAAATGGCTCTTATCTAAGGCCTAGCCTAAAGACAAGAAGAGCTGAAAGCCATCATCAACCAACTTCATCAAGATGGATACAACATTATGAAGCAAACAGTCGAGGTCGGGGACCAAGTCATTGGTCAACCTCCAAGAAGACAAGAGTTTGGTTTGGTGAAGAGTGGACCTGTGATACGGTGGCAGAACCGGGCTGTTTTAGGAAAATGCTGGTTTGTGTTTTGCGTTTTTTGTTTGCAAAATGTCGCTATAAGCAAGAGTCGCCACCGACTTTTATTTTATCCAACTGGAAAGGAAAAAAGCACAAAAAAATTCCTTTTTCGAGATTTTGAGTACAGGGGTAGATTATAGAAAGGGAAGGTATTACCACCCTTTTCTATCCGTGGTTTTCCACGGGCTCTTAGGTACTTGCTCATCATTTTAAAAAATTGCTTCTGTGTTTGTGTGTTTTGAAAATTTTTTGTTTTACTTCGTTTTAACCCTTGTATCAGTCCTCAAGAGTGTTACGAAGTGTTTTTTGAAAACTTTGTTTGAAAAGAGTGTAAATGTGGAAAAGATTATTTTGAGAAAGTACCTACTAGCATCTACCTACTCGAAAAAAGAATGTTTCTGTTCTTGTTTCCTTTTGACAACGCTATCCTACAATTGAGAAATAGGTAGCACCGTTGTTGGAATTGTAAGGGTCAATTCGTAAGGGACGTACGATCACTAAAGCAATGTTAGAACGTCTTAGTAATAATCCTAGTGTCTTAAGATCATATTTGAGGCAACATTTCCGAGGCAACATTTCCGAACGGGTCATTTGATCTTTGTTTAGACAAGAGGGCAACCACTAAGACACCCTATACTTAATGATCATTTACCGAAGGCAACCGAAGTGAGAGTATACCCTAGGAGTGCGCATGTGCGAGTGATTTGATTTCAGTTATTATCTTTGCACATTTAGGGTTTGCTAACCATTTTAAATTAACACACAGTCTTGTCATGCAACCCTATTATCATACATCTAACAGTTAATATTTGTGAAAATTAAAATGCGGGAAATAAAACTACGCTATTACAAGGCTTCGGGGAGGGGGATTAATTACATAGCCAAAAACCCGTAAAAAAACGATAAATAAAAGAAAAATCCTAATTAAACTATTACATACCGTGAGCAGTTACATTAATATTGTAAAAAAAAAGTGCGCGCGATGACTTAAGAACGAGAGAAATTAGGGTTTTGACCCCGTCTAAATCTAATTGAAAGAAAAAATCATTTTTTATGGGTTTTTTTATTATTTTGAGAAAATAAGGTTAAATTAAATAAATACAAACCTAATTACTACTTAATTTAAATTAAGAAAAAATAATTAATTTGACCTATTTTTGTATTTTGGTTATTTTATGAAAAGAAATAAAAATTAAATCACATGTTAAACCTAATTATTTTTATTTGATTTTAAATATATGAAAAAAGTTAGAATTAATCCTAAATTAAATATTAAGTTAATTTGATAGAATAAATAAAAAAACCTAATTCTAGATTTTGTGAAAATTGATTTTATGATTTTTTGTTGGTAAAAAGGTGATTTTGGTGTTGATAATAAAAATAAAAAAAGAATAACTAAAGGTAAATTAGAGAAGAAAAAAAAGAAATAACCCAAGGGCCTGTTGTCAGCGGCTCTGATCAGAGGATGATGGTCCAGAGGATGGTGATCAGAGGATGATGGTCCAGAGGATGGTGATCAGAGGATGCTGGTCCAGAGGATGGTGATCAGAGGATGCTGGTCAAAGGATGATGGTATTGGGCCTGCTCCTGGCGGGTGGATCCAGCAGATCATGACCAGAGGATGCTTGATCTGGTCCTGGTTGATGTGTCTAGAAGATGATCCTCAGAAAGTGAAAGCGCTGGATCTGGTGAATATAAGGGGATAAAATGCCAAAAGCTCATGCTTGGGAACGAATCCAGAATCATGAGCTTCTGACTTCCTTTTGCTGACCAAATGCGCTGGGTGTTAGTTTATCAATATAATAGAAACAAACAAATAGATCAGAACTACAGGCTTCTGGCCAGAATAAACGCGACAGAATTTAAACCGACCAGTAAAGTTGTAACACGCCATCGTCTTCTACCATGGATCTGTCGTTTAAAACTCTGAACCTTTACCTACAGACATGGCGTTGTAGTTATAACCCTGTACATTTCAGAAACTGCATACAAGCAATATAAATAAGATTCAAGACCATGGATCAACTGGTTTTGACCCGTTGATCATAATGGTCTCCTCCATTAGGGCCAATTGCTCCTGTACACAAAACCCCTAAAAATGAAGCAAGAACCCTAATTATGGCAACTTGCAGTATAGTCAGTAAAAACGCAATTGGGTATAATCAATAGCTTGCAAATAACTCAAGGATCAAGAATATATCAATGAATCATGCTAAATATGCCAGAGTTATGATATTCAAACTTAAGAAAGTATGGAAATCATGTGGTACTTACAGTGCAATTCTGAACATGGCAAAGCTTGTTAATGGTTGAAACACGTTCCTGGGACGTCCAGCAAACGTTTGGGATGCTTAGAATGGCCTGAGATAGCCTGAATCCTGAAAATCAGTTTACACTTTTCTTGAATTTTTTTGCAATTTGTTCTCTCTATTACACGCCCCTCATTCTCCTGCTTTTGGTCTGCCAATGTTCTATATGTACCCAAGAATGAATTAGGTTACAAACTTGCTTCAAATCTTTCTCAATTA
The DNA here is from genome assembly GCA_948472305.1 of Vicia faba. Classification (NCBI taxonomy): domain Eukaryota; kingdom Viridiplantae; phylum Streptophyta; class Magnoliopsida; order Fabales; family Fabaceae; genus Vicia; species Vicia faba. Next base: position 78,979,751 of record OX451741.1, read on the forward strand.
AGATGATTGAATCATGATTTGATTCTTATGTAAATCTTTCCAAATCAAGCCAAATCCAATCTTTTTGTGTCCAAATGAGACTTGCATGATTTTATTCTTCTTCCAGCTGTATAAGAGACCTAAACATGCACAAAATCTCAAGCTTTGATTAGTTTTGATATTTTCATGATTTTATTTTGATTTTATTTGATTTAATTGAAATAAAAATCAAAATAAATTACAAAAATAAAAATAAAGACCAGTGGGAAGGATCATGGGTCGTGGGTCATGTTACAAACTCAATGCAAGCATAAAAGGTTGGGCCCATCTGACAAAAATTGCAATTTTGGCCACTTTTGACTTCTGGCAATTTTGCAAAAAAGGTCAACTTTTCCAATGCATAACTCCTTCAATTTTTACCTTAGAGATGTGTTCTTGGACTTTTTATAAGGCTTAAAATGTCATCTACACAAAACTTTTGGTCTCATATCAATTGAGTCTTCCATGTTCATGTATGAAGCTTTGACAAAAAAGGTGTTTTTGTTGACTTTTTAAAATGACCTATAATGTCCAAATTTATATCTTCTTGTGAGTTCATATTTTGAACTTGGGATATGAAGAATAATTGTGGGGAATTATATCCTCTTCAAAATGAGCTTTGGATGGGTCATTTCTGATAAAGTATGAGAAAGTTATGCTTGGTCAAAGTTGAGTTAACCTTTCTTGCAAAACCCTAATTTAGCAACTTTTGGGTTTTGATGAATTGTGAGCAATCCTTGAGGAATCATGATCAAACCTTGGTCAAATGATGAATAATACTTCAAAATGAGGATGTTTACCAAAAATCTTAAAGTTTGACTGTATGTGGGCCACAATTGACTTTTGCCCTAGCACAATCGACTTTCAGGCTTTTGAGCAATTGACTGAGCAAACTTCCTCTGCAAAGCTTGAAACTTGGCATGGATGATCTTGAGGACATATTAGGACAATAGTAAGCATTTGGGATCCTTTGGACTAAAACATCTTGATGCAAAATGAAACCCTAATTTGAGGTAGACTGCCTTTAGGAGAGAGTTTGTCTGGTCAACTCTTGGACTTCTTTGAGCAATTTGAGGACCTCACTTGAAATGTATTGAGAAATATGGGAGGGAAAATTTTGGGGTACAACAACTGCCCCTGTTCAATCTTCTTAAACCTGAGGATGTAGATTGGCTTGCTTGCTTTTCGTGATCCAAAGGTGGAAGATGATTGAACACTAGAGTGCCCAGAAATTTGCACTCGCATGAAGTGGTACTTGTCTTGCGATATCAGGAATGGGCTTATAGATTCCATTTGGAGGTTGATGTTGGAAGATGGGCTTAAAAATGCCATCAAAAGAAGTGTCGATCGCATAAGAGATTTCTTTGCGAGAGCCTGTACACCTGTTGTCGAGGAGGATTTCGCTGGGGAATGCTGGTCTCTGTCTTGGTAGAAGTATAATTTTAGGAGCTTCAGTCGTCCGTTATTCTACTGGGGAATCATCTCTTAGTCGAATAGACGAGAATGAACTTCTATTTGGTCGTGTTCCAGGCTTCACAGTGATTTGCTGAGGAAAATAAGACCGACTGCTATCTGGTCGTGCTCCAGGCTTTATAGTGGCTTACTGGGGGGATGAGATTAAACTTTCTATCTGGTTGTAATTCAGGCTTTGCAATTTCTCAATTCTTATTTGTCCGTACTCCAGGCTTCAGAAGGAATTAAGTTGGTATCCGGTCGCATCCGGGCTTCAACTTGAATTTAAGGCATACTAATATCCGGTCAATTCTTGGCTTCTTAGTAATTGGCCAGGTAAACTGTTATTTGGTCAAAACCCAAGCTTCGCAGTGTCTTATACTGTTATCTGGTCGATTCCAGGCTTCAGTCCTTCGCCGCTATTTGGTCGTAATCCAGGTTTTGCAACTTCTTACTTCTTATCTAGTCGTGTTCCAGGCTTCAGAAGAAATAAAGTGGTTATCTGGTCGCCTCCGGGATTCCATTTGATTTTAAGGCCTACTAATATCTCGTCGATTTCCGGGCTTTATAGTAATTGGCCGGGTAGACTGCTATTTGGTCGAAATCCAAGTTTCGCAGTGTTCCTTACTATTATCTGGTCGTAGTCCCAGCCTTTAGTGTCTTTTGCCGCTATCTGGTCGTAATCTAGGCTTCGCGATGTCTTATACCATTATCTGGTCGAATCCAGGCTTCACGGTGTCATGTACTGTTATCTGGTCGATTTCCAGGCTTCACAATACCTTGTTAAGCTGTTTTCCGGTTGATTTCCGGGCTTCACCGCTTGTGTTTATGATATACCACTATCTGGTCGATTCCAGGCTTCATGGTGTCTTTGTAATGCTATCTGGTCGATTTCCAGGCTTCACGGTAACTTGCATTGCTATCTGGTCGTTCTCCAGGCTTCACAATAACTTGCTGGGGATTCAACTATTTTCCGGTCGATTTCCGGGCTTCATAGATTGAATTTAAGATAAACCACTATCTAGTTGATTCCAGGCTTCATGGTGTTTTGGAGAAACCAAGATATTATCCGGTCGGATTCGAGCTTCATAGCTTGAACTGGAATAGAAATCTTAGCACCGATTTGACTGAACTAGAGAAAACTTGTGAGAATTTGATTGTACCTTTCCCTGAAAGCTAAAGAGTTAGTCGTATGTAATGTCATGATGTATGAAATGTATTGAGCAATGATGTTCTCAAAATAATGAGATTGTGTTGTATGATGCATATGTGCATGCCATGATGTATGGATATGTAATGTTCTTGTGATATTCTCCTACTAGGGAGAATAAGTCCTGGACTGTTGTTGGAGAGTACAAAGAGTTGAGTTCTTCGTTCTCGCTGGGTAACGACCGGAGATGAATTGAGAGTAAATTTGCGAGAGAATAACTCTGCCGGAGAATAAACTGGCAAGAGAATGACTCTGTGGGGAAGAGAGATACTCTGCTAGATGATCTGCTGATTTGGAGAAATATCCTCAGCTGGGGATGAATTACTGTTGCTGGTGATGATGAACTCTGTCGGGGATTGAATTTCTGTCTGTGGAAGAAATAGACTCCACTAGGGATAGTCTTCCATTGTAGGTGATAAATGAACTCTGCTTGGGGAGAATTAACACCAATGTTTTTAGATACCTTTTACTCTGCGGGGAGTGTATGTGCCTTTAGTCATATTCTCAGGCTGGCTCTGTCCCTGTACCTGATGGGTAGAGCAACTATAAGGTTTGGACATTTCTTGTTTGCCCCTGTTCCTGGAATTACGAATAATTGTCTTTTGTTTCGCATGTAAATATTTATGAGCAGCAATTATTTTCAAATTCATATATCAAAAATGAATCATTGGACGCTCTTGCAAAACAAAACTAAAAAGAAAAACAATTTGAAATTTCTTGTGAAAATTAATTGTATCGATTTTGGAGTTGGACTGTACTAGGCGTTTTGTACAAGAGGCTGACATCCTAGTAAGAGAACGCCGCCGAAAGATAGAAATTATACAATTTGTGTAAAAGAAAGAAAAACAGTTATGTGAACAATCCCCTTGCGTTCCAACTCTGCTATTTCCTTTATATCTTCGAGTGTCTCATCACTTTGCTACTTGGTTGAAGGTAGATCAGATTGATTGGCGCCGTCCGAGCTTGATAGTCGATACCGAAGTCTGGTTGCAAGATGATCCAATGAGACATAGTATTACGCTTTGATCCCTAATTTTTGCCTGGACCGCCCTTTCGGGTTTTCAGTCCACCGGGATACCCTTTTTTGCCCAAGCCGCCCTTTCAGGTTTTCGACTTGTCGGGTGTACAGTTTTTTTTCATTTTCATCCCTTACTTTTGCCCGGACCCTTTTGGTTCGCTGGGAAGCCCTTATTTTTGCCTAGCCCAGTCAACCTAGCGGGTCTTTGATTATGCATAGTATTTTTTCACTATGTCTGCATTGACGGGTTGTGGAAGGTCGTCACCATCCATGGTGGTTAGAATCATAGCTCCTCCCGAGAAAATGTTCTTAACCACAAATGGCCCTTCGTATGTGGGGGTCCATTTTCCCCTGGGATCACCTTGTGGTAGTATGATGCGTTTAATCACCAGATCCCCGACTTGATATTCTTGACGTCTGACTTTCTTGTTAAAAGCCTTGATCATTTGCTTTTGGTATGTCTGACCATGACAAATAGCAGTAAGTCTCTTTTCATCGATTAAAATCAGCTGATCAAGTCGGGTCTGGATCTAATCGTCCTCGCTCAAACCTGCATCCTTCATAATCTAGAGAGAGGGTATCTGGACTTCAATGGGTAAGACTGCCTCCATGCCATACACCAAAGAGTAGGGTGTCGCCCCTGTCAACGTCCTTACCGAGGTACGATACCCATGAAGAGAAAATGATAACATCTCATGCCAGTCTTTGTATGTCACCGTCATCTTCTGCACAATCTTCTTGATGTTCTTATTAGCTGCTTCAACAGCCCCATTCATCTTCGGCCGGTAAGGAGAAGAGTTGTGATGTTGTATCTTAAACTGTTTGCAGAGCTCGGTGATCATTGTGTTGTTGAAATTTGTACCATTGTCCGTAATGATCCTCTATGGTATACCATATCGATAGATCAAATTGTGTCGGATAAACCGTGCCACGACGTTCTTGGTTATTGTAGCAAAGGAAGCTGCCTCAACCCACTTCGTGAAATAATCAATAGCTACCAAAATGAAACGATGCCCGCTAGACGCAGTAGGTATGATCTCTCCGATCATATCGATGCCCCACATTGCAAAGGGCTAAGATGTTGTCAAAACATTCAGAGGAACTGGAGGTACATGCACCTTATCAGCATAGACTTGGAACTTATGACAAGTCCGAGAATGCTGATAACAATCGGCTTCCATAGTAGACCAATAATATCCAGCCTGTAGGATTTTCTTTGCCATGGTATGTCCACTGGAATGAGTTCCAAAGGTACCTTCATGTAACTCTGCCATGATCCTTTCCTCCTCGCTTTTGTCCACACATCGCAGTAAGGCTGAATCATGATTACGCTTATAAAGGATCCCATTAGTGATGAAGAACTTTGCAGTGAACCTTCTCAAGAACTTCTTATCATTAACAGATGCACCTTCGGGGTATTCTTGAGCCTCAAGATACTTCTTTACCTCGTGGAACCAGGGTTTATCTGTTACCTCTTCAGTCTCAATGTCACAGCAATGTGCGGGTTCGTCCAACCTCTCAATGGTAATCTGGGGAGCTTCATTGTCCCACCTGACTTTGAACATAGAAGAAATGGTAGTTAGCGCATCCGCTAACTGGTTCTCTTCTCTCGGGAAGTGTTCAAAGGTTATCTCCTCAAAGTGTGGGAGCAACGTTAGTACATACTCTTTGTAAGGAATACGATTTGGATGCTTTGTATCTCACTCGCCTTTGATCTGACTGATCACTAGAGCGGAATCTCTGAATACACTCAAGAACTTAATCCTTAAGTCGATAGAGGCTCGAAGGCCCATGATACATGCTTCATACTCCGCCATATTGTTGGTGCAGTTAAAACATAATCGGGTGGTGAATGGAGTATGACAACCCTCAGGAGATATGATCATGGCACCAAGGCCATTACCCAAAGCGTTTAAGGCTCCATCAAAATACATAGACCATCAGGATCCTTCCTCAGGTCCTTCATCCGGTCCAGATTCTTCACAGTTGGTCACCAACATGATGTTCTCGTCCGAGAACTCGAAATTCATGGATTGGTAATCATCCACGGTCTGATGCGCCAAATGATCCACCAATACACTCCCCTTGATTTTTTTTGGGTTGTGTATTGGATGTCATACTCAGTTAAGATCATTTTCCATCTTGCTATTCTTCCAGACAATGCAGGCTTTTCGAAGATATACTTGATTAGATCCATCTTTGATATCAATAAGGTGGTGTGAGTCAGCATATACTGTCTCAGCCGGCGAGCAGCCCATGCCAAAGCGCAACAAGTTTTCTTGAGCAGTGAGTATCGGGTCTCACAGTCGGTAAACTTTTTGCTAAGGTAGTAAATAGCGTGCTCTTTTCGGCCAGACTCGTCATGCTGCCCCAACACACACCCCATTGAATTATCCAGTACTGCCAAGTATAAAATCAAAGGTCTTCCTTCAACTGGAGGCATCAGAATTGGCGGTTCTTGAAGATATTCTTTGATCCTTTCGAAAGCGGTCTGACATTCATCATTCCATTTTACCACTTGATCTTTCTTCAGCAACTTGAAGATTGGCTCACAAGTAGCAGTCAGGTGTGAAATGAATCTGGAAATGTAATTTAGACGTCCCAAAAAGCCTCTAACTTTCTTTTCTGTGCGGGGAGCCGGCATCTCCTGTATGGCTTTTACCTTGGCAGGGTCCACCTGAATACCTTTATCACTGACGACGAAACCCAGCAGCTTACCAGACCTTACCCCGAAGGTGCACTTGTTTGGGTTTAACCTCAGCTTGTACATCTTCAACCTATCGAACAGTTTCTGGAGATGGTCAAGGTGTTCTTCTTCAGTCTAGGACCTTGCAATCATGTCATCAACGTAAACATCAATCCCATAGTGAATCACGTCGTGGAACAAAGCAACCATGGCGCGCTGATAAGTTTCCCCAGCATTCTTCAACCCGAAAGGCATTACCTTGTAACAGAAGGTGCCCCATTGTGTAACGAAGGTTGTCTTCTCCATGTCCTCGGGAGCCATCTTAATCTGATTGTAACCAGAAAAACCATCCATAAAGGAGAAGATCTTATGTTGTGCGGTGTTGCCGACCAGAACATCGATGTGAGGAAGTGGGAAATCATCTTTGGGGCTCTCCCTATTCATATCTCTATAGTCCACACACATTCGTACCTTACCATCCTTCTTCGGCATCGGAACAATGTTGGTAACCCACTGCGGATAAGAAGTAACAGCTAGAAATATGGCGTCAAACTGTTTCATGACCTCAGCTTTGATTTTCTCAGACATCTCGGGGCTCATACGATGAACCTTCTGCTTTATCGGAGGACAGTCTTCTTTAGCCGGTAGGCGGTGTACCACAATGTCAGTGTCCAAACCAGACATGTCTTCATAAAACCAAGCGAAGATCTCAACATAGTCGCGTAGCATCTGTATCAACTGTTGCTTGACACTAGGTTCCAGATTTGCACCTATCTTGACCTCTTTCTTTTCTTCCTCTGTACCTAAATTCACTGATCCCACTAGCTCTTCATGAGGCTTTATGGCCCTCTCTTCCTGTAGTAACAGTCTAGCAAGTTCTCTAGGTACCTCACAATCATCCTCACCTTCGTCCTCGGCTTGGTTGTTCGGACTTTCAAAGTCATAACTGGCAGTAGTAGAGTTGTTATCAATGGGATCCAGAGTGGGTGTGGATCTGCATTATGATATGTGAGTGTATGTAAGACAATAGATGTTTTGATAAAGTGCGAGATAGAAAGGAAAAACAAGGAGCGCAAAATTTGTAATGCAAGAAAACGTCCAAGGCTTTATTGATGATATATGAAAATGACAAATAATAAGCCCTCACAAACAAAGCCAAAGTGCCTCGGGCAAGGCACTGGGCCGTAAAGTTTCAAATTGTCTGTTACAAATCTCAAAACAAAAGTCAATTACTGTGTAATAAAAGAAATGGGTATGAAGTCTTTCGCCATCCAGTTGTTCAATCCACCATTGGTCGTTGGGTAGATCCAGTTGTCGATGTCTGGATCTTCTTCACCATCCTCAACCGCATTAACTCCCTGATTGCTGATACGCAGATGAGGTCTTCCAATCCGTGCACAACGAGCAGCCCTTTGAGCCTCTTCAGTAAAGCCCAAACCAAACTTGTCAGTTTTGTGTGTGAAATCAGGGATCTGACTCCAATTTGCACACCCACCTTTTTCAATTACAGCCCTGGCATCCTCGAGGGAAGCCATCTTCATCGGAGGTTTATCAATAGCAATTTCAGTCGACGCCAATGTCTGGGGGACCTCTTCAAAGTTCTGACAAGGGGTTTCGATGAACTCCCCATCCATCTCCATATAGCGAAGGGAATTGAGATGACTCACCATGTACTCCTCCTCACCTTGTACTGTGACGATCTTCCCCTTTACTGGATATTTCAACATCTGATGGAGCGTAGAAGTTACTGCCCCAGCCTTATGAATCTAAGGGAGACCCAACAAGCAAGAATATGATGGTCTGATATCCATCACATAGAACGTAGATGCAAAATAATGAGAGCCAACTTTAACAGGGACGTCCACTTCCCCGTGCACCATCCTTTTTGACCCGCCGAAAGCCCTAATCACAATATTGCTCAGCTTCAGAATCAAACCTTCATAGTCCAGACTATCTAGTGCTTTCTTTGGTAAAACATTCAATGAGGACCCGGTATCCACCAGTACATGGGCCATAGTAGTGCCCCTGCACTCGATCGAGACGTGTAGAGCATCATTATAATTTCTTCCTTTAGCAGTTAGATCTGCGTCTGAGAAACCCAACCCATTGTCGATAGTCAAACTAGCTACGCAGTCTTTGAATTGATCGACAGAAGTTTCTTGCGGCACATGCGCAGTCTTGAGGAAAGAAATTAAAGCCTTTGCATGGGCTTCAGAACACAATAACAAGGACATCATGGAGATTTTTGACGGGGTATGCCTCAGCTGCTCGACTATGTTGTAGTCCCTCTTCTTAATAATCTTTAGAATTTCATCTATCTCCTGCTTAGAGGTTTCTACAATGATCTTCTTAGGTGCCTCCGTCCGTGCAGGCTCACCTGTGATTTCTTTGCCCCGAGTTCCAGATGGCTCGGCGACAGAGGTGATAACTGGAGTAGAAGCTGGGACAGTAGTTGATGTACCGGCAGATGGAATGACAACAGGTTTGTGGACAGTCGGAGGGGAAATCTCGGGAGAAAAGAGTCTTCCACTTCTGGTGACCTTGCTAGCCCCGACAATATTGATGACATCAGCATCAGCTCCCTCACTCTCTAAGTCTTCCTTAACTCCATGGTAATACACATCGGCCCCATGGTGCCAAGGGACAACCTTATCTGAAGTGTATGGGATAGGACCAGGGATAGTGATGATTAACGGAGCGATTCTTGGAACGGGTGTAATCCTAACATGCTTTCTTGAGGAAGCCTTGGAAGGATTGGCGAAAATGGTTATGATGGAAACATCTTGAATTGGAACCAATGGAATCATAGTCTTCTCGAACAGGATCTCTTTGTTATCCATCAGGCGTTGAACACATGATTTCAATAAGCAGCAACCAGCAGGCAGAATTGAACACATGTGGCAACCTTTGCCACAACCCAGAAATAAACCGGCCAACAATAGATTCTTCTTAACTGTCATCAAAGTGGTAGAAATTTCTTCCACGGAGGTCACAAATAAATCATCGTCCACAGCATTTACTCCATGACCGTGTTTGGGCATAGGAGCAGTTATGATGTTGGGTTTCTCTGGAGCGTCAAACTCAATCTCTTTAGCTTCGATCAAGTCTTGCACCTTATTCTTCAAGGCCCAACAGTTGTTTGTATCATGACCTGGGCCATCAGAGTGATAGGCGCAGCGGGCATTCGGGTTATATAGCGGAGATGTGGTGTTGGGATTCTTCGGGGCTTCCCTCAGAATTACCAGGTTAGTCTTCAATAATTGTGGTAGAATTTGAGACAAGGTCATATTGATCCGAGTGAACTGCCTTTGTGGTCTTTCCATCCTTTGTTGATTGTTGCATTGTGGAGCAACTGTAGGTCTTGATATTACCACCACATTTACTGCTTGACGATGTTCAGGTCTGCTTTTGCTCCTTGAGCCATAGACTTCACTAGCTTCTTTCTTACCAGTGAAGGGTTTCTTTACTGCACTTGATGACGTATCCTTCTATATCTTACCACTTCTGATACCAGTTTCAACTCTCTCCCCAGTCAAAATCAATTCAGTAAACCCAGATGATGAACTGCCGATCAGATGATTGAAAAATGGACCGGACAACGTCCCTAGAAACATGTCAACCAACTCCCGGTCAGACAAAGAGGGTTGGACTCTTCCAGCCAAATCTCTCCACTTCTGAGCATAGTCCTTAAAACCTTCACTTGCACCCATAGACATACCCTGAAGTTGAGTACGAGTGGGAGCAAGGTCGGCGTTATATTGATACTGCCTGTAGAAAGCAGCAGCAAGGTCCTCCCAGTTTCAGACATTATCTCCTTCCAATTGATAAAACCATTCAAGATGAGTCCCTGACAGACTATCATGAAAGAAATGCACCCACAAATTTCTATCAGCAGTGTAAGGTTGGATTTTTCTGACGTACGAGCGGAGATGGAGTTTTGGACAAGATATTCCATCGTACTTGGAGAAAACCGGAGCTTTAAACTTATGAGGGATCACCACCCCAGATGCCAGTCCCAAATCTGCGAAATCCAAACCAGGGATCTTCTGAATCTCCATAGCACTCAGACGGTCTTCAAGTTGTTTGTACATATCCTCAGCAGGAGGATACTATTCCTCATCATAATCTGTATCATTATCAGAAACTGCAGGACTGGGGCCCTTTTCTTCTTCTTGGTCCTCCCCTCCCTTGGATGAAAAGGACAGATCAGCTTGCTGTTTTAACCTATCCCCAAACCTTTTGCCCATACTCAGGAGAACAACCTTCTTCTTCTTCTCTTTCTCTTTCAGAATGATAGCTTTCAAATCCTCTTGCCCTTTAGCCAAGCTCAAGAACATCTCTTGGAATTGGGCATTTTGTGTTTGAAGATCTTTGATAGCTTGATCAGAAGACATTTCTGAGTGCAATAAACAGCGAAGAAGATGAGAAACCTGTAATGGTACCTGTAATGGTGTGCATGATAATGGGATGCGTATGTAATGATTTCAAAGACTTTGGGAGATTTAAATTTGCAAACCAAGAAATAAACAAACTTTATTAGATTAAACTTGTAAGCAGGTTCAACAATTCCTTTAAGGCGTTTACAAAGAAGTAAATGAAAAACAAATCTAAACTAGAAAAATAAAAAATCAGAAATCCCATGGACGCTTCCCCTTCGTGCTGACGTAGTCATTGGTCGTTCTTTCATTCTCAAGTTGCCTGGTGAGCTTCAGGATCTTCCTGTTGTACCCCAATTTTTGCCCCTAAGATTCCTCTATCATATCATATCAACTCAATCATAACAAGATCACATTAGGGTTGGTTCTTCATCTTGCTCTATCTCCTATCTTTAAGTTTGCTCTTGAGGAATTTCCAAGCACCTTGGTTGTGTATCTTGTATATGTGTTGTTGACTAATCTTTAACCAAAATACAAAAAATATTTGTCTTTGTCTTTGCACAATTTGTGTTTTGTAGGTACCAAGTTGAAGCATCCAACAAATAAGGCTTTCCAAGTTACTTTGATCCTATATTGTGGTGAAAAAATCCAGCATGCATCAACCCATAAAGGTATGTATCGACTCATTTTGTTGTGCATAACTTGCATGTGTCGACACATGCATGTATGTATCGACTCATCCTGCTTGAAAAAACTTGCATGTGTCGACACATGCATGTATGTATCGACTCATCCTGCTTGAAAAAACTAGCATGTGTCGACACATGCATGTGTGTATCGACTCATCCTGATTGTAAAACTAGCATGTGTCGACACATGCGTGTTATGTATCGACTCATGCAATTTATGTGGTTCTGTAATGATTTGAAACAACAATATGTATCGATGCATAGAAGTATGTATCGACACATGCTGTGTTATGCAGCTAGGATGTATGGACACATACCCCTTATGTATCGACTCATAATGGCAAAATGCACGTGTTTTTTGGAAAAAAGCCAGCAAATTCAAATTGTTATCATTTTGGCTCCAATTTTTTTTGCATAATTTGAAATTATATCATTAATTCAAATTTGGCTCCAAGAATCAATTACCAAATTGCCACTAATCCCAATCCTAAAACTCTATAAATACAGACCTCATTTCACTCAAATCACAAGCTTTTGACAGCCAAAATCATCTTGCTAAAAAATCTCTCAATCTACCAAATTTACTCACAGCTCCATTTTCAAAAAAGTTAGTAAGCTTTGCATTGAAGCTTACTAATCTTTGAGCTAAACCTTCATCCAAACACTTTTTCTCCATTAATTCTCTACATCCAAGCTTTGGTGATTGATTCTTGTTGTTGAATTGAAGTAAATTTTGAAGTTGTTTGATAATTCTCAAATTCTACCTTTGGTAAGTTGGATCATCATCTTTAACAATGTGATCTCTTGTGGATTTCTGGTTTTGATTCATTGAGCATTGTTTTATAACTCCATGAGTGCTATTTTCTCAAAATTTGCTGGAATTTTCATGCTCAATTGGATCCATGATCATAAGGTGTTTGATAAAAAGTTGGAATAAGAATTTGATCTTTAAAATGCTATTTTCTACTGATTATTTTTAACAGGTTGCAATCAATTGTGGTAACATTGCAATTGATTGTCACAGAAAATTGATTTTATAAAAAACTGCACTGATGCAATAGGTTGTTGTCTAAGCACAATTGATTGTAACAGTGCCAAAAATGCTTTTGCTGCCTTATTTTTGGGTTGTTTGGACTCAAATATTTTTCTGCACTCTCTTTGATGGATAATTTGGATTGCAATTTTGAATGTCCAATTTGTTTTTAAACTCAATGAACTTTGTGATGTAGATGAATTTTTATAAATGTTCATCAATTCAAATCTACCTAAGAATGAATTATTTAATTCATTTTTGGTTCTTTGGATTAATGATATATTTTAGTACTTTAATCCATAGAGGAGTGGTTGAATTTAAAGATGAAAGAATTTTGAAATGGTAATCCAAATTAGCTTATCATTCCCCTCCCTCTTCATCTTGGCCCTTTCTTTTTTAATTGTGCTACATGTTAAGGGATGGTGATCTCTATATCATTTATCCAAATATGAAGTACATAGATTGCTATTGACCAGCCTCAAAATAGGTTCGACTTTTATATAAGTCCACTTACGATTGCTTAACATAGTGCTAAATTTTGTCCCGGTTCGAATAAATGATCATTCGTGGCCCAAACTTACGATTGCAAGCCCAAGTATGTTAATTTGATCTCTTTGATCCAATAACCTTGAGATTCATTGTGTGGAGGCTTTAGTTCTACCAATCCTCTAATGGATCTACAACACCTTTGGTCAACGCAGATCACTTAAACATCGTTGATCATTAAATGTTACTTTTGAGGATTCCAAAATGGATGATATACTTGACAAAAAGAAAATGCAACTTGTTGTGTGGAGGCTTTGGTTCTACCAATCCTCTAATGAGTTCCAAATGCAAGTATCAAGATGGTCATCCAACTAACCACTAATTTCTAACAATTGACTTTACTTCATGCTTTTATTTTTTATGCTTTATGTACCATTTAATTTGAGCATTTACATTTTCATGCCATTTTTATTTTGCTCACTTGAGCATTTACTTTTATGTCATTTTTATTTTGCTCACTTGAGCTTATCTTTTCCTTTTAAAGACACCTAATAATCAACATGAACCATAAAAATCTTTAATGATACTTGGACTATTTGGTTACTATTCTTGGCATTATGGAGCATTGGACTTCTTGGACTTAGGATTAGAGAGCTTGGCCTATCTTGGAGACTTTGTGAATTTATTCATTATTTTGTTTGGAGTTCTTGAGGTTTACCTCAAGACATTGGGTTGTTTGTTTGTTTTGTATTCATGTTATTGTGATTACATACTTTGTTTGTAATTTGGAATTCACCAGTATACAGCCGTTACTCTGCCCAATTTTTGCGAAGACTTAATACACTTGAAGTTTAGCTCTCTCAAGAGGTCTAGTATCTTTGATTGCTTGGTTTCAATCCAAAGAATGAGAATTCTATATTGACTCATAATGTCAAGTATTGGCTTCTTGTTGGTTAGATGGTCCTTATCCCTAGCTTTTACCTTACGTTTTAGGATAATCTCTTCTTCTCCTCCCATCTTCTTTAATTTCAAAAATCTTCTCCCTCCTTTTGAAAACTCTTCTTGTTTTGAAACTTGAAACACTTTCATAATAAACTTGGACTTATGTCCATGCATTTTAAAAACATTTTCATAAATAAACTTCAATCAATTTAATAATACCTTGACTTTTTTTGTGAGAAGACTAAAAGTCAATCAATCTCATTTCAAACCATTTTTGCCAATTTGGCTTTTATCTTTAAACTTTTCTCAAAAGATTAGACTCTTGTAAATACTTGTAGTGATGCAAACAACTATACTTCTACAATATGTAGTAAAGAGAGATATTTTCCACTTGGATGATGAGTGAGGCATTGTTGATTTTAAAATCCAAGCCATATCCTCCACTTTGAGATGATGCAAATTCTCCTTTCTCATGATTGTGGGTAGTAAGTATGTTTTCCACACGGAAAATGACGATGATGTCTTATCTCATAAAATTAACCAACACACTTGTGTTTCAAATTTTTAAAAGAGGGACTATGTGTACCCTGATCCCCTATAGCACGGAAGGTGGTACGTAGGCACTAAAGGTTCGCAACCGCGGCGGGTGAAAAAATCATAAAAAATATTTCTTTTCTCACCTCCACCATCCATTTTACATATAACACATTTTCATAACCAAAATATACAGATTTTTTTCAAAGAGGTTCCTGCGGAGTACCATAGATGTTTAGGGTGCTAATACCTTCCCTTTTCATAACCAACCCCCTTACCTTGAATCTTTCCCCCTTTTTGGGTATTCGCTCTTTTCCCCTTCCTTTGGAATCAATAACGCGGTGGCGATTTTGATTTTGATTTGTATAAAGTCTAGTTAATCCAATGGCTTAGTCTTGATTATTTCTACCGCTACAGAAAAATGGCGACTTCACTGGGGAAAGCAGACCTCTTGTTGGTCCATCCCTAAGTGGGTTAAACCTATCTTTGTTTATATCTGTATATGTGTTATTATGTTTATGTGTTATATTTTGTATATATGTTTGTTTGGATTGTCCTGGTTTACAGGGTACTTGGTGATTTCTCATAAGTCCTATACCCGGACTTGGGCAAACTTTAATATAGGACGGGCGGTATAGTCATGCTAACTTTGAGGGAGTAATCCCAAAAAAGGAGGCATGAGATCCCCCACTAAGTGGAGGCCCCTTTGACTGTAGTGTCGTTTACCGAGTAATCGGG
Organism: Vicia faba; assembly: GCA_948472305.1. NCBI lineage: Eukaryota > Viridiplantae > Streptophyta > Magnoliopsida > Fabales > Fabaceae > Vicia > Vicia faba. The sequence goes on from OX451741.1 coordinate 78,994,933, forward strand.
AAGACGTACTGCTTTCGACCTGGGAGCCTTCCGAAGCTGAGGACCGTAGATTACCTAACCCATCTTGGCCTTTTAGGTGTAGTGCGGAAGCTATGACGGAGTAATCCAGAAGTAGTTGTCACGCGATACTATGCTCGGACGAGTCTTTCTTGAGAATATTACTAATTATTGAGTTAATCGGGAAGTTGGTAATATCTGAAGGAAGGATGTAGACTCTGGGAACCTCTTAGAACCTTGTTCGGAAGGTGATAACTTTTTAGACCAACACCTTATGGGTAGTACCTTCAGCTTCATGCTCGTGACGTTGAACCTATGAACCCTATATGTGTGATCTTGTGTGTGATTGTTGCATCATGCATCCATGCACTCATAAGCATATTTTGAAGAAAACAATATTTCAAGGGATTTAAAGGTTGACTATTTGTGAATGTCTCAGGTACTTGTAAACCATAGATTCTGGAAAGAGAAAGACCAGGAAATACAGTTTCAAGGATCCTAAGATAGATGAGTTGATCAGTCTAACTCCAGAGATCGAGTGTCCTGCAGACTTTCGGAAGAAGTATGGATCCATTATTCCTCTCATGAAGCTGAAGATGAAGGAGGGTATTCTCTCAACCTTGGTCCATTTCTATGATCCGATGTATCACTGCTTTACTTTTCCCGATTATCAGTTGGTGTCAACACTGGAAGAGTATTCCTATCTATTAGATTTACTTGTTACTGACCGTGTTCCTTTTACTGGTTTGAAGGGTGAGCCAAAACCACATGAGATTGTTGCTTTGATTCATCTAGGGAAGTCTGAGGTGGAAGCCCATATGACTATCAAAGGAGGGATTAGAGGATTACCAGCTCAGTTCTTATTGGAGAAAGCTCGTTACTTTTCCAGGATGAAGAGTACGACTGCTTTTGAGGCCATCTTTGCTTTACTCGCTTATGGATTATTCTTATTCCCTAATGTGGACAAGTTTGTCGACATTAACGCTATCAGGATTTTCATGATTGGAAACCTGGTTCCTACATTATTTGGTGATGCTTATTACTGTGTTCATCTTCAGAATTCCTACCATGGGGGGATGATTATTTGTTGCGCGCCTTTGTTGTACCGGTGGTTTATCTCTCATATGCCTCAGTCTGATGCTTTTTGGGATGTCAAGAAGGAACCTTGTTGGGCTCCTAAGATTATGGCACTTACTCACTCGGATATTGATTGGTATCATCGAGCTTACCAGGATGTGGAGATTATTGACAGTTGTGGTAGTTTCCCCAATGTGCCTCTTCTTGGTACAAAGGGAGGAATTAACTATAACCATGTTCTTGCACGGTGACAACTTGGTTATCCGATGAGAGATAAACCAAATAATATTCATCTGAGTAGTTTCTTTCTGAAGGAAGGAGAAGACCACAGGGAAGCTAGGGAGCATATTGCGAAGGCCTGGCGTCACGTTCATAAGAAGAGTAGGAAGGATTTGGGACCTAGAGGTGTTGTTTCTTTGGAGCCATATCTTCAGTGGGTCCGATCGAGAGCCATTCAGTTGAAGATGTCGTATACTCAGGAGACACCCATGCCTGATTTGTTTGTGAAGACCACTCCTCCCTTATTAGATTATCTAGAAGAGCTGCAGCTTGCTTTGGTTAGGATGCAACAGGAAAGGGATGCTTGGAAGAACAAGTTCCATACTTTAGAGAGTTCCTACAGAGAAGACCTGAAGGAGAAAGACGATTTGATCGAGATCCTTGAGAGTCGAGCGGTGGAGTCTATGGAGAGGCAAGGGGGTTTATTTTCTCCTCGGCCTCAAACAAGTGTTGATTACTCACTTCCTGCTTCAGATGATTGGAAAGAGATCGCCATCAGATATGTGGAAGAAAACCAGAGATTGAGAGCTCAGATTGCCAGGCTCACAGGGAAGCGCCAGCGTACAGATTGATCTCCATTAGTTCCTCTTCTCAGGATTTTAGATTGTATTTTCATCTTGTATTTGGGATCATTGAAATTTGTAATCCATTTTTTCAGTATTTCAAAAGCTTTATTACTCGGATGTTTGCAATGTGTCTATAAATCATAAATCCCTTGAAATATTAAATGATAAAGTAAAAATAATCATGTGCATTGCATATCATGCATCATATTGTACATATTTCTTGCATTTGTTATGCATATCCAGGTGTCTTACTCCATTTCTTTGCTTCACTCAGCAAGATGACTCATCACTATAACACACTCGGGCTAATTTCAAAAAGAAGATGGACAACTTAGAACAGGAGAATCGCGAGCTGCGCAAAGAAGTTTCTGCTTTGAAGGCTGGCTTGGCCAACTTGACTACTCTGATGGAAGCTCTGGTGGTTGCTCAGAATCAGCCACCGAGTGTTCAACCTCAACCAACAAGGGCAAGTGTTGAAGTTCCTGTTGTTCCTGTATCCGCTACTCCGGCTGTTGTTCAAAACCGTGTGCCTCAGGGTTATCCGTGGGGAATGCCAGAGAATTTTGCACCTGAAGGTTTCAATCTTGGCCCTCAAGATGCTCCAGTGGTTCCAAATGTTGTTACTCCTGCACCTCCTGTGGTGCATACTGTTCCTGCTGCACCTCCTTCGGTGAATTTGGTTCCATTTGTTAATGAAGATGTGTGTCGTCCTTTCCCTCCGCCGAGTGAAGACTTGGGTCTTTATGACAGAATGGATGATTTCCAAGAGCAGTTTGATAGAATGCAAAGAGAGATGAAGGCTCTTAGGGGAAAAGAGTTATTCGGGTAGAATGTGAATGAGTTGTGTTTGGTCCCTAATGTTAAAGTGCCTGCTAAGTTCAAGGTCCCAGAGTTTGAGAAGTACAAGGGCAACACTTGCCCTCGTGCTCATTTGGTGATGTATGTAAGAAGAATGTCTACCCACACTGATGATCAGCGTCTGTTGATTCACTTTTTCCAGGATAGTCTGACTGGCGCAGCGTTGAAATGGTATATGAGCTTGGACACCGCCAACATCCATACTTTTAATGATTTAGGAGAAGCATTCATTAAGCAATACAAGTACAATGTGGACATGGTGCCTGACCGTGACTAGATTAGGGCCATGGTTCAGAAAGACAGAGAATCGTTCAAAGAGTATGCGCAGAGATGGCGCGAAGTGGCTGCACAAGTGATTCCTCCCATGGAGGAGAAGGAAATGACTAAGATTTTTCTGAAGACGCTAGGAGCTTTCTACTACGAAAGAATGGTAGCAAGTGCCCCAAGTGATTTTACAGAGATGGTAGGAATGGGTGTCCGCCTAGAAGAGGCAGTAAGAGAAGGCCGTTTGACAAAGGGTGAAGGATCTGGAGGTGTGAAAAAGTCAGCTTATGGGTTTACCAAGAAGAAAGAGGGGGATACCAATGCTGTTATGCAAGAGAGAAGGGTAAACGCTCCTAGAAAGAATTATCAGCGTCATCAGCAAGTCACCTCAGTTACTCTTATTATGAATGTCACTCTGACTGCTGCTTATCAGAGACCGTCCCAACAGGGGAATCAAGGGTATAATCAAAGAAGGGAGAACTATGATCCTATTCCCATGAGTTATGCAGAGATACTACCAGCATTGGTTCAGAAGAAGTTGGTCCAGACACGACCACCTCCCGCTGTACCGTCACTATTGTCGTGGTATTACAAAGCAGACAAGACGTGTGCCTTTCATCAGGGAGCACCAGGACATAGTGTTGAGAATTGTTATCCTTTGAGGACTGAAGTGCAAAGGTTGGTGAAGTCTGGAATTTTATCTTTCAAAGACGTGGGACCTAATGTGAAAGACAATCCTCTACCCAAGCACGGGGAGTGAATGCTGTAAATATGGTGGCCGGTTGTCCAGGTGACTTCCAGATTTTTGACATTAATCTGGTTAGAGGAGATTTGGTGAAGATGCACGCAGACCTCTATGAATTCAGTTATTATACGCATGACCACGCCGGTTGTGCTATTTATAGTACAGATATACAGGGTTGCGATAAGATAAAGGCTGATTTGCAGGAGATGATGGATGAAGGTTTAATCCATATAATCAGGCCTAGGGCAGAATATATAGAGGTAGTGAATATGGTTTCTGGATGTCCGGGTGAATTCAGAATTTTTGATGTGGATCATTTGAATGAGGATCTCGTGCAGCTGCATGCTACCTTTTGTCGTACTGCTGGTCAGGTAGAGCACCAATATGGATCTTGCATAGTTTGTTATCGAAATCCCCTAGGATGTTCAATTGTGAGGGAAGGTGTTCAGTTGCTGTTAGACAATGGAACTATCAAGATCACAGGTCAGAGAGATGATTATCATGAGATTGATATGGTTGAAGTTTATTTGATGGAAGAAGAGTCAGAGGAAAAGTATGCCTCTGCGGATGAGTATTTCTCTTCAGACGAAGATTTGCTTGCCGGAAATGACTTTTTGATGGCTGATTATGTTGAGGAAGGGGTGAATGTCATTGTACCTTGTTTTGGTGCATCCACTCATCTCGAGGTGGAGCACTATAGCAAACCAGTTGTTGCCTCATTAATAATTAGCCTGCCAGGTCCTGTTCCCTATGAATCAGATAAGGTCGTGCCTTACAAATACAACGCTACAATCTTGGAAGATGGGGTGGAGATTCCCATCCAGCCAATGCCAGATGTTGGAAATATAGTTGATAATAGCAGGGTGACCCGTAGTGGTCGTGTGTTTGCGCCGGTTATTCGAAAAGATGTTGTTGTTGTTGTTGGAAACAAAATTGCTGAGAATGATGCGCCTAAGAAGGCTACATGAGAGACTAATGGAGCTACACTAGAGAAAGAAGTGGATGATATCTTGAAGATAATTAAGATGAGCGACTACAAGATTGTAGATCAGCTATTGCAGACTCCTTCAAAGATATCTATCCTAGCTTTGTTGATGAATTCCTCTGCTCATAGAGAATCCTTGATGAGAGTACTTGACCAAGCTTTTGTGGAGAATGACATGTCGTTAGATCAATTCAGCAGCGTAATTGGAAACATTACATCATATAACAATTTGAGTTTCTGCGATGATGAGTTACCAGATGAAGGGAGGAATTACAACCTGGCCCTCCACATATCTATGAACTGCAAGAATGATTCGTTGTCCAATGTGCTAATTGATAATGGATCCGCGCTGAATGTTATACCGAGGAGTACCCTCTTGAAGTTAAAGTATCAAGGAGCATTTATGCGCCCGAATGGCATCATTGTGAAGGCTTTTGATGGGTCAAGGAAATCTATCATCGGTGAAGTGGACTTACCCATCCATATAGGACCATATTTGTTCTTGATAACTTTCCAGATTATGGACATTATTCCCGCATATAGTTGTTTGCTTGGACGACCATGGATACACGAAGCAGGGGCTATCACTTCAACTCTACATCAGAAGTTAAAGTTTGTGCGTGAAGGGAAGGTAGTGATCATAAATGGGGAGCAGGCGTTGTTAATATCCCATCTATCCTCTTTTAGTATTGTAGAAGCGGATGAGGCTGCTGTTGGAACCCAGTTCCAAGCCCTATCTATTGACAACATAAGGAGGAATGAGAATTCTATGGTTTCGCTGAAGGACGCGCAGCAGGTTGTACGCAATGGTTATAATGCAGTTTGGGGACAACTTGTGGATCCACCCGTGAACAAAAACAGAACTGGTTTGGGTTTCTCTTCGAAGATTGGCAAAGGCAAAAGTTTGAAGTCAAAGTCTTCTGTGAATAGTTATCATGATGTTTTCCGCAGTGGAGGCTACCTCCATCCAATTGGTTCTGGGATTAATGTTGTTGAGGAGGATGAAGCTGAGCAGGAAGTACTGAATTTTGTGACGCATGGAGTCCGAGTTCAGAAATGGGTCACCATTGATGTTCCTTTTTGCATACATATTTCAAAGTAATTTGTTTTGTTAATATGTTTCTTTCTTTTGAAAAGCTTTCACTCTGCCCAAGGTGAAAGTATTGTATGGGCTTATCTGTTTGCTTTGATTTCTAAGATCATTAATAAAAGTTGTCTTCGCTTCCAAAAATATGTCTTTATTTTCTGCTTTTTCTTGGGAAATGGTAATCAAATAAAAAACCCTTTCAAAATAAATAATAACTGAAAATTAATCTGCATGATCACTTGTTATATGTGTCAGTTTCTAAAAGCAATCATAAATCACATGTGCAGATTAATTAAAAAACCCGTTGAATACAATGATCCTGCACCCTCTCCCAACTTTGATTGTCCTGTGTTTGGGGCCGAAGAAGAAGATTATGATGAGATTACAGAAGAGGTCTCACGGTTGCTTGAGTACGAGGAAAATACCATTCAGCCATATAAGGAGCCTTTGGAAGTGATTAATTTGGGTTCAGAAGAAGATCCGAAGGAGGTTAAGATTGGAGCATCGTTGCATCCTGATGTGAAGAGTGGGTTGATTGAGCTGTTGAAAGAGTATGTGGATATTTTTTCTTGGTCTTATCAAGATATACCTGGTCTAGATACAGACATTGTTAAGCATCATTTGCCGTTGAAGCCAGAGTGTCCTCCAGTTAAGCAAAAGTTGAGAAGAACCCACCCAGATATGGCAGTAAAGATCAAAGAGGAGGTCCTAAAGAAGATTAATATTGGTTTTCTTGTGACTTCAGAGTATCCTCAATGGATTGCCAATATTGTCCCAGTACCGAAAAAAGACGGAAAAGTCTGCATGTGCGTAGATTACAGAGATCTAAATAAAGCTAGTCCGAAAGATGATTTTCCATTGCCTCACATTGACATGTTAGTGGACAACACAGAAAAATTCAAGGTATTCTCGTTCATGGACGGATTTTCCGGGTATAATCAAATAAGAATGGATCCAGAGGACATGGAAAAAAGAACGTTTATCACACCCTGGGGAACATTCTGTTACAGAGTGATGCCCTTCGGGTTGAAGAATGCTGGTGCAACGTATCAGAGGGCTATGACAACCCTATTCCATGATCTGATGCACAAGGAAATTGAAGTATATGTTGATGATATGATTGCCAAATCCCAAACTGAAGAAGGGCATATAAAAGATTTGTTGAAGTTGTTTCAGCGTTTGAGGAAGTATCGTCCCCGCTTGAATCCAAATAAATGCACCTTCAGAGTTAGATCGGGGAAATTGTTGGGTTTTATTGTTAGCCAGAAAGGAATTGAAGTTGACCCTGATAAAGTCAAAGAAATTCAAGAAATGCTGGCACTAAGAACTGAAAAGCAAGTCAGGGGTTTCCTCGGGCGTTCGAATTATATCTTCAGATTTATTTCCCACATGACTGCAAAGTGTGAACCGATCTTTAACTTGTTAAAGAAAGATCAAGGTTGTGTGTGGATGGATGACTGCCAAAGGGAATTTGAGAGTATCAAAGAGTATCTGCTTGAACCTCCTATCTTGCTCCCTCCCATAGAAGGAATATCGTTGATTATGTATCTAACAGTGTTAAATGAATCCATGGGTTGTATTCTGGGACAACAGGATGGAACAGGAAAGAAAGAGTTCTCCATTTATTATCTCAGCAAGAAGTTCACTGATTGTGAGTCACAGTATTCCATGCTAGAAAAAACGTGTTGTGCTTTGGCTTGGGCGACAAAGTGTTTGCGGTAGTATATGTTGAATCATACCACTTGGTTGATCTCCAAAATGGATCCAATCAAGTATATTTTTGAGAAGCCTGCTCTTACTGGGATAATTGCCCACTGGCAGATGTTGTTATCTGAATATGATATTGAATACCGCACTCAAAAAGCTATCAAAAGTAGTGTGTTGGCAGATTACCTTGCTCACCAGTCGATGGAAGATCATCAGTTTGGAAAATATGAATTCCCCGATGAGGATGTGATGTTCCTGAAAGTGAAAGATTGTGATGAACCATTTCCTGAGGAAGGCCCTAACCCTGAATCTCGTTGGAGTATGATATTTGATGGAGCGGTGAATGCTTATGGTAAAGGAATCGGTGTTGTGATCGTCACTCCTCATGGATCGCACATTCCTTTTACTGCAAGGTTAACATTTGATTGCACTAATAATATGGCATAATATGAGGCTTGCATCATGGGTCTTGAGGAAGCTATTGATCTCATAATCAAAATTCTAGATGTGTATGGTGATTCAGCTTTGGTAATAAATCAGATTAAAGGAGAATGGGATACTCGTCACCCTGGCTTGATCCCTTACAAAGATTATGCTAGAAGATTATTACCCTTCTTCAATAAAGTTGAATTCCATCACATCCCTAGAGATGAAAATCAAATGGCGGATGCTCTGGCAACTCTGGCTTCAATGTACCAAGTAAATACTTGGAATGATATACCCTGTATTACAGTTCGACGGCTGGATAGGCCCGCTCATGTGTTTGCGACAGAGGAGGTAGCAGATGAAAAACCTTGGTATTATGACATCAAGCATTTTCTTCAGACTCAGGAATACCCGATTGGTGCGTCGAGGAAAGATAGAAAGACACTGAGAAGATTGGCAGGCAGTTTCTTCCTCAGTGAAAATGTGTTATACAAGAGAAATTATGACATGGTCTTGCTCAGATGCGTGGATAGACACGAAGAAGACATGTTGATGCATGAGATTCATGAAGGCTTATTTGGCACTCATGCTAATGGGCATTCGATGGCTAAAAAGATGCTAAGGGCAGGTTAGTATTGGTTGACAATGGAGTCTGATTGTTACAAATTTGCAAAGAAGTGCCATAAATGCCAGATTTATGTGGACAAGATCCATGTGCCTCCGACACTTCTCAATGTGATTTCCTCCCCGTGGCCTTTCTCTATGTGGGGTATAGACATGATCGGGATGATAGAACCCAAAGCTTCGAATGGACGCCGTTTCATCTTGGTAGCAATTAATTACTTTACCAAATGGGTAGAGGCTGCTTCTTATGCTAATGTTACCAAACAGGTGGTTGTGCGTTTCATCAAAAACAATCTTATATGCCGGTATGGTGTGTCGAGTAGAATCATCACTGACAATGGCTCGAATTTGAACAACAAGATGATGACAGAACTGTGTGAAGAGTTCAAGATTATCCATCACAATTCGTCTCCTTACAGGCCAAAGATGAATGGGGCAGTTGAAGCTGCTAATAAGAATATCAAGAGAATTATCCAGAAAATGGTTGTTACTTATAAGGATTGGCATGAAATGATCCCTTTTACTCTACACGGATATCGAACATCTGTCCGCACTTCAACAGGAGCAACCCCGTTTTCCCTGGTATATGGAATGGAAGTTGTACTCCCGGTTGAGGTAGAGATTCCTTCCTTGCGTGTGATAATGGAAGCCAAGTTGACAGAGGCTGAATGGGTCCAGAATAGGTTTGACCAATTGAATTTGATTGAAGAGAAGAGAATGACAGCTTTATGTCATGGGCAGTTATATCAGAAAAGAATGAAGAAAGCATTTGATAAAATGGTCAAACCTCGTGAATTCAGAGAAGGCGACCTCGTGCTCAGGAAGATCATGTCTTTTAACACTGATTCTAGGGGCAAGTGGACTCCCAATTTTGAAGGCCCGTATGTTGGCAAGAAAGCCTTCTCTGGTGGTGCATTAATTGTTGAAACTATGGATGGCGAGGAGTTCCCACGTCCCATGAATGTTGACGCAGTCAAGAAATACTTCGCCTAAAGAAATAAAAGAAAAGCTCGCTAAGTTGAAAACTTGAAAGGGCGGCTTAGGCAAAAAGGAGCGTCTCGGTAGGCTGAAAACCCGAAAGGACGGTCTAGGAAAAAGTTAGAGACATAAACAGAATAAATTTCCCGCTAAGTTGAAAACCCGCAAGGGCAGCTTAGGCAAAAGTTAGGGATTTTTCTTGGCAAGTAACTACGTCAGACAAGACTTGATCGTTGAAGCAACAATCTTCTCAGGTCCTCACCATACTTCAACAGAAGCTGCTGCTCAGGATTTCAAAAGTTGTTAGGGGGAATAGTGGTCATTGTATCTCAATGTATCTTTTCCATTATATATTACCATTTCCAAAACTTTGTAATCATCCATGGAATCTCCCCATTCGCAGACTACCATTCTATTAATGAAATTCGAGCTTTTTCCCAAATTCTTTGTATTCTTATTTTTATTTAGCTTGCAAAGACTCCATTTATTACTAATAATAATTTTCAAAGCAAAAAGATTAAAAAAGCAAAATTGACTTTTCAAAAAGAAAGACATCTTTACAATTCAATTTACTTTGGGATTTGTGATGAAACAATGACAACAAAAATGGCGATCCCAGGAATGAACAAACTCCGGTTGTTTTAAAAAAGTTTTACTTCTTTCATGAAAGTTTTTCTCAGGTCATTTTGCTGGTATGTGCGCAATCTTTGTGTGTTTCTCAGATAGTTGAAGACGATACCAGTGGGTGCAAGGTGCAGTATTAGGTTTGTGAGCTCTTTATCCCCGTCCAAGTTTTGGTTCGCTTTTGATTTTGGGTTTGCATGGTCAGAAGCCTCCGTCCCAGATTCCCCAGCAAAGTTTTCCCTCATATGATGAAAGGAAGACTATACCAGGGCATCTTTTGTTGGAATAGGATGATATGAAGACTCAATCCAATATTCTCCAGTAAAGGCCTCGTTTATTTGATATAAGTCCTTTCTCCCCAAATAAGTTGGTGCAATAATTACTCTTGAAGAACGTATCTCCAGTTTCTCCAGTGAAGAACGTATCTCTGGTTTCCCCAGCGAAGAACGTATCTCCGGTTTCTCCAGTGAAGAACATATCTCCGATTTCTCCAGTGAAGAACGTATATCCGGTTTCTCCAGTGAAGAACGTATCTTTGGTTTCCCCAGTGAAGCACGTATCTCCGGTTTCTCCAGTGAAGAACGCATCTCTGGTTTCCCCAGTGAAGCACGTATCTCCGGTTTCTCCAGTGAAGAACGTATCTCTGGTTTCTCCAGTGAAGCACGTATCTCTGGTTTCTCCAGTGAAGAACGTATCTCCGATTTCTCCAGTGAAGAACGTATATCCAGTTTCTCCAGTGAAGAACGTATCTCCGGTTTATCCAGTGAAGAACGTATCTCCGGTTTCTCCAGTGAAGAATGTATCTCCGGTTTTCCAGTGAAGAACGTATCTCTGGTTTCCCCAGCGAAGCACGTATCTCCGGTTTCTCCAATGAAGAACGTATCTCCGGTTTCTCAAGTGAAGAACGTATCTCCGATTTCTCCAGTGAAGAACGTATATTCGGTTTCTCCAGTGAAGAACGTATCTCCGGTTTCTCTAGTGAAGAACGTATCTCCGGTTTCTCCAGTGAAGAACGTATCTCTGGTTTTCCAGTGAAGAATGTATCTTGGTTTCCTCTCGATGATGTGGTTTTGACCTCCCCAATGAAGTAAGCATGAATTCCCCAGTAGATGTCTCGATGATGAAGCATTGTCTCCCTTAGTGAAGTATGTATATTTTTCTTCCTTCAAAGTGCGCTTGAATTCCCCAGTGAATGTTTTGACAATTTGGTTTCCATCTGCCTTATTCAAGATCAGTATTGGAATCCCCAGTAGGAGTACGGACCGTGAAACATTTGTTTTTCCCATTGAAGTCTGTGTGTTATTCCCCGGGAAGGTCATCCCAGTTTCAATCCGCAGTTTTTTCTCCAGGGAAGTAGACTTGAATCCCCCAGTGAGGTTTGATTGTCTCGGCGTCAGTCTGCTTTATTTGAGGCTGGTCTTGAAATCTCCAGTAGGCATGTTGCTTTTGAAAACTGATTTCTCTTATGAAACTGGAAGAAAGATGTTCTATCCCGGTATCTGTTTGATTTAGTTACATCCGGATTATGTTTCTCCTCAGTGAAGTTAGGACAGGCAATAGGTTTGGTTTCTGCAGTTGCTTTTACCTTTCCTGGATTGATCTTTCTGGTTGAAGTTTAGCCCATGTTGTTGGTACCTAAGGCGGTTTTGTCTGATCATGTATCCTTTTATCAGCATATGCACGATATCACTCATACATTCATACATGCATCATGCATTGCTATAAATCATTTTGACATTGTGTTCTAACCTTCCTGCAGTGTTCCTTGCTTTGTTGGATTTGGTTTTCCCTCTTGAGTTTATTTCTCAAAGGATGTATCTGCATTGGTCGTCTTGCTCCAGTTTATTTCTAAATTGGATTTGTGGTGGCGTGACGATATTATTTACTTTGGATTTCTAAGAGCTTTGGATTTTGGTTTGTGCATTTATTTTGCACGAGAAGACTTTATCTCCTCAGCAGGAATAATGTGGAATTTCCCCAGGAAGTCATATCTCTTTCCCCATGAAGTCATATTTCCCCAGGAAGTCATATCTCTTTCCCCAGGAAGTCATATTTCTATCCCCAGAAAGTCATCTTTCTCTTTGTAATTCCCCTTGACAATGAGTGGAAGTCTCTTTATTTGAGATAAGCTTGCATATTAGCCTTTCCAGGCAGAGTGCCTTGATTAAAGAAGAAGTTGAGACCTGTTCCAGGTGAAACACCAGAATTTTGGGAAAACTTGTGATATTTTCAAATCTACCTTCAGTGAACGTTGGTAGTACACCGGCAGTGAATGTCGGTGTTTCTTATCTTTTTACTATCATCAGTGAATGGTGGTAGTTCCTCATCAGTGAACGGAATTGGTGTGATATTTTAAAATCTACCTTCAGTGAATGTTGGTAGTACATCGGCAGTGAACGTTGGTGTTTGTTATCTTTTTGCTATCATCAATGAAATGTGGTAGTTCTTCGTCAGTCAACGGTGATGGTATGATATTTTCAAATCTACCTTCAATGAATGTTGGTAGTACATCAGCAGTGAACGTTGGTGTTTCTTATCTTTTTGCTATCATCGGTGAACGGTGGTAGTTCCTCGTCAGTGAACAACGATGGTATGATATTTTCAAATCTACCTTCAGTGAACGTTTGTAGTACATCAGCAGTGAACGTTGGTGTTTCTTATCTTTTTGCTATCATCAGTGAACGGTGGTAGTTCCTCGTCAGTGAACAGCGATGGTGTGATATTTTAAAATCTACCTTCAGTGAACATTGGTAGTACATCGACAGTGAACATCGGTGTTTCTTATCTTTTTGCTATCATCAGTGAACGGTGATAGTTCCTCGTCAGTGAACGGCAATGGCATGATATATTTTCTCTTCTACCTTCAACTATGAAGTTGGTAGTTTACCGTCATTTGTGAGACGGTATATCTTTTTCTATCTACCTTTAGTGAATGTTGGTAGACATCGGCAGTGAACGTCCATGCTTGTTATCCTCCTCTCTGATTCAATTCTTTTGGTCCACCAGTGATTTATTTTCCTGGTGGGGGTTGCTCCTTTGTTTCTTCATTTTTTTGGCATCCCCAGTGATACTTTGTGTCTCTTTTTGCTCTGTCCATTTGCATCCATAATCATAAGCATTGCATGGCATCTTAGAGACAAAAATAGGGCTTGTTTTATATTTAAGTATCTTCAATCGCGTCGACACGAAGATTTTTAACCTTCGTATCTCCGGATAGAAGACACTTAAATAAGGGAAGTTGTTGTACCCCAATTTTTTCCCCTAAGATTCCGCTATCATATCATGTCAACTTGATCATGACAATATCACATTAGGGTTGGTTCTTCCTCCTTTTCTATCTCCTATCTTTAAGTTTGCTCTTGAGGAATTTCCAAGCACCTTGGTTATGTATCTTGTATATGTGTTGTTGACTAATCTTTAACCAAAATACAAAAAATATTTGTATTTGTCTTTGCACATTTGTGTATTGTAGGTACCAATTTGAAGCATCCAACAAATAAGGCTTTCCAAGTTGCTTTGATCCTATATTGTGGTGAAAACATCCAGCATGCATCAACCCATAAAGGCATGCATCGACCCATAAAGGTATGCATCGACTCATTTTGTTGTGCATAACTAGCATGTGTCGACACATGCATGTATGTATCGACTCATCCTGCTTGAAAAAAACTAGCATGTGTCGACACATGCATGTATGTATCGACTCATCCTGTTTGTAAAACTAGCATGTGTCGACACATACGTGTTATGTTTCGACTCATGCAGTTTATGTGGTTCTGTAATGAGTTGAAACAACAATATGTATCGACGCATAGAAGCATGTATCGACACATGCTGTGTTATGCAGTGTTTTACCCCAAAATTTGCCCTCTCCTTTCATCAACATTTCTCATCACAAGACTCTTGGAATTCAAGGTCAAGCTAGGGTTTGCTCTGCTCAAGACACCTCCTTGCATTGTTGACCTAAGTTAGGGTTTGAGTTTGCACAGTGATGTTTTTACCTACAATGCCCAAATTGACTTTCATACTTCATGTTGGACTCATAAGTTTGTACATACCAAGTTTCAAGCCTTGATTCAAATTTTTGCCCATTCAATTGGACAATTGACCTAGAAATCAACTGTATTGGGAAAAAAGTCAACTGTGGCCAATTGACAGTCAAACCTCATGAAATTTGACCCACATAAATATTATGAACTCATATGAACCATTTGATCAAGTTTGGATCACAATTCCACAAGAAATTTGATCAGATCATCAAAAGGGCAAAATGGTCATTTTTAGGGTTTTGACTGTACAAAGGCAATTTTTGACTGTTTTACCTAGCCAATGGCAAATCAAGCTCAAACATGGACTCAATGACTCAATGACATTGTCTTGACCCATTCAACAAGTTCAAAAGATCTCAAATGCATAGGATTGACAGATGAATTTTTCAGTCAACTGATCAAAATTTAACTGTATACTAAAAAGTCAAACTTTAACTTTTTGGTCAAAATCAAGTGCCAAGGGTCATTTTTCATCAAGACATGTCAAATTATTAAACTTGTTCATCAAGAAACCCAAAAATGCAAATTAGGGTTTAAAATGGAAAAATTTCATAACTTAGAAATTTTCTAAGTTATAAAATTTTCTTATTTTTTCCTAACTTTATCCCATTCTTTCACAAAGATTCAAATAGATTCAAACAAAACTTACAACATGAAAGTTGTAGTACATCACAAATTCTACAACTCTGATTCACAAAGTTTTCTCAAAAGAAGCTTGGATCTCAAGTTATGATTTTTGGAACAAGGGTGCCTAAAACTTTTAACTTAGAGAAATTTTGCCCTAGTTTAAGCAGGATTTTGACCTATCTTCTTGGCCATTTTTCACATAGTTCCACTTGGATTTTCAAGTTGCACTTCAAAGATGGATTGTAATACATGTTGCAAGCTTTCCAAATTGTCCAAGAACTCCTTAAACACCTTTGTGGTTAGGGAGAATTGAATGCTTGAAGTTGGCAAAAACTCACTTTGTAACCATGGCCAATACATGTTCATACCACTTGCCAAATCTGATCTAGCTAGCTTGGTTCACAATTACAGGACTCAAAACCAGTTTGTTCTCCATAATTTAATTCAAATTCATTGATTCAAGGCATTGTCTTGGTCATTAGGGTATTGTACACTAGATTAAGCCTTAAATGGAAAAAGCAACATTGCCATTTTTGCTTGAATTTTGCTTTATGTCAAAACAGCATCCTAGAGCCTTGAACCATATCTTATGCTGAAAAAAATCCACTAATTAGAGGGGCCAAGAGGGTTGTATGCAGGGTGATAAGATGGCTTGTACAAGCCTATAACCTCACTTCCACTCTCTTGCTTCAAGAAGAAGAAAACTTGTCAAACACAAGGCATCTCACACATCTGATAAAACCAACAAAAACAAAGTTGTCAAACAAGTTTTGCATATCCTCACAAGTCAGAAGCACGAGCCTTTGACCCCTAAAGCACCCTCATACTCCAAAACCCCATTTTCTTGCAAAACAGGGCCAGTTCTGCATTTTGCAAGCCATCATCAATTTCCCTCGTGCGTTTTGTCCAAAACTACTTCAAACACATTCCAATCAACTTACCTGAGCTATCCAGATCATTCACAAGTTGTTGTAACTCCATTAACACACATTGCCATTTTTGTTTGGAAGCTTTGCAGGTTGAGTTTTGTAGCACGATTCAGGCCACCTCAAAACAAACCAAGCATTGGGAAAGGTTCAGTGGACATCATGCAAGCTCAAAAGAACCTCAAACACCATTGGAAGTTGTTGCATTGTCCAGCTCGAAGTCAACTGAAACAGGTATTTCATGAACTTCTATCTCTCTATTTAGGAATAGTTAGACTTAGGTTTGTGAATGAAAGATGTTGTATTCATAGCCCTGAAACCATACATGTGCTTAGTTTTCATTTATATTAGCATCCCCGAAACCACTCAGAAAGAAATGGATGAAGTCTTGAAAATAATCAGAAAAGGTGACTACGACGTCGTGGAACAGCTAGGGCAGACCCCTTCTAAAATTTCAATGTTAGCTCTTCTACTCTGCTCTGAGGCCCATGCTAAGGCCCTGATAAAATTTTTGAAAGCGGCACACATACCCCAAGAGACTTCGGCTGACCAGTTTCAGGAGTGTGCGGCCAGTCTTACTGTTGATAATGGCCTTGGCATTTCCGATGCTGACTTGACTCCCAAAGGAAGGAAACATAACGACGTGCTACATGTCTCAATTGAATGCAGGGGAACCACCCTCGCCCATGTCTTAGTTGATACTGGTACTTCCTTGAATGTGTTGCCGAAGAAATAAAATCAATTAATTTAATGTAATTATGTTGATTTGTTTCTTTAAAATAAAATCAATTAGAACCTAGGTTTAATTACAAAATCTTTTTTCTTTAAAAATATCAAAAATATTAGTTTTTTTATTCAGAATTATTTTTTTATTATTAATAATTTCTCCAATTAATTAATTTAATTAATCTTAATTTATTTCCATTAATTAAAATTAATTAAAAGATTAGGTTAAATTTCAATTCTTTTTTTCATAAAAAAATCCCAAAAATATTTTCAAATGAGCAAATTAGATTCTTAGGGTTAAACTTTCTCTCCAGTTTTAATTCTCGCGTGTTATTATTTTGTCGTTCGATTACTTTTATTATTGATGTAATTGCGCCCGGTTTGTAATAGTTTAATTAGGGTTTATAATTTCCGCACTTTACATTTCAGTCGTTAATTATGTAATTGCACCAAAGTCCTGTAATAGTTAGGAACTTTATTTTTCCGCCATTTATTTTCCCGCACTATAAACTGCTTAGATGAATGGTTAATAGGGTTGCATGAAAGATAATGATTAGTTGAACATAGATAACCCTAAATACGCAAGATAAATGAACAGAATCAAGCACACTTGCACATGCTCACCCCTAGGGTATCTCCCACTTTGGTTGCCTTCGAATACGGTCACAATTCTCGAAACGTGAGAATCCTTAGTGGATATTTGACTTTTGCAAACCATAACTTTCTCAATTTGCATCTTTTAAAGATGATATTTGACTTTTCAAAAAGCCCAAGATGTCCTCTACAATATTTATATTGATCATTTTTGCTTTTGAAGATATTATCTTAGTGTAAGGTGTCTTGACAAAAAGTGTCTTTTGTTGACTTTTTGAAAATGACATGTAATGTATGAGCATATATATTCCAAATGATGCATTTCTTGAGCTCGAGGACAAAAGAGAAGTTGTAGGGAATTGGATTCTATTCAAAATGAGTTTTGGTTGGGGGAAAATGGATGAAGTATGTGAAAGTTATGCCTGGTCAAAGTTCAGTTGACTTTTCCTATAGAAACCCTAATTTAGCAATTCTTGACTTTTGATAAATTAAGAGCATTCCTTGAGGAATCATGATCAAACCTTTACAAATTATGGATATCACTTAAAAATATTGATGTTAACCAAAAATCTTGAAGTTTGACTGTATATTGGCCACAATTGACTTTTCACCTAGTACAGTTGATTTTCAAACACTTGAGCAGTTGACTGAGCAAACTTGTAGTGTAAGACATGGAATTTGTCATGGACAATCTTGAATACATATTAGGACCATGGAACACATTTGAGACCTTTGGATCTCACACATCTTGGTAAAAAGTAAAATCCTAATTAGAGGTTCATTGCTTAGGAGGAGAATTTGTCTGATCAATTCATGGTCAACCTTAAGCAATTTAAGACCTCAATGAGCATGTTCTGAGTAAAATGGGAGAGAAAATTTTGGGATACAACAATAATATATCTTTATATTTTTTTTTTAAATATAATTTCCTAACATTTTGTTCATTCTAAAATAATAAACATTTTTTAAAAAAAAAGACACATCTACAAAATATGAATAAGTGAGAGAATTGAATTCTATTAGATAATTATTTATTAAGATTTGATATATTTACCAGTATCAAAATATAAATTGAAGATAGTTAATGGAGATCGACACAGGTAGTATTAATTAAAATTACAATTATATATATAATTAATATCGTTTACAAAAATGAAATATATTTTATTTTGACAAAAATGAAATAGGCATTTTTTTTTTGACAAAAATGAAATAGACATTTAAAGTAAAAAAGAGGGTATCATTATTTGAGTTGGTCGATTATCTTCTTTTTTTAAATCTTAAAATGACTTTTCTTTTATTTGTGATAGTAACAAACAACCAAATTTGGTTATTTGTATTAATATCATTTTTTATAATATTTTTAATTCTTACTTATTTTATTTTATCTTTTTTCTCTATTATTGATATATTTATAATCAATGATGTACTGAATTTTAAAAATGTTTAGTAATTAAGAATTTTTTTTTATTGTTGTATAGTTTGCAACTTTTATTATTTTTACTATTATATAATTATTACTATATATTATTGTTATTATCGGTAAAAACATTCTAAAATCAACGCATTCATCAATAGCAAGTCTAACGTATTGATTTTTCTTTTAAAATAGTCAAATATATTATATTATTAATAAATAATAAAAACATATTTTTTTAGATTTGAAAGTCAAATGAGTTACCCTTAAATACACCTTGTTTTCTCTCTTTTTTCTAACTACACAAAATTGAGTTCACCTCAAAAAAAATATTCATTCATTTGCTAAAATTTTCAAACATGAAGAACACTATAGTTCTTTATCCTGCTCTAGATAGTGGATACTTAATGTCTATGATTGAATTAGGCAAACTCGTAATAATTAAGCACCCTTCATTTTCCATCACAATTCTCATTCTCATAGAAAATTTGAAAATTTGTATTTAAGAAAATTTCAAAAACATAATTAACTTATTTTTAAAAATTTTTGTGCGTGTTCTTTCTATCACATTTATTTAATGTACAAAAAAACAATGAATTTGGATGAAAACTTACGTTGTTTAAAAGAGTATTTTAATATTTAATTTACTAAATAATTATGATCCAATATTTTTATTATATTTGAAAATTTAATATTATATTTAAAAGAAAAAATTATTTAAATAATTAAAATTAAATGTTATATACATAATATTGAATACCTATCTTGTTTTAGACTGAGTACGGATATTTAACAGGTTTTCTAAAAAGATATGTTCATTTAAAAAAAATCACATACTTTAATTTGAATATGAAACAAACACAACTTAATGGATATAATTTGATAATATAAAATAATTTGAAATTTATATAAAAAGTTGAAAAGTTTCATCATACTATTTAAATTCTTAACAAAAAAATTCAAACCATTTTAATAAAAATTTAAACATTAATTCTCCGTGTTTTTGGAATCTAATCACTTCTTCAAGACTCAACATTTGTTGTTGGTAATTTATTTAAACTTTTAAATAAATCAACTAACATGCAAAGGGGTGAGATTTTAAAAAATAAAACATTTTACTAATTAAAGTAAATTAATAACTATTTTACAAACGTTTTTAAAAAATCTATAAAAAAAAATAACATTTCCAATATACCAACTCATTACAAAAATCTGAATCAATCTTTATAAAAATGTAAACTTTTGTTAAAATATATAAAAAATATTGTAAAGTTATTTATGTTTCTTCTTTAAACATCTAATAATGATTTTTCAGGATTGTTTACACATTAATTATAAAATATCGAAATTTAATTGTATTATTACGAAATATAATTTTCATTTTATAATAATAATAATTTGTTTTTCAACTTTATAGATTAAACTATTATTATCAAATTATTGTTTTGAAAATTATTATAAAATCAATTACTATATTTTTTTAATCAAATTATTTTATAAAGCTTTTTAATTAAAATATTCAATAATAATGAATATTCAATTTAAACATTTACTTTTTACTTTACTAGTATTATTTCTATTCATAATATATCTTTATAGTTTTTTTTTTTTAAATATAGTTTCCTAACATTTTGTTTTATTCTAGAATAATATAAATATATATATATATATATATATATATATATATATATATATATATATATATATATATATATATATATATATATATATATATATATATATATATATATATATATATATATATATATATATATATATATATATATATATATATATATATATATATATATATATATATATATATATAAGTGAGAAAATTGAATTCTATTAGATAATTATTTATTACGATTTAATATTTCTACTAGTATCAAAATATAAATTGAGGATAGTTAATTGAGACCGACAAAGATACTGTTAATTAAAATTACAATTATATATATATATATATATATATATATATATATATATATATATATATATATATATATATATATATATATATATATATATATATATATATATATATATATATATATATAAAATTAATTTCGTTTACAAAAATGAAATACATTTTTTTTTGACAAAAATGAAATAAACAGTTAAAGTAAAAGATATTTTTTTTTACAAAAATGAAATAGACAATTAAAGTAAAAGAGAGTATCATTATTTAAGTTGGTCGATTTCTTCTTTTTTTTAATCTTAAAATGACTTTTCTTTTATTTGTGATAGTAACAAAAACCCAATAAATTTGGTTATTTATATTAATTTTATTTTTTATAATATTTTTAATTCTTACTTATTCTATTTTATCTTTTTTCTCTATTATTGATATATTTATAATTAATGATGCACTGAATTTTAAAAATGTTTAGTAATTAAGAAAAAAAGTATATTTGTTTATTGTTGCATAGTTTTCAATTTTTATTATTTTTTACTATTATATAACTATTACTATATATTATTATTATTATTATCGATAAAAACATTCCAAAACCAACGCATTCATCAATAGCAAGTCTAACCTATTGATTTTTCTTTTAGAATAGTCAAATATATTATATTATTAATAAATAATAAAACATATTTTTTTAGATTTTAGAGTCAATTGAGTTACCCTTAAATACAACTTGTTTTCTCTCTTTTTTTTTAACTACACAAAATTGAGTTCACCTCAAAAAGAATATTCATCCATTTGCTTAAATTCTCAAACATGAAGGACACTATAGTTCTTTATCCTGCTCTAGGTAGTGGACATTTAATGTCTATGGTTGAATTAGGCAAACTCATAGTAACTCAGCACCCTTCATTTTCCATCACAATTCTAATTCTTACACCACCCAACAAAAACACCAACAACAAAGACACCACTCTTTCTCCCCAAGAACACTACATAGCATCAGTTTCAGCCACATTTCCTTCAATCAGTTTTCATTATATTCCTCCAATTTCACTCCCTACAAAACTTCTAACACATTTTATTACCTTTGAAATCGCTCCACAAAGCAACCATCATGTTGACAGTATTCTTCAATCCATTTCCAAAACCACAAACCTCAAAGTTGTTATCTTAGATTTCTTCACCTATAGTGCCTATCAAATAGCCACAAAACTTGAAATCTCCACTTACTTTTACTACACTTCAGGTGCAATTGCATTAGCCACTTTCCTCTATTTGCCAACACTTCACCAAAACTCTAAGAAACGTATTCAGGATCTTCACATGCCACTTCGAATTCCCGGTTTGCCAAAGAATTTTACAACAGATGATTACCCAGATGAATTGGATTCTGAGAGTGACGAATTCAAGATTTTGCTTGAATCTGCAAAAACCATGACAAAAAGTGTTGGAATTATTGTGAACACTTTTGATGCTATTGAAGGAAAAGCACTTGAATCTTTAAATAAAGGATTGTTTGTTCCTAATGGAACTACTCCTACAGTTTTCTCTATTGGACCTCTGATTACATCTTCTTATGGTGGAGATGAAAATGGGTGTCTGCGTTGGCTCGACTTGCAACCGAGTAAAAGTGTCGTGTTGTTAAGTTTTGGAAGCATGGGGAGATTTTCTAAGGCTCAATTGAAAGAGATAGCACTTGGTTTAGAAAAAAGTGAGCAAAGATTCTTATGGATTGTTAGAAGTGAATTGGACTCAGAAGAGCTCAATTTGGAAGACTTGTTACCAGAAGGGTTTTTGGAGAGGACAAAGGAAAATGGAATGGTGGTAAGAAATTGGGCTCCACAAGGTGAAATATTGAGTCATGATTCAATTGGTGGATTCGTGACTCACTGTGGATGGAACTCGGTGTTAGAAGCAGTTTGTGAAGGTGTGCCTATGGTGGCATGGCCTTTGTATGCTGAACAAAGTCTGAACAAAGTGATTTTGGTTGAAGAAATGAAGGTGGCTTTGGAACTGAACAAGTCAAAAGATGGGTTTGTGAGTGGAATTGAATTAGGAAACCGAATTAAGGAATTGATGGACTCATATAAAGGAAACGAGATTAGACAAATGAATTTCAAGACAAAAATAAGTTCTAAGGAAGCAAGAGATCAAAATGGAAGTTCATTTGTTGATTTAACCAAGTTGATTCAATTGTTCAAGCAAAAATAAACAACATCATCTAGTTGATTGATTAATTTTTATTTTTGTGTGATAAACATATTGTTGGCTAAAATAAGATCAATCTTGTTAGAATACTCACAAGTTGTTTTATTACATTAATAATAATAAAATGTTGCAAAAGTTGTGATTAAAATATCTTTTAAATTTACAGATTTTTACTGACTTTATTCTTTCATTTTATTTTTTATTTTAAGAATTTGTAATTTAACTATTGTGTTAAGAAAATTTGTCAATTTAGGTAATAGTAATAAAGGTTTTTATAAACCATGCATAGTACAAGAAATGCTCTCAAAGGAGAGATAAAAGGATTTTTGTCTTAGGTTTGAGGTTTTCCCCTTACTAGCTGGTGGTTATATTACGCGTGATCAAACAGATGAGTGTGAATTCAATCATGGTGAGTTAAACTTCGTATGACCAAGATAAAACTTTAAAATTCATAAGAAATTTTTTGGCTTCATGGTGTATATGGTTATCAAGTGCATCAACTGAAACTATTGTACATAGAGGAGAACGAGAAAGACTTGGGGGAGATAGATAATAATGGGTGCACATAAGTGAGACCACGAAGGAGAAAAACACTCAATCAAATTCTCAAAGATGCGTTATAGACTATCACTAATGATAGACATAACTTTAAGATGTAGTGACTATTTCTATGCATGAAAGGATCACTAATACCACCGTAAAATCTTTCTATTTTTTTTTTAATGTCCTTAATGATATTAACCATGATGAACATATGGGTGGATTTATTGTTTGTGGATCACTTATTAACTTTAATCTTGAAAAAAAATAGAATAATAAAGATCAGAGATTTAGGTTTGTGAATTTTGATAGTGAAAGATGAAGTTTAGATAATACAAGTCTGTAACATTTTTTTGTTTTAGACATATAAAATTTAGGTGAATAAAGTAGTGTTTTGGACATATAAGAATGGTACGGCTATTTTTTAAAAACATAATAAACTAATTTTTCAAATTGTTTGTGCGTGTTCTTCCTATCACATTTATTTAATTTACAAAAGAACAATGAATTTTGATAGAAACTTGGCATTGTTTAAAAGAGTATTTTAATATTTAATTTACTAAATATTTATAATCTAATATTTTTATTATATTTAAAAATTTAATATTATGATTAAAAGAAAAAATTATTTAAATAATTAAAATTAAATTTTGTATACCTATTTTGTTTTAGACTGAGTACAAATATTTACCGGATTTTCTAAAATCATATGTTCATTTAAAAAAATCTCATACTTTAATTTGAATATGAAACAAACACAACTTAATGGATATAGTTTGATAATATAGAATAATTTGAAATTTATATTAAAATTTTAAAATTTTCATCATACTATTTAAATTCTTAACAAAAAAATTCAAACTATTTTAATAAAAATTTAATTATTAGTTCTCCGTGTTTTTGGAATCTAGTCACTTCTTCAATACATTTGTTGTTGGTAATATATTTGAACTTTTAAATAAATCAACTAACATGCAAAGGGGTGAGATTTTAAAAAAAATAGAACATTTTACTAATTAATGTAAATTAATAACTATTTTATAAACGTTCTTAAAAAATCTCAAAAAAATGACATTTCCAATATACCAACTCATTAAAAAAATCTGAATCAATCTTCATAAAAATGTAAACTTTTGTTAAAATATATAAAAAATATTGTAAAGTTATTTATGTTTCTTCTTTAAACATCTAATAATAATTTTTCAAAATTGTTTACACATTAGTTATAAAATATCAAAATTTAATTGTATTTTTATGACATATGATTTTCATTTTATAATAAGAATACTGTTTTTCAACTTTATAGATTAAACTATTATTATCAAATTATTGTTTTGAAAATTATTATAAAATCAGTTACTATATTTTTTAATCAAATTATTTTATAAATTTTTTTATTTAAAATATTTAATAATAATGAATATTCAATTTAAACATCTACTTGTTACTTTACTAGTATTATTTCTATTCATAATATATCTTTATAATTTTTTTTTTAAATATAGTTTCCTAACATTTTGTTTTATTGTAGAATAATAAACATTTTTTTAAAAAAAGAAACATATAAAAAATATGAATAAGTGAGAGAATTGGATTCTATTTGATAATTATTTATTTCGATTTAATATTTTTACTAGTATCAAAATATAAATTGAGGATAGTTAATTGAGACCGATAAAGGTAGTATTAATTAAAATTACAATTATATATATATTTAATATCGTTTACAAAAATAAAATATGTTTATTTTTTTGACAAAAATGAATAGACAGTTAAAGTAAAAGACTTTTGTTTTTGACAAAAATGAAATAGATATTTTTGTTTTGACAAAAATGAAAAAGACAGTTAAAATAAAAGAGAGTATTATTATTATTTAAGTTGGTCGATTATCTTCTTTTTTTTAATCTTAAAATGACTTTTCTTTTATTTGTGATAGTAATAAAAAACCAATAAATTTGGTTATTTATATTAATATCATTTTTATAATATTTTTAATTTTTACTTATTCTATTTTATCTTTTTTTCTCTATTGTTGATATATTTATAATTAATGATGTATTATTTTGTACTCCAAAATTTGCCCTCTCATATTTCTCAATACATATCAAGTGAGGTCTTCGAATTGCTCAAGGAAGTCTAAGAGTTGACCAGACAAACTCTCTCCTAAGGCAGTCTACCTCAAATTAGGGTTTCATTTTGCATCAAGATGCTTGAGTCCAAAGGATTCCAAATGCTCACCATTGTCCTAATATGTTCTCAAGATCATTCATGTCAATTTTCAAGCCTTGTAGAGGAAGTTTGCTCAGTCAATTGCTCAAATGCCTAAAAAATCAGTTGTGCTAGGTCAAAAGTCAACTGTGGCAAATATACAGTCAAACTTCAAGATTTTTGGTCAAAATCCTCATTTTGAAGTATCATTCATCATTTGGTCAAGGGTTGATCATGATTCATCAAGGATTGCCCATAATTCATCAAAACCCAAAAGTTGCTAAATTAGGGTTTTGTAGGAAAAGTCAACTCATCTTTGACCAAGCATAACTTTCTCATACTTTATCAAAAACGAACCATCCAAAGCTCATTTTGAAGAGTATGAAATTCCCTACAATTCATCTTCATCTCCCAAGTTCGAAATATCCACTCACAAGAAGATATGAATTTTGACATTATAGGTCATTTTGAAAAGTCAACAAAAACACCTTTTGGGTCAAAGCTTCATACATGAACATGAAAGACTCAATTGAGATCAGACCAAAAGGGTTGCTTAGAGGACATCCTAAGATTTCTAAAAAGTCCAAGAGCACCTCTCTAGGGTCAAAATTGAGAGAGTTATACATTGGCCAAGTTGACCTTTTTTGCAAAATTGCCAAAAGTCAAATGTGCTCAAATTTGTATTTTTTGCTAAATGGGCCCAACTTTTTATGCTTTCACTTCAATGATAACATAGTCAACAACCTATGGGACCCTCCATGCTTTATTTATTCATTTATTTTATTTATTTTGATTTTTATTCATTTAAAATTCAAATAAAATCAAATAAATCCTAATAAATCATATATTGTGTTTTAGGGATGATTTTTTCATTGAAAGAAGATTGTATATGCTGTTAATTGAGAATCAACTCATGCAAGGCCAATTTGGTTGGAAAAATATTTGATTTGAGCAAAATTGGAAATAAATCATATGCCATGAAAGACCAAATCAAATCTCCATGATGAGCAAGATTGAGGTCGTTTTTGTTGACCTAATAGGTTGTATTACATATACAGAAGCAAGCCAAGGCATGAGGAGGTTGGAAGCAGTCGTCCAGAGGTGAAACAAAACTCAAAAAAAGTCAAGAAAAGTGGTGATCCAATTTCCATACTAGAGACCAAATCGTGCCATTCTCACATTGCCAACAGGTTGCTGGATATTCCAGGAACATATCCCAATCATTTGCAAGCCTTTTCACGCCTGGAATTGTAAGTTACAGGTATCACAATTTTCTTCCAAACTCGTTTTCATTTTCATTAATTTACACACCATTTGCACGTTTTGACTGCATATTCTTATTCTTTAACATGTTTGCTAGCTAATCATCATATTCAATTGTGTTTTTGGTGATTGTATGACAAACTGCCACATCTAGGGTTTCAAGTTCTTGTTTAGGGCTTTGTAGGAAAGGAAAAATTGGACATTGATTATGGTACCATGAGACCCGTGAGGATGAGACGAGTTGATTGGTACCATCCATGGCCATTTATCTTGAGCCTACACGATTTTGGAGATGGACATGGATATACCTACATCAAGTGTCCGTAGGTAAAAACATTGTTACCTAAAATGACGGATGAGAGGAAGAAGATGGAGGCGTGGCGCCTCCTGGTTGGGAAATTTGAATTTAGAGTGCTTTTCATTATTTTCCATATATTCTCTTTTGTTTTTATTGTATATACAAGTAAACCAAATGGCTCAGTTGGCAAGCGTGCAGGGAGAAAGTGCAGAGGACCTGGGTTCGATTCCCAGGTCCCAACCTTTATTCATATTATTTTTTAACAGGCAATTCAGCGCTTTGCAAATCAAGAGGCCCACCATGTACCATCAGGATCTGGCCATTCAACTCACTAGTGTTCCAGATCAACGTGCTACCCTTGGAGGACCACCATACGCCCCAGGTCAACGTACGCATTGGATTAGGGAAAGTCAAAATGGGTCTTAGCCATTTGGGCCCGGAAATTCAATTTCAACCCCCCTTTTCTGCAAACACCACCAGGCCCATATTTCTTTCTTTTTCTTTTAGTTTTTTTTAAATCTTTCAATATTTATTTTATTCACTTTAATTTACAAATTAATTTATTTTTCATAAAAACCATAAAATCAATAATTCACAAAATTAGGATTAGTTTTTTGATTTATTTATCAAAATTAATTTAATCTTGTTTAATTTAGGAAATTGTAATTTGTTTTCAAAAATCAAATCAAATAGAAATTAGGTTAGACTTTTCCTTTAATTTTATTTTGTTATTTTTCTCAAATAAATATAAATACAAAAAATAGGCTTTTAGACAAATTAATTTATTTCTCTTAGTTTAAAATTAATTAGACTTAGGATTTTCCTTTAATTTAGAAATTTCATTATTTTCTCAAAACAAAACAAAAAAACATTTTCTTTAGTTAATCGCAATTAGTTTTAGGCAAGGGTCAAAACCCTAGTTGCTCCACATACGATCCATCACGCGCGTATTATTATTTTTACCAATATTTCTGTAAATGTTCATGGTTTGTAATAGTTTAATCTAGGGTCTTTTATTTATCGCTTTTTTCCGGGGTTTTGGCTATGTAATTAATCCCCCTCCCCGAAGCCTTGTAATAGCGTAGATTTATTTTCTCACATTTTAATTGTCGCAAATATTTGACTGTTAGATGAATGCTAATAGGATTTTATGACAATAATGCATGACAAATTAATCCAGTTAGAAAACTCTAATGTACAAAGATTAAATAATTGAAATCAGATCACTCACACATATCACTCTTAGGGTATACTCCCACTTCGGTTGCCTTCGGTAAACGATCGTTAAGTATAGGGTGTCTTAGTGGTTTCCCTCCTGTCTAACAAAGATCAAATGTCCCATTCGAATGTTGCCTCGGAAATGTTGCCACGGAAATGTTGCCTCGAATATGATCTTAAGACTCTAGGGTTATTACTAAGGTATCCTAACATTGCTTTAGTGATGGTACGTCCCTTTCGAATTGTCCCTTACAACTCCAACGACTAGGGTTACCTACTCACTAATAGTAGGATAACACGGTCTAAAGGAAACGAGAATAAAAACGATCTTTTTTCGAGTAGGTAGATGCTAGTAGGTACTTGCTCAAAACAAAACTCTTCCAACTTACACTTTTAAAACAAACTTTTAAAACAACTTCATCACACCTTTGAGGACTGGTACAAGGGTTATCATGAAGTAAAACATTTTCAAAAACAAAGCACATACACAAGCAATTTTAAAGGATGAGCAAGTACCTAAGAGCCCATGGAAAACCATGGATAGAAAGGGTGCTAACACCTTCCCTTTCTATAATTTACCCCCGTACTCAGAATATCTCGAAAAAGGATTTTTTTCTGTACTTTTTTCCTTTCTGGTTGGATGAAATAAAAGTCGGTGGCGACTCTTGCTTACCGCGACATTTTGCAAACAAAAAACGCAAACCAGCATTTCAAACAGTCGGTTCTGCCACCGTATCACAGAACTGGTAACTCTGCTGAGGAATATAATAAGTGGGGTATACCTTAGGATCTAGTTCATCATAATTTCTTCTCTTGATTGCTTTGAATGCTTTACTTTTAAGGGTTTTGTTTGGGAGTTACTATAGATCCTAACCCGGATCTGGGGATGCCTTTTATGTAAGTTGCAATAGACTGTGAGGAAACTGTATAGCGTAGACCGATACGGTTGAAGCATTAGCTACATTAATGTGGCACATTGGTTGGTACTGGTATCCCTTGTGGAGAAACGAGGAGAATACAGGGCCGCCGCATGGTGTCGTTAAGCATCAACTGACCTTAGAACCTTTAATCGCCTAACTTGGCCATTAGAAAGTAGTGAGATAGTCGGCCTCAGTGTAAAGTTGAGAACTGGTTGATACTCGATGCTACACTCATTGAGACCATACTCTCGAGATAGTTCCAGCCGCAAGAAAAGATTGCGTAAGATGAAACCATGACCGATGGAGGATGGTCAGTGATATTGAGATCCTCTAGAACCCGATTACTTTTTTCTAGGACAGGTTGAAACCAACTTAACTTCAAGAGGGTACTACCTTTGACCTCATGCAAGCCTTAAACCTAAGGGCTTTGTGTGATTTGACTGTGTTTGCAATACCTGTGTCTGCAATATCTTTGTTTTCTATACATGTGGTTTACCATGACATTATGCATCATAACATGGCATTCATGCTTCATTATACTAACCATTTCAAAGACCAAGGGAATTTATCTTTATTCTGTTTTGCAGATTATGGATTCCGTGCATAGAAATACCATCCGAGTAAACTTTGTGCAAATACCTGCCCAACTTAAAGAGCTAGCCTCAAGAGTTTCTGAGACTTCTATGTTCATTAGGAGACGCGGTCAACTTCTCATCTTGGTTACTTCAAATCTTGATGAGCAGATGATGAGCGTACTATTTCAGTTCTTTGATCCCGTGCATTATTGCTTCACCTTTCCAGATTACCAGCTGGTACCCACCTTGGAAGAGTTCTCTCATATATTGGGCATATCCATCCTTGAACAGGTACCCTTCACAGGTATGGAAGAAGTTCCTAGACCAGAAGACATTGCCTCAGCTCTGCATTTGAAACAGGCTGATGTAGTATCCAATTGGGAAACACGAAGCGGGGTTGAAGGTTTTTTAGCCAAATTTCTGATAGACCGGGCTCAGCTATTCTGGAATGATTTAGATTTTCAAGCTTTTGAAGATGTCTTGGTTCTCCTTATCTATGGTTTGGTTCTCTTCCCAAATCCAGATTCCTTTGTAGATGTGAATGCTGTCAAGATTTTCCTTTCCCGCAATCATGTGCCTACCTTGCTGGGAGATATCTTGCATGCTCTCCACACCCGTACTGTGAGGAGGAGAGGTACTCTTATGTGTTGCATATCGTTGATGTCGAGGTGGTTTATTTCGCACCTCCCTAAGTTTGTGCTGAAGAACGAAGAAGGTTTGGGTTGGTCTTACAGAATTATGTCACTTGCTCATACAAACATTCTTTGGTGTTCCCGGGCTATGGAAGACACTGTTGTTATTGACCGTTGTGGGGGATACCCTAATGTCTCATTGCTTGGAATCAGAGGAGGTATAACTTATAATCCTTGTCTAGCTTTGCGACAATTTGGTCGTGCTCGGAGAAATGGTCCCCATGAGTTACTTCTTGAGGACATTGTATTTGACTATAAGAAGGATATTAAGGAGCATCGCCGGAGGTTTATACGAGCTTGGGGCATGGTGAACAGATCTGATCCCCAAGAGTTGGGACCAAAGACTTCTCTTCCTATGCAGCCTTACCTCCAATGGGTCCGATCCCGTGCTCAGAAGCTTGGGATGCCCTATGAGGCTGTATTACCAGTGATTGTGGAGCCCACTAATGAAGAAGGCATTCCTTACACAGTTCTTTATCCTTACATGCCCACTGATCCTGGGGAGTTGCAGAGGTCTTGGATTCAGCTGAAGAATGAGCGGGATACTTACCGAGAACAGTACCATGAGCAAGAAAGGAAGATTTTGAAGCGCACCAGGCAGCTCGAGGAAGAAAGAGTGATCAATGACTACATCGGCACAAGGAGGAAGCGTCCATGGGATTTTTGATTTTTCTTTTTCTAGTTTTAGATTTGTTTTATTTATTTATTTGTAAGGCCTTAAAGGCATTGTTGAACCTTTCAAAGTTAAGCTAATAAAGTTTTGTTTATTTTTGGTTTGCAAATTTAAATTTCCCAAAGTCTTTGAAATCATTACATACGCATCCCATTATCATGCGCACCATCACATGTACCTTACAGGTTTCTCATCTTCTTCGCTGTTTATTTCAGCAGAAATGTCTTCCGATCAAGCCATCAAAGATCTTCAGGCACAGAACGCCCAATTCCAACAGATGTTCATAAGTCTGGCTAAAGGGAAAGAGGATTTAAAGACCCTTATTCTGAAAGAGAAGAAGAAGAAGAAGGTCGGTATTCTGAACATGGGTAGAAGATTCGGAGAAAGGTTGAGACAACCAGCTGATCTAACCTCCTCATCCAAGGACGGGGAGAACTAAGAAAGAGCAAAGGACCATAGTTCTGAAGTTTCTGATAACGATACGGATTACGACGATGAGCAATATCCTCCTGCTGAGGATAGGTACAAGCAGCTAGAAGACCGTCTGAGTTCTATGGAGATTCAGAAAATCCCTGGTTTGGATTTCAGAGAATTGGGACTGGTATCGGGAGTGGTCATCCCTTATAAGTTCAAAGCTCCAGTTTTCGCCAAGTACGATGGAGTATCCTGTCCAAAACTCCATCTCCGCTCGTATGTCAGGAAAATACAACCCCACACTGCTGATAGAAATTTGTGGGTGCACTTATTTCAAGATAGTCTGTCAGGGACTCAACTTGAATGGTTTTATCAGTTGGAAGGAGCCAGTGTCCGAAACTGGGAAGACCTTGTTGCTGCCTTTTACAAGCAGTATCAGTATAACGCCGACGTTGCTCCCACTCGTACTCAGCTTTAGGGTATGTCTATGGGTGCAGGTGAAGGTTTTAAAGATTATGCTCAAAAGTGGAGAGACTTGACTGGAAGAGTCCAACCCCCTTTGTCTGATAGGGAGTTGGTTGACATGTTTCTAGGGACGCTATCTGGTCCATTTTTCAATCACTTGATCGGCAGCTCGTCATCTGGGTTTACGAGTTGATTTTGACTGGAGAAAGAGTAGAAGCTGGCATTCGAAGTGGTAAAATACAGAACGACGCCTCTTCGAGTTCAGCAAAGAAGCCTTTCACCGGTAAGAAGGAAGCTAGCATAGTCTATAGCCCGAGGGGCCAAAACATATTTGAACACCGTCAAGCGGTAAATGATGTAGTGATACCAAGACCCGCAGTTGCTCTACAATGCAATAATCAATAAAGGGTGGAAAGACCACAACAGCAGTTTACCCGTATCAATGTGACTTTGGCTGAAATTCTACCTCACCTGCTGAAATCCAACTTGGCAACCTTGAGAGAGATCCCAAGAATCCAAACACTGCTTCTCCCAGATACAATCCCAACGCGCGGTGCGCCTACCATTCGGAGAGCCCAGGCCATGATACAAATGATTGCTGGGCTCTGAGGAATAAAGTGCAAGATTTACTGGAAGCTAAGGAGATTGAGTTTGATGCTCCGGAAAAGCCAAATGTTATAATTGCTCCTATGCCCAAACATGGTCGTGGAGTCAATGTTGTGGACACCGATTCGTTTGTTACCTCTGTGGAAGAAATTTCGACTCCTTTGATAACGGTTAAGAAAAATTTGTTGTTGGCCGGTTTATTTCCGGATTGTGGTGAAGGTTGCCACATGTGTTCAATTATGCCTTCCGGTTGCTGTTTATTGAAGTCAAGTGTTCAGCGCCTGATGGATAATAAAGAAATTTTGTTTGAGAAGACTATGATTCTGTTTGAAGATGTTTCCATCATAACCATTTCCATCAATCCTCCCAAGGTTTCCTCGAGAAAACCTGTTAGGGTTACACCTGTTCCAAGAATTGCTCCGTTAATAATCATCGCTCCGGGTCCCATCCCATATACCTCAGATAAGGTTATCCCATGGTATTATGGTGTTGATATATATTACCATGGTGTTAAACAAGATCTGAGGACTGAAGAAGCCGATACGGATATCAGTAATGTTGTCGGAACTAGTAAGGTTAATCGAAGTGGAAGACTCTTTTCTCCTGAAATTTCCCCTCCAACTGTCCACAAACCTGTTGTCATTCCGTCTGCTAGTACACCAACAACTGTCCTAATTCCTACTCCATTTGTCACCCCTGCTGCTGAGCCTTCTGGGACTCGGGGCAAAGAAATCATAGGTGAGCCTGCTCGGACAGAGGCACCTAAGAAAATCATTGTAGAAACCTCTAAATAAGAAATAGAGGACATTTTGAAAATTATCAAGAAGAGCGACTACAACGTAGTCGAGCAGCTGGGGCATACCCCGTTAAAGATCTCCATGTTGTCCTTGTTGTTATGTTATGAAGCCCGTGCGAAGGCTTTGATTTCATTTCTCAAGACTGCACATGTGCCGCAGGAAACTTCTGCAGATCAGTTCAAAGATTGTGTGGCTAGCCTGACTGTGGACAATGGGTTAGAGTTTTTAGATGCGGATCTAACTGCTAAGGGGAGAAATCATAATGATGCTCTGCATGTCTCGATCGAGTGCAGGGGCACCACTATGGCCCATGTGCTGGTAGATATCGGGTCCTCACTGAATGTTCTGCCGAAGAAAGCGTTAGACCTCCTGGATTGTGAAGGTTTGATTCTAAAGTCGAGTAACATTGTGGTAAGGGCTTTTGATGGATCAAAAAGAATGGTGCACGGGGAGGTGGATGTCCCTGTCAAATTGGGCTCTCAGACTTTTGGGTCCACCTTCTACGTAATGGATATCAAGTTGCCGTATTCTTGCTTGTTGGGTCGTCCTTGGATTCATAAGGCTGGGGCAATGACTTCCATGCTCCATCAAATGCTGAAATATTCGGTGAAGGGGAAGATTGTCATGGTACGAGGTGAAGAAGAGTATATGGTGAGTCATCTCAACTCCTTTCGTTGCATAGAAATGGACGGGGAATTCATAGAAACGCCTTGTCAAAATTTCGAAGAGGTCCCTCAGGTCTTGGCATCAACTGAAGTTACTACTGGCAAACCTCCACTGAAAATGGCTTCTCTCAAGGATGCCAGGGCTGTGGTTGAAGAAGGTGGGTGTACCAATTGGGGTCACCTCCCTGATTTCACTCACAAAACTGACAAATTTGGTTTGAGCTTTACTACAGGGGCTCAAAGGGTTGTTAGGCGCGCACGGATTGGAAGACCTCCTCTACACATCAGCAATCGGGGAGTTAACGCAATTGAGGACAGTGAAGAAGATTCAGACATCGACAGCTGGATCTACCCAACAACCAATGGTGGACTAAACAACTGGACGGCGAAGGACTTCATACCTGTTTCTTTTATTCCGCAGTAATTGACTTTTGTTTTAAGATTTGCAATAAACAGTTTGGAACTTTGTGGCCTGGTGCCTTGCCCCAGGCACCTTGGCTTTGCTTATGAGGGTTTATTACTTGTCATTTTCATATATCATTAATAAAACATTGGACATTTCTTGCATTACAAATTTTGCGCTCCTTGTTTTTCTTTTTTGTCTCTCACTTTATCAAAACAGCTATTTTTCTTACACACACTCACGTATCATATTGCAGATCCATATCCACCCTGGATCCCATTGATAACGACTCTGCTACTGCCAGTTATGACTTTGAAAATCCAATCAACCAAGCCGAGGACGAAGGTGAGGATGATTGTGAGGTGCCTGGAGAACTTGCTAGACTACTACATCAGGAAAAAAGGGCCATACAGCCTCATGAAGAGCCAATTGAGTCAGTGAATTTAGGTACAGAGGAAGACAGGAAAGAGGTCAAGATAGGTGCGAATCTGGAGCCTAGTGTCAAACAATAGTTAATACAGATGCTACACGACTACGTCGAGATCTTCCCCTGGTCATGTGAAGATATGCCTGGTTTGGACACTGATATTATGGTACACTGCCTTCCGACCAAAGAGGACTGTCCTCCGGTAAAGCAGAAGGTTTGCCGTATGCGCCCCAAAATGTCAGAGAAAATTAAGGCAGAGGTCATGAAACAGTTTGACGCCGAATTTTTAGCTGTCACTTCTTATCTGCAGTGGGTTTCCAATGTTGTTCTGGTACCTAAGAAGGACGGTAAGGTACGAATGTGTATGGACTACAGAGATCTGAACAGGGCAAGCCCAAAAGATGACTTCCCTCTTCCTCACATTGATGTTCTAGTCGACAACACCATGCAACATAAGATCTTCTTCTTCATGGATGGTTTTTCTGGATACAACCAGATCAAGATGGCTCCTGAGGACATGGAGAAGACAACTTTTGTTACACAATGGGGCACCTTCTGTTACAAGGTAATGCCTTCTGGGTTGAAGAATGTTAGGGCAACTTATCAGCGCGCCATGGTCGCTTTCTTCCACGACATGATTCACCACGAGATCGAGGTTTATGTTGATGACATGATAGCCAGGTCCCAGACCGAGGAAGAGCACCTGGATCATCTCCAAAAACTGTTCAACAGGTTGAAGACGTACAAGCTGAGGTTGAATCCGAACAAGTGTACCTTCGGGGTAAGGTCTGGTAAGCTTCTGGGTTTTGTTGTCAGTGACAAAGGTATTCAGGTAGACCCCGCAAAGGTAAAGGCCATACAAGAGATGTCAGCTCCCCGCACAGAAAAAGAAGTCAGAGGTTTCTTGGGACGTCTAAATTACATTGTTAGGTTCATTTCACATCTGACTGCTACTTGTAGCCAATCTTCAAGTTGCTGAAGAAAGATCAAGTGGTAAAGTGGAATGATGAATTCCAGACCGCTTTTGAAAGAATCAAGGAATGCCTTCAAGAACCACCAATTTTGATGCCTTCAGTTGAAGGAAGACCTTTGATTTTATACTTGATAGTGTTAGACAGTTCAATGGGGTGTGTGTAACACCCTCTAATAAATTTTCGCAATTATTAAAATCATAATTTCAGAGTACATGTATAATCGAGGATGCTACAATTCTCTTTAAATAACACAAATTCCTGTCATGCATAATCTTAGTAGTAACTCATACATGTTTACACAGCGGAATAATTTATTTAATAAAACCAATGTTATAATATTTTTCAAAATCATCAGGGATTAACACCTGGAAAAATGTCAACATCATATTATAACAAATATGAGGAAATAAACGAGTCTGACTAAAGCAGCTCGACAAACAAACGTTCCCGGAGTTACAACTACCAGAGCATGACCCGGACAATACTAAAACGGAAATAAACTAGAAACCACAAGCCTTCGCCAAGCACCTGAACGAAGCTCCTCAATCTGAAATATTCAACAGTAAGGGTGAGCATCTCAATTCTACATTTGATTATACATTCATAACAATCAATTCAGGAAACCATAAGCATCACCCAACAATTAGCACATTTCATAGTTTACAAAAACCTTTACAATTCATATACCCATAATATATTACTTTTCATATTTGCAATTAACATCAAACATCGTCAACAGTTTAGCAACCATACGTGCATACAAACAATCAATTACAACATTGGAAAAATCATCCATTCATGTTATATTCAAGGTAATGCAACACACCCATGCATGTGGTACCACTTCACCGCCCCATTAAATCTCGGGTCACGGATAACTCACCGTTCCATTATATCGCGGACACGGCTACCACCTCAACGTTCCATTAAATCGCGGACACGTATATTGGCCACCATGTTAATTCCACACAATGGGAATTAACAAATGCAACATGATATGTAAAGTATGTAACACTCAGCATACTATGAACATCAATCAACATATCATGCAACATCAACAACATCAAATCATAACAAGATATGGATAGCATGTAATCACTCAGCATACTATTTAAACATCAATCATATCAAGTCATATCATAATTCATGCTCGATAACATTATCCAAAAGCATGGCAATAAAATCCACAATCAAGCACTGAAAACAAAGTTCAGAAAATCAACACAGTAGCATCAACACGGGTGCCCGTGTTGTGCAACACGGCCCGTGTTGTAACATATCCAGAAAAAAACACATTATCCTTATCAATACAGGGGGATCAACACGGGTGCCCGTGTTGTGCAACACGGCCCGTGTTGTAATGTGTCCAGAAAACACATTACTTTTACCAACACAGAAGAGCAACACGGGTGCCCGTGTTGTGCAACACGGCCCGTGTTGCTGAGCGCGTACAGAGTTTTCCTGTACCTGCAGCAGCTCAGAAACAGCAGCCAAACGCGGGAAAATGCCAGCCAAAACGCGCATTTCGGTACCTAACGACATCGAGTTTGTATAACTCAAAACAAAACATCAATTTCCTAATTACCAACAATCATCATAGTCACCTTAACCGGGATTAATCGTCCTTTTTGGGGAAATCTACTAACATTGAGGTTATCCC
The DNA here is from genome assembly GCA_948472305.1 of Vicia faba. Classification (NCBI taxonomy): domain Eukaryota; kingdom Viridiplantae; phylum Streptophyta; class Magnoliopsida; order Fabales; family Fabaceae; genus Vicia; species Vicia faba. The sequence goes on from OX451741.1 coordinate 79,032,413, forward strand.
TATAACTTCTAAGGTAAATTCACGATCATGCAGATATACTTCCAATCCACCATTAGGAACCTAAAATCGTTAATTGATTTCATAAAATTGGGAACCTAAACCTCCTTTAACAAAGTTCAATCCTAAGGGTATCGATCCCTAATAACATCTAACAATTGGGGTTTTTCCCTACGATTACCCAAATCAACCGTACATAAACCCATAAACAAAGGTAAATCGAGTAATAGCCCCCCTTACCTTATCAATTAGCAGCTTTGAACTTTTTGAGCGATGTTCTTCGTTCTTCGTACCTTCAGAGCTCTGCTTCCCAAAATCCCAAATTCTGTGTTATCGTGAATAATGAGAAAAATAACTTGAGTTCCAAAACATATCCTTACTTCTTTTGCACCCCCACTCTTTACTAACAACATCCAAGCCCAATAACTTAAAAACTCAGCATTTTCTTATTTCTTTTATTTTCCTCCATATTTCAAAATAAATAATTCCTTTTTATTTTATTAATTCTAATAAAATAATTTTCCCAAATTTAAATAAATCAAATAATTGAAACTGGGGTGTTACAACTCTCCCCCACTAAAAGAGTTTTCGTCCTCGGAAACATACCTTAGACGAACAGTTCCGGATAAGCCTCTTTCATCTGGCTCTCCAGCTCCCAAGTGATATTTCCATCTGCTGGACCTCCCCAAGCAACCTTCACTAATGCTATCTCTTTACCTCTTAACTGTTTCACTTCCCGATCTTCTATCCTCATAGGCAATGTTTCTACTGTCAGGTTATCTCTCACCTGTACATCATCTATTTGGATTACATGAGATGGGTCTGGAATGTATCTCCTCAGCTGAGAAACATGAAAAACATCGTGCAAATTCGCAAGTCTCGGAGGTAAAGCAATGCGATAAGCAACTTCCCCAACTCTTTCTGTAATCTGAAACGGACCAATAAAACGCGGAGTCAACTTCTTAGATTTCAACGCTCGACTAATACCCGTCATCGGAGTAACTCTCATAAACACATGATCTCCAGCACTGAATTCTAAATTCTTTCTCCTCTTATCATGATAACTTTTCTGACGACTCTAAGAAGCTCTCATCTTCTCTTGAATCAATTTGATCTTTTCAGTAGTCTGCTGAACAATCTCTGGCCCAATTACCAAACTCTCTCCAGATTCATACCAACACAAAGGCGTTCTACACCGTCTACCATACAATGCCTCAAACGGAGCCATACCAATACTCGAATGGTAACTATTGTTATAAGTAAATTCAATCAATGGCAAATAGCTATCGCAAGCTCCACCCTTCTCTAAAACACAAGCACGCAATAAATCTTCTAACGATTGAATCGTCCTCTCCGTCTATCCATCAGTCTGAGGATGGTAAGCTGAGCTCAACCTCAATTTAGTACCCAAAGCCTTCTGCAATCCTTCCCAAAATTTCGAAGTGAATCTCGGATCTCTATCTGACACAATACTAGAAGGAACTCCATGCAAACTCACTATTTTCTCAATATATAACTGTGCCAATCTCTCCATCGAGTAATCCATTCGCACCGGTATAAAATGAGCAGACTTAGTCAACCTATCCACAACGACCCATATCGCTTCACAATTCGTAGGAGTCTTCGGCAACCCAGATACAAAATCCATAGAAATACTATCCCACTTCCATTCTGGAATAAACATTGGTTGCATAAATCCAGACGGCTTCTGATGTTCAATCTTCGATTTCTGACAGATTAGACATGCATACACAAATTCAGCTATTTCCTTTTTCATTCCCGGCCACCAAAACAATTTCTTCAAATCATGATACATTTTCGTGGCACCCGGATGAATACTCATCCCACTGCGATGTCCTTCCTCTAATATACTCTTCTTGATTTCTGCAACATCAGGAACACAAACTCTATCGCCAAATCTCATAACATTATTTTCATCAATTCTAAACTCACCACCTTGACCTTGGTTGATCAATGTCAATTTATCAACCAAATTAACATCAGATTTCTGCCCGATCATGATCTCTTCTAGAATACCACTAGTAAGTTTCAACATACCCAAACGAACACACTTCGGAGTACTTTCACAAATTAAACTCAAATCTCGGAACTGTTCAATTAAATCCAATTCACGAACCATCATCATAGACATATGCAAGGATTTCCTGCTCAAAGCGTCTGCAACCACATTTGCCTTACCAGAATGGTAATTCAAACCAAAATCATAATCTTTGAGAAATTCCAACCACCTTCTTTGCCTCATATTGAGCTCTTTCTGATCGAAAAGATACTTCAAACTCTTATGATCACTATACACTTCAAATCTCGAACCATACAGATAATGTCTCCACAATTTCAAGACAAACACAACTGCTGCCAACTCTAAGTCATGAGTAGGATAGTTCCTTTCATGAACCTTCAACTGTCTCGAAGCATACGCAACTACCTGTTGATTCTGCATTAAAACACCACCTAAACCCAACAGAGATGCATCACAATAGACCACAAAAGATTCCACCGGATTCGGCAAAATCAGAATAGGAGCACTAGTCAATCTCCGCTTCAATTCTTGGAAACCTTTCTCACAATCAGAATCCCAAATAAACGCTTGTCCTTTACGAGTCAATTTCGTCAACGGCAATGCTAACTTTGAGAATCCTTCGATAAACTTTCTGTAATAACCTGCAAGACCAAGAAAACTTCTGATTTCAGAAACAGTCTTCGGCGCTTCCCAATGAGATACTGCTTCTACTTTTGTAGGATCCACTGCAATACCATTCTTAGAAATCACATGTCCAAGAAAACTAACTTCATTCAGCCAGAACTCACATTTGGACAACTTTGCATACAACTTCCTATCTTTCAACAACTCTAACACAATTCTGAGATGTTCCGCATGCTCCTTGTCATTCTTGGAATAAATCAGAATGTCATCAATAAAAACTACAACAAACTTATCCAGATACGGATGAAAAATCCTGTTCATATATTCCATGAAAACACCAGGTGCATTAGTAACCCCGAACGGCATAACAGAATACTCATAATGTCCATACCTTGTTCGAAAAGCAGTCTTTTGTACATCTTCCGCTTTCACACGAATCTGATGATATCCAGATCTCAAGTCAATCTTACTGAATACACTGGCTCCAATTAGCTGATCCATTAAATCATCAATCCTCGGTAATGGATACCGATTCTTAATGGTTACTTTGTTCAATTGCCTGTAATCGACACACAGTCTCATAGAACCTTCTTTCTTCTTAACCAACAATACCGGAGCACCCCAAGGTGAAACACTTGGACGAATAAACTTCTTCTCCAGTAAATCTTCCAACTGACTCTTCAATTCAGCCAACTCAGACGCAGACATACGATATGGCGCCATCGACACCGGTCTCGTACCAAGAATCAAATCTATAGAAAATTCCACCTCTCTCTCAGGAGGTAACTCACCAACATCATCAGGAAAGACTTCTGGAAAATCACACACCACTGGCAATTCACCACTCCTGACCTTTCCTGTTGCATCTAACGAAGCAAGTAACATAAACACATTAGCACCGTCTTCCATTGCTTCTTGTACCTGCCTAGCAGTCATAGTCAAATTCTCGACACCAACTGCTTCTGGAAAAATCACCGTCTTAGCAAAGCAGTTCAGATGAACCCGGTTGAATTCCAACCAGTTCATCCCAAGGATAATATCAATTTGTTCAAGCGGTAGGCACACTAAATCCATACCGAAACCTCTACCAAAAATCTCAATAGGACAATTCCTACATACAAGTGAAGTTGTCACTGAACCCGATGCAGGAGTATCAACAACCATGCTACCTCGCATACCAGATATGTCCAGTTTCAACCTCTCAGCACAATCCAAAGAAATGAAAGAATGAGTTGCACCAGTATCAATAATTGCAACTAAAGGTGTGCCATGAATAAAACACGTACCTTTAATCAATCGATCCTCTAGAGTAGTCTCAGATCCAGACAAAGCGAACACTTTTCCACCTGACTGATCCTTCCTAGGCTTAGGACACTGCGGACGAATGCGACCTTCTTCGCCACAATTGTAACAAGTAACAGACTTCCCTTTGCAATCAATAGACAAATGACCAGCCTTTCCATATTTATAGCACTTCTTCTCATCACTCTTGCAATCTCGAATGTGGTGACCAGACTCACCACACCTGTAGCATCTGATAGGAGCCTTAGAATCTCCCCCACTAGGCCTTTTCCAACCACCTGATTTCTGGTTATCTCTACCATATGGCTTGCCACGGTCCATATGTTGCTTTCCTCTTTTATCCACAGCCCCACGAGAGTGAGACGACCTATTCTTGGTAATATCTTCTTCCAAGATTCTGCTACAATCCACCAGATCAGAAAATCTACGAATACGCTGGTACCTGATTCCCTGCTTAATCTCATCTCGGAGACCATTCTCAAATTTGATACATTTAGAGAATTCTCCAGCCTCATCACTGTTGTAGTGTGCATAATACTTTGCCAGCTCAGTGAACTTAGTAGCATACTCACTAACAGTCAGATTTCCCTGCTTAAGCTCCAAAAACTCAATTTCCTTTCTTCCCCGAACATCTTCAGGAAAGTACCTCCTCAGAAAAGCCCTTCTGAAGTTAGCCCAAGTCAGTGCCTCTCCATCCTGAACCATTTCAGTCCTTGTTGCAACCCACCAGTCGTCGGCTTCTTCTGCCAACATATGCGTACCATATCTGACTCTCAGATCTTCAGCACAATCAATCACACGGAAAATCCTTTCGATTTCCTTCAGCCACTTCTGAGCACCTTCAGGGTCGTGTGTACCTTTGAACAACGGAGGATTGTTCCTTTGGAAATTTCCCAATTGCCTATCAGCACCAATCACGCCTCCAGTTGGGTTTCCAGCAAGTACACCAGCTAACATCCCCAAAGCCTCAGCTAGTGCAGCATCATTTCGTCGGTTACCTCTTCCAGCCATATTCCTGAGAATCAAAACATACTCTTCATTAGAATACAGTATCGACAGTGTTACCTTACACTAATCGCATACAAAAGGGATGACTGATTCAAGACTCTGGTCGCAACGACCGACTATGCTCTGATACCACTATTGTAACACCCTCTAATAAATTTTCGCAATTATTAAAATCATAATTTCAGAGTACATGTATAATCGAGGATGCTACAATTCTCTTTAAATAACACAAATTCCTGTCATGCATAATCTTAGTAGTAACTCATACATGTTTACACAGCGGAATAATTTATTTAATAAAACCAATGTTATAATATTTTTCAAAATCATCAGGGATTAACACCTGGAAAAATGTCAACATCATATTATAACAAATATGAGGAAATAAACGAGTCTGACTAAAGCAGCTCGACAAACAAACGTTCCCGGAGTTACAACTACCAGAGCATGACCCGGACAATACTAAAACGGAAATAAACTAGAAACCACAAGCCTTCGCCAAGCACCTGAACGAAGCTCCTCAATCTGAAATATTCAACAGTAAGGGTGAGCATCTCAATTCTACATTTGATTATACGTTCATAACAATCAATTCAGGAAACCATAAGCATCACCCAACAATTAGCACATTTCATAGTTTACAAAAACCTTTACAATTCATATACCCATAATATATTACTTTTCATATTTGCAATTAACATCAAACATCGTCAACAGTTTAGCAACCATACGTGCATACAAACAATCAATTACAACATTGGAAAAATCATCCATTCATGTTATATTCAAGGTAATGCAACACACCCATGCATGTGGTACCACTTCACCGCCCCATTAAATCTCGGGTCACGGATAACTCACCGTTCCATTATATCGCGGACACGGCTACCACCTCAACGTTCCATTAAATCGCGGACACGTATATTGGCCACCATGTTAATTCCACACAATGGGAATTAACAAATGCAACATGATATGTAAAGTATGTAACACTCAGCATACTATGAACATCAATCAACATATCATGCAACATCAACAACATCAAATCATAACAAGATATGGATAGCATGTAATCACTCAGCATACTATTTAAACATCAATCATATCAAGTCATATCATAATTCATGCTCGATAACATTATCCAAAAGCATGGCAATAAAATCCACAATCAAGCACTGAAAACAAAGTTCAAAAAATCAACACAGTAGCATCAACACGGGTGCCCGTGTTGTGCAACACGGCCCGTGTTGTAACATATCCAGAAAAAAACACATTATCCTTATCAATACAGGGGGATCAACACGGGTGCCCGTGTTGTGCAACACGGCCCGTGTTGTAATGTGTCCAGAAAACACATTACTTTTACCAACACAGAAGAGCAACACGGGTGCCCGTGTTGTGCAACACGGCCCGTGTTGCTGAGCGCGTACAGAGTTTTCCTGTACCTGCAGCAGCTCAGAAACAGCAGCCAAACGCGGGAAAATGCCAGCCAAAACGCGCATTTCGGTACCTAACGACATCGAGTTTGTATAACTCAAAACAAAACATCAATTTCCTAATTACCAACAATCATCATAGTCACCTTAACCGGGATTAATCGTCCTTTTTGGGGAAATCTACTAACATTGAGGTTATCCCTATAACTTCTAAGGTAAATTCACGATCATGCAGATATACTTCCAATCCACCATTAGGAACCTAAAATCGTTAATTGATTTCATAAAATTGGGAACCTAAACCTCCTTTAACAAAGTTCAATCCTAAGGGTATCGATCCCTAATAACATCTAACAATTGGGGTTTTTCCCTACGATTACCCAAATCAACCGTACATAAACCCATAAACAAAGGTAAATCGAGTAATAGCCCCCCTTACCTTATCAAATAGCAGCTTTGAACTTTTTGAGCGATGTTCTTCGTTCTTCGTACCTTCAGAGCTCTGCTTCCCAAAATCCCAAATTCTGTGTTATCGTGAATAATGAGAAAAATAACTTGAGTTCCAAAACATATCCTTACTTCTTTTGCACCCCCACTCTTTACTAACAACATCCAAGCCCAATAACTTAAAAACTCAGCATTTTCTTATTTCTTTTATTTTCCTCCATATTTCAAAATAAATAATTCCTTTTTATTTTATTAATTCTAATAAAATAATTTTCCCAAATTTAAACAAATCAAATAATTGAAACTGGGGTGTTACAGTGTGTGTTGGGGAAGCATGACGAGTCTGGCCGAAAAGAGCACGCTATCTACTACCTTAGCAAAAAGTTTACCGACTGTGAGACCCGATACTCATTGCTCGAGAAAACTTGCTGGGCTTTGGCATGGGCTGCTCTCCGGCTGAGACAACATATGCTGACTCACACCACCTTGCTAATATCAAAGATGGATCCGATCAAGTACATCTTCGAGAAGTCCGCTCTCTCCGGAAGAATAGCAAGATGGCAGATGATCTTAACCGAATACGACATCCAATACACAACCCAAAAAGCAATCAAGGGGAGTGTATTGGCGGATCATTTGGTGCATCAGGCCGTGGATGACTACAAGTCCATGAAATTCGAGTTCCTGGATGAGAATATCATGTTAGTGACTGACTGCGAAGAACCTGGACCGAATGAAGGACCCGAGGAGGGATCTCGATGGTCTATGCATTTCGATGGAGCCTCGAACACATTGGGTAATGGCATTGGCGCTGTAATCATATCTTCTGAGGGCTGTCATACTCCATTCACCGCCCGATTATGTTTTAACTGCACCAACAATATGGCGGAGTATGAAGCGTGTATCATGGGCCTTCGAGCTTCTATTGACCTGAGGATTAAGTTCTTGAGTGTATTCGGAGATTCCGCTCTGGTAATAAGTCATATCAAAGGCGAGTGGGATACGAAGCACCCAAATCTTATTCCTTACAAAGAGCATGTATTAACATTACTCTCACACTTTGAGGAGATAACCTTTGAACACTTCCCACGAGAAGAGAACCAGTTGGCGGACGCGCTAGCTACCATGTCTTCTATGTTCAAAGTCAGGTGGGACAATGAAGCTCCCCAGATTACCATTGAGAGGTTGGACGAACCCGCACATTGCTGTGACATTGAGACTAAAGAGGTAGCAGATAAACCCTGGTTTTACGAGGTAAAGAGGTATCTTGAGGCTCAAGAATACCCCGAGGAGGCATCTGTTAATGATAAGAAGTTTCTGTGAAGGTTCGCTGTGAAGTTCCTCATCAGTAATGGAATTCTCTATAAGCGTAACCATGATTCAACCTTATTGCGGTGTGTAGACAAGAGCGAGGCAGAAAGAATCATGGCAGAGTTACATGAAGGTACCTTCGGAACTCATTCCAGTGGACATACTATGGCGAAGAAAATCCTACGGGCAGGTTATTACTGGTCCACTATGGAAGCCGATTGTTATCAGCACTCTCGGACCTGTCATAAGTGCCAAGTCTATGCTGATAAGGTGCATGTACCTCCAGTTCCTCTGAATGTTTTGACAACTCCTTGGCCCTTTGCAATGTGGGGCATCAACATGATCGGCGAGATCAGACCTACTACGTCTAACGGGCATCGCTTCATTCTGGTAGCAATTGATTATTTCACAAAGTGGGTTGAGGCAGCTTCCTTTGCTACAGTGACCAAAAATGTCGTGGCGCGGTTCATCCGACACAATCTGATATGTCGATATGGTGTACCAGAGATGATTATCACTGACAATGGTACAAATCTCAAAAATACGATGATCACCGAGCTCTGCAAACAGTTCAAGATTCAGCATCATAACTCTTCTCCCTACCGACCGAAGATGAATGGGGTTGTTGAAGCGGCTAATAAGAACATCAAGAAGATTGTGCAGAAGATGACAGTGACATACAAAGACTGGCACGAAATGTTACCATTCGCTCTTCATGAGTATCATACCTCAGCACAGGCGTCGACATGGGCAACACCCTACTCTTTGATGCATGGCATGGAGGCAGTCTTACCCCTCAAAGTCCAGATACCCTCTCTCAGAATTATGAAGGATGCGGGTTTGAACGAAGACGACTGGATCCAAACTCGGCTTGATCAGCTGAATCTAATCGATGAAAAGAGACTTACTGCTATCTGTCATGGTCAAACGTATCAAAAGCGAATGATCAAGGCTTTTAACAAGAAAGTCAGATGTCAAGAATATCAAGTCGGGGATCTAGTGATCAAACGCATCATACTACCGCAAGGTGATCCCATGGGAAATGGACCCCTACATACGAAGGCCCATTTGTGGTTAAGAACATTTTCTCGGGAGGAGCCATGATTCTAACCACCATGGATGGTGACGACCTTCCTCACCCCGTCAATGCAGACATAGTGAAAATATACTACGCATAATCAAAGACCCGCTAGGTTGACTGTCCTAGGCAAAAATAAGGGCTTCCCGGAGAACCAAAAGGGTTCGGGCAAAAGTAAGGGATGAAAATGAAAAAACTGTACACCCGCCAAGTCGAAAACCTGAAAAGGCGACTTGGGCAAAAAAGGGTACCCGATGGACTGAAAACCCGAAAGGACGGTCCAGGAAAAAGTTAGGGATTGAATTGTAACACTATGTCTCATTGGATCACCTTGCAACCAGACTTCGATATAGACTATCAAGCTCAGACGGCGCCAGTCAATCTGATCCACCTTCGGCCAAGTAGCAAAGTGATGAGACGTTTGAAGACATAAAGGCAATAGTAGAGTTGGAACCCAATGGGATTGTTTTACATAGCTGTTTTCTGTCTTTTACAAATTATAATTTCTTTCAGCGGCATTCTCTTACTAAGACGGCAGCCTCTTTGTACAAGAACGCCTATTATAGGCCAACTTCAAAAGTCAATACAATTCATTTTCACAAGAAATTTTAAATTGTTTTTCTTTTTCTATTTTGTTTTGCAAGAACGTCCAATGATTCATTCTTGATATATGCATTTGAAAATAATTGTTGCTCATAAATATTTACATGAGAAACAAAAGACGATTACTCATAATTCCAGGAACAGGGACAAACAAGAAGTGCCTGAAACCTTACAGTTACTCTGCCCATCAGGTACAGGGATAGAGCCAGCTTAAGAACATGAGAAGTGGTACATGCACTCCCCACAGAGTAAGAAGTATCCAAAGAAAGTGGTGTTAGATTTCCCAAACAGGACACAACTCTCCCCAGCCGAGGTTCACAATCGCGAGTGAGTCGGTAAAGTTTTCCCCAAGCAGAGTTTATTTATCACCAGCAACAGAAATTCATCCCCAACTGAGTTATTTCTCCAAGTCGGCAGATCCATCAACAGAGCATCTCCTCTCTAACTTAGTTATTCCCTGCAGAGTTACCCTCAGACAGAGTCTCTCCTCGACAAAATATCCATAAACATGGGGAAAATCCCCAGCATGGTCATCTTTGTTCACCATCCCCGACAGAAGAAGAGGAACTATGGTTTTTATAGCAATCAGGGATTTATTTTCCCAGACTCAGATTGTCACGTCAGCATTTCGTGTTCATACATCATGACATGTGCATACATCACATATAACATAGTCTCATTTATTTTGAGAATGTCATTATACAATGCATCTCATTCATCGCATATAACTAACCCTGTATTTCTTTCAGGAAAGACAGTTATTATCAACAATTTCTAGCAGGTCCATGATTAACACTTGAAGCTAAACAGAGTAATCATCGGCAACAAATGCAACCTCATCCAGGTTCCTTCTCACAGCCCTACTACCCAGGCTTTCATATCGAAGTAACCCTACTATCCAGGTTCCTTCTCACAATGCTACTATCCAGGCTTTCATATCGAAGTAACCCTACTATCCAGGTTCCTTCTCACAGCCCTACTATCTAGGCTTTCATATCGAAGTAACCCTACTATCCAAGTTCCTTCTCACAACCCTACTATATAGGCTTTCATATCGAAGTAACCCTATTATCTAGGTTCCTTCTCACAGCCCTACTATCCAGGCTTTCATATCGAAGTAACCCTACTATCCAGGTTCCTTCTCACAGCCCTACTATCCAGGCTTTCATATCGAAGTAACCCTACTATCCAGGTTCCATCTCACAACCCTACTATCCAGGCTTTCATATCGAAGTAACCCTACTATCCAGGTTCCTTCTCACAACCCTACTATACATGCTTTCATATCGAAGTAACCCTACTATCCAGGTTCCTTCTCACAGCCCTACTATCTAGGATTTCATATCGAAGTAACCCTACTATCTAGGTTCCTTCTCACAGCCCTACTATTCAGGCTTTTATATTGAAGTAACCCTACTATCCAGGTTCCTTCTCACAGCCCTACTATCCAGGATTTCATATCGAAGTAACCATACTATCCAGGTTCCTTCTCACAGCCTTACTATCCAGGCTTTCATATTGAAGTAACCCTACTATCCAGGTTCCTTCTCACAGCCCTACTATCTAGGATTTCATATCGAAGTAACCATACTATCCAGGTTCCTTCTCACAGCCTTACTATCCAGGCTTTTATATCGAAGTAACCCTACTATCCAGGTTCCTTCTCACAGCCCTACTATCCAGGATTTCATATCGAAGTAACCCTACTATCCAGGTTCCTTCTCACAGCCCTACTACCCATGCTTTTCCATACCGAAGTAACCCTATTATCCAGGTTCCTTCTCCTAACCTTGCTATCCGGGTTTGGCCTCCCTTATCCCCAGACAACAGTCCACAACATTGTAAGACCAGAACCCAATCAAACACAATTGATTTCATATTTCCCCAGTAACTCGCGGTGTAGCATATACCCTAACCAAACACGTAGTTCGCTTCCGCTTCCTAAACCGTAGTTATTCCCCAGTAGTGTAACGGACAACTGAAGCTCCTAAAACTCTATTCCTCTCAAGACAGAGACCAGCAGTCCCCAGTGAAGTCCTCCTTAACAACAGGTATATGGGTTCTCGCAAAGGAATCTCTTGTGCGAATGACACTTCCTCGTATGGCATCTTTAAGCCCATCTCCGACAATTTTATAGAAACTACCAAATGGAATCTATAAGCCCATTCCCGATATCACAAATCAAGTATCACTTCAGGCGAGTGCAAATTTCTGGTCACTCTAGTGTTCAATCATCTTCCACCTTCAGATCACGAAGGGCAGACACGCCAATCTACATCCTCAAGTTTAAGAAGATTGAACAGGGGCGGCTGTTGTACCCTAAAATTTTCCCTCCCATATTTCTCAATACATGTCAAGTGAGGTCCTCAAATTGCTCAAGGAAGTCAAAGAGTTGACCAGACAAACTCTCTCCTAAGGCAGTCTACCTCAAATTAGGGTTTCATTTTGCATCCAGATGCTTGAGTCCAAAGGATCCCAAATTCTCACCATTGTCCTAATATGTTCTTAAGATCATCCATGTCAAGTTTCAAGCCTTGCAGATGAAGTTTGCTCAGTTAATTGCTCAAAGGCCTAAAAAATCAATTGTGTTAGGTCAAAAGTCAATTGTGGCACATATATAGTCAAACTTCAAGATTTTTGGTCAAAATCCTCATTTTGAAGTATCATTCATCTTTTGATCAAGGGTTGATCATGATTCATCAAGGATTGCCCATAATTCATCAAAACCAAAAAGTTGCTAAATTAGGGTTTTGTAGGAAAAGTCAACTCAACTTTGACAAAGCATAACTTTCTCATACTTTATCAAAAACGACCCATCCAAAGCTCATTTTGAAGAGGATGCAATTCCCTACAATTCATATTCATGTCCTAAGTTCTAAATATGCACTCACAAGAAGATATGAATTTTGACATTATAGGTCATTTTGAAAAGTCAACAAAAACACCTTTTGGGTCAAAGCTTCATACATGAACATGGAAGACTAAATTGAGATGAGACCAAAAGGGTTTCTTATAGGACATCTTAAGATTTCTAAAAAGTCCAAGAACACTTCTCTAGGGTCAAAATTAAGAGAGTTATGCATTGGCCAAGTTGACCTTTTTTGCCAAATTACCAAAAGTCAAATATGCTCAAATTTGCATTTTGTGCTAAATGGGCCCAACTTTTTATGCTTGCACTTAAATGATAACATAATCCACGACCTATGGGACCCTCCATGCTTTATTTATTCATTAATTTTATTTATTTTGATTTTTATTCATTTAAAATTCAAATAAAATCAAATAAATCCTAATAAATCATATATTGCGTTTTAGGGATGATTTATGCATTGAAAGAAGATCTTATATGCTGTCAATTGAGAATCAACTTGTGCAAGGCCAATTTGGTTGGAAAAAGATTGGATTTGAGCAAAATTGGAAAGAAATCATATGCCATGAAAGACCAAATCAAATCTCTATGATGAGCAAGATTGAGGTCGTTTTTATTGACCTAATAGGTTGTATTACATATACAGAAGCAAGCCAAGGCATGAGGAGGTTGGAAGTAGTCGTGCAGAGGTGAAACAAAACTAAAAAAAATTCAAGAAAAGTGGTGATCCAATTTTCGTACTAGAGACCAAATCGTGCCATTCTCACATTGCCAACAGGTTGCTGGACATTCCAGGAACATATCCCAATCATTTGCAAGCCTTTTCATGCCTGGAATTGTAAGTTACAGGTATCACGATTTGCTTCCAAACTCGTTTTTGTTTTCATCAATTTACACATCATTTGTACGTTTTGACTGCATATTCTTATTCTTTAACATGTTTGTAAGCTAATCATCATATTCAATTGTGTTTTCGGTGATTGTATGACAAACTGCCATAGCTAGGGTTTCAAGTTCTTGTTTAGGGCTTTACAGGATAGGCAAAATTGGACATTGATTCTGGTACCATGAGACTCGTGAGGATGAGACGAGTTGATTGGTACCAGCCATGGCCATTTATTTTGAGCCTACACGATTTTGGAGATGGACAGAGATATACCTACAGCAAGTGTCCGTAGGTAAAAACATTGTTACCTAAAACGATGGATGGGAGGAAGAAGATAGAGGCGTGGCGCCCCCTGGTTGGGCAATTTGAATTTAGAGCACTTTTCATTATTGTCCATATATTATATTTTGTTTTTATTGTATATACAAGTAAACCAAATGGCTCAGTTGGAAAGCGTGCAGGGAGAAAGTGCAGAGGACATGGGTTCGATTCTCAGGTCCCAACCTTTATTCATATTATTTTTTAACAGGCAATCCAGCGTTTTGCAAATCAAGAGGCCCACCATGTACCATCAGGATCTGGCCATTCAACTCACTAGCGCTCCAGATCAACGTGCTACGCTTGGAGGACCACCATACGCCCCAGGTTAACATATGCATTGGATTAGGGAAAGTCAAAATGGGTCTTAACCATTTGGGCCCAGAAATTCAATTTCAACCCCCCTTTTCAGCAAACACCATCAGGCCCATTTTCTTTCTTTTTCTTTTAGTTTTTTTTTAAATCTTTCAATATTTATTTTATTCAATTTAATTTACAATTAATTTATTTTTCATAAATACCATAAAATCAATAATTCACAAAATTAGGATTAGTTTTTTTATTTATTTATCAAAATTAATTTAATTTAGTTTAATTTAGGAAATTGTAATTTGTCTTCAAAAATAAAGTCAAATTGAAATTAGGTTAGACTTTTCCTTTAATTTTATTTTGTTATTTTTCTTAAATAAATATAAATATAAAAAATAGGCTTTTAGACAAATTAATTTATTTCTTAGTTTAAAATTAATTAGACTTAGGATTTTCCTTTAATTTAACAATTCCATTATTTTCTCAAAACAAAACAAAAAAACATTTTCTTTAGTTAATCGCAATTAGTTATAGCCAAGGGTTAAAACTCTAATTGCTCTGCATACGATCCATCGCGTGCGTATTATTATTTTTACCAATATTTCTGTAAATGCTCATGGTTTGTAATAGTTTAATCTAGGGTTTTTTATTTATCGCTTTTATCCGGGTTTTTGGCTATGTAATTAATCCCCCTCCCCGAAGCCTTGTAATAGCGTAGATTTATTTTCTCGCATTTTAATTCTCGCAAATATTTGACTGTTTAGATGAATGCTAATAGGATTATACGACAAGAATGCATGACAAATTAATCCAGTTAGAAAACCCTAATGTGCAAAGGTTAAATAATTGAAAACAGATCACTCGCACATATCACTCTCAGAGTATACTCCCACTTCGGTTGCCTTCGGTAAATGATCATTAAGTATAGGGCGTTCTAGTGGTTTCCCTCCTGTCTAATAAAGATCAAATGTCCCATTTGAATGTTGCCTCGGAAATGTTGCCACGGAAATGTTGCCTCGAATATGATCTTAAGACTCTAGGGTTATTACTAAGGTATCCTAACATTGCTTTAGTGATGGTATGTCCCTTTCGAATTGTCCCTTACAACTCCAACGACTAGGGTTACCTACTCACTAATAGAAGGATAACACAGTCTAAAGGAAACGAGAATAGAAATAATCTTTTCTCGAGTAGGTAGATGTTAGTAGGTACTTGCTCAAAACAAAACTCTTCGCACTTACACTTTTCAAACAAACTTTCAAAACAACTTCATCACACCTTTGAGGATTGATACAAGGGTTATCACAAAGTAAAAAAATTTCAAAAACAAAGCACATACACAAGCAATTTTAAAGGATGAGCAAGTATCTAAGAGCCCATGGAAAACCACGGATAGAAAGGGTGCTAACACCTTCCCTTTCTATAATCTACCACCCGTACTCAAAATATCTCAAAAAAGGATTTTTTTTTCTGTACTTTTTTCCTTTCTGATTGGATGAACTAAAAGTCGGTGTCGACTCTTGCTTACCGCGACATTTTGTGAACAAAAAACACAAACCAGCATTTCAAACAGTCGGTTCTCCCACCGTATCACACATTGAATTTTAAATTTTTTTTGCAATTTTTATTATTTTTTGTTATTATATAATTATTACTATATATTATTGTTATTTTCGGTAAAAACATTCCAAAACCAACGCATTCATCAATAGTAAGTCTAACGTATTGATTATTCTTTTAGAATAGTCAAATATATTATATTATTAATAAAAAATAAAACATATTTTTTTAGATTTTAGAGTCAAATGAATTACCCTTAAATACACTTTGTTTTCTCTCTTTTTTCTAACTACACAAAATTGAGTTCACCTCAAAAAGAATATTCATCCATTTGCTAAAATTCTCAAACATGAAGGACATTATAGTTCTTTATCCTGCTCTAGGTAGTGGACACTTAATGTCTATGGTTGAATTAGGCAAACTCATAGTAACTCAGTATCCTTCATTTTCCATCATAATTCTCATTCTTACACCACCCAATGAAAACACAAACAATAAAGACACCACTCTTTCTCCCCAAGAACACTACATAGCATCAGCTTCAACAACATTTCCTTCAATCAATTTTCATTATATTTCTCCAATTTCACTCCCTGCAACACTTCTAACACATTTTATTACCTTTGAAATCTCTCCACAAAGCAACCATCATGTTGACAACATTATTCAATCTATTTCCAAAACCAAAAACCTCAAAGCTGTTATATTAGATTTCTTCACCTATAGTGCCTATCAAATAGCCACAAAACTTGAAATCTCCACTTACTTTTACTACACTTCAGGTGCAATTGCATTAGCCACTTTCCTCTATTTGCCAACACTTCACCAAAATGCTAAGAAACAAATTCAGGATCTTCACATGCCACTTTGAATTCCTGGTTCGCCAAAGAATTTTATAATAGATGATTACCCAGATGAATTGGATTTTGAGAGTGATGAATTCAAGATTTTGCTTGAATCTACAAAAACTATGACAAAAAATGTTGGACTTATTGTGAACACTTTTGATGCTATTGAAGGAAAAGCAGTTGAATCTTTAAATAAAGGATTGTTTGTTCCTAATCGAACTACTCCTACATATTTCTCTATTGGACCTCTGATTACATCTTCTTATGATGGAGATGAAAATGGGTGTCTGCATTGGCTCAACTTGCAACCGAGTAAAAGTGTCGTGTTGTTAAGTTTTGGAAGCATGGGGAGATTTTCTAAGGCTCAATTGAAAGAGATAGCAGTTGGTTTGGAAAAAAGTGAGCAAATATTCTTGTGGATTGTTAGAAGTTAATTAGGCTCAGAAGAGCTCAATTTGGAAGACTTGTTACCAGAAGGGTTTTGGGAGATGACAAAGGAAAATAGAATGGTGGTAAGAAATTGGGCTCCCTAAGGTGCAATAAGTCATGATTCAATTGGTGGATTCGTGAATCACTGTGGATTGAACTCGGTGTTGGAAGCAGTTTGTGAAGGTGTTCCTATGGTGGCATGGCCTTTGTATGCTGAACAAAGTCTGAACAAAGTGATTTTGGTTGAAGAAATGAAGGTGGTTTTGGAACTGAACAAGTCAAAAGATGGGTTTATGAGTGGAATTGAATTAGTAGACCGAATTAAGGAATTGATGGAATCATATAAAGGAAACGAGATTTGACAAATGATTTTCAAGACGAAAATATGTTCTAAGGAAGCTAGAGATCAAAATGGAAGTTCATTTGTTGATTTAACCAAGTTGATTCAATTGTTCAAGCAAAAAGAAACAACATCATCTAGTTGATTGATTAATCTTTGTTTTTTGTGTGATAAACATATTGGCTAAAATAAGACCAATCTTGTTAGAATACTCACAAGATGTTTTATTACATTAATAATAATAAAATGGTGCAAAAGTTATGATTAAATTTAGATTTACAAATTTTTACTGACTTTATTCTTTCATTTTATTTTTTATTTAAGAATTTGTAATTTAATTACTGTGTTAAGAAAATTAGTCTATTTAGGTAATAGTAATAAAGGTTTCTATAAACCATGTATAGTACAAGAAATGCTCTCAAAAGAGAGATAAAAGGATTTTTGTCTTAGGTTTGGGGTTTTCCCTTACTACCTGGTGGTTATATTATCCGTGATCAAATAGATGTGTGTGGATTCAATTATGATTAGTTAAACTTCGTATGACCAAGATAAAACTTTAAAATTCATAAGGAAAACTTTTGGTTTCATGGTGTATATGGTTATCAAGTGCATCAACTGAAACTATTGTACACAGAGGGGAACGAGAAAGACACGGGGAAGATAGATAATGATGGGTGCACATAAGTGATACCAGAAGGAGAAAAACACATCAATCATATTCCCAAAGACGCGTTATAGACGATCACTAATGATAGACATAACTTTAAGATGTATTGACTATTTATATGCACTACGCCAAAAATAAGCTTTAGCATCACACATACGAAAGCGCTTTTAGGAAAAAGCGCTGCTATAGGTATTAAAAAAAGCGCTTTCAAAGGGTACCTTAAGAAAGCGCTTTTCAAAAGCGCTGCTAAAGGTCACCCTTAGAAAGCGCTTTTTGAGAAGCGCTGCTATAGGGTGCCTTTCAGAGGGAACCTAAGAAAGCGCTTTTCAAAAGCGCTGCTAAAGGTCAGCCTTAGAAAGCGCTTTTCAAAAGCGCTGCTAAATCTGGCCTTTAGAAAGCGCTTTTAAAAGCGCTGCTATAGGGTATGCTACGTAAGCGCTTTTTTATGAAAAAGCGCTGTTATACATGACCATTAGAAAGCGCTTTTAAAAGCGCTTTCGTAGGTTGTTTTATAATAAATTTTAATGTTTTTGATTAAAGCTGTGTGTTCGTACTGTACGTGGCTCTTGTGTTTCCTCCTCTCTTCCAACGTCCCAAACCCTTTTGCTCCTGTTCCTTCTTCGTCCAAAGCGATTTTTCACGGTAGCCACCATCGTCAACTCTCATCGTCGCTGCACGAGTCGTCCCTCTCTTCACAAGGTTCGTTGATTATTATTTTCTTCTCATTTACAGTGTATTGATTGTTGTTGTTTGTTTGATGATTTTTGATGATTATTTTCTTCTCATTTACAGTGTATTTTCTTCTCGTTGATTATTAATATGTTATTTCATTTTGAGTTAATCTTGAATGAATTAAACTTGGTGTTGATTTTGATTGTTCCTAATTTTGTTTTAAAACATGTTGGCTTTGAATTTGTGATGACATTGTGTGATTTGGTTTTGAATGACGAACTCGGTTATGGTATTGTTGTTTATCGTGTGCACATGGAACACTTGTTTGAGATGAGTTTTATTGAGCATTATTAGGATTACATAGTTGTTTCCCGGAATTTGGTTCGGTTGATTTTAGCTTACTTTGAGCTTGATTTTTCATATCATGAACTTGAATTGGATAAGAGCTTGAATTTTTGGTTCCCGTTAGGTGATTATGTTTTAAAAGTTATTGAGCGTTTATTGAATAATCGGGCACGGAATATATTCTTGGAAGCCATAGTGACATACAAAATTCTTGTTTCATTGATTAGCAGGCACAGTTAGTGTTTCTCATTCACACTAGTTGGACGGTAGGTAATTGTGATTCCCGATTAAGGCTCTCTGTCTTTTGATGTTTGTTTAATGTGTTTTGGAAATTAATCGGTTTCTTTAACTTCTTCAGGACCTTCCGATTCAGAGCAACATATCTCACCAGAGAACTCAAACGTGTCAAATCGTCAGAAAACAAGAGAACCGCCAGGTGATTGTTTCTTCTTTTCAATCTATACAAAATATTTTCTTCAATTGATTAGACACTTAATAATGAGTTCAATACCAAAGACAGTAGCACAAAATAGAAGGAAATGTAAGAAACCTTCATGTATGAATGCACTTAAATCGATAGTACAAATGAACGTTGTTGTTGTGTATTGCACTTGAAAGCACCAATAGATAATTCTTCTCGAAGGTACTTGAGCTACTTCTCGATAGATTCTTGAGGAACAAGTTTTGAATTAAAAGCACAAATGAGTACTCATTGGGAAAAATATTCTAAAAGGAGAAAGGGGGAAAGGTTGATTAGGAAGGTTACCAATTTTATACTAACGCAACACAAACATAATCAACAAATGATTCCATGGGCATTAAATCAAATCATAGAGATATTGTAGAGGTTTTACGAATTAATACAATAAAGTTTCATCTACGAAAGATATTATTGTATAAAATCTTTTTACCTTGTCAATGAATTAATATAATAAAGTTGCATCTTTTTACCTTCACTGAATTTCTTTGTACATGAGATGTGAGAGAAAAATGATTCTGCAGATTTGATATTATTAGATAGATCAAGAAATTTTTGCAATTTTAGGTTAGGAAAATGGAATACGGTTCAGTTTGGATGGAAAAAGTACAAGGGTTTACGATTCTGAAAGAAAATGAAAACGCGATAGAATTTGGAAAACATAGCCGCGTAAATTGGAAAATGGGTATATAGGAACATGGTGGCTGGTGGAGAACGGTCGTGGAATTTGAGCGAGGTCGGTTCTTATGACCGCCGTAAGACATGAAATGTGACTTGTACCTTCCACCAAAGGGATTCTATATATTTTTCCTTTACATAATCAAAGAATTGACGACGGTTGGCTCTTACGGCCGCAAAAATCGTCGTAGATAATGGATTAGGGCACTTTTTCAATAAATGTCGCAAATTATGTGTAAATTCAATTTTTTTTCTTTTAAGTTAATTTTTATTATCTCAATTTCATTGAAATTAAGGGAAGGTGTGCCCTTAGATCGATAGGAGAACTCCTTAAACAAATTTATCTCTCCTTCTCTTTCACTCATTTTTATTGTAAATTGTGAATTCATTGATTGTGCAATCAACATATTGAGATAATTTTCTTATCAATAATATTTTAAACAATTTTTTGTTGAGTTGATTGTAATCTATAAAATTGCAATTGATTTTTCATATCAACAAAACCAAAGAAAAATATAATTAAAATTGATTTCACACCAAGTGTTCGACAAATTGATTAAGTTAAGTTTTTGTTTAGCTCAGATTGACTCAGAAACCGTAAACCATGGATAAGACATGGATGTATTCTAATCGATTATCGAAAGAGTACGAGAACGGGGTATCGGAATTCGTTAAGTTTGCTGTTGCGCACGCCGAAGACCCCGGTCGAATGACATGTCCTTGTTTGTCTTGCTGTTATGGGAATCAGGTTGACGCGGTTCAGTTGGCATCGCATCTAATACGGTATGGAATTGATAGAAGTTATACATGTTGGAATATGCATGGTGAGAAAAGTGACGGGAATGATGAATCGGGGGATAATAGGACCTATGCTTCAAACGACAATGGCACAGATACATACGATTATGATCGAGTTGAAGAGATTGCAGAAGCGCTTGAAGAAGATCTTAATGATTGTCCCAAAATGTTCGAGAGGTTGGTAAGCGATGCAGAGAAACCGTTGTATAATGGTTGTACAAAATTCACAAGATTGTCTGCGGTATTAAAGTTGTACAACTTAAAGGCAGGCAATGGATGGTCGGATAAAAGTTTCACAGAGTTATTAGCCCTTATGAAAGATATGCTACCAGAGGATAATGTTCTCCCCAATCGAACGTATGAGGCCAAAAAGATGTTGTACTCTATTGGCATGAGCTATGACAAGATACATGCCTGTCCAAAAGATTGCGTTTTGTTTCGAAACGAGTATGCATCGTTAAATGAGAGTCCTAAATGCGGTGCCCCTCGATATAAGAAAAAGTTGTCTCCGGCAAAAGTCTTATGGTATTTTCCTATAATTCCGAGATTTAGACGGATGTATCGTAGTGAAACTGATTCAAGACATTTAACTTGGCATGCAGATGAAAGAATTGTTGATGGAAAGTTTCGACATCCGGCAGATTCATCACAGTGGATGAAAATTGATAATGATTATCCTGAATTTGGAAAAGATGCAAGAAACCTTCGCTTGGCATTGTCTACTGATGGAATGAACCCACACGGTATTCAAAGTATCTCGCATAGCACATGGCCTGTAATTCTTATGATTTATAACCTACCTCCGTGGCTATGTATGAAGCGTAAGTACATGATGTTATCTATGTTAATTTCTGGGCCTAAACAACCAGGAAATGACATAGACGTATATTTGGAACCTTTAATCGAAGATTTGAAGATTTTGTGGGAGAACGGTGTGGAGGTTTATGATGGGTATAGGAAAGAAAGTTTCAACTTGAGGGCGATGTTGTTTGGAACAATTAACGATTTTCCAGCCTACGGAAATCTATCCGGGTATAGCATTAAAGGTGAAAAAGTGTTTCCTATCTGTGAAGATGGAACCGATACGATGCAATTGAAACTTTGTCAGAAGAATGTCTTTCTCGGTCATCGTAGATTCTTAAATTCTAAACATCAATATCGTGGATGGAGAAAAGCGTTCAACGGAGATACCGAACAACGTAGAGCTCCGCCTGGATTGACAGGTGATCAATTATTTGAAAAGGTGAAAGATGTGAGTATTCAGTTTGGCAAGCCTTTTGCACATAAAGTTGTTACAGGTGGGTGGAAGAAGAGGTCGATTTTTTTTGAATTGCCATATTGGAAATCTTTGTACGTAAGACATTTTCTTGATGTTATGCATATTGAAAAAAATGTATTTGACAATGTTATTGGTACGTTACTCAATATAAAAGGGAAGTCTAAGGATGGTCTTAAAGCAAGGGAGGACATGGTAGAGATGGGAATAAGAACTGAATTGGGACCCGTGAAAAAAGGAACACGAACATATCTACCACCTGCTGTTTACACTCTATCCAGAAAGGAGAAAAAAATATTGTGTAAGTTCCTAAGTGAGGTTAAAGTTCCAGAAGGCTACTCATCAGATATTAGAAGACTTGTGTCTATGCAAGACCTCAAGTTAAAGAGTTTAAAGACGCATGATTGCCATGTTATAATGGAACATTTTCTACCGATAGGTATACGTTCTATTCTTCCAGAAAAAGTAAGAAGCGCAATAACTAAACTGTGTTTTTTCTTCAAGTCAATTTGCAGCAAGGTGATCGATCCTGAGATCTTACCAACATTGCAAAAAGAAATAGTTGTTACTTTGTGTGATCTTGAAATGTATTTCCCTCCCTCGTTTTTTGACATAATGGTTCATCTTGTCGTTCATCTTGTCAAAGAGACACAACTGTGCGGACCAGCTTATATGAGATGGATGTACCCTACTGAACGTTATATGAAAATATTAAAAGGGTATGTGAAAAACCGAAGTCGACCAGAGGGTTGTATTGCTGAACGATATATTGTTGAAGAAGCGATTGAATTTTGTACTGAATATCTGTCAAATGTTCAATCAATTGGACTCCCCAAATCTCACATTGTTGAAAAAAAAGAAGGTAAGAAGCTAATTGGAAATAAAGTTGTGACAGTATCAATGGTCGAACGGGATCAAGTGCATTTGTATGTTCTGCATAATGAGCTTGAAGTTGAGCCGTATGTTGAAATTCACAACTTCAAGCTTCTTTCTATTTTTTTAATGTCCTTAATAATATTAACCATGATGAACATATGGGTGGATTTATTGTTTGTGGATTACTTATTGACTTTAATCTTGAAAAAAAATAAAATAATAAAGATCAAAGGTTTGGTTTGTGAGTTTTGATAATGAAAGATGAATTTTAGATAATACAAGCCTCTAACAATTTTTTGGTTTAGACATATAAAATTTAGGTAAATAAAGTAGTGTTATGGACATATAAGAATGATACGGCTATTTTTTAAAAATATAATAAATTATTTTTTTAAATTATTTATGCGTGTTCTTTCTTTCACATTTATTTAATGTGCAAAATAATAATAAATTTGGATGGAAATATAACGTTGGTTAAAAGAGTATTTTAATAATTAATTTACCAAATATTTATGATCCAATATTTTTATTATATTTAAAAATTTTAATATTATGTTTAAAAGAAAAAATTATTTAAATAATTAAAATTAAATATTGTATACATAATATTGAATACCTATTTCGTTTTAAACTGAGTACGGATATTTAACAGGTTTTCTAAGAACATATGTTCATTTAAAAACAATCTCATATTTTAATTTGAATATGAAACAAACACAACTTAATAGATATAGTTTGATAATATAAAATAATGTGAAATTTATATAAAAAGTTGAAAAGTTTCAACATACTATTTAAATTCTTAAAAAAAAAAATCAAACCATTGGTTCTCCTTATTTTTGGAATCTAGACACTTCTTCAAGACTCAACATTTGTTGTTGGTAATATATTTGAAGTTTTAAATAAATCAACTAACATGCAAAGGGGTGAGATTTTAAAAAATAGAACATTTTACTAATTAAAGTAAATTAATAACTATTTTACAAACATTCCTAAAAAATCTCAGAAAAATGACATTTCCAATTTACCAACTCTTTTAAAAAATCTAAATCAATCTTCATAAAAAATGTAAACTTTTGTTAAAATATATAAAAAATATTGTAAGGTTATTTATGTTTCTTTTTTAAACATCAAATAATAATTTTTCAGAATTGTTTACACATTAGTTATAAAATATCAAAATTTAATTGTATTTTTATGAAATAAGATTTTCATTTTATAATAATAATTTTTTTTTCAACTTTATTGATTAAACTATTATTATCAAATTATTGTTTTGAAAATTATTACAAAATCAATTACTATATTTTTTAATCAAATTATTTTATAAATGTTTTTAATTAAATATTTAATAATAATGAATATTCAATTTAAACATCTACTTTTTACTTTACTATTATTATTTCTATTCATAATATATCTTTATAGTTTTTTTTTAAAATATAGTTTCCTAACATTTTGTTTATTCTAGAATAACAAATATTTTTTTTAAAAAAAGACACAAAAAAATATGAATAAGTGAGAGAATTGAATTCTATTAGATAATTAATTATTACGATTTCATATTTCTACTCGTATCAAAATATAAATTGAGGATAATTAATTGAGACCGTTGTTAGAATTTATTTAGATTTAATTAGATATTAATTTATATTTAGAAATATCTTTTAGATTGTTTATATCTTTGTTAGAAGATATAAATCTTAGACTTTTTTTATGTCTTTGTAGAAGATAAATTTTAGATTTAATTTTGTGTATAAATAGCCTAGTGGAGTAGGTTATTGTAAATTCATTGTAAATCTTTATTTTTGAAGCTGTCAGTAAATATTTCTTTTGCCTTTTATCTTCCTTGTGCACCAACAATTGGTATCTAGAGCTTCGGTTCGAAATCCACGGGAAAAGAAGTATTGTGATTAAGAATTACAATATTCTGATTCTGGGAGATTTGAGAAAACATTGATTTGAGAAATTTTGCGTAAATTGTATAAGGTAGAAGATGAACGGAAACGGTGGCGATATTCATTCCAAGCTTCCAGTATTTGATGGTAAAAACGGGAATCGTTGGAAGATCCAGATGCGCATGTTATTTGGCTCTCAAGATGTGTTAGAACTTGTTACTGATGGCTATAATTTGTTAGAAGCAGATGCAACAGAGGACCAGAAGATAGCACAGAAGGCGCTGAGGAAGAAAGATCAGAAAGCGTTGTTCTACATCCATCAATGTGTGGATGTGAATGTGTTTGAGAAGATTGTTGATTCTGAAACAACAAAGGTTGCGTAGGACACACTGGTCAGATGTTACGGTGGTGACGCATCAGTGAAGAACGTGAAGCTTCAGTCTCTCAGAAAGAAATATGAGAATCTCAACATGAAGGACAACGAGAAGGTTTCTGAATAAATATCTAGAGTGATTCTGATCACTAATGAGATGAAAGCTTGTGGAGAAACTCTGTATGAACAAGTAATTATTGAGAAGATCTTGAGATCTTTAACTTCTCAGTTTGATTACATTGTGGTAGCAATTGAACATTTTAAAGATTTGAGCACCATGAGAGTTGAAGAGCTGCAAAGTAGTCTAGAAGCGCATGAGTTACATATGACTGCAAGAACTTCTGAGAGGGAAGTAGAGCAGCAGGCTCTGAAAGTAACTTCTGGTAAGAAGCATCAGAAGCAGACTTGGTCAGAAACCAGGAAGAAAACTAATGGTGGGCAAAGGTCAGAAGCTTCAAACTCTGATAGGCAGAAGAATGTCCAGAGGGGAAAGGAGAAGTCTGACAAGAAGAATGTTCAGTGTTACTGTTGCAGGAAATTTGATCATTATGCCAAAGATTGGTGGTCAAACAAAGAAAGGAAGTCAGAAGAAGCAAATGTAGTCAGAGGAGATTCAAATGATAAACATGTGCTATTTATGGCTTATGAATCTGATGAGGAACCAGTGAAATTGTCATTTTCTAATTCTGAAGGGGAAGAAGAATATGACTCTGAATATTCTGATTCTGAAGGAGTGATTGTGTATGAGTCAGAATCAAAATATGACTCTGAGTTAGAATCAGATGACACTGAAGATTTTGAAGATGACTCAGAACCTGAGATTTTTGAACACGAGTCAGAATCAGAAGATGATGCTGAAGATTTTGAAGATGAGTCACAATCCGAGGTTTCTGAAGACGAGTTAGAGTCAGATGATGACTCTGGAAACTCTGAAGGTGATTCAGATGGTGAATCTGATTCTGATCCAGATTTTGATGATGATCCAGAATTTGGTGGTGATCATGCTTCTAGAAGGGAAAACTCTAAAGACATAGGTTCTGGAGGATAAACTTCTAAAGATGATCATGTTTCTGGTAGAAATCATGATTCTGAAAGTGGAACTTCTGAAGGAGGAGATTTTGAAGGAAATTCAGCCTTTGACAATGATCATGATTCTCAAAGTGGAACTTCTAAAGGCAGAGGTGATCCAAATTTTGAAGATGGTATTTCTGAAGGTAGTGGCTCTGACTTTGATGATGATTCAGACCCTGGGAATTTTCAAGACTCTGAAGAGAATCAAGGTTCTGGAGAAAGTCAAAACTCTGAAGCAAGACCTTCTGAAGGGGGAAGTTCTGGTGTCTAAGGTTCTGAAGGTCCAGTTCAGAGGCAATAAAGAGTCAGAAGCATCCCAAGAAGATTTGCAGAGTTTGATATGTTGCAAGACACTGAAGTAGACTCTGAAGGAGAAGTTATTCAGTGTGCAATGTTAGTAGACTCTGAACCCGTGAGTACTAAAGAGGCTCTTAAGCAGCAAGTTTGTTTACAGGCCATGAAAGAAGAACTTGATGCTATAGAGAGAAACAAGACTTGGAAGCTGACAGAAATTCCAAAAGGCAAGAAATCCATCAGCTCAGATGGGTTTTCAAGCAGAAGATAAATCCAGATGGATCAATTGGCAAACACAAAGCGAGATTAGTAGCAAGAGGCTTTCTACAGAAGCCTGGGATGGATTACTTTGAAGTGTTTGCACATGTGGCGAGACATGAAACAATCAGACTAGTGATTGCAATAGCTGCTAATAGGAATTGGCCTCTGATGCATTTAGATGTAAAATATGCATTTCTGAATGGTACATTACAAGAAGAGGTGTATGTCTCACAACCTCCTAGATTTGAGAAAAAAACCAGGAAGGGATGGTGCTCAAATTACACAAACATTGTATGGATTGAAGCAAGCGGCCAGAGCTTGGAATTTGAAAATTGATTCGTTTTTTAAGGAACAAGGGTTTCAAAAATGTGAGATGGAGTATGGTATTTATGTTCAGCACACTTCAGAAGATAATATGATTCTGGTCTGTTTGTACGTTGATGACATACTACTTACAGGAAGTTCTGAACAAGAGATAGTTGAGTTCAAGAAAGTTCTGATGAATGCATTTGAGATAACAGATCTTGGAAAATGAGTTTCTTTCAAGGGATAGAATTTATGTACTCTGAGAAAGGAATCATTTTATATCAGATGAAGTATGAACTAGAGCTTCTGAAGAGATTTAAGCTAGAAAATTGCAAGATTGCTATCACACCTGCTGATACGAATCAAAAGTTGGATTCTGATTCTGATAGAAAGGATGTGAATGTTACAACCTTCAAACAGATGGTTGGTTCTCTAAGGTATTTGTGTAATACCAGAACTGATATTTTCTATGCAGTTGGAATGGTTAGTAGATTTATGAGCAAACTAAAGTGGTCTCATTACCAAGCTGCAGTCAGGATTCTGAGGTATGTGAAGGGAACTCTGAAATATGGAGTGTTATTTCTGTCTGGAAGAAAGATTGAATCAGAACTTATGAGTTATTTTGATTCTGATTAGTGTAGAGATAGAGTTGACAGAAGAAGTACTTCTAGATACTTATTAAAATTTATGGGAGGTCCTATTTCTTGGTGTTCCAAGAAGCAACCTGTTGTTGCTCTGTCAACCTGTGAAGCTGAATATATTGCAGGTGCTTTGACTGCATGTCAAGCTGTGTGGATTCTGAACTTGCTAAAAGATCTGAAGATTGAGGTAAATAAACCTCTGAAGCTGATGATTGATAACAAGTCTGCAATCAATCTTGCCAAGAATCCAGTGTTGCATAGGAGAAGCAATCATATTGAGACCAAGTATCATTTTCTGAAGAATCAAGTTCAGAATGGAATAATAGAGGTTGTGCAATGTAGCACCTAGAAGCAGCTGACAGATGTTCTGACAAAGGCTATCAAAACTGATCAATTTCTTGGATTTAGGGATGAAATTGACGTTGTCAGTTTTGGGTAAATATAAATTAAGGGATGGTGTTAGAATTTATTTAGATTTAATTAGATATTAATTTATATTTAGAAATATCTTTTAGATTGTTTATATCTTTGTTAGAAAATATAAATCTTAGATCTTATATCTTTGTAGAAGATATATTTTAGATTTAATTTTGTGTATAAATAGCCTAGTGGAGTAGATTATTGTAAATTCATTGTAAATCCTTATTTTCGAAGTTGTCAGTAAATATTCATTTTACCTTTTATCTTCCTTGTGCACCAACAACTGACACATGTCATATTAATTAAAATTACAATTATATATATGATTAATATCGTTTACAAAAATGAAATATTTTTTTTGACAAAAATGAAATAGACAGTTAAAGTAAAAGACAATTCTTTTGACAAAAATCAAATAGACATTTTTTTTTGACAAAAATGAAATAGACACTTAAAGTAAAAAAGAGTATCACTATTTGAGTTGGTCGTTTATCTTCGTTTTTTTTTTTTATATTTTAAAATGACTTTTCTTTTATTTGTGATAATAACAAACAACCAATAAATTTAGTTATTTATATTAATATCATTTTTTATAATATTTTAAATTCTTACTTATTTTATTTATCTTTTTTCTCTATTATTGATATATTTATAATTAGTGATACATTGAATTTTAAAAATATTTAGTATTTAAGAAAAAAAAGTATACCTTTTTTTTTTGTTGCATAGTTTGCAATTTTTATTATTTTTAACTATTATATAATTAGTATTATATATTATTGTTATTATCGTTAAAACATTTCAAATCCAATGCATTCATCAATAGCAAGTCTAACGTATTGATTTTTCTTTTAGAATAGTCAAATGTATTATATTATTAATA
Source organism: Vicia faba (assembly GCA_948472305.1). Taxonomy (NCBI): domain Eukaryota; kingdom Viridiplantae; phylum Streptophyta; class Magnoliopsida; order Fabales; family Fabaceae; genus Vicia; species Vicia faba. The sequence goes on from OX451741.1 coordinate 79,061,756, forward strand.
AATAATAAAACATATTTCTTTAGATTTTAGAGTCAAATGAGTTACCCTTAAATACACTTTATTTTCTCTCTTTTTTCTAACTACACAAAATTGAGTTCACCTCAAAGAGAATATTCATCCATTTGCTAAAATTCTCAAACATGAAGGACACTATAGTTCTTTATCCTGCTCTAGGTAGTGGACACTTAATGTCTATGGTTGAATTAGGCAAACTCATAGTAACTCATCACCCTTCATTTTCCATCACAATTCTTATTCTTACACCACCCAACAAAAACACCAACAACAAAGACATCAGTCTTTCTCCCCAAGAACACTACATAGCATCAGTTTCAGCCACATTTCCTTCCATCAATTTTCATTATATTCCTCCAATTTCACTCCCTACAAAACTTCTAACACATTTTATTACCTTTGAAATCTCTCCAGAAAGCAATCATCATGTTGACAACATTCTTCAATCCATTTCCAAAACCACAAACCTCAAAGTTATTATATTATATTTCTTCACCTATAGTGCCTATCAAATAACCAGAAAACTTGAAATCTCCACTTACTTTTACTACACTTTAGGTGCAATTGCATTAGCCATTTTCCTCTATTTTTCAACACTTCACCAAAATGCTAAGAAACGTATTCAGGATCTTCACATGCCAATTTGAATTCCCGGTTTGCCAAAGAATTTTACAACAGATGATTACCCAGATGAATTGGATTCTGAGAGTGACGAATTGAAGATTTTGCTTGAATATGCAAAAACCATGACAAAAAGTGTTGGAATTACTGTTAACACTTTTGATGCTATTGAAGGAAAAACACTTGAATCTTTAAATAATGGATTGTTTGTTCCTAATGGAACTACTCCTACAATTTTCTCTATTCGACCTCTGATTACATCTTCTTATGGTGGAGATGAAAATGGGTGTCTGCGTTGGCTCGACTTGCAACCGAGTAAAAGTGTCGTGTTGTTAAATTTTGGAAGCATCGGGATATTTTCTAAGACTCAATTGAAAGAGATAGCACTTGGTTTGGAAAAAAGTGAGCAAATACTCTTATGGATTGTTAGAAGTGAATTGGACTCGAAAGAGCTCAATTTAGAAGACTTGTTACCATAAGGGTTTTGGGAGAGGACAAAGGAAAATGGAATGGTGGTAAGAAATTGGGTTCTACAAAGTGCAATATTGAGTCATGATTCAATTGGTGGGTTCGTGACTCACTGTGGATGGAACTCGGTCTTGGAAGCAGTTTGTGAAGGTGTGCCTATGGTGGCGTGGCCTCTGTATGCTGAACAAAGTCTGAACAAAGTGATTTTGGTTGAAGAAATGAAGGTGGCTTTGGAACTGAACAAGTCAAAAGATGGGTTTGTGAGTGAAATTGAATTAGGAGACCTAATTAAAGAATTGATGGTTTCATATAAAGGAAACGAGATTAGACAAATGATTTTCAAGACGAAAATAAGTTCTAAGAAAGTAAAAGATCAAAATGGAAGTTCATTTGTTGATTTAACCAAGTTGATTCAATTGGTTAAGCAAAAAGAAACAACATCATCTAGTTGATTGATTAATCTTTGTTTTTTGTGTGATAAACGTATTATTGGCTAAAATAAGACCAATCTCGTTAGAATACTCACAAGTTGTTTTTATTACATTAATAATAATAAAATGGTACAAAAGTTGTGATTAAAATATCTTTTAAATTTACAAATTTTTAGTGACTTTATTCTTTCATTTTATTTTTATTTAAGAATTTGTAATTTAATTATTGTGTTTAGAAAATTTGTCAATTTAGGTAATAGTAATAAAGGTTTCTATAAACCATGTATATTACAAGAAATGCTCTCAAAGGAGAGCTAAAAGGAATTTTGTCTTGGGTTTGGGGTTTTCCCCTTACTACATGGTGATTACATTACCCGTGATCAAACAGATAAGTGTGGATTCAATCATGGTGAGTTAAACTTTGTATGACCAAGATAGAACTTTAAAATTCATAAGGAAAACTTTTGGCTTCATGGTGTATATGGTTATCAAGTTCATCAACTGAAACTATTGTGCACAGAGGAGAACGAGAAAGACACGGAGGAGATAGATAAGGATGGGTGCACGTAAGTGAGACCACGAAGGAGAAAAACACGTCAATCAGATTCTCAAAAACGCGTTATAGAAGATCACTAATGATAGACATAACTTTAAGATGTAGTGACTATTTCTATGCATGAAAGAATCACTAATACCACCTTAAAATCTTTCTATTTTTTTAATGTCTTTAATGATATTAACCATGATGAACATATGGGTGGATTTATTTTTTGTGGATCACTTATTGACTTTAATCTTGAAAAAGAATAGAATAATAAAGATCAAGAGGTTTAGGTTTGTGAGTTTTGATAGTGAAAGATGAAGTTTAGATAATACAAGCCTGCAACAATTTTTTGGTTTAGACATATAAAATTTAGATGAATAAAGTAGTGTTTTGGACGTATAAGAATAGTACGATTAATTTTTAAAAACATAATAAACTAATTTTTTAAATTTTTTTTACGTGTTCTTTCTATCACATTTATTTAATGTACAAAAGAACAATGAATTTGGATAAAAACTTAACGTTATTTAAAAGAGTATTTTAATATTTAATTTACCAAATAATTATGATCCAATATTTTTATTATATTTTGAAAATTTAGTATTATGTTTAAAAGAAAAAATTATTTAAATAATTAACATTAAATGTTGTATACATAACATTGAATATCTATTTTGTTTTAGACTGAGTACCGATATTCAACGGGTTTTCTAAAAACATATGTTCATTTAAAAAAAAAATCTCATACTTTAATTTGAATATGAAACAAACACAACTTAATGGATATAGTTTAATAATATAAAATAATTTGAAATTTATATAAAAAGTTAAAAAGTTTCAGCATACTATTTAAATTCTTAACAAGAAAATTCAAATCATTTTAATAAAAATTATCTAGTCACTTCTTCAAGACTCAACATTTGTTGTTGGTAATATATTTGAACTTTTAAATAAATCAACTAACATGCAAATGGGTGAGATTTTAAAAAATAGAACATTTTACTAATCAAGGTAAATTAATAACTATTTTACGAACGTTCGTAAAAAAAATGTCAAAAAAATGACATTTCCAATATACCAACTCATTAAAAAAATCTGAATCAATCTTCATAAAAATGTAAACCTTTGTTAAAATATATATAAAATATTGTAAAGTTATTTATGTTTCTTCTTTAAACATCTAATAATAATTTTTCAGAATTGTTTACACATTAGTTATAAAATATCAAAATTTAATTGTATTTTTATGAAATATGATTTTCATTTTATAATAATAATGATTTGTTTTTCAACTTTATAGATTAAACTATTATTATCAAATTATTGTCTTGAAAAATATTATAAAATCAATTACTATATTATTTTAATCAAATTATTTTATAAAAAAATCTAATTAAAATATTTAATAATAATGAATATTCAATTTAAACATCTACTTTTTACTTTACTAGTATTATTTATATTCATAATATATCTTTATAGTTTTTTTTTTAAATATAGTTTCCTAACATTTTGTTTTATTCTAAAATAATAAACATTTTTTTAAAAAAAAGAAACATATAAAAAATATCGATAAGTGAGAGAATTTAATTCTATTAGATAATTATTTATTACGATTTAATATTTTTACTAATATCCAAATATAAATTGAGTATAGTTAATTGAGACCGACAAAGGTAGTATTAATTAAAATTACAATTCTATATATAATTAATATCGTTTACAAAAATGAAATACATTTTTTTTTGACAAAAATGAAATAGACAGTGAAAGTAAAAGATATTTTTTTGACAAAAATGAAATAGATATTATTTTTTTATAAAAATGAAATATACAGTTAAAGTAAAAGAGAGTATCATTATTTAAGTTGATCGATTATCTTCTTTTTTTTTAAATCTTAAAATGACTTTTCTTTTATTTGTGATAGTAACAAAAAACCAATAAATTTGGTTATTTATATTAATATTATTTTTTATAATATTTTTAATTCTTTCTTATTCTATTTTATCTTTTTTCCTCTATTATTGATATATTTATAATTAATGATGCACTGAATTTTAAAAATGTTTAGTAATTAAGAAAAAAAAGTATACTTTTTATTATTGTATAGTTTGCAATTTTTATTATTTTTTACTATTATATAATTATTACTATATATTATTGTTATTATCAGTAAAAACATTCCAAAACCAACGCATTCATTAATAGCAAGTCTAACGTATTGATTTTTCTTTTAGAATAGTCAAATATATTATATTAATAATAAATAATAAAACATATTTCTTTAGATTTTAGAGTCAAATGAGTTACTCTTAAATGCACTTTGTTTTCTCTTTTTTTTCTAACTACACAAAATTGAGTTCACCACAAAAAGAATATTCATCCATTTGCTAAAATTCTCAAACATGAAGGACATTATAGTTCTTTATCCTGTTCTAGGTAGTGGACACTTAATGTCTATCGTTAAATTAGGCAAACTCATAGTAACTCAGCACCCTTCATTTTCCATCACAATTCTCATTCTTACACCATCCAATAAAAACACAAACAACAAAGACACCACTCTTTCTCCCCAAAAACACTACATAGCATCAGTTTCAGCCACATTTCCTTCAATCAATTTTCATTATATTCCTCCAATTTCACTCCCTACAACACTTCTAACACATCTTATTACGTTTGAAATCCCTCCACAAAGCTACCATCATATTGACAACATTCTTCAATTCATTTCCAAAATCACAAACCTCAAAGTTGTTATATTAGATTTCTTCACCTACAGTGCCTATCAAATAGCCACAAAACTTGAAATTTCCACTTACTTTTACTATACTTCATGTGCAATTGCATTAGCCACTTTCCTCTATTTGCCAACACTTCACCAAAACGCTAAAGAAACAAATTCAGGATCTTCACATGCCACTTCGAATTCCCGGTTTGCCAAAGAATCTTACAACATATGATTACCCAGATGAATTGGATTCTGAGAGTGACGAATTCAAGATTTTGCTTGAATCTTCAAAAACTATGACAAAAAATATTGGAATTATTGTGAACGCTTTTGATGCTATTGAACGAAAAGCAGTTGAATCTTTAAATAAATGATTGTTTGTTCCTAATGGAACTACTCCTACAATTTTCTCTATTGGACCTCTGATTACATCTTCTTATGGTGGAGATGAAAATGGGTGTCTGCGTTGACTCGACTTGCAACCGAGTAAGAGTGTCGTGTTGTTAAGTTTTGGAAGCATGGGAAGATTTTCTAAGGCTCGATTGAAAGAGATAACACTTGGTTTAGAAAAAAGTGACCAAAGATTCTTGTGGATTGTTATAAGTGAATTGGACTTGGAAGAGCTCAATTTGGAAGGCTTATTACCAGAAGGGTTTTTGGAGAGGACAAAGTAAAATGAAATGGTGGTAAGAAATTGGGCTCCCTAAGGTGCAATATTGAGTCATGATTCAATTGGTGGATTCGTGACTCACTGTGGATGGAACTCGGTGTTGGAAGCAGTTTGTGAAGGTGTGCCTATGGTGGCATGGCCTTTGTATGCTGAACAAAGTGATTTTGGTTGAAGAAATGAAGGTGGCTTTGGAACTGAACAAGCCAAAAGATGGGTTTGTGAGTGGAATTGAATTAGGAGACCGAATTAAGAAATTGATGGACTCATATAAAGGAAACGAGATTAGACAAATGATTTTCAAGACGGAAATAAGTTCTAAGGAAGCAAGAGATCAAAATGGAAGTTCATTTGTTGATTTAACCAAGTTGATTCAATTGTTCAAGTAAAAAGAAACAACATCATCTAGTTGATTGATTAATCTTTATTTTTTTTTGTGATAAATATATTGCTGGCTAAAATAAGACCAATCTTGTTAGAATACTCACAAGTTGTTTTATTACAATAATAATAATAATAAAATGGTACAAAAGTTGTGATTAAAATGTCTTTTAAATTTACAGATTTTTACTGACTTTATTCTTTCATTTTATTTTTTATTTAAGAATTTGTAATTTAATTATTGTGTTAAGAAAATTTGTCAATTTAGATAATAGTAACAAAGGTTTCTATAAAACATGTATAGTACAAGAAATGCTCTCAAAGGAGAGATAAAAAAATTTGTGTCTTATGTTTGGGGTTTTCCCCTTACTACCTGGTGGTTACATTACCCATGATCAAATAGATGAGTGTGGATTCAATCATGGCTAGTTAAACTTCGTATGGCCAAGATAAAACTTTAAAATTCATAAGAAAAACTTTTGGTTTCATGGTGTATATTGTTATCAAGTGCATTAACTGAAACTATTGTACATAGAGGAGAATGAGAAAGACTTACGGGAGATAGATAATCATGGGTGCACATAAGTGAGACCACGAAGGAGAAAAACACATCAATCAGATTCTCAAAGACGCATTATAGACGACCACTAATGATAGACATAACTTTAAGATGTAGTGACTATTTCTATGCATGAAAGGATCACTAATACCACCGTAAAATCTTTCTATTTTTTAATGTCCTTAATGATATTAACCATGATGAACATATGGGTGGATTTATTGTTTGTGGATCACTTATTAACTTTAATCTTGAAAAAGAATAGAATAATTTAGATAAGAGGTTTAGGTTTGTGAGTTTTGATAGTGAAAAATGAAGTTTAGATAATGCAAGCCTGTAACAATTTTTTGTTTTAGACATATAAAATTTAAGTGAATAAAGTAGTGTTTTGGACATATAAGAATGGTACGACTATTTTTTAAAAATATAATAAACTAATTTTTTAAATTGTTTGTGCATGTTCTTTCTATCACATTTATTTAATATACAAAAGAACAATGAATTTTGATGGGAACTTGGTGCTGTTTAAAAGAATATTTTAATATTTAATTACTAAATATTTATAATCTAATATTTTTATTATATTTAAAAATTTAATATTATGTTTAAAATAAAGAATTATTTAAAATAATTAAAATTAAATGTTGTATACAAAACATTGAATGCCTAGTTTGTTTTACACTGAGTACAAATATTTAACGGATTTTCTAAAATCAAATGTTTATTTAAAAAATCTCATACTTTAATTTGAATATGAAACAAACACAACTTAATGGATATAGTTTGATAATATAAAATAATTTGAAATTTATGTTAAAATTTTAAAATTTTCATCATACTATTTAAATTCTTAACAAAAAAATTCAAACATTTTAATAAAAATTTAAACATTAGTTCTCCGTGTTTTTGGAATCTAGTCACTTCTTCAATACCCAACATTTGTTGTTGGTAATATATTTGAACTTTTAAACAAATCAGCTAACATGCAAAGGGGTGAGATTTTAAAACTTAGATAATTTTACTAATTAAAGTAAATTAATAACTATTTTACAAACGTTCTTAAAAAATCTCAAAAAATGACATTTCCAATGTACCAACTCATTAAAAAAATCTGAATCAATCTTCGTAAAAATGTAAACTTTTGTTAAAATATATAAAACTCTAAACTAGACGACAATACCCGTAATACATCGTAACATAGTTACCCTTAAACTCTGATAAACAAAATAGAAAGCTGGAAAGTGAGATTTCAACCACTAGAAAGACTGAAGTTTAACCTTTTCACATATAGACATCAACAACAAACTCTTATTCTGAAAAACCCGTTGATTCCACATTTTCTAAATTACCCACAGTGCAGCAACCCAAATAATATGAAAGACATATCAACTTGATTTTGACCAACCATCCAAAACTACAAATTGATCATGATGATCCCTACAACGATCCTGAAGAGCCGTCGAAAGCCATAACCAATCAGACAACATCGACCATATTTTACCATAATTATCACATTGAACAAACAAATGATCGTGTGTCTCGTTCTGACCACATGCAGTTGGGCAAGTTTGCGCCTCTTCTATAATAATATTTCTCCTAGCCAAGTTATCCTTCGTCGATAGTCTATTGCGATATAATCACCAAACAAATAAATTAACCTTAAGAGGCACCGCTTGTGACCACCAAACCTGATAATCACCTAGATATTGAGCATCCACCGTCTTTGTTAAGAACTGATAAGCACTTCTTACATTATAACAATTTGAAGAATTGAGTCTCCAAACCCAAGAATCATCAACAGTGTCCCGCAAAACAACAAAATCTAACAAAAAATACACTCCCCCACCAACTCCTCCTCCCATGCAAACAACCTCCTACGCCAACTCCAAGCCTCTCTATCCACCCCCACCCTAAAGAGAACTTCTTTGTTATAGTAGCATCCTTATACTCAAATAACTCATAAAGCCTACTGAATCTAGTCATTAACACCCCTCCTTCCAACCAAGGATCCCTTCAGAATAGAGAGTTTACCTCATTACCTACTGAACGCTCAATATTATTGAGCAACCACCCACTTTTGAATAATCCATTCCCCTGTCTAATGCTATTCACATTCTTCCACCACACAGACCCTCCAACTACCCCATACCTCAACCACCCCCTTCCTCCTCACAACGATGAACTAACACCATATATCAAAGACTTCCCCTCTCCTTCAACATCCTCAAACACCATTTCCCTAATAAAACAACATTAAACTCCCTTAACCTTCTCACCTTCACCCACCATTCTCCTTACTCAAACATATTATATCCCAATCAATCCACACTATTTTCCTCTTTTCCTCTGTACCTCTCCAAAAGAAAGCATTAAATAAAGACTAAAGATAAGAAATGATACATGCATGAGCCTTGAAAAAATAAAGGAAGTAAACTGGACTAGAGGATATAACAGACTTCGACAGAATCAAATGATCACGTAACGAAAGATTGCAGAATCTCCACCCTGATAACCTATTTCTGATGGTTTCCAACATCAGATATCAAAAATTAAGCTTTAGCGGATCACCCCCAATAGGCAGCCCCGGATATACAAACAATACTTCCCAACTTACAATTTAACACCATAGCCGCCTCTTTCAGCCAAGAATTAGAAGTATTGACACCTACCAACATACTCTTATGAAAGCTCTAAAAGCCTACTGAATGGCTCTCCTACACGAACTCTAGATGTGTAAATGGCTTTCCTACATCATTTCCCACTCTATACTCTGTGTGCATGCCTTCCTGAATCTTTTTGTCGCATGTCATATCGCAAATTTGCTCGTCCTATTTCTAGCATTCAAATGACTTTCAAACTTGGTGGTTATAAATTTCTCTGGTTTATTTACACTAATATTTTGGGAGTTTCTAGTTGTTTAACTTTAAAAATATATAATAATTTATTTTAAATTATTTGTATTTTTAAATAGCAAATATTTTCCACTTTCATATACTTTTAATTACCTTTATATTTTGAATAAATTAGATAACACAATTGGTAAGGAGGTGAGACTTGAAAATATATGGTCATGTGTTTGAATTCCACCTTCCTAACTTTTTGCGTTTTGTTCTATTTTATTTTTAGCGTTCTTTACATTTTTTATATTATTCTAAACAAATCATAAAAAGTATTTTTTTATTTATTTAAATAGTATTTTTCATTTTCCTATATTTTGTATATTTAAAATATTATTTTTATTTAAATCATTATTTTATGTAAAAAATAGCCAAAAAATTTATAAATTTTTTTTTGAATCGTATCATGTAATGAGTCACAAATAAGACCAGATTCTTAAACTTGTTAACTAAGATAGAAGTTTTGAACTTTTTACTGTTTGGATAATATCCTAATTTAACAATTTGATGCAATTTCTCACATTATAAATACATTATAAATAGGTCTCTTTACCTTCATAAAAAGACACCTACAAATCAACTATTTCACTATTTCACTTTTACAAAATATATTTACAATTTCTTTTCAAAGTTTCTACTTGATTTTTGTTTTGACCGATATTTTTCATATAAAGCCCCTTCCTTTATTTTCAACCCCTTTTAATTTTAATTTATTTGTTATTAAAACCATTTGATAACTCCTAATGATTGTTTTTTATTTAAAAATTATATTTTTTTAATCCACAAATAAATAATTCACATTCATTTTACACGCACAGTAAAATTCACACAATAGCGCGCACACATATATATATATATATATATATATATATATATATATATATATACTTATATCTTTACTTAGGTTTTACTAAATTTTACTATTTGTTTTCTACCAACTTCAAAATCTCTTTATGCATTGAATCAAAACAACATCCGTTGTCAATTTTTTTTCTAAACCAAACACATACTTCTTATGAAGATTTCCAGCAACGTATACAATTTCCTATCGCACAAACACACAAAACCCTTATTTTGTTTTTACTTAAGTAAAACCGGAAAAATCTCTATTCAAATTCTTCTTCACTGTTTCTTTTTGTTATAGAAAAAGCATTTCTTTGCAAGTCCACAAACTAACAACTTCGAACAACGCAATTTTGGTACAATAATATCCTGTGGGCGAATTTGTGCACAACTTTGATTCAAACACAAGCATAAACAAAAAAAGTACAACGATCTGTAACGGTGTTATAGCTAAAAAAAATAAAACACCATAAACTCACAATTGTGCATAGTTTTTTTTTGTGTGTGCAGAAAACAGAGGGAAAAGAAGCAGAGGAATACACTGCCGGTGAACAACGCGCCACCGCACATCGAGCACCACCGCTCATCAACCACCCGGACTCGCAAAAATGCTACGATTAGTGTTCAGATCGGTGGCCATCACAGAGCGTGCCGACCGACCTGCAATCGCCAACCACGACTACCCCCGGTTGCGACCCGACTGTCCGACCACAAATTCGCGCAATAATCAACCAGAGACATCCCCACCGACGCTTCAGCCCTTGACAACACACGACTCCGCCGCCCGGTTACCATCACCGACTTGTATTTTGTTATTCCTTTTTGATTTTTGTGATTGACATGCTTATGAGTTGTTGAGTTTGCTGCTTGATTTGAGGTGCCCCTTGGAGCCCAACCCAATTAGCCAAGTTGGAATATATATACACTACTAATATTTATAATCCCTCCTATGTGGGACTAAAAATAAATATTTTCAAAATCCCTTCCATACTAGTTCTTACTTGTGCTCATTTATTGCCCATTTAATTTCAATAAAACATTCCAACTCCCACTCCAAGTTTACATCATACCAAGATTTCCAACAACCCCTCACTTGAATTTAAAAAGTGATTTTAGAAGTACGTCAAACGTTTCTAAGATTGTGTATAAGCAAAGGTGTCTACGACTTAAACCTTTGCGTAGCAAGTATGATTCAGATTCAACAAGAGTGAAACTATTGTCTTGAACTCTATCTCAGACATCAGACCCGCACACAACCTTTTCTTAAGGTGTATTCTAATAGCCCATGCTTTAATGGCCCTGCCCGTGTATCCCAGTTTAGTGAAGGCTCTAGGAATTCTGCCTCGCAATTCCATAGGAACCGACCCAAGTTCCACAATCACAAATATGAGTCTATCAAGAGTACTCCTGTAGCCTAGGTACTCTCTCATATAGAGTATAGATCTTATTAAGAGCTTTTATCATCTCATCCTCTTATTACTTCAGGATTCATGCTTTACTTGCATGATCATCTCATATTACTCATAACTTGTTATTACCCATTGAACCTATTTCTTGGGATCTCCAGTCATCTAGGTCGGGTTACCATTATGAGTAACTCATTTCTTTATAGGCATTAGTCCCATCTTCTTGGATGTATTATGGACTTTCTCTCTAGCTAATCCTTTCGTCAAAGGATATGCTAAGTTTTTATCAGTGCGTATATGATCCACTCTTACAGCTCCTTTAGAGATACAGTCTCTAATAGTGTTGTGCTTTCTTCTTATTTGATGTCTTTTACCATTATAATAACGGTTCTCAATTTTTGTAATAGCCGCGGTACTATCGCAATGGATCAACACAGCTGGCATAGGTTTTTCCCATAAAGGGATATCAGCTAGTAAGCATCTCAACCAACTTGCTTCTTCACTAGCTGTGGCTAGTGCTATCATCTCAGATTCCATTATGGACTGAGCTAGGATAGTTTATTTCTTTTATTTCCAAGATACAGCTCCTCCAACTATACTAAATATATAGCCACTAGTAGCTTTGAAATCATCTGACAAAGTATTCAATCTGCATCATTGTACCCTTCTAGTACAGCAGGAAACTTCTGATAATGTAGGTCGAGATTCATGGTCCTTTTAAGGTACCTCATGACTCGTTCAATAGCTTTCTAGTTCCCTTTACTCGGTCTACTCGTAAACCTGCATAACAATCCTACGACATATGCAATGTCGGGTCTAGTACAATCAGTAGCATACCTAAGACTGCCAATGATGCTCGCATATTCTGATTGTCTAACACTTTCTCCAACGTTCTTAAACAGTTTCACACTTGGATCATATGGTGTGCATGCAGGTTTACATTCAAAGTAATTATATTTCTTTAAGATCTTCTCCACATAGTGTGATTCATCCAAAGAAATTCCTTGTTCGGATCTCGTGATCTTGATACCAAGGATCACACTTGCTTCTCTAAGGTTTTTCATATCAAAGTTGTTGCACAATAGTGATTTCACATCATTAATGGTCTGAATGTTTGATCCAAATATGAGTAGATCGTCTACATAAAGACATATGATAGTGCATATTCGATTCTTAGACTTATACTAAATGCATTTGTCACTTTCATTCACCTTGTACCCATTTGATATCATTAAGTTATCAAATTTTTCATGCCATTGCTTAGGAGCTTGTTTTAGTCCATACAAAGACTTATTTAACTTACAGACCTTGTTTTCTTGTCCATAGATCACAAACCCTTCCGGTTGTTCCATATAGATTTCTTCTTCTAAGTCACCATTTAAAAAAGCTGTTTTAACATCCATTTGGTGTACTATTAAGTTATAAATAGCAGCTATTGAAATAAGTACCCTAGTGGATGTAATTCTAGTGACAGGAGAAAAGGTGTCGAAGAAATCTATATTTTCTCTTTGTCTAAAACCCTTGGCAACAAGGCGAGCCTTGTATTTATCAATAGTTTCATCAGGTTTTAGTTTCTTTTTCAAAACCCATTTAAAACCAATTGGTTTGCAACCAGGAGGCAAGTCTACTAAGTTCCAGGTCTTGTTGGATTCTAGAGATTCTATCTCATCATTGATAGCTTCTTGCCATAAATCAGCATCCAGAGATGACAAGGATTCTTGAAGATTCATTGGATCTTCTTCTACATTATAAGCGGCATAATCAGGCCCATAGTCTTTAGTGACTCTTACTCGTTTACTTCGTTGAAGTTCTGTTTCTATATTGTTGTTGCTTTCTGTGCTTCTTATCACAGGAATGTGACTGGATTGTGTGCCCCCACTATTTCTCAATTTGAAAGGAAATTTGTCTTCATAGAATTAACCTTCATTTGATTCTATGATCACTGATCTGACCTGATCAGAATTGGACCGTCACGGCTGGCTCCGAGCTGAAAGTTTTTGAACGAGGTGGGGGGGGGGGGGGGTACCTGCAAGACACTCCGATGCTGAAGTAAGTAGAAGCACGAGCAGGCAATAGTAAGTATGGGTAGAATGATGAATACCTGACCCTCTGGAAACAGAGGGTATTTATAGCCCCCAGCGCTGGGCCAAGGTTCCTTCCTTGGGCCGGGCAGGTTTGGCCCAATGGAGGAACTGCCAGGTTCTACGTGCGTAATGGGGACTCGCACGTGGTTCCCTTCCTGGATGTTCTGCGTGAAGTGCGGGCGGACGGAGACGCGGTCTTTTCGGGGTCTCGTTGGGAGTGCAGTGGACTGGGTCTGCCTTAGTTGGGGTGCTCAAGGTGATGTCGAGCTGGACAGCAGGATGTCGAGCTGGAGATGTAGAGGTCGAGCAAGTGACCTCAGGGAGCACGTCGGGCACGATTGTGACCCTTTGGTCGGCGTGGTCCTCAGCAAGTCCATTTGGATTGGGCCTTAGCAATGCTATTGGGCCTGTCGGGCCCAGTCCAGAACAGGAGCCCCCCAAGTCGTGGTTCCTTTGTTAGGAGCCATGGCTTGAACTCAGGTCGTTTCCGCTTCGGGGTCTCGCGCCCGGGTCAGAGATGCAGGCCCTCGAGGGCCTCTCCGTGTCGTGCTCGGACACATCTTTCGCGGTGGATGCTCGGAGGATCCTCACCGGCGCGTGTCTGTCGAGCACACGAGGTATCTTTCAGGAACTGTGCCGCCACCCTATGATGATAGGGTCATCATTGCGTTGGGAGCAGTGCGTCGAGGAGAGAAACTCCGTGGTTGCCCGAGGTGACGTTTGGTATTCCACGTCATCACTATAAATAGGAACCTTGGGCCCCATAACACGTTTCTACTCTTTGCGCTCCTACTGCTGCTGTTCTTCCAGATTTTTCATAGCTGCGATCTCCGTTACAGATTCTTTTCCTCCATAGCCGAATCCACTTCTTGATTCAAGTAAGTGACTTATCTTCTTTATTTTCCTGTTGTAATGCATGATTTTCAGCGTTGTTAGACGTTTTAGGGACTGTGCGCGTGGGACTAGCCCGGTAAACTCATGTTTAGCTCGACATATTCATGCTTAGGACCGGCAAACACATGCTCGTGGCCGGTAGATACATAGTTTAGGTAATAATCTGCAGCGCTGCCCGGGGTCTTCATGATCCAGGGTGCCTGATTCATGGTCGTGCCCGGCATGTTCATGGTTCTGGCCGTAGGTTTCATGATGTTGCTCGCCATGTTCATACCTTGGGTCGGCATGTTGGAGAGTGACCGCGTTGTCGGTTTGCTCAGGCGGTTTGGAGAAGGGCCCATCGAGTTATCTGGACGTCGGGGAGGCGACTGCTTTCTTGTTGCAAACTAACTTTTGTGGTCGTGCATGGAACGACGTGGTTTGTCGTACACTACATCTGGTCCGTTACGTCGATCGTATGGTTTCGTGCCAAATTGACTGGTTTCCCGTGCTCTGCAGGTAACCATGGCGGACGAGCCGTGCTCCTCTGGACGCCACGAACATGAGGAACAAAGTGCCGATGAGGCGGTGAGCTTGGTTGATACTGTCGACGACCCTTTGTTGGATTGGGTGGGTGCCGAGCCCCGAGGAATCGCGTCGAAATATAGCCGGCGTGACCGAAAGCCATATGCTGTCCTCGAAGCGGGCCAGGGCCAGCCTGATTTCCAAAAGAATTTCGTTGTCACGCGGCCGACCTCCCGTGCCCGGATCTGCTCGGTGTACCCAGAGTATAGCTTCCCGATGTACGAGATTGCGTTCAAAGATCTTGGGCTGCAGCTGCCCTTCAGTGACTTTCAGACCGGGGTCTTCGCCCATCTGGAGCTGGCCCCGTCGCAGCTACACCCGAACTCACTCGCCTTTATCCGGGCGTTTGAGCTGACATGTCGCTTTCTGAGGATTGGGGCGACGATACCTCTCTTCTTCAGAATTTTTCATCTGCAGCGCCAGTCCCGAGGAGGGAAACACAGCTGGGTCTCCTTAAAACAGTCGAGGAGACTATTCAAGATGTACATGGACTCCGTAAGGGGTTTTAAAGACAAGTGGTACATCGTGAGGCCAGTTACCACGTCTGCTTTAGGATCCCTGTACGAGGAGGAGACGCCCATAAGCGATGATAACTGGGAGGCGATCTTAGACAACGATGGGTATCCCGTGATGGCCCGCACAGCCAAGTTCCCTGTGCATTGGATGTTCAGGCATTACGAGCACGGGACTGGATACTATCATACCGCTGCGGGCGACATGTGTCCGGAGGACGAGGAGGCGTATGCCACTCTTTTTCGGTTCGTCGACAGCTTCCACCCCGCCCGGTGGGCCACGAGGGAAGGGGAAGATGTCTTGGATGCAGAGGGTTATCCGACATTTGAGTCCCGGCTGATTGATACTAAGGCACTCGTGGAGTGTCAGACGTTCAGACAGGCTGCTCGTCTGCTAGGTCGTTTATTGCTTGAATTTCTTTGCTCGTCATTTATTTATGAACTTGCTCGACACTAACTCGTCTTTTATTTTGTGCAGGTTCGATGGCCGATCGATGGGAAAGACTCTTGAAGCTGTCTTGCAACCAGAAGTGGGGTAGGAGGGTCGTGAAGGCTCCCCAGGCAACGAGGATGGGCCCGCCACATAGTCCGGGCGCTCCTCAGGAGGTGAGGGTGGATTCGTCGCCCAGCTCGGGGGCCGCGTCGGACGAGATCCCAGAGGTTCAAGAGGTCGATCCTAATGCCGACCTGATACAAAGAAAGAGGACCCGGGTGGAAAGCGGCCCGGCTGTCAGCGAGGACACCAGCGCCGTCAGATCTTTCGGGTTCCCCCCTTGCTTCAAAAAGGAGGGTTTCTTCGAGAGATTCCCTCTGTCCGTGGTTGCCGACGAGGCTGAGACTATCAAGAGGATGAGTAAGGAGGATCGGAAGAGGCATCTGGCTGCCGGCATGGACGGGCTGGTGAAAATGGCCGAAATGGCCCTGGTGTTGTCCGAGGAAGGGGGGGATGCTGTCCGTATTGAAGAACTTGAGCAGGAGAAAGCGACTCTCACCTCGAGCTCGTGGAAGTTAAGGACTGCCCTGGAACGCTCCGAGGAGATGTTCCGTGAGCAGGCATCGCTGCTGGCCGCTGAGAGAGAGATGTTGGTCCTGGAGAAAGAAAATTCGGGGAAGCTAGCCGAGGAGGGAGAGCTTCTCCGCGCGGACAGGGATCGTCTGGAGACCGACATCGGGTGCCTTACCCAACAGATCGAGGACATGAAAGTCGCCATGCTTCCTGCCGAGGACGAGCCGGAGGACATAGCGGCTTTGAAGAGTCGATCGGAGCTGGTCGCCCATATCCGGCTACTGGAAGCAGATTGTGTTGGTGCTCTGGAGGAGGGGTTCGACTCTGCAGTCGGCCAGCTTTCCTTGTTAAACCCTGGTTTGGTTACTGAGGGACGGGCCACACACATCAGATCGTGGATGGCGTGATCATGCCCCCGCCCGACTCTCCAAATGTCGACAACGATGGTTCCGGGGAAGCCTGATTGTAGGATAGCGGGCCTGCGTGCCTTTGATATTTGTATTTTTTGGGCCTGCGTGCCCGTCGGTTGTACTTTATGAACATCGTCGGCCTTCTTGGTCGGTTTATACTTGTTTGTCTTGTTGCCTTCGGGCATTTTTTTGAATGAATGCTGTTTTACATTTAATCGTTTGCCCGTGCTTGAAATCTTATATATTTGCATAAAATTTAGCCTAAGTCATGGGCCCGAGGAGTGCCCGTAAGTGGCTATGATTTAGCGGGCGAGTCTGCCCGTCTTTCGTTTGTATACGTGCCCGGCCTTCTTTCGCTGGCCAGAGTCACCTAAGTGTTGCACTCAAGGGGAGAGACTTCCCTTTGACCCTTTTAGATGGCCCGTCATTCTTGACGACTTGTCGGGCATATGGAGCGAAGTTGCTCAGTCGGGCGCGAAGCCCGGTAGGGACTATTCGCCCTTGGCGTGAACTGCCCATCGCGAGCTGGGTGTTCTGCCTTACAGGTACTACGATGGTGGTGCTCGGTGTAGTTGTCCACGTCGGGCACTATCGATCGGTCTCGTTTGTTGAGCGATGTTGTGCGATTTAACCATATGTCGGGCTCGTACCTCAGCCTCTATACGGAGTCAGACGTTTCTCCTCGTCGACTGGGCGCGGGTGCCGATGGTCGAGGGTCCTAGGTGTTGGTAGTTTTTAACTATAGTACTGCTTTAGCTTAGCAGCGTTCCAGGGTCGTGGTAATGGCTCTCCGTCTAATTGCTCGAGATAGTACGCCCCGGTACCAGTGGTGTCGGGGACGCGATAAGGTCCTTCCCAGTTCGCGGCCAGCTTCCCTTCGCGGGAATCCTTCTGGTTCCTTCGTAATACCAGGCTGCCGATTTCGAACTCGCGCTTGATGACCTTGTCGTTGTGGCATAGAGCCACTCGTTGTTTTAGGGTGGCTTCGCGCAGGGCTGCACCCGATCGGATTTCCTCGACTAGGTCGAGTTCGTCCCTTAGCGCCTCGTCGTTCATTTCTTCGTCGAGGGGGTTCTCTGTTCGTCTGGAAGGTTCCATGATTTCAACTGGGATAACGACCTCGGTGCCATACGTCAACCGAAATGGGGTCTCGCCCGTCGTTGAGTGGGGCGTGGTTCGGTATGCCCACAAGACGCTGTGGAGCTCCTCGACCCATCCCCTATTGGCTTCGCCGAGTCGACGTTTGAGTCCTTGGAGGATGACTCTGTTCGCGGCTTCGGCTTGCCCGTTGGTCTGAGGGTGCTCGACCGACGTGAAATGTTTTTTTGTACCTAGTTTGGTGACGAAGTCTTGGAACCCGTGGTCGGTGAACTGGGTACCGTTGTCGGTCACCAGGGCCCGCGGAATTCCGAATCTGGCGAGGATGTTTCTTTTGTAGAAACGGAGGATATTGTGCGAGGTGATTTTTGCGAGGGCCTCGGCCTCGATCCACTTCGTGAAGTAATCCACGGCGACGATGAGGAATTTGTTCTGATAGGTTCCTTGCACGAAGGGCCCGAGGATGTCCATACCCTACCAGGCGAACGGCCACGGGGAGGACAGTATGCTCAGCTCGTGCGGAGGGGCGAGGTGCATGTCCCCGTGTTTCTGGCACTTATCACATTTCTTGACGTGCTCCTTGGCATCCTGCTGCATCGTCGGCCAGTAGTATCCCGCTCGAAGGGCTTTCCTTGCTAAGGATTTACCGCCCATGTGCTGGGCGTTGATCCCTTCGTGTATCTCCCGCAGTACTTCGGGGACTGTGGACTCGTCGATGCATTTCAGGAGGGGGATGGAGAATCCTCTTCGGTACAGTTTCTGTTCGAGAACCACGTAGGAACATGCTCGTCGCTTGGTGACGGTAGCTTCGGCCTGGTTCAACGGAAGTTCGCCTTTTGTCAGGAAATTATAAACCGGGGTCATCCAGGACGTCGCATCCCCGATGGCATGGATCTCGACTGTAGTCGAGGATCGTTCGATACTTGGATGCGCTAGAGATTCCTGGATGACGGATTTGTTCCTGCCCTTCTTTCGTGTGCTCGCGAGTTTGGACAATATGTCCGCCCTCGTGTTTTGCTCGCGGGGAACATGTGAAATTTCTGCTCGTACGAACTTTGTCATGTATTTTTTGACTAAGTTCAAATACTCGATGAGGTTGTCGTTTTTGGCCTGGTAGCTCCCCTGTACTTGAGAGGCGACGAGCTGGGAGTCAGTGTAGATCTGTACCTCGCGGGCTCCCAGGTCATCGGCCAGTCTCAGTCCTGCGAGCAGGGCTTCGTATTCTGCCTGGTTGTTTGACGTCGGGAAGGAGAGAGCTAAGGAGTGCTCGATTACTACGCCTTCTTCGTTTTCAAGGAGGATTCCTGCGCCGCTTCTGGACGAGCTGGATGCTCCGTCGACGAAGATGGTCCACTTGTGTTCTTTCCCCGGGGTAGGGTCGTGAGTGGTCATTTCCGCGACAAAATCGGCCAAGGCCTGTGCTTTCAGGGCTTTCCTGCTTTCGTACTGAATGTCGAATTCGGAGAGTTCCAAGGACCACTTCAGCATTCTGCCTGCCATATCTGGCCGACCCAGGAGTTGCCTCACCGGTTGGTCGGTTCGCACGATGATGGTGTGGGCCAGAAAGTAGTGTCTGAGCCTCCTCGCAGCGTTGACGAGGGCCAGAGCAACCTTTTCTATCTGCTGGTATCTGCTTTCGGGCCCCTGTAAGGCCTTGCTCGTGAAGTAGACGAGTTTCTGTCCGTCGGGGGTCTCGCGGACAAGGGCTACGCTGATGGCTTCGTTCGAAATGGCCAAGTACAAGTACAGCGGTTCCCCGTCGTCGGGTCGAGATAGCACGGGCGGCTGAGACAGACTTTGCTTTAGGTGGCGTAGTGCCTGCTCGCATTCCTCATTCCATTCGAAGGATGCTTCCTTTCGAAGGAGTTTGAAGAAGGGGAGGGCGTGCTGAGCGGATTTCGCGACAAAGCGGGACAGCGACGTGAGCATGCCGTTCATGATTTGTATCGACTTCTTCGACGTCGGTGTTGGGAGGTCGGAGAATGCCCGGCATTTGTCGGGGTTGGCTTCGATTCCCCGTTCTGTTAGATAGAATCCAAGGAATTTTCCTGCCTTAACCCCGAACGTACATTTCTCGGGGTTGAACCTCATTTTACATTGCCTTGCTTGGGCAAAGACTGTCTTGAGATGAGCTGCATGGTCGGTGTGTGCTCGGGATTTGAAGATCATGTCGTCCATATATACCTCGAGCATGTCGCCGATCTGTTTGTTGAAAACTCTGTTCATCATGCGTTGGTAAGTTGCTCCGACATTTTTCAGTCCGAAGGGCATTACGTTGTAGTAATAGTTGCCCGAGATGGTCATGAATGCCGTGCAGTGTTTGTCGCCCATGGCCATTGGGATTTGGTTATAGCCCGAATAGGCGTCCATGAACGACAAAGTTTTGTAGCCGGCCGAGTTGTCGACCAGCATATCTATGTTAGGCAAGGGAAAAGCATCTTTCGGGCAAGCCCGGTTGAGATCAGTATAATCAACGCACATTCTCCATTTTCCATTATTCTTTTTCACGAGTACAACATTTGACAGCCAGGTGGAATACCGGGCTTCAGAAATAAAATTTGCCTCTAGGAGGTCTTTTACAGCTTTTTCAGCAGCCTCCGTTTTTTCTGGAGACTGCCTACGCCTACGTTGTACTACGGCCTTAGCGGCTGGATCAATGGCGAGGTGGTGACAGGCGACCTCAGGGCCGAGTCCGGGCATCTCCGCAGCGCTCCAGGCGAAGAGATCAGCATTCTCGCGTAGACAGGCCTTGATTTGCTTCCTGGCCAAGTCGGGGAGGTCTTTGCCAATCTTCACTCCCTTGGTCGGGTCTGTGCCGAGGGGAACGAGTTCAAAATCCCCGTCCCGTATTGGTCGGAGTGGGATTTGCTCGCTGCTGGATAGCTCGTCCTGATCGAAGCGGGTGTCCAGGGCTATGGAATCGACCTTTGGTGGAGCTTTCTGGACTTCTTCCTCGGGGGATGCTTTCCTGTCGGGCTCCTGTTTTGTCCTTTTGGCGGGTCTGGTCCCTATGTCGACGGTATCCCATCCCTTAGAAGCGGCGTTGAAGCACCTACGGGAAGCGGCTAGGTCTCCTTGGATGGTGGCTACCCGTGCCCTCATGGTGTAGAACTTCATCTTCAGATGGACGGTCGAGGGCACCGCTGTTAGCTCTGCTAGTGTCGGTCTCCCCAAGATGCAATTGTACAGAGACGGGCAGTCAATGACGAGGAAACGGACTTTAACTTGTCTCGTAGTCGTTCCTTCGCCGAACGTAACCAGGAGCTCGACATAACCCCAAGGTTTGGAAGTCGAGTCGTTGAAGCCTTGTAGATCCGACCCCACATACGGAGAGAGATGTGAGTCGTCCAGCTGTAGGGTTCTGAAAAGTTGGTTGTACATCACGTCGACGAAACTCCCCTCGTCGACCAGGATGCGATGCACGTCGAAATTAGCCATTCTTGCCCTTATCAGTAAGGGGATGACCGCGTCCGGGGCTCCGCCGGGGAGCTCTTCTAGGTAGAAGGTGATGGGCTCTGACCTGCCCTTCACCCTTTCGAACGTTACCGTTTGCGGGGGAGCCGCGTCGACCAGCTCGTCCAACTTCCTCTTAGCTGAATTGATGGTGAGGTCGTTGAACCCGCCCCCATTAATGACCATGGCGGAGGGAAAGTATTCCCACCTGCTGTGCGTTGTCAGCGGCTCCTACAGGTGCTCGGGAATGTCGAAATCCTCGGGCCTTGTCACCGAGAAGGCGGTCTGGATAGGCACCGACTCGTCTGATGGTCGGGCGTCTTCTTCTAGCTCCTTGGCTTCATGGGCGTCACAACGAGGAGCGTCGTTTCGCCTGTACTGTGCGAGCCTCCCTCCCTTGATGAGGGTTTCAATGGCGTCCTTGAGGTGGACGCAGTTCTCTGTCAGATAACCATGACTCCTATGGTATTGACAGTATTTATTTTTGTCCGCCCCTGGCTTGGCGGGAGCAGGTCGGGGACACTTAACGCTGCCGTCCTTGAAGTCTGTACTGGCACACTCCGCCAGAATACGCTCGCGGGAAGCTGTGAGCGGAGTGTACTCGGTGAAACGGCCCGAGGGGCCCCTTTGTTCCCGGACTTCCCGGGGTCGGTCTTCTTTCCTTTTCTCCCTGGTACGTCGGGGAGGAGCCTCTTGGCGTGAGCTGCTGCTGTTGTTGGGACCCCGAGTCCTGGAGTCTCGGGCCCTGTTGGCAGCTTCCCTCTCCTCGTAATCCATATATGCTCGAGCTTTATCGAGGAGGGCGTCGAAAGACCTGGGCGGCTCGATTCCCACGACTTTTCTGAATTCTGTGTCGGGGAGGAGCCCCCTCTCCAGCAGATATCTCTTCATGTGGTCCGTGCAGGGGACCTGTATCGCTTCTCGGTTGAAGCGGTTGATGAACTCCCTCAAGGTCTCATCCTGTCTTTGGATGATGGCCTCGAGCGCCGCCTCGGTCTTTGGATGGCGTCGAGAAGCGGTGAAGGAACTGATGAACTGGTTCTTCAGGTTCCGCCACGAGGTGATTGAGCCCGGGGCGAGTCCTTTGTACCATTCCATGGCCGCCTTCCTGAGAGTCGTGGGGAAAAGACGGCACTTGATGGGCCCCACGACATTATGATAATGGAGCATGGCCTCGAACCCGTCAATATGGTCGACCGGGTCCGCAACTCCGTCATACTCCTTCAGATGTGGGGGCTTCTCCATGCCCGGGGGGATGGATGCATCCATGATGGCCTGCAACAGGGGACCGTGGGGGTCATCCTCGTCGCTCCTCTCCAGAGACAGAGATGGGGACCTGTAGTATTGTCTGGCACGGTGGTCGTGCTGAGTCTCCCTCGAGCGTGATGCTCGCTGGTTGAATGTTACACGCCCGTCCCCGGCGTGTCTCTTGTCGTGCCTCGCCGAGTCGCGACTGGGTTCTCCGGCGGGGATGATGGGATCTCTCTCCAAATATGGTCACCTCTGCTTTGGCTGGGGAGAAGGGCTTCTGGAGTTTTCCTTGTAGTGTCTCCGCGGGGGAGAAGGGTGTCAGGCTTCAGTCACCCGAGGAGGGGGAGTATGTGGTCTCCGATGCCTCCTCGAGGGTCTTCGCTCGTCTTCAAGGGCCTTTAATCTCTCTCCTTGGGTGAAGATGAGATAGTTCGTTTGGTTAATTGCTGGGAACAGCGCTTGTATGGTGGCATCCGCCCCGGAGGGGATGGGGACTTCCTGAAACCGGGCGGCTCTGTAGTGGGCGAGGGCCGCCGGGTCATCCTCAAGTGGTGGTGGGAGCGAGGAGGATGATGCTGTGGCTCCGTCCCTGCGCGAGGAAGTTCCTAGGACGGTTGTTGTAGGAGCGGTGTTATGGCCGGGATTGCCGACGTTGTCGAGATGTCCGTTTTTGTCCGTCGTGCCGTTATTGGTGTCGGCGACACGGACGTTCTGCTCATCGCGAGCTGGATCAGCCATGACAGGTAGTTAATTTTTGAGCTTTGGTCTTTTGAGTTGTTTGTAAGACGGGGAAGCTAGATTCCCACAGACGGCGCCACTGATCTGACCTGATCAGAATTAGACCGTCACGGCTGGCTCCGAGCTAAAAGTTTTTGAACGAGGTGGGGCGGGGGGGTACCTGCAAGACACTCCGATGCTGAAGTAAGTAGAAGCACGAGCAGGAAATAGTAAGTATGGGTAGAATGATGAATACCTGACCCTCTGGAAACAGAGGGTATTTATAGCCCCCAGCGCTGGGCCAAGGTTCCTTCCTTGGGCCGGGCAGGTTTAGCCCAATGGAGGAACTGCCAGGTTCTACGTGCATAGTGGGGACCCGCACGTGGTCCCCTTTCTGGATGTTCTGCGTGAAGTGCGGGCGGACGGAGACGCGGTCTTTTCGGGGTCTCGTTGGGAGCGCAGTGGACTGAGTCTGCCCTAGTTGGGGTGCTCGAGGTGATGTCGAGCTGGACAGCAGGATGTCGAGCTGGAGATGTAGAGGTCGAGCAAGTGACCTCAGGGAGCACGTCGGGCACGACTGTGACCCTTTGGTCAGCGTGGTCCTCAGCAAGTCCATTTAGATTGGGCCTTAGCAATGCTATTGGGCCTGTCGGGCCCAGTCCAGAACAATCACTTTTTCCATTAGGTTATAAAACCTATATACTTTACTGTTGCTGCATACCCAATGAAAACACATTCATATGCTCTACTAGCGAGTTTAACTCGTTTCGGATCCGAAATTCTGACATAAGCCAGAGAGCCCCAAGTTCTCAAATAATACAAGTTTGGTTGTCTTTTATTTAATATCTCATAAGGATAGATCTTACATTTTGACTTGGGGATTCTATTCAGGACATAGCAAACAGTCAATAAAATTCCCCCCACTAGTGAGGTGCAGCACCAGAATTCATCATAATTGCAACAACAAGTTTAGTAAGAGTTCTATTCTTTCTTTCTGCTTTAACATTCATTTAAGGAGAATATGGAGCAGTCGTTTCTGAAGGGGTAAGAAAACACTTAGAAGGGGGGGTTGAATAAGTGACTCTTTTCGTGTTCAATACAAAGCTCAAACAATAATGGAATAACACAGTTATTTTTATCTTGGTTCATTTGAACTCAAACTACTCCAGTCCACCCGCCAAGGTGATTTCGCCTTTCTCAACAAGGACTTAATCCACTATGATCAACTGATTACAATCACACAACAACTGTTGTGACTAATAATGCACAAGTAATCTTACAAGTGACTAACAACACTAAGACTTAAATCTAGTTCTAGTCTGCTTGAGAAATTTGACCAAACTTGGTCTCTCAAGGAACAAATACAAGAGTATAATCTTTACAGATAAATAAAATAGAGTTTGCTTCTAATCAAGCTATATCACAACTGTGATTTTTCACTTAGAATATAATACACAAAACTGTATGAACTATGAGTTTGTGAGCTTTTGGATCTTTCACGTAGTTTCTTGTTTGAACGTTGTTGTTAGCTTGCAATAAATGTCCTTCTACTTATAGTAGGAATAATAAGACCGTTGCTGCCTTAATAGGAAATGTAGAGCATTAAATGCTTTGCGTGTATCCTTGCAATATTCCATTTTCCAAGAAACTAGTTGTAGGCACTTGAGTGCTTTCAGCCGTCTTTGCATTAATTAACAAACGTCAGAATGTAAGAACGTGTTTCCTTTGCTTTGACAAGACAAATTGATTTAGACGTTGTTTCAGAATTTGCTTCCAAATGTATTTTAAGTCAGAACATGCTTCATTCAACTTCTGATCAGAGCGTTGTTTGCTAAGAGCTTTGAACAATGCTTGCTTTCAAGTTATCTTCAAAATTAAGAAGCCTGCTAGAAGTTAGAAGATACATTTAACAAATAAAGGTTCTTACCAGAGTCAGCAGATGCGTTTGAATATAAGTTTCTTTAATCAAAGAACTTCTTCATAATCTTTGCTTAGTACTTTAGAATGTTTTCTGTCAGAACATTAACTAAGACATTCAAAACACATTCATCAGAGCATAAATTATCCTAAATATAATTTAGTTATCATCAAAACTCTTGAGATAGGTCAGAACTAATCTTGTTCTTTCAATCTCCCCCTTTTTGATGATGACAAAAAAATTATTTTAGATAAAGAAAAGAAAAGGATTAAGAGATAAGAATCTCCCCCTGAAATGAATATTTCTATGCATAAGACATCCTGAGATTATTTAGTCAGAGTGATACACAACCTTCTTGAATTTCTTCAGAACTTCTTCAAGAAGATACATCTTTAGCTGGAATATTCTTTCAGAGTTAAAATGATACCTGCAAAAAAAATCTTTTGCACAGAAGGAATTCTTTCAAATTTGTTATAATGTCTGAGACATAGTCCCATAACTGTTAAACAGTGATTAGTTCAAAAATGCACATTTCTCCCCCTTTTTGGCATAATCAAAAAGTGTAATAAATGAGAAGTTTTGAAAGATTTCATAAAAAGTTAAAAATAGATATCCAGAAGTACAAACAAAACAAAATAAGAGACAAAAAGAAACTAGGATTTCTTAGAGACAAGAGCCATCAGAAGATTCTTGATTTCAGAGGCAGATTCGCTTTGCATTGCCATCCAGTTCTTAAACTCTAGATTTGTTTGATCTTGCTTATCCATGCGTTTATTCAAGACTTCATTTTCCTTCTTTAGCTCTTTCAGAGTGTCCATAATGAGTGAGGTAGGAGCAGAAGATGATGAAGCTTCAGTAGAAACAGGGTCAGAAGCAGCAACTGTTGAGTCAGACTTCACAAAGGTGGAGAGCAGAGTGCCTAGATCCATTGCAAGAGTTGGCACAGGTTCAGGTCCAGCCTTAACTGAAGGTTGATTCAATAGAACAATAGCCAGAGGATTTGAATCTTCAGAGGATTCTTCAGATTCATCTTCTGATATGTCCATCTTATCAGTTGGTGTATCAGCAATCAATAGCGAAGACTTCTTATTCCAAGTATCAACAGCTTCTGTCTTGAAAGCATGCAAAAGTTTGGAAAAGTTGTCCAGCACCTGAGAATGGCACAAATCCTGTAACTTCCGTGATTCAGCAACCAAAGTTCTTCTAAAAGTTTCCCATAGAAGATCTGTTGCTGCTGTGTTCACACTTCTGGAGCAATCTTCTCTCAGCGGTTGTAACCATGCTTGAACATTTGTTATAAAATTCTGAAACAAAGTATTTACATCTGGCTGAATGGGTTTAGGGATAGTCGTTCTGTAAGTTTTGTTTTTCAAGAATTGTAGAGATTGAAGGTCCACTACAGTTCTTAAAAAGCTATTGGGTTCAAGATTATTTGTAGGTTCAGGTTCAGGTTGGTTAACACAAATAAGAGGTTCTGATATTTCATAAGGTATTGATGGTTCAGCAGTTTCAGTTTGTTCAAAAGTTTGTTGTTCTAGAATTTGAGGAGTTGAGAGTGGTGTTGTATATTGTGGTGAAGTGGGTGGAGTGATATCAGGCGAAATTATTATTGTATAAGCGGGAGTGGGAATGGGATTTTGAGGCTGTGGTTGGTTCATAGCAAAAATATTCTCAGTTGGTAGGTTGAAAGGAGGTTTTATGGTTGCTAGAGGTTCATTTATCCCTAGAATTCTCCAAGAGCCAGCATCATACCATCCAGTGGGTCTGGGTGATAGAGGTCTGGGAGGGGGTCTTGAAAAACGTTCAGCAGGAATAGGTTGAAAAACAGATGGTTCAGGAGGTTCTGATTGAAAGGGTTCTGATTGGTTGTCAGAAAGTTCATCAGAGTTAGAATCACTTAAATTTGTTGAAAACTGATTTTTACTAGGGTTGTCAGCAAGGGGTTCAGATGGTAAGGCCAGATCAATGTCTACATCTAAGTCTCCTAAGGTTTGAGAGGGTTCAACAGATGCAGATACATTTTCAGAATTATAAACAAGTATAGTTTCAGCATGATTACCTGTCTTCTTTTTCTTCTTCTGAGGAGTGTCAGAAGGTCCTTCTACAGCTTTTCTCTTCACAGATTCTTGGAGAATAACATCAGGAGCAGCTTTATTTCTTCCTTGAAGCCAAGCTGGATCAATGGGTGATCCTGTTTCTCTGCAGGTCTCAAGATAGTGCAAAACCATACGAGGATGCTCCCCTGAGTTGAACATAGGAAAGTCAGCAATAGGAATTCTTCTCTTCTTCACAATAGTTGACAGACATGGAGAGGGTTCCACCAGCAGTTTTTCAATAATTTTCCTTTTCAACAAATTCTTTCCAGTCATAGTCTTACCACATATAGGTTCAAGCTCCCCCAGAAGATTTGCTTCTTTTAGGTGAGCAATCAGACCATTCTCAGTCAGAATGTCTGATAATAACCTCCCCATAGGAATCCAATTCCTCTTTGATTTGGGATTCTTCATCCTTTCAGCTTCTCTGGTTTCTTTGACATGGTTCCAGAGATGTTCAAAAAGCAAGTAGGGCAAATCAATTTTGATATTGGTTCCAAGGCAAAATAGCAAATATTGTTGATCAGCGTTGATGTAATCAGGAGAACTGGTGTCTTTCCTGTGGTGAATACATCCATGAATAATCCTTGCCCAAATCTTATATTTGTATTTCAAGTCCCTGACTTTGGAGGAACCTTGACCGTTGGTAAAAATATCTGAATATACCCTAGACATCTCCATTCTTCCAGTGAGCATTCCTGTAACTCCAAGTCCTTTAAATCCCAGCAACCTTCTGATTTGATTTTCTGTAATGGATATTTCCTTGCCCATTACAAAGGAGAGAATAACCTTGGGAGTTGAAATAGCGTGAATCCAGAATTCTTTTATCAAAAGAGGAAAGACAGGACCAATAATACGATCAAAGTAGCTTTCCTAACCTTGAAACTTCACAGCAGGGAACAAGTCAAATCCATTCTCTATGAGATTCTCAAAGTCTACCATTAGCTCACTCAAAACTTCCAAACTTTCTACCGGAATGAGAGTTGTCCTTTCAGGTGTAATGTATTGCTCATAGTGGGTAGAAGAAGAAGAAGCCATTGAAGTTCTTTAGAAAATAAAAATTTATGAAAAGGGTTTTAAGAGAGAAGTACAGTAAAAAAAAACTTGAGTTGAAAGAGACAGTAAAGAATGAAAAGGGTTTTTCAAAAAGTATTTATAGGCATTAATTTCAGAAAATAGGTTAAGAATTAAAATTAAAAGTATTTAAGACATAATTAAAGTAAATATTAAAAACAGATTTAAAAACGAATCTCATCATTACTTGCATTTAATGATTTGCTAAAAATGAGGGAAAACGTGAGATTATGGCTAATCATCAACAGTTACCTAGAACGTCATCAGTAGCTTTTGCACGCTTGACCTTTCAGAAACACACCACGTGTTCATCTCCTGAAGGATGCATGTAACAACTGTTTGTTCTAATGAATTTCTGAACTACACTTAGACATGAAGCGTTAGAATGTTTCATAACTTTTCATATAGCTTCTGTTACAACTTCTCTTCTAACTTCTGAAAAGTTGTTGATCAGAGCATTCATTTCAGAAAGTTCTGAAGTCAGTCACAGAAAATAAATATTATTTTATTCAGGACATAATTCCATACAAATATTTTTCAGAATGAAATTAAATCTATCTTCTGAAAGGGGTTTGGTAAAAATGTCAGCCCATTGATGGTCTGTTTTTACAAAAATCAAGTTTAATATTCCCTTCTGAATATAGTCCCTTATGAAATGATATTTAATTTCTATATGTTTGGCTTTAGAATGTAAGATTGGATTTTTAGAAAGACAAATAGCAGAAGTATTGTCACAGAAGATAGGAATCTTACTTTCATAAAGGTTGAAATCTTCTAGTTGACTTTTCATCCAAATCATCTGAGAGCTACATCCAGCAGCATATATATATATATATATATATATATATATATATATATATATATATATATATATATATATATATATTCAACTTCTGTGGTTGATAGAGAAATTGTTTCTTGCTTCTTGCTGTACCATGAGATAAGATTGTTACCCAAAAACTGGCAGCTTCTAGAGGTGCTTTTTCTTTCAATTCTATCTCCAACAAAGTCAGCATCACAATAACCTGCTAGTTTGTAATCTTGTGATCTTCTGTAACACAGACCAAGATTAGCAGTACCTTTCAGATACCTAAGAATTCTCTTAACAGCTGTTAAATGAGATTCTCTAGGATCTGATTGGAATCTAGCACACAAACACACACTAAATAATATATCAGGTCTAGATGCAGTCAGATAGAGAAGGGATCCAATCATACCTCTATAGAGCTTCTGATCTACTTTCATACTTACCTCATCTTTACCTAGAATGCAGGTTGGATGCATAGGTGTCTTGGCATCTTTTCTTTCTGACATTTTAAATTTCTTCAGAAGTTCTTTAACATACTTCGTCTGATGTATGAAAGTACCTTATGTAGTCTGGTTGATTTGAATTCCAAGAAAGAATTTCAATTCACCCATCATGCTCATTTCAAATTCTGCCTGCATGGTCTTAGCAAATTCTTTTCCAAGGGATATATTAGAGGTTCCAAAAATTATAT
Organism: Vicia faba; assembly: GCA_948472305.1. NCBI lineage: Eukaryota > Viridiplantae > Streptophyta > Magnoliopsida > Fabales > Fabaceae > Vicia > Vicia faba. The sequence continues at coordinate 79,091,892 of OX451741.1, forward strand.
CATCAACGTAAATTTGACAGATTAAAATATCATTTTTAAATGTTTTTCTGAAGAGAGTTGTGTCCACTTTCCCTCTGGTAAAATCCTTTTCTAATAGAAAATTACTCAGACGATCATACCAAGATCTGGGAGCTTGTTTTAAATCGTACAAAGACTTTTTCAACTTAAAAACATGTTCTGGATGCTTTGAATTATTAAATCCAGGAGGTTGATGGGCATATACTTCTTCTTCAATATAACCATTTAGAAATTCACTTTTAACATCCATTTAATATAGTGAAATGTTATTTTGTACAACAAAAGAAATTAATAATCTTATAGATTCTAACCTGACGACTGGGGCAAAGGTTTCATTATAATCAATTCCTTCTTGTTGACTATAACCCTGTGCAACCAGTCGTGCTTTGTTTCTGATTACTTCTCCTTGTTCGTTCAATTTGTTTCTGAAGACCCATTTGATTCCTATAACATTGAATCCTTTGGGTCTTGGAACTAGATTCCATACATCATTCTTGGAGAATGGATTTAGTTCTTCTTGCATTGCTAAGATCCAATCATTATCTTCCAGAGCTTCATCAATGGTAGTTGGCTCAATCAAAGAGACTAAACCAAACAAAGATTCTTCATTGATTTTGAGAGATGATCTTGTTCTGATGGGATCTTATTTTCTTCCAATGATTACGTCTTCTTTGTGAGCTGAAGATATTCTAGGAAACCTTTTCTGTGTGGGTTGGTCAGAGATTCTGAGATTGTTCAGAGCATTGTCAAGAGGATGATCTTCTACGTCTTCTTTTGCTTCTGAACTTTCAGAGTTTGAGTGATGATCTTCTGTACCTACAGAAAAATCAATTTGCTTTGGCTGTGGTTGGCCAAGCTTATCATCAAACCTGACTTTGATTGATTCTTCAACAATCAGAGTTTCTGTGTTGTATACTCTATAGCCTTTTGAGCGTTTAGAGTATCCAAGCAGGAAACACTTTTGTGCTTTGGAATCAAACTTATTCAGAGTTTCTTTGGTGTTTAGAATAAAACAAGTACATCCAAAAGGATGGAAATAAGAAATGTTGGGCTTTATGTTTTTCCACAATTCATAGGGAGTCTTTTCAAGAATAGGTCTTATAGAGATTCTATTCTGAATGTAACACGCTGTGTTCACAGCTTCTGCCCAAAAGTGCTTAGCCATATTTGTTTCATTGATCATGGTTCTGGCCATCTCTTGTAATGTTCTATTCTTTCTTTCTACAACTCCATTTTGCTGGGGAGTTCTAGGACAAGAAAAATTATGAACAATACCATTTTCTTTAAAATATTTTTAAAAATAATGATTTTCAAATTCACCACCATGATCACTTCTAACTTTTGTGATTTTAAAAACTTTTTCATTTTTCACTTGAGTACAGAAGTCAATGAATACAAAATGTGACTCATCCTTGTGTTTTAAAAACTTTACCCATGTCCATCTGCTGAAATCATCAACGATGACCAATCCATACTTCTTGCCTCTGATGGATGCAGTTTTAACTGGCCCAAACAGATTAATATGAAGTAACTCTAATGGCTTAGAGGAAGAGACAACATTTTTAGATTTAAAGGAAGGTTTTGAAAATTTTCCTTTTTAACATGCTTCGCACAGAGCATCTGAGTTGTACTTTATATTGGGAAGTCCTCTGACTAAATTTAATTTATTTAGTTGAGAGATTTTTCTAAGACTGACATGTCCCAATCTTCTGTGCCATACCCATTGCTCATTGCTAACAGACAAAAGACATTTGACGTTTTGAGATTTAAGATCTGATAAATCAATTTTGTAAATGTTGTTCTTTCTCTTGCCAGAAAAGAGGATTGATCCATCCTTTTGACTTACAGCTTTACAGGAGTTTTGATTGAAGATAATGTCATAGCCATTGTCACTTAATTGACTTATGGACAATAGATTATGAGCTAATCCTTCTACTAATAAAACATTTGAGATAGAAGGAAGGTTACCATTTCCTATGGTTCCAGAACCAATAATCTTCCCTTTCTGATTACCTCCAAACTTCACATCTCCTCCAGCTTTAAGTTCCAGGCTTTGGAACATAGACCTTTTTCTCGTCATGTGTCGTGAGCACCGAGAGTCCAGGTACCATGACTAGTGTTTCAATTGAGCTGTTAAGGACATCTGCAACAAATATTATTTTATCCTTAGGTAACCATATCTTTTTGGGTCCTTTTGGGTTAGCATAAGAGTTTCCAGAATGTGATGTATATTTTATATCATGTGAGTGTCCAAACTTGAATTGCTTATTCAGAGGTTTGTAAGTGAAGTTCATTTTAGCAACAGGTTTTGGAATGTATGTCTCCTTCCCTTTGGGAGGTTCATATCCAATTCCTCTTCTGTTTTTCCCACTAACTCCATAGATCATTGAAGCCATTTTGCTTCTGTCTATGCTTTTAGCAAGAAAAGATTGAAAGCTATAGTCATATTCTTTCAAAATATCTTTTGAACTAGACATAGACTCTGAACTAAAATTCTTTTGAACAATTTGAATTTCCTTTTCAAGTTTAAGATTGTTTTCCAAAAGTTCAGATTTTTCTGTTTCAAGTTTCTTAAAATCAGATGCAAGACTCTTCTTGAGTTTCTTGTATTTGATTTTGAGCTTACTATAGTTTTCCAGAAGTTCTGATAAACTATCAGCAAGTTCTTCTCTAGAAAATTCAGAAAATACCTCTCTTTATTCTGACTAAGAGTCTGATTCATTTTCTGTGATAGCCATTAAAGCTAGGTTGGCATTTTCATCTTCAGAACCAGATTCATCTTCAGAAGAATCTGAGTTATCCCAGGTTGCCATCATTCCTTTCTTCTTTCCAAATCTCTTCTTTGGTCTTTCTTTTTGAAGCTTTGGACAATCACTTTTGAAGTGACCAGGTTCTTTGTATTCATAACAGATGATCTCTCTTCTGTTTGACTTTTTGTGTCCAGAAGATTCTAGTTTATCTTCTGACTTCTTGAAGTTCCTGAACTTCTTTTGTCTGTGCTTCCACAGATGATTGATCTTTTTGGAAAGCAAAGATATTTCGTCTTCTTCTGAAGCTGATTCTTCAGAGTTTTCTTCTTCATCCTGAAAAGCGTTAGTATCAAATTTCTTAATTGATTTAAGGGCTAGAGACTTACCTTTCTTCTGAGGCTCATGCTCATCCAGTTCAATATCATGACTTCTGAGAGCGCTGATGAGTTCCTCCAGAGATACATTGTTAAGATCTTTTGACACCTTGAAGGCAGCGACCATTGGTGCCCATCTTCTGGGTAAACTTCTGATGATCTTTTTCACATGATCTGCTTTGGTATACCCTTTGTTCAAAACTCTCAGACCAGCGATCAGAGTTTGAAACCTAGAGAACATTGCTTCTATAGACTCACTCTCTTCAACTTTGAAGGCTTCATACTTCAGAACTAAAGCCAGAGCTTTAGACTCCTTAACTTGAGCGTTTCCTTCATGAGTCATTTTGAGAGACTCAAACATGTCATGTGCTGTATCTCTATTAGTGATTTTTTCATATTCTACTTTAGAGATAGCATTTAAAAAAATATTTCTAGCTCTGTGATGATTTTTAAAATCAGCTTTTTGTTGTCTATCCATATTTTTTCTATCCACTTTGTTTCTTTCAGAATCTGTAGGATGTTTGTAACCATCCAAGACTATATCCCAAAGATCACTATCATGACCTAGAAAGAAACTTTCTAGTCTATCTTTCCAGTACTCAAAATCTTCTCCATCAAACACTGAAGGTTTGTTGTAACTACTATTGTTTTGTTCAGCGGCCATTGTGTTTTCTTCTGGATCTTTTCCTGACACGGTTAAGTGTTGAGCTCAGAGTCAAGCTCTGATACCAATTGAAGGGGTAAGAAAACACTTAGAAGGGGGGGTTGAATAAGTGACTCTTTTCGTGTTCAATACAAAGCTCAAACAATAATGGAATAACACAGTTATTTTTATCCTGGTTTGTTTGAACTCAAACTACTCCAGTCCACCCGCCAAGGTGATTTCGCCTTTCTCAACAAGGACTTAATCCACTATAATCAACTGATTACAATCACACAACAACTGTTGTGACTAACAATGCACAAGTAATCTTACAAGTGACTAACAACACTAAGACTTAAATCTAGTCCTAGTCTGCTTGAGAAATCTGACCAAACTTGGTCTCTCAAGGAACAAATACAGGAGTATAATATTTACAGATAAATGAAATAGAGTTTGATTCTAATCAAGCTATATCACAACTGTGATTTTTCACTTAGAATATAATACACAAAAATGTATGAATTATGAGTTTGTGAGCTTTTGGATCTTTCACGTAGTTTCTTGTTTGAAAGTTGTTGTTAGCTTGCAATAAATGTCCTTCTACTTATAGTAGGAATAATAAGACTGTTACTGCCTTCAGAGGAAATGGAGAGCATTAAATGCTTTGCGTGTATCCTTGCAATATTCCATTTTCCAAGAAACTAGTTGTAGGCCCTTGAGTGCTTTCAGCCGTCTTTTCATTAATTAGCAAACGTCAGAATGTAAGAACGTGTTTCCTTTGCTTTGACAAGACAAATTGATCTAGACGTTGTTTCAGAATTTGCTTCCAAATGTCTTTTAAGTCAGAACATGCTTCATTCAACTTCTGATCAGAGCGTTGTTTGCTAAGAACTTTGAACAGCGCTTGCTTTCAAGTTATCTTCAGAATCAAGAAGCCTGCTAGAAGTTAGAAGATACATTTAACAAATAAAGGTTCTTACCAGAGTCAGCAGATGCGTTTGAATAGAAGTTTCTTTAATCAAAGAACTTCTTCATAATCTTTGCTTAGTACTTTAGAATGTTTTCTGTCAGAACATTAACTAAGACATTCAAAACACATTCATCAGAGCATAAATTATCCTAAATATAATTTAGTTATCATCAAAACTCTTAAGATAGGTCAGAATTAATCTTGTTCTTTTAGTTTCATGTACAATTCCATGTTCTTTATAAAAATCATTAAATAGACTAGAGTCATATTAAGTTCCCCTATCACTACGAAGTCTCTTAATCTTCTTACTAAGTTGATTCTCAATTTCAGTTACATACAACTTAAACATATCAAGTGCTTCACTTTTATTCTTTATTAAGTATACATAAGTATAATCAGAACAATCATCAATAAAAGTGATAAAATAATGTTTACTGTTTCTAGTTAAAGTTCCATCTAATTCACATATATCAGAGTGTATACGATCTAGGGGATCAAATTCTCTTATAATTGATTTATGTGATGTCTTAATTATTTTATCTTGACTACAATATTCACATTTATTTGAATCATTGACATTTAATTTAGGGTTCAGGCCTAAGTTGCTTGCATTATACATAATTAGCTTATTAACGTGACAAAGTCTAGCATGCCAAATATTAAAATCACGCAGAAAATAAACAGAAGGACAAATTTTATTCAAATCAACATTCAACTTAAACATGCCATCCGTGGCGTACCCTTTCCCAACAAAAATACCATTCTTAGTGATGGTGTACAAATCTTCCCCTATAGTTTGACTAATCCCAACCTTATTTAAAAGGAAACCAGAAACAAGATTCTTCCTAATTTCAGGAACGTGCATGACGTCCTTCATCATCGTCATCATCATCATCATCGTCATCATCATCATCATCATCATCATCGTCATCATCATCATCATCATCATCGTCATCATCATCGTCATCATCATCATCATCATCGTCATCATCATCATCATCGTCATCATCATCGTCATCATCATCATCGTCGTCATCATCATCATCATCGTCATCATCATCATCGTCGTCATCATCATCATCATCATCATCATCATCATCATCATCATCATCATCATCATCATCATCATCATCGTCATCATCATCATCATCATCATCATCATCATCATCATCATCATCATCATCATCATCTTTGTTTTTATAATAAATAGCCCTTTGAAAAAGTCAAAGAAACAATTGAGGTTAATGTGATATGAACTATTTCACATGGGAGAATCATATGTGTTTATTTATTTTCTTTTACTATTTTTTTTCTTTTCTTTGTTAATTAAAGATGTAGACGTGGTTTTCTAAGAATGAGAGAGAATAGGTCTCTCTTAGAAAAAGGTACACCATCTCTTTCCATATATTTTTCTTTTAATTATTTTTAATTATTTTTATTATTGTTGTTCTGAACTGGCCCGACAGTTTGATTGGGTCCAGTCTAGGAAATCTCATGAGCGTTAACCGCTGGCCATAACCCAGGACAACCCCGCACGTGTCGGATAATATCTCCCCTCTTGCCCTTCTGGTCCAGCACCAACTCAAGATGCCCTTCGAGCATCTCCTCAACCTGCCCGACATCAACGTCATACAGGCCTCTAAGAATCGACCAGGGGGACACCCGTAACTAGCTCTCCCTCGGGACCAACGGCTAGTTACGTGTGTATCTCCCCGGTTTGACCAAGTCTTGGCGGTTTCCTAGTTTTCTAGACCCGTATATCTATGCGGGAAATCAGGAACCAACGACCACGCGCCAGGGGCATTAGATAAACCCTCACACCTGTGAGGGCCAGGTATCACATTTTTCACTCCTCATTACCTGATATTCTTCTTGTACCTCCTTACTCCCACTCTTACTTGATCGTTGGAGTACCTTGCAGGTACAACCCCCTCTCTCCTCTGCCCGACTGAAGATCATCCTCCGACCACTCTCCAGGTTCTGGTCAACCGCAAGAATTGTTAACCAATTTAGCAAATTAGGGTTTATGCTTTCTTGTGTTGGGCCTAGCTATACTAACTTAGCATCCTATTATCATTATTAGCACCCCATTTTTATTCAGCTATTTTGGTTAGTTTCTTTGTTTTAGTTAATTATTGTAGTGATTTCATTTAATTTTGTTTTTGATCTTATTGGTTGATCAGAACCTGCAAGGTGGTTAGTAATAAATAGTCAATATTCGATACCTGGCCCTCACATGAGTGAGGGTTTATATAGTACCCCTGGCGCTTGGCCATTAGTTCCTATTTTGAACCTAGATATGCGGGTCCGCAAAAATAGGTAACTGTCGGGACTTGGTCAAACCGGGAAGGTGTGCCCGCAACTAGCCGTTAGTTCCGAGGAGGAGGTAGGTTATGGGCAGCGGTCTGGTCGGTTCCTGGTTGTCTGGCCGACATGAGGTCGGGCAGACTGAGAAGCACTCATCGATCGTCGTAGGTCAGTGGTGGTCCAAGAGGACAAACGACCGATGGTGCCCGACGGAGGGTGGAGAAGCCTGAGTCGTGGTCGCACGGGCCGTGCCGAAGGAGGAGGTCAGACCGGGTCCACTCTAGCCATTGGGTCAGTCCAGAACAGTATCCCCCCAAGTCATTACTTCTAGGCACATTAGTGGTGACTTTAACACCTTCTCGTGAAAATGGGTGCTTCTTACGGGGAGCATGGGCGTCGCCCGTTATGCCTTACTCGCAGGGAGATGGTTGGTTGGTCGTTTGAGCTTCGAAAATTGAAGAGGTTGTGTGTTTTGGGTAGTGCACTGACGCAGTGGTGCAATGATGGCTTAGGGGCTAGGGTGCAATTATGACGATCCTATAGTTCCCTAGGTGTATGTCTCTCACGCACGAGTGAGTTTAGCTCTAAATACGAGAGGAGTAGGGCATTCTGCATTTTCTCTCTTCTCTCGCATTGCTCGTTATTGCTCGCATGTCGATCGCTGCTGTTTCTTGAAGATTAATTATTCACCGTTGTTCCTTTCAACTCCCTTCCTTCTTTAATTGATAAGATTCCATATTGTCGTTGTTATTTAGCTGTTGTAGCCTAGATTTTTACGATTTTCCTCTTAGAAATGCATGCGATTAAGCTTAGGATCCTGTTTGTTAGGGCGTTCTCGGGGAGTGTTGGTGGCAGATGGTGGTTATGTAGTTTAGAATCACCGGAGCCGCCGTGGATCCTCCCTGAATTTTCGTGACGTGCCGTAGATGATCCTTGAGGATTTAGGTCGTTTTTGTTGACTGGAGTTTGTCTTGTTGGTAAAAGCATTTGTTTGTTCAGATGCCTTAATGAGGGTTGTGGTCGGGGATATGGTCCTTGTTTATCAGTGTCCTTTCACTTGATTAGTGGTGGAAGGATGATTTTGGCATTGATGTCGAACTCATCTCTATCCTCTGCTTTTCAGGTACTATGACTGATGATGTCGAAGACGATCTTTCAGGTGGACGGGCCGGATCTTCCCAGAGTTCTACGGACAAGACTTGTAGCACATCGAGAATCTTGGAGATATCTGGGGACGAGCCGAACGGGTCCGATCAACAAGTAGGGAGAGAGGATGTGGATATGGCCCCCGCTGATCAGGGTGTCCTGTTCGCGCCTGAGGATGACGAGGAACCGTAGACCTGGGTCATGGAGGATCCTTGGTATTGGATCTCCTACTTCTTCGAGTACCAGGATGCGGTTTTTACTGAAGTGTATGCGTACGACGACGGGGGGCCTGGGGGAGTGGTCGCTTTGGAACCCGGGAAAGATAGTTGCGTCTGCTTAAAATACGATAAGCAGCTAATCCCCATATATGACATTGTGTTTTAGGATATTGGCCTTCGACTTCCCTTCTCGGATTTCCAGGTGGCCGTTTTCAGGCACTTTCGACTGGCTCCTTCTCAGCTGCATTCGAATGGGGTATGCTTTATGCGAGCATTCAAGATTGTCTGTGATTATTTGAAGATAAAGGCCCCCATTCCTTTGTTCTTTTATTGTTTCTATCTTCAGAGGAGCAAGGTTGACGACAAGTGGAGATGGGTCATCTTGAAGCAGGGCAATGGGAAGCTGTTTAAAGCTTACCTGGAATCTGTTCGACACTTCAAGGACAAGTATATTCTTGTGCAGCCTCTTTCGAGCAGGGCAATGCTGAACATTTTTCGGGCTACTCCAAAATATGATAAGAATGGGGCCTCTGTCTTGAACGAGTTGGGGGAACATGTGAGTAAGTTGGTCTACAAGTTCCCTTTTCAGTAGACGAGGAAGCATTTTGACAACAAGTTGGGTTCCTTCATGTGGAAGGAGGGGGAGTTTGTTGACAAGGACCAAACGACATTCATCGTTTTGACCGCTTTTGTCATGCAGATTCCTCGCATCCAGCGTGTAGGCCGGGGAGGAAAGCCAGTCACAGATAAGAACAGGAAGATCGTGTGTGAGCCCAGTGTGATAGCCGTTAAGGAGCTCCTCGAGAGCGAGGACCCCGTTAAATACTTGGGTATTTAGCTTTATGTTTTAAATAATTATATATGGTCAACATTTTTAAGTTCTCGTTTGCTAACTCTGATTTGTTGTTTGTTCTGCAGATAACTCCCTTGTTGTAATATTTGTATAATAGCGGCCCTGGCGGTCATATATTTTAATTTTCCGGCCATGGTGGTCGTTTGTTCCAAATATTTGACTCGTGTTTGCATGTTCATTGTTATGCTCGTATGCTTGAGACATATTTTATTTTGCTAAGAGTTTATAGCGGGGATTTTCTTGTTTGATTTGTATGTTTTCCAGTGTGGGGAAACTAGACAAATGGCCAGGGTGAATACTAGGCATGGGTCAGAACTCAGGTCTCGTTTCGAGGATCTGAGCTCGGCGACATGAACTTCCCATTATAAGCTGAGTGTTCTACCGTCGTGGTACAAGGACGATGGATCTCGGTCGAGTTATTCACGTCGGGCTAAGGACACGATCATTAAAAGAGTGAAGTCTCGCCCCTTTAAAATATTTTGGATGCAATGCTTGTACCTAGGCATGCACACGTGGTCGGGCCTGAATGAGTTTGTCTTATTGACGAAGCTTTCTGATTTCTCAGTGTTTTAACTTTAATATTGTTTAGCTTTTTAGCACTTCATGGTCGAGAAAGTTGTTCCCCTCGTAGATTTTCTAAGTAGTACGCTCCGGTACCTATTTTTGCGCAGACGTGATAGGGGCCTTCTCAGTTTGCCGCGAGCTTGCCTTTGCGAGATTCTTTGCAATTTCTCTTTAAGACAAGATTGTCGACCTCAAACTCTCGTCGTACAACTTTGATGTCGTAGAGCATGGCTATTTTTTTGTTTGAGAGAGGCCTCTCATAGGGCCGCTCTTGTTCGGATCTCTTCGACCATGCCTAGTTCTTCCTGTAAGGCGAGGTTGCTCATCTCCTCATCTGGGGAGCTTCAGTTCGTATGAAGGGTTCTTCGATCTCTACGGGAATGACGACCTATGTTCCGTAAGTTAGTCTAAAAGGAGTCTCCCTGATTGACGAGTGCGTTGTTGTTTGGTACCCCTAGAGTACACTGCGTAGCTACTATATCCATCCTTTCTTGGTTTCTTCTAACCTTCATTTGAGACCCTTGAGTATCACCCTGTTCACAGACTCGGTCTGGCATTCGTTTAGGGATGTTTGATAGAGGCGAAGTGTTGGTTGGTACCTAACTTGGCAACGAATTCCTGAAAGGTCTGGTCCGTGAGTTGAGTATCGTTGTTGATGACTATTGCTTGTGGGATGTCGAACCGAGAAAGGATGTTTCTTTTGTAGAAGCGAATGACGTTTTGGGCACTAATTTTGGCCAATGCTTTTACCTTTATCCATTTGGTTAAGTCGTCGACAGCTACTATCAAATATTTGTTTTTATTTGTACCTACCATAAACGGATTGAGGAGGTCTAACTCCCACCAAGTGAAGGGCCAGGGAGAAGAGAGGGACCTGAGCTCACTTGGGGGAGCCAGGTGCATGTCCCTGTGCCACTAGCATTTGTCGCATTTCTTTACATGCTCTTTTGCATCGTGTTGCATGGTGGGCCAGTAATACCCCGCTCGCAAAGCTTTTCTGGAGATGGATCTTCCGCCCAGATGTTGGCCATTTACCCCTTCATGGATCTTGAGCAGAATGTGATCCGCTTCACTTTGGTAGACACATTTGAGGAGGGGGATGGAAAACCCTCTCATGTAAAGCTTGCCTTCGACTAAGACATAGGAACAGGCTCTTCACTAAACCACTGCCGCTTCCTTTGAGTCTTCAAGCAACTCTTCTCTTGTTAGGTATTTATATATTGGGGTCATCCAGTAGTCGTCGTCTCCTATGGCGAATATTCCCAAAGTTGAGGGGGGTCTTTGTGTGCTCGGTCGAGGAAGAATTTCATGTATCACTGACTTGTTCCCCCATTTCCTCTTTGTGCTTGCTAGTTTGGACAAGGTGTCTGTCTGGGTATTATGTTCGCATGGAATATGTTGTACGTCCATGGATTTGAATTTATTTTCTCTCTCTTGGACCCGGGCCCAATACTCAGCGAGGTGATCGTTTTTCACCTGATATTCTCCCTGAACCTAGGATGAACCAAGCTGAGAGTCGGTAAAGATTTTCACCTCCTCGACTCCTAGGTCTTCGGCTAGATGTAAACCTGCTAGGAATGCCTCATATTCAGCCTAGTCATTCGAGGTCGGGAAGGATAATGCAAGGGAGACCTCGATTAGGATTCCTTCTTCATTTTCCATTATAATGCATGTGCAACTTCCTGTCGAACTGGAGGCACCGTCGACAATGTTTTTCCATCGACGCGCACCGTCATATTGGATGTCGAACTTAGAGAGTTCTAACGACCATTTCAACATTATGCCCTCCATGTTAGGCCTACCGAGAAGCTACTTTATTGGTTAATTTGTTCGGATGACTATAATATGCACCGAGAAATAGTGCCTAAGTCTCCTCGCCGCATTGATGAGGGCTATGGCCACCTTTTCAATTGGCTGATATCTTACTTTCAGGCTCTATAGGGCCTTGCTCGTAAAGTATATAAGTCTCTTCCCTTCTAGGATTTCTCTGATTAGTGTTGCGCTTATTGCCTCGGAGGTGAAGGCTAGATAGAGATAGAGGATTTCATCCTTCTCTGGTCGAGAAAGTACGAACGGTTGTGATAGTGCTTGATTTAAGTGGGTGAGAACTCGCTCGCATTCGGCCATCCATTCGAAGGCAGCTTCCTTGTAGAGGAGTTGGAAGAGGGGGAGCGCATGCTGGGCGGATTTTGCCACGAATAGAGAGAGAGAGAGAGAGAGAGAGAGAGAGAGAGAGAGAGAGAGAGAGAGAGAGAGAGAGAGAGAGAGAGAGAGAGAGAGAGAGAGAGAGAGAGAGAGAGAGAGAGAGAAGTGAGCATGCCGTTCAGGATTTGAATGGACTTTTTTGAAGGGGGTGTTGGAAACTCAGAAAATGCTCGGCATTTGTCGAGGTTTTCCTTAATCCCTCATTTTATGAGGAGAATCTGAGGAATTTTTCTGCCCGTACGCTAAAGGTGCATTTTTCTAGGTTAAATCGCATCTGACACTTTCTGGCCTACTCGAAAACTTTCATCAAGTGGAAGGCATGGTTGATTTCTTCCATCGGTTTGACGATCATGTCGTCCATGTAGACTTCGAGCATGTCGCCTATTTCGTTGCGGAAGACTTTGTTCATCATGCGTTGATATATAGTGTCCGTGTTTTTCAGGCTGAAGGGCATTAAGTTATAGTAATAGTTACCTGACTCGGTCATGAAAGCAATATATTTTTTCTCGTTTTGCCATTGGAATCTGGTTGTATCCAGAATATGTATCTATAAAATAATAATTTGAAATCGATCGAGTTATCGACCAGTTTGTCAATATTAGGGAGGGGATAAGCATCATTCGGGCAAAGCCCAATTGAGGTCGGTATAATCAATGCACATGCGCTATTTTCCATTAGATTTCTTTACAAGAACTACATTCAAGATCCAGATTATGTATTGGGCTTCAGAAATAAAGTGTGCCTCTAGGAGGTCTTTTACAGCTAGTTCGACAACCTCTGTTTTTTCGGGGGACTGCTTTTTTCTGCGTTGGGCGACCGCCTTGAGGGTAGGGTCTATGCTCAGGTGATGGCATGCAATCTTTGGGTCCAATTCAGGCATCTCAGCCACGCTCCATGCAAATAGATCAACATTCTCCCTCAAGCAAGCTTTAAGTTGCCTTTTCGCCAAGTCGGGGAGGTCAACTCCGATCTTTACTCCTTTGGAGGGATCTTTCCCGAGGGGGATGATCTCGAACTCTCTGTCTGGAATTGGTCATACGGGACCTGAGTGTTCCTCGCTACTTGCAGTTAGGGATGAACCTTCATCTTCAACCATGGGCTCTTTCCCTTTCCTCCTCTTCTCTGCGACATCCTCCTTGGAGAAGCGGATATCGAGGTCGATGGTGTCGACCCTTGGCAGTGGCTTGGCCTTCTCGGAGCTGGAGAGATGGGTGGCCCTAGTGGTCATTCGGGGTTGAGCGTTGATGGAACTCAGGCCCCTGGCCAAGGCTTCAAAACATCTTCTTTTCTCCTGGACATCCCCGTGGAGGGTGGGGACTAAACCTTCTACAATGTACTATTTCATTTTGAGGTGTACGGTGGAGGGAACCGCAATCAATTCAAACAAAGTGGGCCTCCCAAAGATACATTGATAGAGAGACGGACAATCTACTACCAAAAACTGAGTCTTGATGGCTTTGGTAGTCACCCCTCTTCCGAAGGTGACGATCAGCTCGACATACCCCCAGGGTTTGGTATTGGCCCTGTTGAAACCTTGGAGGTATGAGCCCACGTATGGGGTCGGCTGGCTTTCATTTAGTTATAGGTTAGCAAACAACTGGGTGTACATGATGTCTGTCGAGCTCCCTTGATCGACTAGTATGTGCCGAACAACAAAGTTTGCCATGCGAGCCTGCACGAGCAGTGGGATAGTTGAGTTGGGGGCTCCACCCGGAAGTTTCTCCCTATAGATATCGAGGGAATGAGAGCCTCCTCGAAACTTATCTAGTGTTGAATATATGTCAGAGTTGTCTTTAATAAGTTGCTTGAACCTTCTTTTTACGGATCCTACTGTATGCTTGTTGAATCCCCTGCCAGAGATGACCATCACAACAGGGAATGACTCCCAGGGACTGTGAGAGGATAAGTACAATGGGATATTCTCCATGTCTAGGAAGTAGAAATCTTCTGGTCGCGAGATAATCATGGCAATTGGTATTGTGCTGATGTCGGGGGACTCCTTCCCCTCTTCGACGCTCTTGGTTTCTGGAGCCTCCTCGTGGGCACCCTCTTTATTCTTGTACTGCTTGAGGTGTCCATCTCGGATTAGAATCTCAATCGCATCCTTGAGATGGATGCAATCATCGGTGTTGTGACCATGGCTTTTGTGGAACCTACAATACTTGCTCTTGTCGGTTCCGAGCTTGAAGGGTGTTTGACGAGGAAATCGTACCCCAACCTGTTTAAATTAAGAGTTAGTGAATTCAGATAGAGTACATTCTCTTGAAGTGGTCAGAGGGGTGTAGTCATAGAACCAACCAGTAGGCCCCTTGTAATCTTTAGAGTCTCGAGATCTGTCTTCTTGCTTTCTTTCTCCCACCCCACGGGATGTCGATGGCTCGTCGCTTCTCCAGGGTTTGGCACTCTCTTGGTGCCTTAAATCTCTAGGATTGTTGGTTGCTTCTTTCTCCTTGTACTGAATATACGCTTGATCTTTGAGGAAGAGGGAGTCGAGCGTGGCTGGAGTTTCAATACCCACAACCTTCGCAAAGTCGCTGCGAGGACGGAGCCCTCATTCAAGAAGGTACTTCTTCATGGCGTAAGTTATTGATACTTGTACGACTTCTTTGTTGAAGCGCTCGATATACGCACGTAGAGATTCGTATATGCCTTGGATAATCGCTTCAAGTGAAGCCTCTGATGTTGGATGCCAATGGAATATTGTGAAGTGCCATATAGATTCCATGGCACCTTTTCTCAGAGTGGTCGGGAACAACCTGCATTTGATTACGCCCTTCACACCTTGATAATCAAGTAGGGTGTCAATGTCTTCTATATGGCCGTCCGGGTCGGTCGTACTGCCGTAGGATCCCAATAGGGGAGGCTTCTCGAGCCCGATCAGGAGTCATGCCTCCATAATTTCTCTCGATAACGGGCCACGGGGCTCGTTGTCATCAGTCTCATCTAGGTATGATGACGGAGAGTAATGTTTTTTTCCTTGCCGGTGTAGCAGTAGAAAGGTTGAGGCTAAGCCATTGAATTGACTTGACTCGCACATATCGAATAAAAATCGCCATCGCGCTTTATTGTTTCTAGAAGAATGGAAAAAGTGCAAATAAAACCAAAAAAGAATGGGAGAGAATCTGGTTACGGGGGTTGGTTATTAAAATGGAAGGTATTAGCACCCTAAATATCTACGGTACTTCGCAGGAACCTCTTTGAAAATTTGTGTATTTTGGCTATATGTGTTGTATACAAAAATAGATTGTGGAGATGAGAAAAGAAGCGTTTTTTACAATTTTTGCACCTGTCGAGGTTGCGAACCTTTAGTGTCTATGTACCACCTTCCGTGCAATAGGGGATCAGGGTACTCGTAGTTCACCTTGAAAAATATAAAAATACAAGTGTTTTGGTTAATTTTAAGAGAATAGACATCATCGTCATATCCGCGTGAAAAACATACTTACTATCCACAATCATGAGAAAGGAGAATTTGCATCATGTCAAAGTGGAGGATATATCTTGGATTTTAAAATCAACAAAGCCTCACTCAAGACCCAAGTGTAAAATATCTCACTTCACTACATATTGTAGAAGTATAGTAGCTCGCGTCACTACAAGAATCAGCAAGAGTCTAATCTTTTGAGAAAAGAGTTTTACAGTAAAAAAGCCAAAGTGGCAAAAATGAGTTGAATGAGGTTGATTGAATTTTAGTATTCTCACAAAAAAATGTCAAAGTATGATTAAGTTGGTTAAAGTTTGATGAAGAAAATATTTTTGAAAATGCATGGACCTAAGTCCAAGTTTATTATGAAAGCGGTTCAAGTTAGAAAACAAGAAGAGTTTTAAAAAGGAGGGATAATTTTTTTTTAATTAAAGAATATGGGAGGAGATGAAGGGACTATCCTAAAGCATAAGGTAAAAGTTAAGGAAAAGAACGATCTAACCAACAAGAAGCCAACACTTGACATAAAAAGGTCAATGTAGAATTCTCATCCTTTGGATTGAAACCAAGCAAGCAAAGATATTCAACCTCTCAAGAATACCAAGCTTCAGATGCATTAAGTCTTCACGAAAATTGGGTAGAGTAACAATTATGTACAGAAGAATTCTCAACACATACAAATCACATAATCAGAATAACCTGCACACAAAAACATCAATGCAATGTCTTAGGGTAGACCTCAAGAAATCAAGACAAAATAACAGCAGAGTCACAAAGTCCCAAGGGTAATCAAGGTTTCTAATCCTAAGTCCAAGAGGTCCACAACTCCATAATGCCAAGAATAGTAACCAAATAGTCCAGGTAACCTTAAGGCTTTTTATTGTTTAAATTGGTTATTAAGTATCTTCAAAAATAAAAGAAAGCTCAAGTGAGAAAAATAAAAATGATATAAAGATAAATGCTCAAGTGAGCAAAGATAAAATGACATGAAATGTAAATACTAAAGTAAATGGTGCATAAAAGTAAAGGCAAAATAAAGGGCATAAAGTAAAAATACAAAGTAGTGAATTAGAAGTTAGAGGTTAGTTGAATGACCATCTTGAAACTTGCATTTGAAAACTCATTAGAAGATTGATAAAATCAAAGCTTCTCAACAACAAGTCTCATTTGTTTTTTGTCAAGTATATCATTCATTTCAAGTTCTCAAGGCAAACATATATGATCAACGATGTTTAAATGATTCACTTAGACCAAAGTTAATGAAAGTTCATTAGAGGATTGATAAGATCAAAGCCTCCTAACAATGAACCTCAAGGTTATTGGATCAAATGTTTCAAATTAATATGATTGGGCTTGAAAACATTTGTTTGGGCCACAAATGATAATTTTTTCGAATTGGGACAAATTTAGCGCTATGTTAAACAATCGTAAGTGAACTTATGTAGAAGTCACGCCTATTTTGAGGTCAGTCAATAGAATCTATGTACCACATGTTAGATAAATGATATGTAGATCATTCTCCAACAACATGTAGAACAAGTAAGAAAGGAATAAGATGAAGAGGGAGGGGATGTATCAGATGAAATTAGAGTTTCAAATATCATCAACATCGTTCATCCATTTTGGTGGATTAGGTTTTTCAACCTATCAACACCAAATATCCAATGAGGTTGAGGAATTTCTCCAAAAATAACACCCAAGTTAGTAGCATATAAGTTCCCACAAACCACATTGAAATATTATACCCAAGGTTCCCATCAATCATCAATACATATCACACATACACTCAAATCAAAACAAAGTGTGTATGTGAAGTAGGAAGAAATGTATGAGAGTTAAACATGGTATGAGGTGTCAAACAAGAGTTAAGTAAGAAGCATACACATCATGTTATTATACCATAAATACTTTAAGTGAAACATGTTTAAGTATCATACACAATACAAGTGAAATCAATGCACAAATCTCAAACAAAATTGTCATCAAAGGCATTCAAAGCTTGATAGGAGAAGCAAATGTTAAAAGTAGGAGAAAAAAGGGAAAAATGTAACAAAATAGACCAAAGTCAGTAGAATATTCCATTCCAAACGTTAGGCTAAAACTATGCACACGAGTTCTTAAATACAAAATTTTTTATCAAAGCAAAATCCTATACTTCTAAGTTAAAATTAGGTTTAAAAAAGGAAAAGGGCTTGTAAAATCATGCTAATTAAATATTAACTTCCTAAAGAATTATAAAAGTCAGGAACGTCATTTTAAGTTCTTGGATTAACTTGGAAAGGTGAGAATGATTGAAAATCATCAAAACCAGTTGGCAAAGGGCTCAAACTAGAGAGGTTCGACCAAATTATTTCAAAGAAAAAGTAAATTCAGGGGTAAAAATCCAACAAAATAATTTTTGTAACCTTGAATCATACAAGAACATAAAACACATTTTTCTTGATTTTTATAAGTGAAGGAAGTTAAATGTTTAATTGTTTATTTAAGCTTAAGCAAGAGAAGACTTCAAAAACAACAATTAACTTCTAAAATTTTGAAAAATAAGAAAACTGACATTTAAACCCAATTAAAAATCATAAAAAATTAGTTCAATACCTAAGAGTCAGTGAATATATTTTTCTTGGATTTTTTCTCAAGAGGAAGAATTTAAAAATGATTGTTTATACAATGTACCAAAAAAAAACAAAGAAAAGTGACATAACCACTCAATTGATTTAATTAGAAAACCCCAAATTTTACAAAATAAGGAACAATTTATTTTCAAGAAGTAGACTCAAATTTCTAACTCAAAATATTTTTTATGAATTTTTGAGGTTAGTAAAAATTAGAAAATAAAATTCTAAAACCTAAAAGATGATTAAAACCCTAATTAAACTAATTGAATTATTAAATCATGCAAAAATGATAAAACTATGAAATAAAAATTAGAATATGAAAATATAGTTTATAATATTTTTGTGATGATTTTTGAATTAAAAAAATTATTAAAACAAAATTAAAGAAATCAAATAAAATTCAAAAAAGTTAAAACTTATTACACCTGTTATATGCAAAATGTGTTGCGAAAAGCTTTAGAACATGTTCAATCAAAAGTGGACACGTCTACGTCCCCTCAAAAACACCAAGCTCTAACATGTTTTTACATTTTCAACATGCAAAGTTCATGACACGGTTTCTCTCTTATTTCTCCATGAAAGTTCAAAATGTAAACATCAAACTTCAAGATTAAAATGCGTAGAAAACTATAGGATCAAGAATTTCATGAAATGATGCATGAATCATAGAGAAATTAGGGCACAAAATTTGCTGCATGAACATGGTTTTGATTTAAGCAATTCATCAAACAGTTTTCATATTCAAATATCTCACTCGATTCTTAACCATTTTACTTGATCTAAACATCAAAATTCATCACAACAATGCATAAAACAACAAAATGCTCATGAGTTCAACAAATGATGCAAGATCTAAAAGAAACTGAGCATGGAAACACTGGATCCATGGATTTTCACACAACATTGCTGAGCAAAGTTCAAACACAAATTCACACATAATTATACATCAAATGTAGGATCTGGCCAGCTAAACCATTATGAACAAGCTTTATGATGAAGATGCAAGCTGAAATCGTGGATTGAAGTTCAAAGGAATTTACTTCAAGTGTAAAAAATAAATTCATAATGGCTCTGAACGGTTGCACAAAACCCAGAGGTTCTTGCTTCCTAAGCTTCAAATGAAGATGAAATGATGAATAAATGAGCACTGGAGCAAGAGAGAGGAGCTTCGAGAAAAAAATTGAGAACAAAGATAATTCTATTTTTTTTTTGCTTTTGTGTGTGGGATAATTCGTGTGTTTGTAATGAGAGGAATGTCCTGCTTATCAAGAGTTGGGAATAGGAAGTGAGGGTGAGCTTATATAGAGTGAGGAATAAAGAGTGAGGGTAAAAGTGGAAAACTGAACAAAGGTGGGAGTGAGGTGGTGAGATGAACATACAGTATTTTGAGCGAACTCAACCCATCTTTATTTTGTCAAAGTAAAAACAAGATTACTCGTGACAAACATGTGACCAAAATGACTGATTACATAAAAAAAATGTAAAATCTGACTTTGCATGGCCTTCCTGATCAGCTAACTTGTGGCTCAAATAACTCAAAATTCACACGTGAAAAATTGGTGCTCAAGAGGCCCCTTGAAAGATCTCATGATGAACTTCAACAAGATGCTTTGAATTGTTGAATTTATGCTTGCATTAGAGAGAAATTTATGTGAGAAGTTTGGAAAAAGAGAGGTCTAGCAGGCCAGGGCGCGCGCGCATGCTGCAGGCAGACATTGCATGACAAGGAAATTTTGAGACCTTGACTTTAATGGATCATATATTTATCAATAATAATCCAAATGAGGTGAACCAAAGAGAAAATTGTAGCTTATATATTCAATTACATCTTCCTTTTGAATCACCTTTTCAATTAAAGCTTGAATCACTTGATAAAGCATCATGGACATGGGCACACCATATGTTTGATGGAAGTACTGGCCTGACTGGGAAATCCTGCGCGTGCATGGCTGGTTGGTTTGGTCAGTTTGAGATACTAACTTTGAGAGATCATATTTCCTTCAATATTTGACCATTTGGCCTGATCCAAAGAGCTACATGAAGCTCACATGACAAATTATAAAACTCATTCTTTTCACTTTTCAAACTGAGACTTGAGTAAAAATAAATTAAGCCATGAAGATGGCACCCCAAGTGTTTGTTAAAATGGCTGCAGGGGCGTGTAGCATGACTTGTCAACTTTAAAGCCTTGTGCCCTAAACTTCTAAGTCAATTTTCTCTCAAATGGCTTTTAATTGAGACTTCCACCCATATTGACAAAGTTAAGGGATTGTTTTCAAGCTTTTTGAATATGTATCATTTGCTTCATTTAAATAAAAAATGAGCAAGTTATGAGAAGTCAAAAGTGAGTAATATGGACATTCAAAGAGACATATATACATATTTTGATGTTAGTTAAAAGAATATATGTACAAGATACACAACTCAAGGTGCATGGTGATCCCTCGAGAGCAAACTTAAAGATAGGATAAAGTAGAAAGAGAGAACCAACCCTAATGTGTGATCTTGATGTATTGATAAAAATAAGATGATGAGAAATCTTAGGGGGGGAAATTGGGGTATAACCGTCAGGCGTCGTGATCTCGTCGAGGGGAGAGGCTCCGCCCTCGTCGCCTCGGTCTGGGTGATAGTGACCTACTACGGTTGTCTTTTCATTTGCTCTTCATCTTCTTGAAAAGAGGAGAGTCTTTATCCTTATTGGGAGATGCTCAATCACACTTCTTGCAGAAAGAAACGTTGAGTCTTTCCTTTCTTAGAGGACGCCCCTCTCGAGGAGGTGATATACTCAAGGAGTTATGTCATCAGTGTCTCTGAGGGGGAGACCTTGACTGTTTCTGCTCCAGACCCACCATCCTTTTTCTCTCTTAGAGGATGAGGGAGTTAGTTCTATTAAGGGAAGCGATCAGCGCTGCTATGGCTGAGTTGGCGTTCTACGGAACAGGGACCGATTGCAGAATCTCCGGCTGGTCTTCGACAGGGTTATTAGGAAATTGTTTGTCCAATAATATATTGTTGCCGCAATCAGCATCTATGGAATTTGGGGATGCAATATGCCCTTCATAGGCGCCGAAGTTATCCTCGAGGCGAGGATGTTCTTGGCTTTCGTCGGTCTTGCGTGCCAAGGAGAGCACAACCTTTCCAGATGGGTGGTGATCACCGTGATCGACCATGATTAATGAATGGAGAAGGTCTTTGGTATTCATATTATGGGAATATAAAACGGGGAAGATAGTTTCCCACAGTCGACACCACTGGTCTTACTGGTTGATCAGAACCTGCAAGGTGGCCAGATGATAATCTTTAGACGCGTTGAAAAGTCGAGGAGGAGAAAGGGGGTTGTACTTGCAAGGAACTCTAACTCAACAGACGATGATAAACTACTAACTCAATAGATGACATTAGGATAAAAAAGATATAGACTCACATATGACGGTAAACTACCAACTCAATGGATGAAGGTAGGATAAGCAAGAGATATACCTACTCAATATATGACGGTAAACTACCAACTCAATAGACGGAGGTAGGATAAGCAAAAGATATACCGACTCAACAGATGACAGTAAACTACCAACTCAATGGTTGAAGGTAGAAAAGTAAGAGATACAGACTCACAGATGACGATAAACTACCAACTCAATAGATGAAGGTAGACAAGTAATAAGATACCGACTCAAAGACGACGGTAAACTACTAACTCAATGGTTGAAGGTAGAAAATTAATAATATACTGACTCACAGATGACAGTGAACTACCAACTCAATGGTCAAAGGTAGAAAATAAAAAAGATACCGACTCACAGATGACGGTAAACTACCAACTCAATGATTGAAGGTAGAAAAGACATAGAAAAATACCAACTTTTATTGATGGTAAAGAAACAAAAGACACACTAACATTTGCTGAAGGTTAACTACCAACTTTCACTAAAGGTAGAGATCAAAGAATACACCAACTTTTACTGAAGGTGAACTACTGACTTCCACTGAAGGTAGAGTAACAGATAATACAACAACTTTTACTGAAGGTGAGCTACCAACTTCTACTGAAGGTAAAGATCAAATAATACACAAAATTTTACTGAAGGTGACACTACCAACTTCCACTGAAGGTAGGAGAAACGTATTAATAATAACAAGTTTACTAAAATTTTGGCGCTTCACCTAGAACGAGTCTCAACTTCTTCTTTAACCAATGCATTCCATCTGGAAAGGGTAACTTTACCAACTTCTGGATTTCATCAAGAACGGTAAGAGTTTCTTCTTTGACCAAGATATCACTCGGAAAGGGTAATAAAATTTACCAACTTATGGATTTCATCGAGAATGGTAAGAGTTTCTTCTTTGACCAAGATATCACTCAGAAAGGGTAATAAACTTACTCCAACTTTTGGATCTCATTGAGAACGGGAAATAGTTTCTTCTTTGACCAAGATATCACTCGGAAAGGGTAATAAACTGTTGTAAGAATCTTTCAACGAACTGTTTTTATCATTGAAGTACAACCAACCTCAACAACAAACTATCTCCCATTATGTAGAGACTACCATCCATCGGAGTACACATCTCAACAACGAACTATCTCCCATAATGACGAGACTACCATCCATAGGAGTAAAACCTCAATAAAAAACTATCTCCCATAATGACGAAACTACCATTCATCTAAGTAAAACATCTTCTCCGGCATTAACATACTTACTGGGGAAGAACAAGTTGCTTAAATAAAGAGACCTTCCACTTGCTGTTTACGAAGAAGATTGCGATAACGCTGCTGGGAAATGAATCTTGTCTTCTTTGGGGAAATACCAATACATTCCTGCTGAGGAGGTAAAGTTGTCTCGTGCAAAATAAATACACATTCTTAATCCAGGGCTCAAAGCCTATAGGGATCAAAATAATATTATTGTCGAGGACCATAGATTCAAACCAGGAACAAACCAGAGTGAAAGAGTCAACCAAGACACCACCCGATGAGGAATAAGCTCAAATGGGGATCACATTTCATCCAGATAATGAGCTAAATAGGAAGGATAAAGAAAAATTCTTCCACGAGGGATAACTCATTAGGGAAATGGAAAAGATATACAATTTCTACTTAAGGATGACAATTTATTGGAGATAGGATAACATAACTCCACAGAGAGGATAATATGGCAAGAAAAACATCAACGAATGCAAATGAGAAATGAATTTTAATTCAACCATGCATGATGTATGTATGAATGTATGAATGTTATCATGTACATGCTGATAAAATAGACATACAACACTGGGAATAACCAGACAAAACCAACTTGGGTAAAGTCAACACTCGGCTAAATCACATCTAGGATAAAGATTCCATAAGAGAGTAAGCACCAACTGAGGAAACAAATTCCTATTGCACGACTTAACTCCACTGGGAAAAAACATGGCTTGAAAAATAATCACAGTATAATTTGATAGCAATAAACCAATACAGGTGCATGGATATATCACCATCCTCCAGGCTTCACCAGGGAATATCATACAAACTTTGTTAGGGAAGACAATGCCATATCGTCTAGACTTCAACTGGGGATTGCATACTGAATTCACTAGGAAAACAATGCCACATCGTCGAGGGGAGCCCAAATACAATCTTCAACATTATTAGTAATGGTTGTGCAAACTTCTCTAGGAAGAAATTATGAAACTTCATGGGGATAACAACTTTAGAGAGAAGCATCATCTTCGCTTTGCTTAGGGATCTAAGAAGTTAACAACACAACAAGAAATCAAAATTATGGGGATTTTAAATCAAACTCAACACTTGGAGAGAGAAAACCCAAAAAATTGATAGTTGTTTCAACACTTCTTAGAAAAGATATTATCCTTGTCTAGCTACCCGGGGAGCACACAACAACAACAATATCATAGATGGAGAAATTAATGCTCTACAAGAGATTCATTAATTCTCAACACATAAAGGGAGAAAGAACTCCATCAAATGAGTAAAGGCTTCATAGCCTTTTCAATCTCTTCTTGATCACAACCCAGCTGAGGAAAGAATCACACTCAGCTAAAGAATTCTACATCAAGACCTGACTGGGAAATATAGGATAGAGGTATTAAACCACCCAAACCCAAAACCGTATAATCAACTTGGAGAAAATTTGAACCAAGACTTAATTGGGGAAAATGGGATTACAAACCCAACACCATACCACATCATGTAGGAAACCCACTAACTGATCAACAATTGTAGAGGAAACCAAGCACACATCTACAAGGAAGATCACGAGAAATAGTCCTGCTTGAGGAAGTTTCTCGACTTGGGGGAGAACATAGTAACTATCTTGACAAAAATCTGGAAATACCCTTGGAAACAACTTTGGTTTCCCAAGTTTACCGTGCTGATCAAGATAACTTTAACAACTTGCCCTTGGCTGTATGCTTTTAAGATAACTTGCCTGACAAAAGACTTCTAGAGATTTGTAGAATCTCGACGTAACTGCCCTAGATTGGCTGAATGTTGCATACTCTTTGCTCAAGAAACTCTTCTTGGAAACATGCCATTTGCTGATACTCAAATGTAAGCTTCCTTGATATCAAACAATTGTTTTGCCAGCAAAAAATGTTTATTCTAAGAATGAAAATTCTAATGCTACAATTATGTAAGTCTTGAAGATTTTATTTGAAAAGATGTCGCAAAATCTTGTGAACGAATCACTAGCCAGGATGCGACATTTTTTTGTTGTATGAAAGATAACAAAAGCATATGATACCATCACAACAATTTAGCAAAACTCATGGGAGTCAGGAAATGCTATCTCGTTGAAGTACGCTTTCAAAATGAACCCTGCTTCAACTCAAAATATTTTTTATGGATTTTTTAGGTTAGTCAAAATTAGAAAATAAAATTCTAAAACCTAAAAGATGATTAAAATCCTAATTAAACTAACTGAATTATTAAATCATGAAAAAATGATAAAACTATGAAGTAAAAATCAGAATATGATAATATAATGAAAATAGAGTTTAGAATATTTTTGTGATGATTTTTGAATTAATAAAATTATATAAAAAAATTAAAGAAATCAAATAAAATTCAAAAATATTAAAACCTATTACACCTGTTATATGCAAAATGCGCTGCAAAAAGCTTTAGAACATGTTCAATCAGAAGTGGACATGTCTCTGTCCCTACCAAAACACCAAGCCCTGACATGTTTTTATAGTTTCCACATGTAAAGTTCATGACACAATTTCTCTCTTATTTCTCCATGAAAGTTCAAAATGTAAACATCAAACTTCAAGATTAAAATGCATAGAACACAATAGGATCAAGAATTTCATGAAATGATACATGAATCATTGAGAAATTAGGGTGCGAAAGTTGCTGCATGAACATGATTTTGATTTAAGCAATTCATCAAACAATTTTCATATTTAAATATCTCACTCAATTCTTAACCATTTTACTTGATCCAAACATCAAAATTCATCACAATAATGCATAAAACAACAAAATACTCATGAATTCACCCAATGATACAAGATCTAAATAGAAATTGAGCACGAAAATAGTGGATCCATGAATTTTCACACAACATTGCAGAGCACAGTTCAAACACAAATTCACACATAATTATACATCAAATGTAGGATATGGCCAGCTAAACCATTATGAACAAGCTCTAAGATGAAGATGCAAGCTGAAATCGTGGATTGAAGTTCAAAGGAACTTACCTCAAGTGTGAAAAATAAATCACCTCATAGAAGCAGCTCGGGAGGATGTTTTCGAAAGGGGGCAATGTCGTGGTAGAAGAGCCTCCTCGACGAATCCATCACCTCATGGAAGCAGCTCGGGAGGATATTTTCGAGGCATTTCACCGCCTCCCGTCGACACCCAAAATTGAAGGCTTCGCTTGAAGCAATCATATAGAACAGGGATGAGTCTTTGTGGGTATATATTTAACGCTTCAATAAGGAAGTTGTCCAAGTTTCAACGACGGACAACATGAAGAAGTACCTCCTCAAGCGCGGACTCCGTCCCTGCAGTGACTTTGCCAAAGTTGTAGGCATAGAGACACCGGCCACGCTCGACTCCCTCCACCTCAAAGCCCAGGTGTACATGCAGTACAAGGAGAAGGAAGCGGCCAACAACACCAGGGAATAAAGTCATAGAGAGAGTGCTAAGTCGTCGAAGAACGGCGAGCCCTCGATATTCCGTCGGGGAGAGAAGAAACAGGAGGACACGTCTCGTGATTCCAAAGACTACAAGGGGCCAACCGGTTGTTTCCACGACTACACCCCTCTGACAACCTCAAGGGAGCATATTCTTTAAGAATACGTAAATTCTAAATTTAAGCAAGTTGGGGTGTGCTTCCTCCGACAAACACCGTCTAAGTCGGGAACCGACAAGAGAAAATATTGCAGGTTCCACAAGAGTCACGGGCATAACACTGAGGATTGCATCCATTTCAAGGATACAATCGAAATACTGATCAGAGACGGGCATCTCAAGCAGTATAAAAATAAGGAGGGTGCCTGTAATAAAGCACCAGAAACCAAAAACGTCGAGGAAGGGAAGAAATCTCCCAACCTCGACGCCATTCCGGTCGCCATGAGCATCTCACGGCCGAAAGATTTTTATTATCCAGACATGGAAGACGTCCCCTGTACTTCTCCTCCCATAGTCCTTCAGAATCCTTCCCCGGAGCCATGGTCATCTCTGGCGGAGGATTCAACAGGCACACAGTTGGGTCAGTGAAGAGGAGATTCGACCAACTCATTGAAGGCAACTCAGATATGGACACCACTCTCGATAAATTCCGAGGAGGCTCTCATCCCCTCGCCTTTTATAGGGAAGAATTATCAGGCGGGGTCCTAGATTCGAGCATCCCACTACTCGTGAGAGCTCGAATGGATAATTTTGACGTGCGTCGCATTCTGGTCGACCAAGGCAGTTCAGTGGATATCATGTACTCCTAGTTGTTCACCACCTTACAGCAGAATGAGAGCCACCTAACCCCTTACATGGGATATGATCTCCATGGCTTCAATGGAGCCAGCACAAAACCCTAAGGATATGTCAAGTTAATCGTCATATTCGGGAGAGGGGTAATGGCTAGAGCCATTAAGACTTAACTCTTGGTGTTAGATTTCTCGTCTCTCTACCAGTTCATCTTCGGGAAACCCACTCTCACCGAAATCATCGCGGTCCCTTCTACCGTGCATCTTAAGATGAAGTACTACACCGCTGAAGGCTTGGTCGCCACCCTCCACGGGGACATCCAGGCAGCCAGAAGGTGTTTCGAAGCTTCAGCCAAGGGCCTCAGTTCCATCAGTGTTCAACCTCGAATGATAACTGGAGCCACATTTCCCTCCAGCTCCTAGGAAGTCAGGCATATGCCAACGGTTGATAACATTGACCTCGACATTCGCTTCTCCAAGGAAGACTGTATCGAGCAAAGAATAAAAGGGAAGGAGCCTATAGACGAAGACGAAGGGTCGACCTCCTCCGCTGTTTGTAACGAACTCTCGAGTCATGCATGGCCTATCCCGGACGGCGACTTCGAGCTAGTTCCCCTCGGAGAAGACCCCACCAGAGGACTAAAGATCGGAGCAGACCTCCCCGGCCTGGAAAAAAAGGCAACTCAAAGCTTGTCTAAGGGAGAATGCTGATTTGTTCTCCTAGAGTGCAGAAAAGATACCCGGTTTAGATCCGGAGACCGCGTGCCATCACTTGACTATAGATCCTGCCCTTAAGGCGGTCGCGCAACGCAGAAGAAAGCAGTCGTTCGAGAAAGCAAACGCCGCAGAACTAGCTGTAAAAGACCTCCTAGAGGCACATTTTATTTCTGAAGCGCAGTAACCTGGCTATCAAATGTAGTTCTTGTGAAAAAATCTAATGGAAAATGGCGCATGTGTATTGATTATACTGATCTCAATCGAGCTTGCCAGAAATATGCTTATCCCCTCCCCAATATTGACAAAATGGTCAATAACTCGGTCGATTTTAAATTGCTATCATTTATGGATGCATACTCTGGTTATAACCAGATCCCCATGGAAAAAACGGAAAAAAAAAATACACCTCTTTCATGACCGACTCGAGCAACTATTACTATAATGTAATGTCCTTCGGTCTGAAAAACACGGACGCTACATATCAGCGCATGATGAACAAAGTCTTTCACAACAAGATATGCGACATGCTTGAAGTCTAGATGGATTACATGATCGTCAAATCCACCAGAGAGATCGACCATGCCTCCCACTTAAAGAAATTATTCAAGCAAGCTCGAAAGTGTCAGATGCGATTCAACCCAGAAAAATGCACCTTCGGCGTACGAGCAGGAAGTTCCTCGGATTCTATCTGACAAAACGAGGCATTAAGGCAAACCCCGACAAATGTCGGGCATTTTTCCGAATTTCCAACACCCACCTCGAAAAAGTCCATCCAGATCTTGAATGACATGCTCAGTTCTCTCTCTCGATTCATGACAAAGTCCACCCAACACGCGCTCCCCTTGTTCAAACTACTGCACAAGGAAGCCACCTTCGAGTGGAAGCCCGAATGAGAAAAAGCCCTTGTTCATTTAAAACAAGCATTGTCGCAGCCTCCCATCCTCTCTCGGCCCGAGAAAGACGAGGTCCTCTACCACTATCTAGTCATCGCCTCCGAGGCAATATGCACGACACTGATAAGAGAAACTCCAAAAGAGCAAAGGCTAATTTACTTCACGAGCAAGGCCTTACAGGGCCCAGAGGAAAGATATCAACAAATCGAAAAAGTAGCCCTAGCCCTCGTTAACGCAGCGAGGAGACACCGACACTACTTCCTGGACCATATCATAGTGGTCCGGACATATCAACTAATAAAACAACTGCTCAAAAGACCAGACATGGCCGGAAGAATATTGAAATGGTCCTTGGAGCTCTCTAAATTTGATATCCAATACGAGAGCAGGAAATCCCTTAAGGCTCAGGCCTTGGCCAACTTCGTAGATGAAATAACCTCTCCTGCAGATCCGGATGGACCGTGTCATTGGACGATCTTCATCGAGGGTGCCTCTAGTTCGACCAGAAGCGGTGCGAGCATCATACTGGAAAATGAGGAAGGTACCCTCATTGAAGTCTCCCTCGCCCTATCTTTTCCGACCTCTAACAATCATCCCAAATATGAGGCATTCCTCACAAATTTACGATTGGCCAAAGATCTGGGAGCCGTGGAAGTGAAAATCTTCACCAACTCTCAGTTGTTCGCCTCTAAAGTCCAAGGCGAATATCAGGTAAAAAATGACCAACTCACCGAATATTGGTCCTTGGTCCAAGATAGGAAAGGGAAATTTAAATCTGTGGACGTGAAACACGTTCCCCGCAAGCATAACACTCGCGCATATATCCTGTCTAAGTTGGAAGCACAAAGAGAAAAGGAGGGAATAAATATGTGATACAAGAAATACTTCCTTGACCGAGCACCCAAAAGCCATGTTCTACCTTAGAAGTGTTCGCCATCAGGGACAACAATTGCTGGATGACCCCCATACATGACTATCTCACTAAGGGGAAACTCCCCGATGACCCAAAAGAAGAGACCGTCGTCAGGCAGAGAGCTTGCTCGTACGTTTTGGTAGAAGGCAAACTTTACAGAAGAGGATTTTCCATTCCACTTCTCAAATGTGTCGACCGAAGCGGGGCATAGGGCGTCTTGCTTGAAATCCACGAGGGCTTCAACAGTCAACATCTAGGCGGGAGATCCCTCGCGAGAAAAGCCTTGCGGACAAGATACTACTGGCCTAACATGCAACATGATGTAAAAGAGCACGTGAAGAAATGCGATAAATTCCAGCGACACAGGGACATGCATTTAGCTCCTCATAACGAGCTTAAATCCCTCTCCTCTCCCCGGCCCTTCGCCTGGTGGAGACTGGATCTCCTCGGACCATTCATGGTCGGAACCAATCAGAACAAATACTTGATCGTAGCAGTTGACTACTTCACAAAATGGATAGAAGTCGAAGCTTTGGCCAAAATCACTGCCCAAAACGTCCTTCGCTTCTATAAAAGAAATATCCTCACTCGCTTTGGCATCCCACAAGTGATAGTCACCGACAACGGGACCCAGTTTATGGACCACACCTTTCAAGAATTCGTCACAAAACTGGGCACCACCCAACACTTCGCCTCTGTCGAGCATCCTCACACGAACGACCAAGTCGAGTCTGCAAACAGAGTAATACTCAGGGGCCTCAAATGAAGGTTGGACGAAACCAAGAAGGGGTGGGTCGAGGAGTTACACACTATGCTCTAGGGATACCAAACGACTGTGCATTCATCCACCGGGGAGACTCCTTTCCGACTAGCGTACGAGACTGTGGTCGTCATTCTTGTAGAGATCTAGGAACCTTCCAGGCAAACCGAGGCACCTCCTGATGAGGAGATGAATGACACCGCCCTTCGTGAAGAAATGGATCTGGTGGAAGAAATTAGAACAGAAGCGGCCCTATGAGAGGCCTCGCTCAAACAAAAAATAGCCATGTGCTACGATGCCAAGGTCATACGAAGAGAGTTCAAGGTTAGCAACCTTGTCTTAAAGAGAAATTGCAAAGAATCTCGTGAGGGCAAGCTCGTAGCGAACTGGGAAGGTCCTTATCGCACCTGTGCGAAAATGGGGACTGGAGCGTATTACTTGGAAAACATACAAAGGGAACAACTCGTTCGATCATGGAACACTGAAAAGCTAAAAATATATTACAGTTAAAGACACTAAGATGTCGGTGAGTTTGGTCGACAAGACAAACTCACCCAAGCCCGACCATGCATGCATGCCTAGGCACGAGCATAACACCCAAAGTATTCAGAAGGGGCGAGGCTCCGCTCTGTCGACGAGCGCACCCTTAGCCTGACATGGATAACTCGACTGACCTCCATAGTCCTTGTGCCACGATGGTAGAACGTCTGACTCGTGATGGGAAGTTCACGCTGCTGAACTCGGGTCCCTCAAAACGAGACCTGAGTTCTGACCCTCGCCCGATATTCACCCTAGTCGTTTGATGAGTTTCTCCATACTGACGAACATACCAAATGAGAAAATCCCGCTATAAACTCTCAGCAAAATAAAAAAAGTCCTAAACGGGATAGTTTGTCAACAAACATGCAAAAAACACAAGTTAAACATTCATAGAAAATGATCATTGGATGGAATTTAAATAAAACGACCACTTGGGCCGATGATGTACGAATATTACATAAACGGCCAATAGCCCGGAAATACAAATACAACAAATACCCCACGCAGGCCTAAATAAACATAAAACAATCATCCTTTCGCTTCCCCTTCAACAACGGGCGACAATTGGGAGGGACCCCCGGTCGGCTGAGCGACAATATCCTTGAGATAACCAGGGACCAGAAATTGATCGAAAGCTACATAATAATTAACCCCCATTCCTGAGGTGGTGAGCTCAACACCGGGGTTCAACATACGCATCTGATTCACGACATTTTTGACACTCCCCTCGGAAGCTGACTGAGCGTCATCCACAGCTAGCTAAAAGCGAGCAACCTGCTCGGCTCGAGTTTTCAGAGCCTTAGTATCCTCCGGCTCGTCTTCAGCGAGCGTAATCTCAACATTCAGGGCCACCACCTTTCCCTCAAGGTCCCTTTTCTCGAGCAAGAGAACCATGCATTCCTCGGAGAGCCTCCCCAATCCTTCCTCAAACAACTTCAGGGCTTTATCTTTCTCGAACAAGGTCTTCTCGCTTGTAGCCAGCTTGGCCCAAAGATTCTTCATCTCTGCCTCCTAGGAGGAACTTCCCTCAGTGTAAGCGAATGCGATTTCCAATATCTGCATAAAACCACCAACATCTTGCGCCAGCATTACCTTCTTCTCTGGACGGCCCATTCCCTCGAGATGGAGAGATTCGGCCTGGGGAAGACGGAGAGCCGCACCCACAAAAAAGGACTTCTCCAGACAGTTGGGAGGCAGGTCGTACGTTCCTTTCCCTTTTTCCCCGGTCAGGTCGACGCTGCCCTTGGCTCGCAGCCTCTTCGCCTTTGAGGAAACAACAATAGGAGAAAGAGCAATTGTGGCCTAAGCCGAGAATGAGTCGCCTAACCCCGAAGCAAGAGCTGGCCCCGAACCAGTCTGTGCATTCTTCAGGGCCCTCCTCGCTCTGGAAGCAAGAGTCTTGGCCAAGCGTTCCTGAGAAGGATTCGTGCTTTCTGCAAAACAAATAAAAAGAAACATAGTAAACACGGAGTCAAACAAACGACGACCACTTACTACTATTAGAAACATATATACATACCTAAGTATCTAACAGGGTCCTCGCTTCCGATGAGCTCCTTTATTTTTATGAGGCCCAATTCATATACGAGCTCCCCATTTTTATCCAACACATGTCTACCTCCCCGACCAACTCATTGGACGCGAGGGATCCGAGCAATGAACACGGTCAGGACAACGAAGCTCTCCAGATCCTCGTCTCCGAGCTCTCCTTCTCTCCAGACATGGGAGCCCAGTTCTCTATCAAAATGCTTCCTCGTCCATTGGAACGAGAACTTATAAAACAACTTTGCAACAGGCTCTCCTAGCTCGTTCAGTCGGGGAGTGCCATCCCCGTTTAGCGAAGGCACAGTCCTAAAGACGTTCAACATCGCCTTGGTCAAAGAAGGTTGCACGCAAATGTATTTATCTTTGAAGTGGTGGACAGACTCCAAATAGGCTTTAAATAGCTTCCCATTACCTTGCTTCAGGGAAAACCATCCCGACTTTTCATCGACCTTGCTCCTCTGAAGGTGGAAGCAGTAAAAGAACAAGGGAATGATGGCCCATATCTTCAAATGGTTGCAAACTATTTCGAACGCTCGCATGAACGCGATGTCGTTCAGATGAAGTTGGGAGGGAGCCATACACAAGTGCCTGAATACGACCACTTCAAAGTCAGAAAAGGGGAAGCAAAGACCCATCTCTCAAAATACAATGTCATACATTGGGATCTGCTTCTTATCGTATTTTGAGCAGATTCTTCTCTCCTTCCCGGGGATATATAACGACCATTCCTCCTGGCCCCCCTCCTAGTGAGTGTACACGTCTGTAAAGACATCCTTCTGGTGCTCATAAAAATACGACGGCAGTCCCAGGGGTCGCTCGCAACCCAATCTCGAGGTTCCTCCTCATCCCCAGGAGGAAACAAGTAACCCTGGTCGGCAGAAGTCATCTCCATGTCGCCCTTCTACGTTCGCTGCTCTATTTGATTTTGCGCATTCTCAGAAATTTCCAGGATGCTCGACGAACTACTCGTCTCATCTGAAGAACTCCCCGAGGACTGCGTGGATTCGCTCGAAATATCGACCCGGGCATTATCAGCCATAACACCTGAAAAGCAGAGGAAAAAGATGAGCTCGACATCAATGCTAGAACCACCCTTCCACCGCTAAACAAGCGAAAGGGCGCTGGGAAACGAGGATCGTATCCCCAACCAGAACCCTCACTGAGGCGTATGAACGGGCAAGAATTTCTGAAAAAGCCCTAAGCCCTAAATGGGAAGTCTACGACACGTCACGAGGTCCCCGAGGAGACCCCACGATAACTCCGACAATTCTAAACTACAGAAACACCGTCTACAGCCAACCCTCTCCAATGACATCCTCGTGAACATAACCCTAAATCCTAACTGCATGCATCTCTATAAAGTAAAAGGAGAAAATACGAACTACTGAGAGCGAACAAAAATGAAGGATTAGAAACTTACCAGTTAATAGTAGAAGAAAGGACAGAAGTAAGCAGCTACGAGAAGAAAAACTCAAACGAGCAACGGTTGCCGACAGTTGAGCTAATACGAGCAGTTGAGAGAGAAGACAAAAAATACTAAATGCCCTGTTCCTCTCATATTTATAGCTGAAACAATATGTGCATACGAGACACGCATCTGGGGAACCCTAGGGTCGTCATCATTACACCCTAGCCCTAGGTCATCATTGTACTGCTTCGCTAGCACACTTCCCAAAATACTCTACCTCTCCTAATTCAAAGGTCCTAATAATCGACTCCTCGTCTACCCACAAGCAATGCATAAGGGGCAATACACATTTCCTTATAAAACACGCCCCTTCCGTAAGCAGATGTTAAATTCATCACTCATGCACCCAGAAGCAACGACTTAGGGACCACTGTCCTGGACTAGCCCGACAGCTTGACTGGGACCAGTCTAAGACATTTCCTCTAGTACGGCCCGCACGACCATGACCCGGATTTCCCGCTACCTATCGGGAAATGTCAGCCAATTTCCCTCCTGAACCAGCACTAGCCCAGGATGATCGAAGAGCACCCTCTCAGCCTGCCTGACATCAACGTCGTGCAGGCCACCAGGAACCGACCAGAGAGATACCTGTAACTGACCCCTTCCTCGGGACCAATGGCTAGTTACAGGCACATCTTCCCAGTTTGACCAAGTCCTGGCAGTAGCCTGATTTCACGGACCCACATATTCAGGCGCGAAATTAGGAACCAATGGCCATGCACCAGGGTCATTATATATACCCTCACACTTGTGAGGGCCAAGTATCAAATGCTTACTATTCACCACCTAATACTCTGCTTGTATCTCCTTGCTCTCACTCTTACTTGATCGTAGGAGTGTCATGCAGGTACAACCCCCTTTTCTCATTGACTTCACATCCCGACTACAGATTATCTTCCGGCCACTTCTCAAGTTTTGATCAACCGGTAAGATCAGATTCTGAGAGTGACGAATTCAAGATTTTGCTTGAATCTCTAAAAACTATGACAAAAAATGTTGGAATTATTTATGAACACTTTTGATGCTATTGAAGGAGAAGCAGTTCAATCTTTTAATAAAGGATTGTTTGTTCCTAATGGAACTACTCTTACAAATTTCTCTATTGGACCTCTGATTTCATCTTCTTATGGTGGAGATGAAAATGGGTGTCTTCATTGACTCAACTTGAAACCGAGTAAAAGTGTCATGTTATTAAGTTTTGGAAGCATGGGGAGATTTTATAAGGCTCAATTGATAGAGATAGCACTTGGTTTAGAAAACAGTGAGCAAAGATTCTTGTGGATTGTTAGAAGTGAATTGGACTCGGAAGAGCTCAATTTGGAAGACTTGTTACCAGAAGGGCTTTTGGAGAGGACAAAGGAAAATGGAATGGTGGTAAGAAATTAGGCTCCACAAGGTGAAATATTGAGTCATGGTTCAATTGGTGGGTTCGTGACTCACTGTGGATAGAACTCAGTGTTGGAAGTAGTTTGTGAAGGTGTGCATATGGTGGCATGACCTTTGTATGCTGAACAAAGTCTGAACAACGTGATTTTAGTTGAAGAAATGAAGGTGGCTTTGGAAATGAACAAGTCAAAAGATGGGTTTGTGAGTAGAATTCAATTAGGAGACCGGATTAAGGAATTGATGGACTCATATAAAGGAAACAAGATTAGACAAATGATTTTAAAGACGAAAATAGGTTCTAAGGAAGCAAGAGATCAAAGTGGATGTTCATTTGTTCATTTAACCAAGTTGACTCAATTGTTCAAGCAAAAAGAAAGAACATCATCTAGTTGATTGATTAATCTTTATTTTTTGTGTGATAAACGTATTGTTGACTAAAATAAGACCAATCTCGTTAGAATACTCACAAGTTGTTTTATTACATTAATAATAATAAAATGATGCAAAAGTTGTGATTAAAATATCTTTTAAAGTTACATATTTTTACTGACTTTATTCTTTCATTTTATTTTTTATTTAAGAATTTATAATTTAATTATTAAGTTAAGAAAATTTGTCAATTTAGGTAATAGTAATAAATATTTCTATAAACCATGTATAGTACAAGAAATGCTCTCAAAGGAGAGATAAAAAGATTTTTGTCTTAGGTTTGGGGTTTTCCCCTTACTACACGGTGGTTACATTACCCGTGATCAAACTGATGAGTGTGGATTCAATCATGGTGAGTTAAACATGATGAGTGTGAATTCAATAATGGATCAAACTGATTTTTGTATATGGTTATCAATTGAATCAACTGAAACTATTGTACACAGAGGAGAACGAGAAAGACACGGGAGAGATAGATAATGATGGGTGCACATAAGTGAGACCATGGAGGAGAAAAATACATCAATCAAATTCTCAAATATGCGTTATAGACGATCACTAATGATAGACATAACTTTAAGATGTAGTGACTATTTCTATGCATGAAAGGATCACTAATACCACCGTAAAATCTTTCTATTATTTTAATGTCCTTAATGATATTAACCATGATGAACATATGGGTGGATTTATTGTTTGTAGATCACTTATTGACTTTAATCTTGAAAAAGAATAGAATAATAAAATCAGAGGTTTAGGTTTGTGAGTTTTGATAGTGAAAGATAAAGTTTAGATAATGCAAGCCTGTAACAATTTTTTGTTTTAGATATATAAAATTTAGGTGAATAAAGTAGTGTTTTGGACATATAAGAATGGTACAACTATTTTTTAAAAACATAATAAACTAATTTTTTAAATTTTTTGTGCGTGTTCATTCTATCACATTTATTTAATGTACAAAAGAACAATGAATTTGAATGGAAACTTGGTGCTATTTAAAAGAGTATTTTAATATTTAATTTACCAAATAATTATGATCCAATTAATATTTTATTATATTTGAAAATTTAATATTATGTTTAAAAGAAAAAATTATTTAAATAATTAAAATTAAATGTTGTATGCATGACATTAAATATCTATTTTGTTTTAGACTAAATACATATATTTAACGGGTTTTCTAAAAACATATCTTCATTTAAAAAATATGATACTTTAATTGAATATAAAACAAACAGGATATAGTTTGATATATAAAATAATTAAAAATTTATATAAAAAGTTGAAAAGTTTCATCATACTATTTAAATTCTTAACAAAAAAAAAAATTCAAACCATTTTAATAAAAATTTAAACATTGGCTCTCCGTGTTTTTGGAATCTAATCACTTCTTCAAGACTCAATATTTATTGTTGGTAATATATTTAAACTTTTAAATAAATCAACAAACATACAAAGGAGTGAGATTTTAAAAAATAGAACATTTTACTAATTAAGGTAAATTAGTAACTATTTTACAAATGTTCTTAAAAATTCTCAAAAAAATGACATTTCCAATTTACCAACTCATTAAAAAAATCTGAATCAATCTTCATAAAAATGTAAACTTTTGTTAAAATATATAAAAAAATATTGTAAAGTTATTTATGTTTCTTCTTTAAACATATAATAATAATTTTTCAGAATTGTTTACAAATTAGTTATAAAATATCCAAATTTAATTGTATTTTTATGAAATATGATTTTCATTTTATAATAATAATAATAATAATTTGTTTTTCAACTTTATAGATCAAACTATTATTATCAAATTATTGTTTTGAAAATTATTATAAAATTAATTACTATATTTTTTAATCAAATTATTTTATAAATTTTTTTAATTAAAATATTTTATAATAATGAATGTTCAATTTAAACATCTACTTTTTATTTTACTAGTATTATTTATATTCATAATTGTGATACGGTGACAGAATCGACTGTTGTACTGGTTTTGCGTTTGTATTTACAAATATCGCGGTAAGCAATAGTCGCCACCGACTTTTCTTTTATCCAACAAAGGAAAGAGTGAAAAGAACGAAAAAAGACCTTTCGAGAGTTTTCTGAGTAAGGGGGGTAGATTATGGAAAGGGAAGGTGTTAGCACCCTTTCCATCCGTAGTTATCTACGGGCTCTTAGATGCTTAACTTATTTTGAAATACCTTGTGCTTTGTGTGTTTGAAAAGTATTTTGAAGAAAGCGTCTTGGTGCGTCGAACTTTGTAATATTTCTCGGGTTGGTAGAGAACGTATACAAAGTGTTTTTGAAAAATGTTTTTGAATGAGTTTTGTGTATGTGTAAAAGTTTATTTTATTTTCAGCAAGCATCTAAGAACTATCTACTATACTCGAAAGGTTGTTCTTTTCCTCTTTTCCTTTAGACAGGAATATCCTACTATTAGTGAGTAGGTAGCCCTAGTCGTTGGATGTTTGAGGGACAATCGAAGGGACTTTGTTACAGTCACAAAGGCAACTAGACAAGAAACCTTAGTAACTACCCTAAGATTTTAAGATCATACCGAGGCAACATCAAGAGAGTCATTTTTTAATCTTTAAACTGGAGGATAGCCATTAAAGTCTCTCACGTTTCGAGAGTTGTGACTGTTTTCCAAAGGAAACCAAAGTAGGGATACCCTAGAGGTGTATATGTGAGAGTGTGTTGTATTTAGTTATTTTTGTCTTGTGTTAGGTTTGCTAGCATTTGATTATTATATTCTTGCCATACAATCCTAATTAACATACATATAAACAATTGACAATTTGCAGTAATTAAAAGTGTGAAAATGTAAATCTAACTATTACAGGGCTTCGGGGAGGGGGATTATTACATGTTCAAACTTTGGGGAAAATAAAGAAAATAGTAAAGTAAAGTCCTAGTTTAATTCTATTACATCCAGTAGGCAGTTACAAAAATATAAAAATAAAATGCGAAAAGTAATAACGCACGCGAATTGTAAGTACGTCTAAAAAATCCTAAGGTATGAAAAAAAGATTTTTTTTTGTTTATTTTATTTGAGAAAATGATTAAATAAAAAATTAACCTAAATCCAGACTTAAAGAAAAATAGAAATAATTAAAAAATGAAACTAATTAAATGAAGTTAATTCTAATGTTTTTTTTTATTTTTATTATGAAAAGAAAATGAATTAAAATCCTAAGTTCTAATTAATTTTAATTAAGAAAGGAGGTTAAAATAATTAATAACTAATTTATAAAATTAATTCAAATAAAAAAACCTAAAATTGTATTTTTTGTGATTTTAATTATTTTTTACTGATTAAAACAAATTAAAAAAGAAAATAGAAGATAAAACAAACAAAAAATGGGTCTGGGTAGTAAAATGAAATGAGGAGGGTGGAATTTGAAATTCGTTGGGCCCAATTGAAGAAGAGCCTGATTCTGCTTTGTGATTCACTGAGGGCAGTCTTGGAAGGCGCATGATGGTCTACACCTTGGAAGCGTCGGATTTGGATCAAGTGGTGATGGGTTGATGGTGCATGATAAACGTCTTTAGCCTATGAGCACTGGATCTGCAAACAAAGTTAGGAAAAAATAAAAATGCAAGAGGCAGGGGTCAAACCCCTGACCTGTCACACACAACACCTTAACACTCACACACCCAACCATTGGGACGACTTTACATTGGTTATTATAAGCACAAAGAAATGTATATAATGCAAAATAAGTGAAAATGCTGATTTGGCAAGCACGCGCGCTCAAGTGGGGTCCAAATATTTGAATGGGCCAATCATCGCATCCATTTCTGCCACACCTTAGTCAACACCAGTCAAGCCACCAGAGGTGGTGGCTCCGGTCATCCCTTCCGGTTGGCCAAAACAAAAAACCTGCGAAATCTCAAGAAAACAAGCATGGAAATAACCATATTGGACTAATTAAATCCTTGTGAACACGATGACATGAATGGTTTATCCTGTAGAGCCTTGTATTTTGAGATACGAATCTTGGCTGGAGCTTTGCCCTAACAATGACAAAGCTTCGTCCTTGCGTTAAATTAACCATGTGATGGCTCTAAACACACATAATCATCAGTATAAAGATGAATATACACATGGAAATCATTTATATTGCATAATACAAATTTTTGAATTCAAGGAAGTATACCAAACCGGTGACACTCAGGGGAGAGATCCTGGGCACGATTTGACTTGATCGAGGGTTAGAATAAACTCCTGGGAACCTTAGGGTGATGATGGAACGCCTGGAATGGACCAAGTAAGGCTGGAATTTCCTGTTTAAACTTTACAACTTTGATGTATTTTTTGTGATTTTCGTATGGTGATCTGAGGTATTCTCTGCGTGTGTAATACTG
Organism: Vicia faba; assembly: GCA_948472305.1. Lineage (NCBI taxonomy): Eukaryota > Viridiplantae > Streptophyta > Magnoliopsida > Fabales > Fabaceae > Vicia > Vicia faba. The sequence continues at coordinate 79,131,941 of OX451741.1, forward strand.
GTAGGAATGTTGTATAAATAGAGGAGGTGAGATTAGGGAGGAAATAGGGAAAAAATCCAAGCCATAAAGCCATGATGAAAACAAAATATTTCCATTTGAAAACTTGCCAAATTTAAAGATTTCATGCCATGTTGACTCTTGAGAGAACCCGAACATATTTGCACGAAAAATGGGCCTTAAGGGCGACCCAAAACACCAACCCATATGTCAAAATCATTAACCTATTATTTTATGCATTTATTTTGTATTTATTTAATTTTAAATTAAACAAAAATCAAAATAAATATACATAAAATCAAAGGCATTCAAAAATTGATTTATAGGTCATTGTGTATGTCATAAACACGTTTGAACCCTAAAAGTTAGGTCCATTAACCTAAAAATGCAATTTTGCTCAAAGTTGACTTCATGCATTTTTCACAAATTTTCCCAACTTGTGCAAACCATAACTTGCTCAATTTTCATCTTTTGAAGATGATCTTGGACTTTTTGGAAATCCCGTGATGTCCTATAAAATCTATATGTTGATCATTTTTTCTTTTTAAGACATTATATTGGTTTAATTTGTCTTGATAAAAGGTATATTTTGTTGACTTTTTGAAAATGACCTGTAATATATGAGCTCATATCTTCCAAATGATGCATTTCTTGAGATTTAGGATAAAATAGAAGTTGTAAGGAATTAGATTCTCTTCAAAATGAGATTTGGTTGGGGGAAATGGATGAAGTATGTGAGAGTTATGCTTGGTCAAAGTTCAGTTGACTTTTCCTATAGAGACCTTAATTTAGCAATTCTTGACTTTTGATAAATTATGAGTGTTCCTTGAGGAATCATGATCAACCCTTGATCAAATGATGTATATCACTTCAAAATGTTGATGTTGACCAAAAATATTGAAGTTTGACTGTATATTGGCCATAATTGACTTTTGACCTAGTATAGTCGATTTTCAAACACTTGAGCAGTTGGCTGAGCAAACTTGTAGTGTAAGGCATGAAATTTGTCATGGACAATCTTGAAAACATATTAGGACCATGGAACACATTTTAGACCTTTGGATCTCACACATCTTGGTGAAAAGTGAAACCCTAGTTAGAGGTTCATTGCTTAGGAGGAGAATTTGTCTGATCAATTCTTGTTCAACCTTGAGCAATTTAAGACCTCAAAGAGCATGTCTTGAGTAAAATGGGAGGACAAATTTTGAGGTACAACAGCTGCCCCTGTTCAATCTTCTTAAACCTGAGGATTTAGATTGACTTGTCTGCCTTTTGTAATATGAAGGTGGAAGATGATTGAACACTAGAGTGCCTAGAAATTTGCACTCGCATGAAGTAACTTCGTTGGTTGATGATATCGAGAATGGGCTTACAAATTCCATTTAGAGAGGATGACTGAGAGTTGTCAGAGATGGGCTTAAAGATGCTATCCAAAGTAGATGCTGACTTTATAAGAGATCTCTTTATGGGGATTCCTGCTCCTGTTGTTTGAGGAGGACTCTACTGGGGGATGTTGGTTTCTGTTTGGGGAATAGAGTCTAGGAGCTCTAGTTGTCCATTACTCTACTGGGGAATTATCTCTTGACTAGAGGGATAAAAGTTAGATGTTATCTGGTCGAAATCCAGGCTTCACGGTAACTTGCTGAAGATAATAAAGTTGACTGTTATCTGGTCGTATTCTAGGTTTCACAGCAACTTACTGGGGAATATGAAATTAATTTTTATCTGGTCAAAATCCAGGCTTCACAGTAACTTGCTGAAGATGATAAAGTTGACTATTATCTGGTCTTATTCCAGGCTTCACAGCAACTTACTGGGGAATATGAAATTAATTGTTATTTGGTTGATCTCTAGGCTTCGCAGTAATTTGCTTAAGATTAAACTGTTAACTGGTTATATCCAGGCTTCAGTGACTTGAACTATTATCTGGTCGTACCCAGGCTTTAGTAACTTGAATTGTTATCTGGTCGGGCATAGGCTTTAGTGATTTGAAGAAATTAAGTTGTTATCTGGTCGGATCCAGGCTTCAACTTGAATTTGAAGTATGCTATCATCTGGTCGGGTCCAGGCTTCATAGCAATTGATAGAATAAACTGCTATCTGGTAGAACTCCAGGCTTCGCATCAAGTTACATTGTTATCTGGTCGGGTCCAGGTTTCAGTGTCTTAAATTGTAGATTGACTGTTATCCGATCAGATTATGGGCTTCAGCAATGATGTTGACTGCTATCTGGTCAGATCCAGGCCTCACGGTGTTGTAAACTTCTATCTGGTCGACTTCCAGGCTTCACAGTGTTGTAAACTGCTATTTGGTCGGGTCTAGGTTTCACAAGGATTGATGAGATTTAATTGCTATCTGGTTGGACTTCAGGCTTCACAATAATTGTAAGCTGTTATCTGGTTGGAGATTGTGCTATATGTATTTTGTATGCATATGCTATGACATTTGTAAAATGATGCATGAATGTAGTGTGTGAATCGATCAACCTTTCTTTGTAACATTGTTGAATTGAGGGAAAATAAATCCCTGAATGCTGTTGGGGATGAAGAATATGGTTCTTCATTATTTGTTGAAGCTGAATTGCTGGGATATGGATTTCTGTGGCTAGAGCAATAAACTCTATTGGGGAAAGAAAACTTCGTAAACTGCTCGGGGATTTTATGAAAGACTGTTGGGGAACCCAAGAGATTTATGAACTATCCTGAAGAGTTCTTCAAGATGCTGGAGAGATGATTGGAAACTCTTACTCTGCAAGGGATATCATAACCTCTGTCACCATTAGGATGTATGCTGAAGATATGGTAGTGACTTCGCGGTAGGACGTCTCTGTTTCTGAACTTGCGAGAGAGAGTGTCTACGGGGATTTGCGGATGGCTTTTTAGACATTGTCCTGTTTCTTAAAACCATTAGTAACTGTCCTTTTATTTTTCTATGTGAATATTTGTAAACGGTAATCATATTCAAATGCATATGTTAAAAAATAATCACTAGACATTTTTGCAAACAAAACAGAGAAATAAAAACAAACAGTCTAGAACTTTCAAGAGATGATTTTGTATTGATTTGAAGAAGTCCGCCTATAATAGGCATTTTTATACAAAGAGACAGACATCCTAGTAAGAGAATGTCGTCGTAAGAATGAAAACTGTACACAATAGTATACAAAGAAAAACAGCTATATGAAATGATCCCATTGGGTTCCCATTCTACTATTGCCTTTATATCTTTGAGCGTCTCATCACTTTGCTGCTTGGCCGAAGTTGACTGGATTGATTAGTACCATTTGAACTTGACACTTGTTACCGAAGTCTGCCTATGAGGTGATCCAACGGGACATAGTTCTATTCTTATAATCCCTAATTTTTTCCTGGACCGCCCTTTCGGGTTTTCAGTCCATCGGGATACCTTTTTTTGCCCAAGCCGCCTTTTCAGGTTTTTGACTTACTGGGTGTACTGGTTTTCATATATATATATATATATATATATATATATATATATATATATATATATATATATATATATATATATATATATATATCCCTAACTTTTTCCTGAACCTTTTTGGTTCGCCGGGATGCCCTTATTTTTGCCTAGGTCAGTCAACCTAGCGGGTCTTTTTTCATGCATAGTATCTTTTAACTATGTCTGCATTTACAGTGTGCGGAAGGTCGTCACCGTCCATAGTGGTTAAGATCATGGCTCCACCAGGAAATATATTCTTGATCACAAATGGCCCTTTGTACGTGGAAGTCCGTTTTCCCTTGGGATCACCTTGTGGCAGGATAATGTGCTTGATTACTAGGTCGCCAACTTGATATATCTGACGTCTGAACTTCTTGTTAAAAGATTTAATCATACGTTTATGGTACATCTGACCATGACAAACAATTGCGAGCCTTTTTTCGTCAATCACGTTCAATTCGTCAAGTCGAGTCTGAACCCATTCGTCTTCATTCTAACCTGCATCCTTCATGATTCTCAAGGAAGGGATCTGGACTTCGATGGGTAGGACAACTTCCATACCATATACCAGAGAGAAATAAGTTTCCCCCATTGACGTGCATGTTTAAGTACGGTAACCATGAAAAGAAAATGACAACATCTCGTGCCTGTCTTTGTATGTCACCGTCATCTTCTGTATGCTTTTTTTGATGTTCTTATTGGCAGCCTCTACAATGCCATTATCTTCGGCCGGTAAGGACAAGAGTTATGATGCTGAATCTTGAATTACATGCAGATCTCGGTGATCATAGTATTATTGAGATTGGTACCATTATCCATAATGATTCTTTCTGGAATACCATACCGACAGATAAGGTTATGTTTGATAAACCGAGCCACGATGTTGTAATACCCTAAAATTGTCCTACCCTTCTAGGGGATCGTCTGACTTATGCTTTTCATAAATTTCATTTGCATACTTTTACATTAGGTCATCTAACACATCATGCATGATCAATAAACATGGCATTGGGACCAAGAACTTTGCAAATTAGGGTTTTGATCATTATTTATGGATTTCTTCTACATCAAGATACAAGGTTTTTCCATCCAAATTCATTAAGGCCAGAGATTAGAGTTTCAACTGAGTTCGCTTACATCAGGGTTTTGTTTCTCTGTCATCATGAGATCTTCTCTTCAACATCAAGGGTTTTGAGTGAGTTCATCGTTTTATTGTGCCTAGGAATTAAGGTTTATTTCCTTAATTTTGCGGCATTCAAGAGGTTTTCAATTATTAATTGAAATGCAAGTTTTTGAAGGGATCTTGCGGTATTCAAGACACACTAAGGTTCCGATTCAAGGGCTCATCATCATGCCATACAAGGAGGATATCTTTTGATAATATTTTGACTGTTACAAGTTAGGGTTTTCAATTAACCTTCTTCCATCAAGAGAAGCTTAAATTGTTATTTGAATTAGTGTTTGAATTACATGACGTAAAAGTCAAGATAAAGGTGCTTAGGATGTTTGGCCGTTTTCCATAAGGTTCAAGATTCTATACAAGGAAGACTTCAAGTTTCGTCATATGATCATTTTTAGCTTCACATCATCAAGCAAGCTAAAACGAAGTTTCATAGAAAAAAAACAAATACTTCGTTCAAAAAACATTCAAAGTCACACATGGTTGAATTCTCATTCAAAGTGCATTCGGAATTTCATCATTTATTCAAGTTTATTAAAAAAAAACACAAAGCCTTATGGAGTTATTCAAGAAATGTTTGAAATTTAAAATAAGCTTTTAGAAGGAAAAGATTACAAGATACTGTCCAGATCACGAGATACTATCCTACAAAATATGGGCAACAAGTCGTTAAATATCACGTATAACTTCGTGTTTCTTCCATGCTAAACTCCATGGTCTTCATGCCCCTTAATTTTATCCTCTTGATTAAGTCTTCATTCTTCATGACCAAAACTCAAAACATGTCACATCCCTGTCTCATCAATATGCTCAGCTTTGAACTGTCCATGCTTTCAAATTTTTCCAAATCTGCCTACTGTACCAAACAACCAAAAGAAAACATCAAAATCCATCCATGGAATTATCTAAAATCAGAAGATTAACATACATGATCGTCATATATCAATCAAACAAGCTAGGCAATCCTCAGTTAAAGCAAGGAAAGTCGTTCGGGAGATTAGAGCAGTCAATTATAAATTCAGTACACTAGATGCAACATGTGCTATAGCGGGGTATAACTCAAAATAATACCAAGCCAGCTATGTGCTACTGAAAATGCAGAGGAAAAATGTTAAAGAGCATGTTTTCTAGTATGGAAGAGATTTCCTGGTCCTGATGTGCTAACACAAATGAATCTAGAAGTTAAAATTGGACGAAGTTATGAAGGAACCTGGTTATGGAAGTCTCATGTCTGCAAGTTTCGATGACGAAATAATTTCATTTCACTTGACACTCCAAAAATTCTCTCTTATATTTCACTAGTCCACATAATTAACAAACTGCCCGAATGAATAACAAGCTTCCAGAGTCGGTTACTTCCCTCCAGTTTTCTAGTTTCAAGATAATACATTAAGACATCGCTCCTCTCATCAAATTCTCTCCATTTCTTTATAATAAAAATCCAGATCACCTATAACTGTCACAACACAAACAACTAACAGAAAAATAACTTTCACTCTTCTAACAGAAATTCTAACTGTCACAACAGAATTCCTAACTTCCAAAACAACCAACCAATATTCAACCAAATTTCCAGCAGAAGCCTATAGCCATTTTCCTAACAGGTTTTCTAACTGTTCCTAACTCCCCCTAACCTCCTAGTTAACTATAACTAATTCAACCAACTATCAAAACAGAATAACTCCTTCAAAAACCCCTAACTGTTTTCCCTAACAGTTTTCAACCTCTCAACAAACTAACGAAAAACCTAACTGTCTGTAACAGAAAAATCACCAAACAAAAATTCCAACTAACTTCTAACCGACAAGCAACAAACTAATTTGCAACAGCTCTTAATAGAGTTATAGAATCCCTAACAAACCATCCTAACAACCTCTAACTTCCAACAGAATCTCAACAAGCTGATAACAGAAGAGATAAGAGAAGAACAGAAAAGGGAGGAGAGAGTTGAGAGTCATAACCAAGAAAAGTCAGAGGAAGTCGGGGAGAGGAAACTCACCAGAAAAACTTCTCATTGATCTCTAGAATCTCTAGCATTATTCAATCAGTTAGAAGAGTCGCCAAGAAGAAAACTCAGAAAATTTCTCTCATCCTCTCATCTCCATCATCTTCAACTCTACATCACCATAACTGAATCTTTCTCTCTCTGAAATTCTCCAAATGATATCTTCTCTCATCTCTCTGAATTGAATCTCTCTGCATACAACAGAACCTTCACGCATCAAGAATCAACGCTTCGTTCTGCATCTTTTCATTATCTTCACGCTCTTTGTCAACCTTGATACAACAGCTTCTTCAAACTTCATCGCATCATCTTCAACTCTTAGAACTCCTTCTAGATCTTCGACCTTCATCACCTTCGCATCATCATCACCGAATCTGTAACGCATCAATAATTCACACAGAATAATTAAAAAGAAGAAATTGAAAAAAATAAGATCGAGAGCAAGGAACGAACATGGAAGTTCCATCTTCATCAATGATCAAGGTTGGTTGTTCGTAACTTTTCGCCATCTTCCTGAAACTATAGAACAATCCTTATCTCCTTGAATCATAGTCCTCAACCAATTGCGTTGTTCTCGGGCGATTCATCACCAGATTAGAAGCTTATGTTGTTAGGGTTTATTCGTTTAAGGATAAGATACATGATTCTTCTCATGAAATCAAAAAATTATGGTGAATACGAAGAGAGGAGGCATAAATAGAGGTTTTGATGCGAGGAAGTGTGAGTTTAGGGCTTCACCTCCGCCGGGGCAATTCCCGGGGCGACAGAAAGGAAAGAGATACGAAAATGAAATTAAAAAGTCACAAAACCTAAGGGATCAACACGACTGCGTTTCACCTCCCTTCCAATTTTATTTTATTTTAATTTTTTTAAGTCAGAAAGTTGGCTACATCTAGATGTGTCTTGGGATTAAGAAGTTGGGCCTTCTATTCACACTCTCCATTGGTCCAGGACACCCCTTTGCTTAGTCTCAATTTTCATTTTGTTCTTTAAGTTTTTAGAATTTAATTTTGATACTCTCTTTCATGATTTTATTGCTAGAAATTTTGTGGATGCTTATATGTTGATTCCCGACTTGTTGATTTTTTAAATAATTTTTCCATTAGCTTAGGAATTAATTGAATTAATGTTTAGTTTATGATCATAATTAGGATTTTAACGTGTTCTTGTCGATTTTGTATCCTTGATTCAATTCCCTTGGAATAATGAGTGGTTTAGTGGTGGATTCTGATCCTTGGACAATGCCCTGTTATTTTTGACGCGTTTGTTCATTGTGCAAGGTACATTTTGGTGCTTTCGATCATATAACATAACAATTGTTGTGTGATTGAAGCATACAGATTATGCTTGCTTCCGATGCGACATGCATCATTTGTCATCATCTTGAGGAATTCATATTGTATTATATGTTATCTTGATACATGTGATACTTTATGATGTCTTTTGCAGGAACTTCTAATTACGCGTTGCAATCACAACACGCCTTTGCTTTTATATTAGTTGGATATTACTTTTGATTTTGTTTGTTTCTTGGTGAAGCTTGCTCGATGCGTACTCCCTACTTCTCCATTGCTTTCGTCTGCTCTTGACGATTTGCTCACTTTGGTAGTCGCCGCTACTACCTTCGTACTTCTTCTCACTTTACTACATTCATTTACCGCTTTTCTAGATACCATGAGAAGTAGTAAATAAAGAGCGTGCGCTCGAAGTCGTAGTTTAAAGACCTGTAGCAGGCATTCCGCACTTAATTTTCTATATGTGTTGTTCTTGTATTTGTTCTTTGGTTGTTGATCGATGAGTCACTCAATTTAGGAATTGAGATCACGACTTCGCTCTCAGTGCATGCTCCCTATAGGATTTTATTGCTTTCCTTTGTTTCTCGTTGATCGAGGAGTCACTCAATTTAGAAATTGAGATCACAACTTCGCTCTCATTGCATGTTCCCTATAGGATGGTTTTGTTGTTATAATTTATTTGGTATGCTAACTTATATAAGATCTCTCTCTAGGTGTGCTCTCTTGAGCTTATTAGCTTGTTTGCTTTATCCTTGTACATACCATGTTCCCTTAGGATGCGCTTGCCTCCTTCGGATGCAAGTTAGACCTTAGGTTGCAAACCATGCATGCTAACATTAGGTAGAGATTTCCCTTTTGTAAATCCAAACCTTAAGACTACCATTGTATGATAACATTAGGTTAAAAATAGGCTAGTCTCCCTTTGACTTTTATTTCTCCTTTTGCATATGCATTTAAAACAAAAAACTTCTTTTTCCTTTTAAACTTCAAAACACTTTAAAAATCACTGATGAGAATCATACTTTTGTTGAGTATGGGAAATGATAAGCGGGTCTCTTCTCGATCTTATTGTTCTTCCATCTCCAACCTAGGTGAGGTTCAAGTATCAAAGACTCCTTTCATGGATAAGTGGAAAAGTGGCTAATATCTCTCTCTTGAGGTCAACTAGTCATTATCTGCAACAAAATACAAACCAACTCAAACTTTTTTATGCGCTCAAGCAACTTTTCTCAAAACCCTTTTCAGGTAAGGACGTGATTGATTTACTTCTGTGCCAACGCATAAGTCTCCAAAGGTCGAGCTTCGACAGAAAGCGGAATTAACATTGTCCATAAAAAACACAAACAAACAAAAACATGTGATCTGAACTACGGTAGCTCTGATTCCTCAAAAAAGGATACGTAGGCATTGGGGTAGGGCCCAAGCAAGTACAAATTTATTTTCCCTACATTCTTTTCTCCTTTCTTTTGCATGCATTCTTCCTTTAGCAGTAATAAACAGTAGGCATAGATTACACACACCCATAAGATAGGACAACAAGAGTGGATACCGTAGAGTACTACGGGCGTGTGGGGTGCTAATACCTTCCCCTTGCGTAACAGACTCCCTTACCCGATCTCACGGTCGCAAGACCGTGACTTCTCCCTTCTCAGATTTCATCGATGTTTACCTTTTCCTTCATGTGGGATAAAAGATGTTTGATGGAGACTTCATTGTTTGATGATTTTCAGCCGGTTGTTTCAGCTGAAGACTTCACTGGGGACAGGTCGGCTAAATGCTGGTCCATCCCAGAGTCGCTCCTAACTCTTATTTTCTTATCTTTGGGTGTTTATTTATATGCTTTATGACTTATTCATTTTGTATATACCTGAGCATATGTATGCATTGCATTTTAATGTTTTCCATATACTACTGCTGTACTAGATCTGCTTCTTTTATTGGGTGGGTATGTTACTATTGAGGTAAAAGGCTCAGTACCCAGGCTAGAGTGCACCAAGACACTAGTAATAGAGTGGGGGCATGACGGCTATAGGACGTGATCCGACTAGTGTAGTCATGTCATATACCATGCTCGTAGGAGATTCAATTGGAGGTATTTTCATCATGCACGTCTGTGTTGCGATGATTTTACTTTCAAGCGAACCCGTGATTTTCGAGTTACCCTTGCCTTACCCTGACCTAGTCTTCACCCATGAGTGGGGAGGGAATTTTTATCACAGGTACAAATGGTGACTATGATCAGGCAGTGACTATTGGTTCTAATGATCATGTTCTGAATTTCTGTCAGTGATTATGAGGTTCTCAAATTTATTTTCTGAATTCCAAATCCGTTGTTCATGAAGTTCTTCTGGTTATGTTCTAAACCTGTGACCCTGGTACTTACAAACTGTGCAGAAACAGTACAGTAGAAATCAGTATCATGGAAGTAGTAACCCCATGATCACTCGCACTTACATCATAGCATGTTTATTTTCCAAAAAAGAAATGTCAGAAAAAGGAAACTATATACTAACCTTGCATGTGCACGTCCATTCTGGGGTATCTCACGAAGTTATAGTTTCCGTCAGTAACATCTAGCAACAGTGATGTTCTTAAAAGGACCAGAAGAGACAATTGTACTTATTAGTTCCGTTCAAGTTTTCCGCTCAAGTTCTTGGCCTTCTTTGAAGGATTAAAAGACCATTTAGTCCGTCCTAATGTAGAAGCTTTTAGTGAAAGACATGGTAGCACTTTGACTCTACTCCTGCTTTACAACTATGAGTTACACTATTTCACCTTCCAGGACCATCAGATCACTCCAACTTCGAAATAATGCTCTCATTTGCTCAAGATTACCGAGCACATATTTATTGTTGTTCTAAACGAACCCGACTTTGGAGCTATTGCTAAGGTACTTTATTTGGATCTTAGTAATGTGAGATAGAGATAGAGGAAGAATGGTAGCCTACCTTCAGATTGATTATTATATTATTGTCTTGATTACCGCCAGACTTGTTGGACGAAATCGCTTTCCTTGTATTCTCGCAACTCTCTTGTATTGAATTCCGTGGGAATTTCTCCTATTTCTTGATGTTTCCTTTATATGGTCGTTCTTATCATCATGTTGCTCGATTATTGCTGACGTTAATTGAGCTGTGGAAAACAAGAATGGACAATCATTTCATACATCATACATATCATGCTTTTCATAAATTGCAGGTTTTCTGGCAGGATTTCTTATATGACGGTTTTGCCTCTTATTATCAGAATTTACAAGACCACTTCCTTACATCCTTACGTACTCGAGCCAACAAGTTGAGGATTATGGAACAGATTGAACAGAACCAGGCTGCTCTGCGCAAAGATATGGACACCATGGGTGATCAGATGAATCAGCTCATGGAAACTCTTCATGCCGTCATCCAAGGGCAGAATGAGCTCAGACTAAGTGTTACTAAGCTGGTCGATAGTGCCTCTACGTCCAAGAAGGGTGGACCCAAGAATGACAATGGGGGAATTCCTAAAGAGAACTCGCGGCTGGTTGTAGTTGACCACCATGATGTCATCAATCTCGATGACCCTCTAAAGGATTCTACATCTGATTTGTCTGAAACCGCTAAAATGTACAAAGCTTTAGAAGAACGTATGAAGGCTATGGAGACTTCCAAGAAACTAGGATTCAATGCTGCTGCTATGTGTTTGGTTCCAGGGGAAGTGATTCCACCAAAGTTTAAGGTACATGATTTCGACAAGTATAAGGGGGTTACATGACCAGAGACTCATCTCCGATCTTATTGCAGAAAAATGGCTGCTTATGCTAGTAATGAGCCGTTGCTTAGGCATTTCTTTCAGGACAGTCTGGCTGAAGCTCCATTAAAGTGGTACATGCAGTTGGAGCAAACTCGTGTTAGTACTTGGGGTGAGCTTGTTGATGCTTTCTTAAAACATTATCATTACAACACCGCCATGGTGCCTAGTCGTGCACAATTGCAGAGTATGTCTCAGAAGACTAATGAGTCTTTCAAAGAGTATGCCTAGAGGTGGCGTAGTTTGGCCGCGAGGGTTCAACCTCCTCTCCTGGACCAGGAACTGGTAGATTTGTTTATGAGTATCCTTCTAGGTCCTTATTTGCAACATATGCTTGGCAGTACTTCTGATTCATTTTTAGATATGCTTATCATCGGGAAGCGGGTTGAAATGTGTATCAAAGTAAGGACTATTACAGGTGCATCTGGAACAAATGGTAACAATATCTCAGGCGGTAGAAAGAAACCATATTCTAGAAGTTTTGTCAAGAAAAAGGAAGGATATATAAGCAATGCCTCTGTTGATAAGGGGAAATCCATTGTACAGGTTCCATATTACCAAACTCCTGTTGCTGCTCCACAACAACAATACGCACCGCCGCGAAACTATCAACAGAATCAGAGGCCACATGGACAAAGGTCAACAAAGGCCACAGAGGTATCCCGAGAGGAAGTTAGATCCAATCCCGATGTCGTATGCGCAATTTCTTCCACAATTGTTAGTTGGTCAGTTGGTACAGCTCTGTGAGTTAGCTCCTCCATCGGCAGAACTTCTAAAGAGTTATGACGTTAATACGCGTTGTTAGTTTCACTCAGGCCCTCCAGGCCATTCGATTGAAAACTACAAAGCTTTAAAGCACAAGGTGCAAGATCTTTTGGATGCCAAAGAGTTAAGCTTCACTCCTATAGGTCCTAATGTTCAGAATAATCTTATGCCTTCCCATCATGGGGGTGCTGCCAATGCAATCGAGTTCAGTGATGGCCATGACTTAGTGACTCGGGTTGAAGAGGTTCAGATGACAATGGAAGTTTTGAGAGAGCATCTTTTGCAGCAAGAAATTCTACAAGAGCTTCATGACTTTTGTTTGAAATGCTCATCCAATCCGGATGAGTGTGATGATTTGAAAAACTCCATTCAGAGATTGATGGACGAAGGGGTTGTTGGAGTTGAGAAAGTCATCCCCGAAGGTGATGTTGCTATTCTAGAAATTCTGTATTATCCGGCCAACGCTTAGAGGAATACTTCAAGATTTCCATTGGTATACAAGTTCCAGCGCTCCCTGCACCAGATCAGAATATGGTTGCTCCCCTACCAACCCAAGCACCGAAAATTCCAAATCCAGTACCTGTTCCGATAACTGATAATAGGGCAGTGCCATGGGAATACAATGCTGTTTACATCCATGGAAGGAAAGTTATGTGTCCGCGGATTAAAAATAAGGATATAACCAACATTGCTGGAACTAGAAGAATAACCCGAAGCGGGAGAGTCTTCGCTCCTACTCCACCACCTCCTGAAGAAGTTATTGAAGAGATTCCTATGAAAGATAAAGGGAAACAAATAGTAAATGAATATCCTGGGATATCTTTTGAACAACAAGTGGAGAAGCTAATCAGGGTAATCAAGAAGAGTGATTTCAAAGTGGTTGACCAGTTAAATCAGACGCCTGCAAAGATATCAATCTTATCCCTCCTTCTGTATTCCGAAGCTCATCGAACTGCCTTAATGAGAATTCTGCATGGTTCTCATGTAAATCCTGAAATTTTTGTGGCCTAATTTGAAGGGGTTATTACAAATATTTCTGCAGGGAACTGTCTAGGTTTCAGTGATGACGAGCTTCCTCCTAAAGGCCGAGCTCACAATAAAGCGTTGCATATTTCCATCATATATTTAGACACTATGATGTCTTGAGTCCTGGTAGACACTGGGTCTTCTTTGAACGTGATGCCTAAACACACTCTATTCAAGTGGAACATGGACGGGGTTATGATGAAACCTAGCACACTGACAGTCAAAGCTTTCGATGGGTCCAGAAGATCTGTAGAGGGGGAAGTTCACCTGCCCATCAAGATCGGTCCTCATGTGTTCTACCTATCATTCTATGTCATGGATATTCGTCCATCTTATACTTGCCTGCTGGGATGCCCGTGGATACATATGGCAGGAGCTGTGACCTCAACTCTGCATCAACGCTTGAAATTCATCATCCAAGACAAGTTCATCGTCGTTGGTGGAGAAGAAGACATTGTGATCAACAATGTTACTTCCTTCGGTTATGTCGAAGTGGACGGGGAAGTACATGAAACCCCTTTCCAGGCCTTGGAAATCATTTCTGTTGACAGGGTCCCCACCATGCTGGAAACTACAAAGAAGTCGGAAGTTCCAATGGTCTCCTTAAAGGATGCCAAAGACATTGTAGAGTCTTGAATTCCCAATGAAGACTGGGGCAAAGTGATCGAGGTGCGCGAGAAGCAGGACAAGTCTGGACTTGGGTTCGGATCCCCTTTTTCAGATCGTGTTGGTACGGGTCAAACTATGCTCAAAGAGAAACAAGTTCCCCCACTTTCAGAAGTGTTTGTTAGTGCTGGTCCAAGTGTTCAAGGACAAATCCATGCAGTGGATGGTGATGATGAAGACAATGCGAATATGGCTCGGTACATCTACCAGATTGCACCCGATAAAGAGCTCGGCAATTGGACTTCTACTGATATTCCCGAAGTGGTTTTCTTTGACATGTAATGTTCTTGTTTTAAATAAGTCACATGTTTTTCCCGAAGCATGTTGACAGCTTGTGAAATGGCCCCCCTCATGTTTCTATGTTTGTTTAAAATTGAATAAAATCGCATTTTTGCATACAATTTTTACTCTTTGTCTTTTCCTATTTTTCATAAAATAAAAAATGGCGATGCTTTTCCTTATGACTCTATAACCATTTTCCAATTCACATCCATATTCTAAAAAGAGGCATGATTCATCAATCATGCAGGTCTGCCTCGAATTCCATTAAAAATGATGATGTTACAGTTCCTTGCACCAATATCCTTGGAAATCCGAATGACCAAGCCGATGAAGATAGTGGGGAAGATTGTGAAACTCCATAGGAATTGGAAAGATTGTTGAGACAAGAAGAGAAAACGATCCTGCCTCATTAAGAAGCTATCAAGGTCATCAATCTCGGTACCAGCGCAGTGAAAAGAGAGGTCAAGATCGGGGCCGCTTTGCAAGATGATGTAAATAAGGGGTTGATTGAGCTTCTCAGAGAGTACTCCGACATCTTTTCCTGGTCGTATGAAGATATGCCCGGTTTGGATACGGAGATAGTCATGCACCATTTGCCACTCAAACCAGAATGTCCCGGTGAAGCAAAAACCGCGGAGAACTCATCCAAATATGTCTCTCAAGATCAAAGAAGAGGTTGAAAAGCTGTTAAACGCAGGCTTTTTGTTGGTATGTGAATACTCGGATTGGATTGCCAATATCTTACCCATCCCTAAGAAAGATGGAAATGTGCGCATGTGTGTAGACTATCAGGATTTAAATAAAGCAAGCCCAAATGATAACTTCCCATTACCGCAGATCGACGTACTGGTTGATAATACGGCTCAGTCCTCGGTTTTCTCCTTCGTGGATGGTTTTTCAGGATACAATCAGATAAAGATGGCCCTGAAAGACATGACAAAGACGACATTCACTACTCTATGGGGTACTTACTGTTATAAGGTCATGCCTTTTGGCCTAAAAAATGCTGATGCAATATATCAACGTGCCATGGTGATGCTCTTCCATGATATGATTCATATGGAGATCGAAGTATATGTTGATGATATGATTGCAAAATCACAAATCGAGGAGGAACACTTGGTCCATCTGCAAAAGTTATTTGCACGTCTATAAAAGTTTAGGCTAAGGCTTAATCCAAATAAGTGTACCTTCGGGGTGTGATCTGGAAAACTACTTGGTTTTATCGTGAGTCAGCGAGGAATTGAAGTAGATCCCGAAAAAGTAAAAGCAATATAGAATATGCCAGCGCCAAAAAATGAAAAAGAAGTAAGAGGGTTCCTTAGGAGATTGAACTACATAGCCAGGTTCATCTCTCATCTCACAGCTACTTGTGAACCCATCTTTAAATTGCTGCACAAGAATTAAGATGTCCAATGGGATGATAATTTCCAGGAAGCCTTTGAAAAGATCAAAGAATATCTCCAAGAGCCACCAATCCTTATTCCTCTAGTGCCAGGGAGGCCACTTATCATGTACTTGACGGTGCTGGAAGGGTCTATGGGTTGTGTGCTTGGACAGCAGGACGAAACAGGACGTTTTTGTACCCCAAAATTTGCCCTCCCATATTCCTCAAGATTTGTCAAGAATGATCCTCAAATTGCTCAAATTGCTCAAGGATGGTACAGTCAAATCACTTCCTAAGACAATTGAAATTAGGGTTTTGGTTCTTTCAAGGAATTTGGGGTTCTCAATGGTTCAACCAAGTCTCATAGGCCTATATACATTCTCAAGCACCTACATGCCAAGTTTCAAGACTCACAGTGCCAATTTGCCCAGTCAAAAGCTCCATTTGATCTACAGTCAACTGCAAGGGCAAAATGGTCATTTTGCAGTCAAAAGTCAGAATTTTTGGTCAACATCTTATTTTGAGTTCAAAATCATCATTTGACCAAGTCTTGATCATGATTCCACAAGAATAGCTCAAAAATCATCAAGGTGCAAAAAGTTACTATTTTTGGACAGTAGAAAAGTCAACTGTATATTGACCAGGGCATAACTCTTTCATGGCTTATCAGAAAAATTCCATCCAAAGCTCATTTTGAAGAGGATGCAATCTCCTACAATCCATCTTCACACTCCAAGATCATAAAATGCACTCACAAGAAGTTACCAATTTTTACATTATAGGTCAAATTCAAGAGTCAACAAAAGTACACTTTGAGTCAAAGGACATAACTTGAGATTGCTAAATCCAAATGACATGGGACCAAAGGAATTGGTTAGAGGACTTCAAGAGCTTTCCAAAATGTCCAAGAACATGGTCATATGATCAAAATTGAGCAAGTTGTGCATTGGAGAAGTTGGGAAATTTTCATGAATTCGAAAAGTCAACTTTGCTCAAACCTCCTTCTTTTTGCTAATGGGCCTCAAATCTCTTCTTGAAACTTCACCCCTGACTTATGCATGAACCACCAAGATGAATTGGATTTATTTTATTATTTTTATTGATTAATTGGATTTTTAATACATATTAATTCATTTAATTAATTTAAATCATAAGAAAATACAAGATTTGATTTTTAAATCAATTTGTGAAGCAAATATGATCAAAACATGCTGGCAAATTCGTGCACAAGTAAAAGATACAAAAAAAAATCCAAATTTGGCAACATTGTTCAATCATGAAAAATCAAGAATATTTGATTTTCAATCAAAGATTTAAACATCAATGCACATGGATATTGGCCCAGCTTTTAACCTAATTTGATTCTCCTATATGTATGCAAGCAAACCATGACCTAGTACACGATTAAAAGCTGCAGAAACGGCCATAGCAAATTGAAGAATTTTCAAGAAAAGTCAAAACCTGTTCTTGCATTCTAGGTCGATTGAAGGCATTTTGTTCATCCAAACACCTTGCAGGAGGCACTAGGATTGATTTACAATCAAATTCAAGCATCAAAGCTCAAGGAATCACGATACACAGTCCCACGGTTTTCCCTTATATTTCATAATTGTATCTCTTAATTCATGCGCATTTAACATGTTTTTGTGACTGATTTGCATTGCTAGAGACCATACAAAGCTAATGGAATAAATTAATTGGACTATAGTGCCCTGAATCGTAAGATACCATGACTGAATTTCTAGGGTTATTGAGCTCTTAAATGGGGCTTTTCAATCCAGGAAAAATTGGGACTAGTGAGATACATGACTGAAATCGTGAGACCAAGACGATTCCAACCCACACCTTGCGAAACATTTATATTCACTGTGCTTCTAATTGCTATTTTTCCTTGCAGGAAGTAGTGGGGGTTAAAAACCCCCGCTATCTGATTCTAATCATACAGAAAAAAGGTTGAAGACGATGATGTGTTGATATCCCATTGGCTTATTTGAAAAGCGCGCGTTTTAATTTTTTTTATTCACAGCACGTTGATTGTTTAACATATAGTAATTGCCTATTATTCCACTAATAAATTAAACAGGTTGGTTGAGTGGCTGGGGTGTTGGCATGTGAACGTTGGGACCTGGGTTCGAATCCCAGGTCCCCTAAAACATTTATTCTATTTTGCTTCATATATTCACATGCAGATTTCACAAGGAAGTCCACCATATACCTCAAATCTCAGTGCGCCAGATGTCTCCAGGCATAGATCCAATGGACATGAGTGGGAGATCACCATACTCCCCAGTCAACAGGCGTGTGGATAATCACCAAAGTCAACGTGGCTGAAATGCTAGTGGGCCTGGAAATTGCCAAAGACACCTCCAAAATTGGCCCAAAACCTCCCTGAGTTTGCATTTTTTACTTTTTTTCATTATTTATTTGCTTGATTTATTTTTATTATTTTTAATTAATTACTAACTAACAAATTAATATTTTCATAATAAAATCAGACAACTAAAAAATATAATATTTTTAGTATTATTTATTAAAATTAATTTCACCTTTTCATTATTTTTTGTAAATAAATAAATAATTAATTAATTTAGTTTTAATTAGGTTAATTTTAACTTTTTTGCAATAATTTAAAATTAATGTAGAATTAGGGTTTTTAATAACTTTTGACTATTTTTATTTTTTCCTTAAATAACAAAAAAACCAAAAAAATATTTTTATTAATTTAGACTAATCTCTTTAATTCATAAAAATCTCTTTCTTTCTCAAAAAAGGGTCAAAACCCTAAAAGACTCTCCGATCCAATTTTCCTCGCGCGTGTGATTACTTTTGATTCATAATATTTTTTATCATATAATTGTATTTGCTTCGAGGATGTAATAGCTTTAATTAGGACCTTATTTATCACTTTTATTTATTTTTCGCATTTACTTTTCAAGGGTTTGTTTTTGGCGATGTAAATACCCGACGCCTTGTAATAGCTTAGTTTTATTTTCCGCAACTATTAACTGCTAGATGTATGTTAACTAGGCTATGCATGACAAGACTTATCCTCAAATTAAAGTCAATCGTAGCTCACCATAACATGTACAAAGATAACATAACTGAAACCTGACACACTCGCACATGCCACTCTTAGGGTACGCCTCACTTGGTTGCCTCGAACGTGGTCATTGAGTATAGGATGTTTTAGAGGTCGCTCTCTTGTCCAAAGATCATAAGTTGCCTCGAAACGGTTGTCTCGGAAAATAGATCTAAGACATTAGGGTTACCGCTAAGGCGTCCTACCATTGCTTTAGTGACCACATGTCCCTTAATCGAATTGACCCGAAAACTCCAACGACGGTGCTACCTACTTCTCAATAGTGGGATGACACTGTCTAAAGGATATTTACACAGCTTAATTCCTTTTGAGTAGGTAGAGGTTCTCAGGTACTTGCTCTTTCAAAACAAAAATAACTTTTTTGCACTTACACTTTTCAAACAAAAGTTTTCAAACAACACTTCATACACTCTTGAGGACAGATACAAGAGTTAAATCAAAGTTTTCAAACAAAACTTTTTTTCCACAAACACAAGAAAAGTAAAACATTTTGAAAACATAGTGAACAAGTACCTAAGAGCCCGTGGATAACCACGGATAGAAAGGGTGCTAACACCTTCCCTTTCTATAATCTACCTCCCGAACCCGAGAAACATCTCGAAAACGAATTTTTCTGTGCTTTTGTCCTTTCCTTGTTAGAGAAAATAAAAGACGGTGGCGACTGTTGCTTACCGCGACATTTTGCGAAATGCAAACGCGAACCAGCATTCCAAAAACAGTCAGTTCTATTTCCACCGATCACAGACGTAAAGAGCACACTATTTACTATCTGAGTAAGAAGTTTACCGATTTCAAATCTAGGTATTCTTTACTTGAAAAAACTTGTTGTGTGCTTGCTTGGGCAGCTCGACGTCTGAGGCAACATATGTTGACATACACGACCTTTCTAATATCAAAGATGGATCCGATAAAGTATATCTTTGAAAAACCAACACTCACGGGCAGGCTTGCTCGATGGCATATGCTTTTATCTGAATATGACATTCAGTGTGTTACACAAAAGGCTATCAAGGGTAGCATTCTTGCGGATCATCTCGCTCATCATCCGTTGGAAGAGTACCAATCAATGAAATTTGACTTCCACGATGAAGATGTTATGAAGCTTGATGATTATGATGGGTCGATCTGGAAGAGCGATGGACTCTTACGTTTGATGGTGCCTCGAACGCTGCAGGTCATGGCATTGGGGAAATACTTACTTCTCCATGTAATACTCATACACCATTTATAGCCCGATTATGCTTCAATTGTACGAACAACGTGGCAGAATATGAAGCATGCGTAATAGGACTCGAGGTGGCCATTGACCTTAAAATTAAAATCCTTGAAGTCTTTGGAGACTCTTCTTTGGTCATACATCAAGTACAAGGTGATTGGGAGACGAAGCAACCCATTTTGATTTCGTACAGAGACTATATCTTGCAGCTAATACCTACTTTTGATGAAATCACCTTTGAACATATTCCCAGGGACGAAAACCAGCTGGCCGATGCTTTAGCCACTTTAGAATCGATGTTCTCGGTGAGCTTCCCAAATCAGGCGCCTAACATATGTATCCTCTGGTATAAAGAGCCTGCATATGTCTTTCCTTCTCATTTCCTTTCGACCCAGGATGTGTCTGATGAGAAGTCGTGGTATTACGACATCAAGCGGTACCTCGAGAAGCAAGATTATCCCTAAAATGCTACAATTTGTGATAAGCGCACGCTTAGAAGGTTAGCATCCAAGTTCCTCTTATCAGGAGACATCCTGTACAAGATAAATTATGACTCGGTTCTACTCAGATGCGTGGATAGACACGAAGTAGGGTCGATCATAAAAGAAATCCATGAGGGTTTTTTCGTAACTCATTTGAGTGGGCATTCTATGGCGAAGAAAATCCTACCAGAAGGATACTTCTGGATGACAATGGAGAGCGATTGCTGTGTATATGCAAAATTGTGCCACAAATGCCAAGTGTATGCAGACAGAATTCATGTTCCCCCAACTCCTTTGAATGTTATGACTTCCCCATGGCAGTTTGCAATATGGGGGATTGACATGATTGGAAGGATTGAACCCAGTGCTTTGAATGGTCATAGATTCATTTTAGTGGCTATTAATTACTTCACCAAATGGGTGGAAGAAGCTTCTTACAATAATGTAACCAAACAGGTCATTACCAACTTCATCAGGAAAGAAATCATATGCTGTTATAGAGTTCCTCACAGAATCATCACTGACAATGATTCTAATCTTAACAACAACATGATGAAGGAGTTGTGTGAAGAGTTCAAAATTTAACATCACAATTCTCCGCCGTATCAACCAAAGATGAACGGTGCAGTCGAAGCTGCTAACAAGAACATAAAGAAGATCATCCAGAAGATGGTCAGAACATACAAAGATTGGCATGAAATGTTTCCTTTTATCCTGGTGATTTGGTCTTGAGAAAGGTCATCATGCAAAGCCATTACGATCCAAGGGGAAAATGGACTCCTAATTACGAGGGACCATATATCATGAAGAGAGCATTTTCAGAAGGTGCTCTAATCCTGAAAGACATGGATTGGGAAGACGTTCCACTCCCAGTCAATTCAGACTCAGTAAAAAAATACTACGCATACAGAGACCTACTAATTCGAAAACATGAAAGGGAGACTTAGGAAAAAATTGGCATCCCGGTGGACATGAAAGTATAGGAAAAAATTAGGGATAAGATAAAAAAATAATAACTCGCTAAGTTGAAAACTTGAAAGGGCGACTTAGGCAAAAATGGGTATCCCGTTGGATCGAAAACCCGAAAGGGCGATCCAAGCAAAAGTTAGGGATCTTAAGCGAGAGGCTGTAGTATGCACATCTATAGCACCTTGGCAGTGAATCGATCGGTTCAACTGCTACTCTACAGAGGTAAGGCATTGAGACTATCGAGGATATGGGAATTGTAGCAATAGCGGTTTTAATGGAAATTCGAGCATCTCTCATTGCCATTTATACCTGTTGTATTTTCCGTTTCTTTTTTTGCAACGATCTCATATAGGAGTTGTATCCTTGTACAAATGCCTATTCAGGGGCCTATCAATAAAGTTTGTTTTCATCAAAAATTTGTCTCTTACCATCATAAAATGTTTTTCGTATGCAGAATGTGTTTTATTTGTCATTAAACAATACATTAGAAACACGGGGAATAAAAATTCTCAAGCCGAGATAAAACTTGACCTTACATTGATATATAACCATGAGGGAGTGTCGTATGCATTCCTAGTGTTGTTTTTCTTTGCAGGTGGCAATTTATAACGGTCACCTTGGCCTGGCTAGCACACGAAGTTGCCTTCGTCTACTACAGACAATTTCAAACCTGATTCCCCAAGTAAATTTAGAAAGTTCAGAGTCGCCGTTTGACTTGGCACGCACAAGTGCATCCCCAGTGGAGTTAATCATGTGCGTCCCCAGTAGAGCTAAACCGGGGCATTCACAAAGCTAAACCGGGGCACCTGTAGAGTTAAACCGGGGCATTCGTAGGTGTCCATGCCCATCTCTTATCCCCAAGTGATTTAAGAGGTAATTCCCAGTGTGGTGTAAACTTGGGACATGTATTCAGAGAGATTCACATGGTGTTTGGTGTCTATTATTCGACATACTCAGTTCTATCATCCTCTCAACAGTTCAGGATGTAAGAAAGTCGAGTTAGATTATCTCTTCCCCAATGATACAATTCAGAATTCAGCAGCGTACCTAAAGACTCGTTGTGTCAGCAATTCAATCTTCAGCGGAGTCGTCAATAAATTTCGGTATCATGAGCTCCCAAATGCAGATTCTTATCAGTATCCCCAGCAATCTTTAGTACTGCAGGTTTCCAGCGCCGATATGTATTGGCATCCTCAATGATGAGTAACAGCTCCCAAAGAGCCTTCTCTTATCCCCATGAAGTCTATTTCTTTGCATTGTATATAGTTATCATTACATAACATTGCATCTTCAAAAGCGCATAGCTGATCCATCAGAATGGGTCTTTGTGTCAAAAGAAATTCAAACATGCATACGAAGCATAAGCCAGATCAGGTACCTCACAAAAAAGACTTGAATCATTCAAGGACAACAATACGTCCCTATAAGAGGATATCACCCCAAATCTCCAGTCGGTGGTCTTCACCTTCACAATTCCCAACAAATTCAATGCAATAAACTTGGTCATTATCGCATCTCCAATCATCGTGTCGCGACCAATACCCTATCTATTGGAAGAGATATGCCTTGTCAAAGTTGACCATTTTTGCAAAATTACCAAAAGTCAAATGTGCTCAAAAATGCATTTTTTCCAAATGGGCCTAACTTTTTATGCTTGCACCTCACTCATAACATGGTCCACGACCCAAATATTCACCCACACATTATTTGCTTCATTATTTATTTTATTTTTATTTTTTATTATTAAAAATTCAAATTAAATCAAATAAATGATAAATAATAGCAAAGATTTGTTTTGATCTGATTTTTGGACAAGATCACAAGCTAATTATGTTGACATATCAGGATCAAATCGAATCAAGGTGGATTGGCACAAGAATGGCATGATTAGGCCTAATTTGGAAACAAATAACACAAGGAAGGAATAAGATCAAATCTTCAAAGTTTTCAAAGATACATGTAGTTTTTATAACCCTAATTCATTCAGGGTTATATATTGAGCAAGGCCAGGCACGAAAACAAGGGCTAGTAGTCGTGAAGAACACTAGAACAAACTCAAAATTTTGACAAAAAGTGGTGATATGATCTCTACCCTAGAGGACGATTCAAAGCATTCCAACACTCTTAATTGTATCCTGGAGCATCTCTGAAGCTAACAGGATCAGTAGCAAGCACTCTCGCACCCATAATCACTCCCTAGACCTCATACGGTTTGCCCTCTTTTTCAAAATCGATTATAGTAATTCTTGCATCATTAGAACATTTGAATGATATATTTATGATTATTGATATGTTTGCAACATAACTGAATGGTTTAATTGAAGTTTGGATGCCTATATATGCATTTGCCATTGCTAGGGTTTTCGTGTTCATTTTAGGGTTTTTGTCCACAGGTAAAATTAGACCAAGAAAAATCCACATCGAGGATCGTGGCATCAAGACCAGTTGAATTCTGGTCTTCAATTTCATTTATTATTTGTTTTGTGAATTTTGGAAATTTACAGGTGTGATCGGTGGATCGGGAACTGACTGTTTAACGCTGGTTTGCGAAATGTCGCGGAAGCAAGAGTCGCCACCGTCTTTTATTTTCTCCAAATGGAAAGGACAAAAGCACAGAAAAATTCCTTAAAGAGATTGCTCTCGGTTCGGGAGGTAGATTATAGAAAGGGAAGGTGTTAGCACCCTTTCTATCCATGGTTATCCATGGGCTCTTAGATATTTGCTCATTTGTGTTTTCAAAAATGGTTTGTTTGCTTTTCAACTGTGGGTTTTAAAAAGTTTCTTTGAAAATTTCAGTTCGACTCTTGTATCGGTCCTCAAGAGTGTTTGAAAAATGCTTTCGAAAGCTTTTTGAAAATGTGTTGGTGTGAAAAGTATTTTTGATTTGTTTTGTTTTGAATTAGAGCAAGTATCCACGAGTCGTCTACCTACCCTAAGGAATTCGTCTGTGTAAATGTCCTTTAAAGTAGTGCCATCCCACCATTGAGAGGTAGGTAGCACCACCGTTGGAGGTGTTCGGGTCAATTCGAGGTTCGGGACATGGTGATCACCAGAGCAATGGGAAGACACCTTAGAAGCTACCCTCATGCCAGGTTCCCGGATCATGAGGACTTACTAAGACATCCTCTACTCGACGATCACCTTTCGAGGCAAGGCAACAGTGAGGCGTACCCTAGGGGTGGTGTGTGCGATTCGTGTGTCGTTTTTCATTTGCATTTATCTTGTCATGTTATTGGTGTTCTACGCTTGTTTTTATTTTATCCATACATTCTTTCATGTCATTTGATTAACAGTTAAAAGTATTCGCGGGAAAGTAAAGATCTAAAGCTATTACAAAAGGCGCGGGTCCACATCGCCAAAAGTTTCTCGAACCCGATTTGACAGAAAATAAAGAAAAGAAAAGTGCGAGAAAATTAAAAGGTTACATGGCCTTGGGAGAGATACATAATATTATAAAAAAAATAAAAATAAATGCGAATTAATAAGAATTAAAACGAAACGAGGGCGTTGGACCCTTTTGCAAAAATTGAATTAACGATGGATTAATTAATTAAAAAGAAAGCAAGAATTTGTTTTTTGGCGTTTTTTAGTATTTTATGATTTAATATGAAAAAGAAAGAATTAATTAAAATTAAAATAAGATGCAAACCCTAATCCTAATTATTTTTTTTAATTTATTAAGAAAATATTGAAGTTTTTTAACCTAAAATTAATCCTAATTTTTATATACAAATTAATTATAAAAAAAAAAAAAATTTAATTATTTAATTATTTATGAAAGAAAAATAAAAAGGATGAAAATTATTAATTAAACCTATTTCTACATTTTTTAGATTTTTGTTAAAAGTATTAAATTTGAAACCTAATTTTAACTAAGCTTAATCATATACAATTTAATTACAAAAATATTAAAACAAAATATTTATTATATTTTTTCTCTTTTCTGATTTTTTATGTGTTTTAGATTTTTTATGGAAATAATTAATTAATTAAATAAAGCAATAATTAAGAAAATATACATAATAAAAAAAATAAAAGAAAGAAAATAAATTGACAAACCTAGGGGGTTCAGACCCCAAATGGGAGGTATAGTCCAAGAGACCTGGCCCATTTAGCATGGCCTTGTTGACCTTTGCTGGACGCGTGCTGGCATGTTGACTCAAGTCCACGCTATTCTCTAACTCTCAGCCTTTGGATTGATCTCAAGATGGACGTGGCAAGGCCTGATTTGGAGGTGCATGGTGTACCTCAGCATGGAACCTGCATGTGAACTTTTATTGAAAAATAATATTGGGATATTGAAGACCTGGGGCTCGAACCCAGGTCACGTACCTTACCAACAACCATGCTTGCCACTGAGCCACTACACACGCGTTTGATATATAATAGTTAATGAACATTATAAAAGAAAAGAAAGTCAGTGGCCACCAACGCGCGCGAAATTTGAACTGGCCTATCACGTCTTGCCACGATGTTGTCTTCTTCATTATTCCTGAAACACCAAACATTAGACAACGGTTTTTCACGTGTTCTCCTAGGCATGCGACTAGAAAATAGCGATTAGCCCTACGACACTCATAAATTGAGCGCGAGGGTTCCATGGTCTTCGTCCACATGCGCTGATCACAACCATGGCACTGTGGTGTTCTAATTTTGCTTTGTCTTAAAACCCCTAATTCGAAACTCTGCAAACCCTAAAAATCATCAATGGCGAAATCGCGTATAGCACATAAAAATGCAATTAAATATATGGGTTAGCTTCAGAATAACATAAGGAATGTAAATCAACAATTAGAATGCCATGAGAATGCATAGATGTTAAAATACGATCATGGATTTTTTTCTGTACAGGGGCGGTTCATGTTACCAATTCTTCAAGCTTTGATGAATGTTTGTGATTGGAATATGTCCTATGAACCTTCAGCAAGCTAATGAAACAAAAATTAGGCCTTGAATCGCCCTAGAAAGTGGTTTTCCGAATTGAGTTTCTTTGCAAAATTTTCAAGTTTGATAATGGCTTTTTTGAGCAGGTGCGTGTGTTTTATGATTAGGTTTGTGTTTTGGTTTTTGTATTGAGTCAATTAGGTTAACAAATTTGATCAGAATCTCTTGTATTCATGATTTTGAGATTTGATTTCCAATCTTTGTTTTTTCAATCTTTTTTCATACAATTTTGTACCAATCATATCCAATTGCTCCAATTCTTTCCATATTGAATTATGCACGAAATCTTGAGGGTAAAACATGCACAAAAAGATTTGAAACTTTAGGTTAAGTATTTTTCATATATTTAATTTGATTTAAATGAATTAATATAAATAAAAATTCAAATAAATAAATAAAAAATGAAGAAATACTTCCCTTTGGGCCAAGTGGTCGTGCACATGTCATGGATGACGAATTATGGAAGAAAAATGGGCCCATTAGCAATTTTAGGTCATTTGAATCAATATTGACTTTTCAAAATATCCAAAAATTTCCCAACTTATACAAGGCATAACTTGCTCAATGTTTAAGCTTTGTTCATGTTCTTGGACATTTTGGAAAGGTCTTTGAGTCCTCTAACCAATGTCTTTGGTCCCATGTCATTTTGATTTACCAATCTCAAGTTATGGCCTTTGACTTAAAGTCCCTTTTTGTTGACTTTTGAAAATGACCTATAATGTTGAAATTGATAACTTTTTGTGAGAGCATTTCTTGGACTTGAAGTATGAAGAGGAGTTGTAGGAAATGTCTTTCTCTTCAAAATGAGCTTTGGATGGAATTTTTCTGATAATCCATGTGAAAGTTATGCCCTGGTCAATTTACAGTTGACTTTTTCAGCTGTCCAAATAAGGAAACTTTTGCATCTTGATGATTTTTGAGCCAAGCTTTGAGAATCATGATCAAGCATTGATCAAATGATGTTTGTGGCTTCAAAATGATATGTTGATAAAAAATTTGAACTTTTGACTGCCAAATGACCATTTTGCCCCTACAGTTGACTGTAGTGCAATTAGGGTTTTTGACTATGCAATTTTGAGCTGAATGTCTTGAAACTTGATATGAGGATGCTTGACCATATTTGTAGGCATGTGAGACTTGATTGGACCTTTGGAAACTTCATTTTCTTGATCAGAACACAAACCCTAATCTTGACTGTTTAGGAGACCCTTGACTGTGCAACCCTTAGGGAGATTTTGAGGCTTGACTTGGCAATTTCTTGAAGAATATGGGAGGGCAAATTTTGGGGTACAACAGTTGCCCCTGTTCAATCTTCTTAGACCTGAGGATGCAGATTGGCTGCTGTGCCTTTCGTAATCCGAAGGTGGAAGATGATTGAACACTAGAGTGCCCAGAAATTTGCGCTCACCTAGTAGCAGTGTGATGGGAATGGGCTTATAGATGCCATTTAGAGATTGGTGAATAGGATGATGGGCTTATAGATGCCATATGGATGTTGATCGCGTAAGAGATCCCTTAGCAAGAACCTGCATACCTGCAAAAGAAAAATGAGTACCTGACACGTTGCAAGAACTGGTTTTCAGATGCTTGGTATAGATGTGTCCTGACTGGTTACAGGAGCTGGATCTGGAGCTTCAAACGGCGATGAATGAACCAGGGATGGTTACTACCTCAGCATGAACGGTGAGAGAACCTTGGGTGACTTTAACCTCAACAATGCTCGTTGAGAAAATCTTGGTGGGAATTACCATCTTCGCAGTATCGGGAAGAGAACCAATAGGACATTATAATCTCAAAGAAAACCTAAAATGGAAATCTCATGCACCGTCGGAGAGAGAACCAATAGGAAATTATAATCTCAAAGAAAAAACCTAAAATGGAAATCTCATGCACCGTCGGAGAGAGAACCAATAGGAAAATATAATCTCAAAGAAAAAACCTAAAATGGAAATCTCATGCACCGTCGGAGAGAGAACCAATAGGAAATTATAATCTCAAAGAAAAAACCTAAAATGGAAATCTCATGCACCGTCGGAGAGAGAACCAATAGGACATTATAATCTCAAAGAAAAACCTAAAATGGAAATCTCATGCACCGTCGGAGAGAGAACCAATAGGACATTATAATCTCAAAGAAAAACCTAAAATGGAAATCTCATGCACCGTCGGAGAGAGAACCAATAGGAAATTATAATCTGATAACTTCTACTGAGTCTTCATCAGAAAAATCTGTTGGGAGTCGATTTGGCTGGACTAGAGAAGGCCTTGGACTGGATAAGAAATCTTTAGAGTCGATTAACTGAACCGGTCTAGGTCTTGAAATATGATGGAGAATTTAGCTGAATCTTTCCTGAAAGGTAATGGTCAGTCATATGCAATGCATGATATGAATCAGGCAATGATGTTCTCAACATAAATGAGATTTGCATGATGTGATGCGTACATGCATGCTATAATGATGTATGTGATGTTTTTGTATGTATGTTTTCGTCTAGGAAAGTAAATCCTTGACGGGTGCCGGGAAGTCATATCCTGGGCTGACGCTGAAGAATAGATTTTGCTTCCGCTGGGGATGATAACTGCAAGAATACCGGTAGGAGAAGATGACTCCGTTGAGGAATAAACTTGGCAAATGGAAGATTCTGCGGGGAGAAAAATACTCTAGCGACCATGCTGGGGAGTGATACTCTGTGGGGATAGAGATGCTTTTGCTAAATTGTTGAGAATGACTTGCTGAGGATATCTTTGTTGTATTGGAAGTATGAATAGACTTTGCTGGGGATAAGAAGACCGTATTGACGACGACCTTTCCGTGGCTTTTGGCTGAGGATAACCCAGTTATATCCTGTTAAGGAAATAACTCTTTGAATAAAGCCGGACGCGTTCGTGCTCTGCGAGGGATAAGCTTCCAGAATCCACTGGGGATAAGCTTACTGCTTGGGGAGATGGACTCCAATTTTCCTGGGGAATTGGATTGGACTCTCCTGGGGAGATTTTGGACTGTAATTTTGTAAGTTGAAAGAGGGCACATATGTAGGGTTGCCTGCTGATGAGCTCGTGTAAAACCGTATCTGAAATGGAGAAGGAACCTGGGTAGGGTTACTTTGATGATGAGTTCGTGTAAAACTTCGTTCTTGGAGAGGGAGAACCTGTGTAGGGTTTTTGGGTGACGAGTCCATGTAAAACTGCATCTTGAAGAGAGGGAACCGATGTAGGGTTGCTTGGTGAGGTAAGTTCATGTAAAACTTCTTGATGAACCGGGGTGAGGTTATCTTGAGCTAAATCCATGTAAGACTTCTGGGGGGAACCGGGGTTAGGTTGCCGCAGGATAAGTTCGTGTAAAACTTCTTGACGAACCGAGGTAAGGTCATCTTGAGATAGGTCCATGTGAGACTCTTGGAGGAACCGGGGTTAGGTTACGGCAGGATAAGTTTGTGTAAAACTTCTTGATGAACCGGGGTTAGGTCATCTTGAGATAGGTCCATGTAAGACTTCTGGAGGAACCGGGGTTAGGTTACTTGGATAAGTTTGTGTAAAAACTTCTTGATGAACCGGGGTAGGGTTATTTGTGATAAATCCATGTAAGATTTCTAGAGGAACTGGGGTTAGGTTACTTGGATAAGTTTGTGTAAAAACTTCTGGATGAACCGGGGTAAGGTTACTTGTGGGATAAGTTCGTGTAAAACTTCTTCTGAAAATTGAGAAGGAACCGGTGTAGGGTTGCATGATTTTGATTAAGTGGATGATTGTCCTGTTTAGTTTCGGATGTTAACCCATGATCTGGAATTTGTAAAGGTAGATGGTAATCATCCTTATGTTGATCTTTCCTTTGTACTTTGGTTGACAGAGCAATTGGATCGCCTGGATAACTCATTATTGCCCCTGCTTCGGAGATGAGGGAAGAGGATACCTGTGTGGGTGATTGACAAATCTTCGGGTAGACAAGTGACGAGATGCCGGGACATAGTCGTACGCTTTGATCCCTAACTTTTGCCTGGACCGCCCTTTTGGGTTTTCAGTCCACCGGGATACCCATTTTTGCCCAAGCCGCCCTTTCAGGTTTTCGACTTGCTGGGTGTACATGTTTTTTTCATTTCATCCCTTCATTTTGCCCGAACCCTTTTGGTTCGCCAGGAAGCCCTTATTTTTGCCTAGGCATGTCAGCCTAGCGGGTCTTTGATGATGTGCAGTATTTTTTCGACTATGCCCATGTTCTCAGAATGTAGGGAGTTGCCCCTGTTGGGAGTATTTTGTCATGCCCCAGATACTGGGCAATGCTCTTACTGTGCCCCTTGATTGGAGGTACTTCTGTTCACAAGGTGTTCATCGTGCGAATTTCCCTGCTGTTCAAACAAATAGTCATATGCAAACAAGGTTATTTTAAGAATGCAAAAGCCTATGTCTGTTTTGAATTTTGAAAATGCATTTTTTGTAATACAATGCGGTGTCAACTCAAGATTTTACAGCAAACCTTCAGGAGTCGGGATACCTTCGTAACAGTATGCTTTCGAACTAACCCATGCTTCAGCTAGGACTTTTAAGGGTTGTAACGTGGCTTGGTTCACGGTTTAAGAAACAAAGGATAAAGGCTCAAATTATTTGTACCCGCCCGCTCTTCGTGATGTTCTTCAAACCTACACTCAGTTGATCATACATTAGACCTTATTTGAGTCTTTGCTCTAATTTTCCGGTGATGGTTCAGATATTGGTGATTTATTCTGAACAGGCAGCTATTCCCTTTTTTGTTGAGGGTTTATATGACCTCTTTTTTTGATTTTCTGTTATCCCTTTCTTTTTTGCCTGAACTGTTTCCTTTTTGGAATTACAGTCAGCGGGATGCCCTGGTTTCATAATCCCTTTTATAGGTTTTGACTTCTTGGGCTTTTCATTTATGATTTTTTTTTTGATAACGACTGCCTGTCTTTATGATTGTTCGGAACCATCACTATCTTTCTTCGTTTTGTAAGGACTTCTTTGGTGCCATTCGTTATGCATCTGGACCAACTGAGAGAACTACCCTGCCCCAGGTTATGATTAAGGGTTTTAATTTTCGAAAATAAAACTTCTACTTCTTTGGCTCAGAGGGGTTGACGAGGGATTATCATCCTTATAACTCCAGTGTTTAGGAATTGAAACAATGCCTGTACCTCATCAGCGGGGTCTGTTCAAAAGCATACTGTAAAGATCGTGGTATCGTTTTCGTCATCCTCCCTCAAGAGGTTTAGGATTTTCAGTCGAGAGTTGATCATCACAAAATATGAAAGCAGTTTTAAGTACAGTAAACATAATTAATTCAAGACAGACATGTGTAATGCATTCATGAAATAAAAGAGTTTAACATAATAACTGTTTGTTTGAATAAGAAAAGAAAGATACAACTTGAATTCAAATGAACATAAATCCCTCAATCCTAGCCATGTTTTGGCAAGGGAGCAGTGATCACGTTGGGGGTCTCAGCAGGTTCAAATTCGATCTCTTTAGCATCGATCATATTCTGGATCTTGTATTTCAGCGCCCAACAATCCTCGGTATCGTGCCCCGGGCTATCGGAATGATAAGCACATCTGGCTTCTGGATTATAGCTTGGAGAGGAAGTCTTAGGATTTGCAGGAGGATTAATCACCGCAATCAGGTTCATCTTCAACATGTGCTGCAATGCTTGTGACCATGGCATGTTAATGTTGG
Source organism: Vicia faba (assembly GCA_948472305.1). Taxonomy (NCBI): domain Eukaryota; kingdom Viridiplantae; phylum Streptophyta; class Magnoliopsida; order Fabales; family Fabaceae; genus Vicia; species Vicia faba. Next base: position 79,164,188 of record OX451741.1, read on the forward strand.
TGAATTGTCTTTTAGGCTCGTCCGGCCTTCGCTGATTTCCCTTTTGTGGTTGGCGGCGTGGTGCAGAACCAGAGATCATGACTGCCCCTGCATGTTGGTCACGACGACTCTTTTGGCTGTATGTAGCATTAGATTCTTTCCTTCCCGTGTAAGGCTTTTTGTGAGTGTCAGAAGGTGTGGCCTCTTGGATTTTCCCACTCTTGATACCAGCTTCAATTCTTTCGCCAGTCAGGATGAGGTCGGTAAATCCTGCAGATGAATTACCAATGAGATGATTGAAGAATGGCCCGGATAGGGTCCCCAAGAACATATCAACGAGTTCCCAGTCAGTTAATGGAGGCTGCACCCTTCCAGCAAGGTCTCTCCATCTCTGCGCGTATTCCTTGAAACCTTCACTTGACCCTAGCGACATACCCTGGAGTTGGGTACGTGTAGGAGCAAGGTCGGCATTGTACTGGTAATGCTTGTAGAAAGCAGTGGCTAGGTCTTCCCAGGTATGGATGTTGGCTCCATTCAATTGGTAGAACCACTCGAGCTGAGTCCCTGAAAGACTCTCTTGGAAGAAATGGATCCATAAGTTTTTGTCAGCTGTATAGGGCTGGATCCTCCTTGTGTAAGCCCTGAGATGCAATTTAGGACAGGATGCCCCGTCATACTTCGCAAAGGCAGGTGCCTTGAATTTGTGCGGGATCACTACCCCAGAAGACAGACCTAGATCCCCGAAGTCCAGGCCATGCACTTTTTGTATCTCCATAGCACTGAGCCGGTCTTCCAACTGTTTGTACCTATCCTCAGCCGGAGGGTACTGTTCGTCGTTGAAATCTGTCTCATTGTCAGAGACCACTGGACTGAGAACCCTTTCCTCTTGCTGACTGCCTTTCCCCACAGATGGAGTTGTCCTCTCAGCTTGATCCTGCAGGGTGTTCCCAGATCTGCGTCTAGGGCTGAACAAAACAGTCCTCTTCTTCTTCTTTTCCTTCTTCAAGAGCAGAGCCTTCAGATCTTGTTGCCCCTGGGTCAAATTCATGATCAGCCCTTGGAACTGGGCGTTCTGAGCCTGGAGGGCCTTGATAGTGCGCTCGGTTGAGGATTCAGGATTCATGACGAGACTGCTGAAATAAACAGCGAAGAAGGTAAGTAGCCTGCAGAGAAAGGGTACCTGTTATGCAATGATATGTATGATGTGCATGCAATGATTTCAAGGACCTCGCGGGGTAAACAGAGAAATTGTTAGAATTTGAATTCGTAGCTTGATTGAAGGAACTTCAGGTTGTTGAGAGTCCTTCTTCAAGAGTCAAGGCTCACCATATCGAGTGGGTCATAGCCCCTGACAACCTTGGCTAGAGGAAAATAAATCCTCTTTGCCCCTTGCTGGGATAATTGATTCACCATGACCTGCATCACAAGCCCGTGAGATCCTTGAAATGGGTTAGGGTGTATGCAATGGTATGATGTTATGGTATGCATGGGGTAATGCAAGTAACCCTGTGATGAGTCCCAATTAAGGACTGCAAACCAAAACCTGCAAGAAATTCAAGTAAACCTGTCATGAGTCCCAGTTAAGGACTTAAAACATAACCTGTAAGAAACTTAATACCCTGTTAGGAGTCCCAACTAAGGACTGCAAACTAAAACCTGCAAGAACAAGTGTCAGGTAACAGGCATGCAGATAGTCAAGTACGAAGGCACCCAAGTCACACAAAAGAGCCCTTAGAGTTTAGGCCAGCATGAATTTTGGGGTACTACCCTCTTGAAGTTGGTTGGTTCATACCTGTCCTAATCAAAAGTAACCGGGTTCTTAGAGGATCCCAATGTCATTGACTACCCTCAATCGGTCATAACTCCAGCATCGCAATCTTTTCTTGCAGCCAGAACCATCACGAGAGTTTAGCCTCAATGGGCGTAGCATACTGCTACAATTCTAAAGGCCAAGTTGTGTCAATTAAGGTTCTAAGGTTGTTGGTGCTTAATGACTCCTTAGAAGACCCATATTCTCCTCGTTGCGACACAAGGGATATTGGTACAGACCAATGTGCCACACCAACGTAGCCACTGCTTCACCTGTGTCGGTCTACGCCGGACAGGTCCCTCACAACTTATGCTACCTAAACAGGGTATCCCCAGATCCGGGTTAGGATCTATGTAACTCCCATGCAACCCACAAATTTAAAGCAGACAAGTCAATACAATTGAAAACACAGTTATGAACTAACCCTAAGGTACACCTCACTTTAAGTTTAAGTCCCCAGCAGAGTCGCCAGTTCTGTGATTGGTGGATCGGGAACTGACTGTTTAACGCTGGTTCGCGAAATGTCGCGGAAGCAAGAGTCGCCACCGTCTTTTATTTTCTCCAAATGGAAAGGACAAAAGCACAGAAAAATTCCTTAAAGAGATTGCTCTCGGTTCGGGAGGTAGATTATAGAAAGGGAAGGTGTTAGCACCCTTTCTATCCATGGTTATCCATGGGCTCTTAGATATTTGCTCATTTGTGTTTTCAAAAATGGTTTGTTTGCTTTTCAACTGTGGGTTTTAAAAAGTTTCTTTGAAAATTTCAGTTCGACTCTTGTATCGGTCCTCAAGAGTGTTTGAAAAATGCTTTCGAAAGCTTTTTGAAAATGTGTTGGTGTGAAAAGTATTTTTGATTTGTTTTGTTTTGAATTAGAGCAAGTATCCACGAGTCGTCTACCTACCCTAAGGAATTCGTCTGTGTAAATGTCCTTTAAGTAGTGCCATCCCACCATTGAGAGGTAGGTAGCACCACCGTTGGAGGTGTTCGGGTCAATTCGAGGTTCGGGACATGGTGATCACCAGAGCAATGGGAAGACACCTTAGAAGCTACCCTCATGCCAGGTTCCCGAATCATGAGGACTTACTAAGACATCCTCTACTCGACGATCACCTTTCGAGGCAAGGCAACAGTGAGGCGTACCCTAGGGGTGGTGTGTGCGATTCGTGTGTCGTTTTTCATTTGCATTTATCTTGTCATGTTATTGGTGTTCTACGCTTGTTTTTATTTTATCCATACATTCTTTCATGTCATTTGATTAACAGTTAAAAGTATTCGCAGGAAAGTAAAGATCTAAAGCTATTACAAAAGGCGCGGGTCCACATCGCCAAAAGTTTCTCGAACCCGATTTGACAGAAAATAAAGAAAAGAAAAGTGCGAGAAAATTAAAAGGTTACATGGCCTTGGGAGAGATACATAATATTATAAAAAAAATAAAAATAAATGCGAATTAATAAGAATTAAAACGAAACGAGGGCGTTGGACCCTTTTGCAAAAATTGAATTAACGATGGATTAATTAATTAAAAAGAAAGCAAGAATTTGTTTTTTGGCGTTTTTTAGTATTTTATGATTTAATATGAAAAAGAAAGAATTAATTAAAATTAAAATAAGATGCAAACCCTAATCCTAATTATTTTTTTTTAATTTATTAAGAAAATATTGAAGTTTTTTAACCTAAAATTAATCCTAATTTTTATATACAAATTAAGTATAAAAAAAAAAATTTAATTATTTAATTATTTATGAAAGAAAAATAAAAAGGATGAAAATTATTAATTAAACCTATTTCTACATTTTTTAGATTTTTGTTAAAAGTATTAAATTTGAAACCTAATTTTAACTAAGCTTAATCATATACAATTTAATTACAAAAATATTAAAACAAAATATTTATTATATTTTTTCTCTTTTCTGATTTTTTATGTGTTTTAGGTTTTTTATGGAAATAATTAATTAATTAAATAAAGCAATAATTAAGAAAATATACATAATAAAAAAAATAAAAGAAAGAAAATAAATTGACAAACCTAGGGGGTTCAGACCCCAAATGGGAGGTATAGTCCAAGAGACCTGGCCCATTTAGCATGGCCTTGTTGACCTTTGCTGGACGCGTGCTGGCATGTTGACTCAAGTCCACACTATTCTCTAACTCTCAGCCTTTGGATTGATCTCAAGATGGACGTGGCAAGGCCTGATTTGGAGGTGCATGGTGTACCTCAGCATGGAACCTGCATGTGAACTTTTATTGAAAAATAATATTGGGATATTGAAGACCTGGGGCTCGAACCCAGGTCACGTACCTTACCAACAACCATGCTTGCCACTGAGCCACTACACACGCGTTTGATATATAATAGTTAATGAACATTATAAAAGAAAAGAAAGTCAGTGGCCACCAACGCGCGCGAAATTTGAACTGGCCTATCACGTCTTGCCACGAGGTTGTCTTCTTCATTATTCCTGAAACACCAAACATTAGACAACGGTTTTTCACGTGTTCTCCTAGGCATGCTACTAGAAAATAGCGATTAGCCCTACGACACTCATAAATTGAGCGCGAGGGTTCCATGGTCTTCGTCCACATGCGCTGATCACAACCATGGCACTGTGGTGTTCTAATTTTGCTTTGTCTTAAAACCCCTAATTCGAAACTCTGCAAACCCTAAAAATCATCAATGGCGAAATCGCGTATAGCACATAAAAATGCAATTAAATATATGGGTTAGCTTCAGAATAACATAAGGAATGTAAATCAACAATTAGAATGCCATGAGAATGCATAGATGTTAAAATACGATCATGGATTTTTTTTCTGTACAGGGGCGGTTCATGTTACCAATTCTTCAAGCTTTGATGAATGTTTGTGATTGGAATATGTCCTATGAACCTTCAGCAAGCTAATGAAACAAAAATTAGGCCTTGAATCGCCCTAGAAAGTGGTTTTTCGAATTGAGTTTCTTTGCAAAATTTTCAAGTTTGATAATGGCTTTTTTGAGCAGCTGCGCGTGTTTTATGATTAGGTTTGTGTTTTGGCTTTTGTATTGAGTCAATTAGGTTAACAAATTTGATCAGAATCTCTTGTATTCATGATTTTGAGATTTGATTTCCAATCTTTGTTTTTTTAATCTTTTTTCATACAATTTTGTACCAATCATATCCAATTGCTCCAATTCTTAGCATATTGAATTATGCACGAAATCTTGAGGGTAAAACATGCACAAAAAGATTTGAAACTTTAGGTTAAGTATTTTTCATATATTTAATTTGATTTAAATGAATTAATATAAATAAAAATTCAAATAAATAAATAAAAAATGAAGAAATACTTCCCTTTGGGCCAAGTGGTCGTGCACATGTCATGGATGACGAATTATGGAAGAAAAATGGGCCCATTAGCAATTTTAGGTCATTTGAATCAATATTGACTTTTCAAAATATCCAAAACTTTCCCAACTTATACAAGGCATAACTTGCTCAATGTTTAAGCTTTGTTCATGTTCTTGGACATTTTGGAAAGGCCTTTGAGTCCTCTAACCAATGTCTTTGGTCCCATGTCATTTTGATTTACCAATCTCAAGTTATGGCCTTTGACTTAGAGTCCCTTTTTGTTGACTTTTGAAAATGACCTATAATGTTGAAATTGATAACTTTTTGTGAGAGCATTTCTTGGACTTGAAGTATGAAGAGGAGTTGTAGGAAATGTCTTTCTCTTCAAAATGAGCTTTGGATGGAATTTTTCTGATAATCCATGTGAAAGTTATGCCCTGGTCAATTTACAGTTGACTTTTTCAGCTGTCCAAATAAGGAAACTTTTGCATCTTGATGATTTTTGAGCCAAGCTTTGAGAATCATGATCAAGCATTGATCAAATGATGTTTGTGGCTTCAAAATGATATGTTGATCAAAAATTTGAACTTTTGACTGCCAAATGACCATTTTGCCCCTACAGTTGACTGTAGTGCAATTAGGGTTTTTGACTGTGCAATTTTGAGCTGAATGTCTTGAAACTTGATATGAGGATGCTTGACCATATTTGTAGGCATGTGAGACTTGATTGGACCTTTGGAAACTTCATTTTCTTGATCAGAACACAAACCCTAATCTTGACTGTTTAGGAGACCCTTGACTGTGCAACCCTTAGGGAGATTTTGAGGCTTGACTTGGCAATTTCTTGAAGAATATGGGAGGGAAAATTTTGGGGTACAACAACAGGGTTTTAGTTACATACGTTGTCCGTAGGTATAAGTCACATACCTAAGACGACGGATAGAAGGAAGAAGATGGTGATTTGTCATCACCTCATTGGGTGATTTGAATTCCGTGCGCTTTTAATATTCAACCATTTTATTTCCTATATTATATTTTATCCTTATTGTATTAACAAATAAACAAGATAGCCTAGATGGCTAGGCGCGTTGGTGGTGAGTTTGAGGACCTGGGTTCGATCCCAGGTCCCAACATTTTCTTTGTTTTAATTCTCCAATGCAGGATCCTATGCATCAACCTCTCAAACGCTCACTATGTTCCATCAACATCCAGCCAATGGATGCATCTCTGTCCATATCTAACGCACACCATTGAAGGACCATGGTAGACCATCAGAAGAGCATCACATGGAATGCAGCACAGGAATTGGGCTGACCAGCTCTTTGGGCCTATGATTTCAACAATGCACCCCCTTGGGTTTATTCTTACATGCCCAAATCTTCTTATTTCATATTTTATTTATTTATTTACTAATTATTCTCTCTTTTATCAAAATAACACATAAATCATTCTTTTATTATTAAATCAAAAATCACCAAAAAACACTAAAATCTTTTTTCATAAAAAATATTTTATTTCCTTGAATTAATTAATTTAATTAAATTAGGGCAATTAAATCTTATTTTTGTAATTAAAATCAATTAGAAATTAGGGTTTAACCATCCTCACATTCAATTCGCCGCGCGCATTTTATTTACCTTTTATTATTATTGTAATTGCTATGAGGTTGTAATAGCTTTAATTAGGTTTTAACTCCGCCTTTTATTTTACAGTCAAAAATAATTTTGTATCTGCGAAAGTCATGTAATAGCTAGAACTTTAAACTTTCCGCATTTTAATTTCCGCAATTATAAACTGTTAGATGTATGCTAATAGGATTGTATGGAAAGACTAACTGAAAATTAATACGGTAGAAAACCCTAAATGTGCAAAGACAAATTAATTGAAAAAATTCACTCGCACATGCTTACTCCTAGGATTTACTCCACTTCGGTTGCCTTTGGTAAACAGTCATGAAGTATAAGGTTTGTTAGTGGTTGTCCTCTAGCCCCGAAAGATCTCAAATGACCCATTCAGATGTTGCCTCAAAAATAGATCTTTAAGGCTTTAGGATGATTACTAACACCTCCTAACATTGCTTTTGTGACCGTATCTGTCCCTTCAAACGTCCCTTAAAACTCCAACGACAGTGCTACCAATTCCTTAATAATGGGATAGCACTGTCAAAAGGAAAATGAACAGACTTTTTTCCGAGTAGGTAGAAAACTCTTAAGTACTTGCTCAATCAATCAAACAAAACTTTCCACACAAACACTTTTTCAAAACAATTTTCAAAACAACTTCGTCACACCCTTGAGGAATGATACAAGGGTTATCACGAAGTAAATTTTTTTTCAAAACAAGCACACACAAGCAATTTTAAAATGAACAAGTACCTAAGAGCCCATGGAAAACCATGGATAGAAAGGGTTCTAACACCTTCCCTTTCTATAATCTACCCCCGTACTCAAAAATATTCTCGAAAAGTGTTTTTTTGTTCTTTTTCCTTTTCCTTAGTTGGATGAAATAAAAGTCGGTGGCGACTCTTGCTTACCGGGACATTTTGCGAACAAAAAACACAAATCAGTATTAACAGTCAGTTCTGCCACCATATCACATCATCCACATAGACCTCTATTTCGTGATGGATCATATCATGAAATAGAGCTACTATGGCGCGCTGATAAGTTTCCCCAGCGTTCTTCAACCTGAATGGCATGACCTTGTAATAGAAGGTGCCCCATTGCGTGACGAAGGTCGTTTTCTCCATGTCCTCAGGTGCCATTTTGATTTGATTGTAGCCTAAGAAACCATCCATGAATGAGAACACTTTATGCTGTGCGGTATTGTCAACCAAAATATCGATATGGGGAAATGGGAAATCATCCTTAAGGCTTGCCTTATTCAAATATTGGTAATCCATACACATGGGTACTTTGTCGTCCTTTTTAGGCATTGGAACAACATTGGCGACCCATTGTGGATAGGAGGTGACGGCTAAGAATCTGGAGTTGAATTGTTTCATGACTTCAGTCTTGATCTTCTCTGACATGTCTGGCCGCATGCGACAAACTTTCTATTTTCTCGGAGGGCAGTCTTCTTTTGTCGGTAGACAGTGGACCATAATATTGGCATCAAGTCCCGACATGTCTTCATATGACCAGGCAAAGACCTCAACATAGTCATGTAGCAACTGAGTTAAACGCTTCTTGACACTAGGTTCCAGATTGGAACCCACCTTGACTTCTTTCTTGTCCTCTTCGGTACCTAAGTTAACCGTGTCCAGTGGTTCTTCGTGGGGCTGTATGGTCCTTTATTCCAGTTGTATAACCTGGCTAGTTCTCCTGGAACTTCACAATCTTCCTCACCTTCGTCTTTGGCTTGGTAGATTAGATTTTCAAAGTCACGAAAGGCCATAGCAGAATCGTTACCCATGGGATCCTGAGTGGATGTAGATTTGCATTTGATATGTGAGTATGTGTAAGAGCATAGCTATCTTTGAAAGAAATAAAAATGTAGAAAAAGATAGACAAAGAGCACAAAGTTTGCATGCAAAAACATACACGATTCATTGATGAAATATGAAAATGGAGAAACAACCCTTACAAATGGACCGTTGTGCCTCAGGTAAGATACAAGGTTTTAAAAGTCTGAATTGTTTAATTATTACAAGTCAGACAAAAATTTAAAGACAATTACTGTTGGATAAAAGTAATTGGGACAAAATCTTTGGCTTCCCAGTTGGTGAGTCTTCCGTTGATGGCCGAGAAAATCCATTCTTCCAGGTCACAACTGTCATCATCATCTTCCACTGTGTTGACTCCATGGTTGCTGATCTTCAAAGGTGGTCCCCCGGCACGAGCATGACAAATAGCTTTCTGGGCTCCTGAAATGAAACCCAAACCAAAATTTCTAGATTTGTAAGGGATATCTGGGAGTTGGCCCCAAATAGTACACCCACCTACTTTGATTACTGCCTTGGCATCTTTTAGTGAAGACATCTTTAACAGAGGTCTTGTAATCTTTGGGACTTGGGAAATAGTCTTGGTAGCTGCCACTATTTGTGGGACTTCCTCGAAATGCTGAAACTGAGTTTCAATGAATTCACCATCCAATTCCATGTATATGAAGGAGTTCAAGTGACTGACCATATATTCCTCTTCTCCATGGACAGTAATGATTTTTCCCTTGGTTGGGTATTTCAGCATCTGATGTAATGTAGAGGTGACGGCACCAGCGTTGTGAATCCAAGGTCGGAAAAATAAACAGGAATAGGAAGGGCGGATGTCCATCACATAAAAAGTTGAATCAAAGGTTTGAGTTCCAACATTAATGGGGATGTCCACCTCCCCATGCACCATTCTTTTTTAACCGTCGAAGGCCCTTACCACTATGTTGCTGGGTTTTAAGGTCAAACCTTCACATTCGAGTCTATCTAAAGCCTTTTTAGGTAGCACATTTAAAGAAGAACAAGTATCAACCAGGACATGGGCCAAAGTTGTGCCCCTGCATTCGACAGAGACATGCAATGCCTCATTGTGTTTCCTCCCTTTAGGTGTCAAGTTAGCATCAAAAAAGCCTAAACCGTTGTCAGCGGTCAAACTGGCCACACAGTCTTGGAACTGGTCAGCAGAGGTTTCTTGTGGCACATGGGAAATTTAAGAAATTTCACCAAGGCCTTCGCATGAGCCTCGAAGCACAACAGTAAAGTCAGCATAGAAATCTTTGATGGAGTCTGCCCTAGTTGTTCGACTATGTTGTAGTCACTTCTCCTTATAATTTTCAGAATTTATTCCATCTCTTTTTTGGAGGCCTCTGGGATAGATACTGATTGTGCCTTCATCAGGACAAGCTCAACCAAAATGCCTTTGCCCTGAGTCTCGGTCGACTCGGTGGTAGGGGTGTCAGTAGGGGTAACCACGGAAATTGTAGTAGTAGGAACAAAATCAGGGATGATCACAGGACCGATAACATTTTTCGGAGGAGAAATCTCTAGGGAGAATATTCTTCCACTTCGGGTTATTTTGCTGGTTCCCGAAATGTTGCCAATGTCGGGGCCAACCTTCTCAAAAGTCGAGTCTTCGTCAGCCAACCAATCCTTTTTGATACCGTGGTAGTAGACATCACCCCCATAGTTCTAGGGGACAGTTTTATCTGATGAGTATGGGATTGGTCCTGGAATAGTAGTTATCAGTGGATTCACCTTAGAAACGGATGTAATCCTAACGGGTCTTTTGGTGGAGACCCTGGAAGGACTGGCGGAAATGGTTACTATCAAAACATCCTTGTAAGAAATGGTTGGAACGGGAGTCTTCTCAAACAAAATCTCTTTGTCATGCATCAGGCGTTGAACACCTGCTTTCAGTAAATGACAACCAGTTGGTAGGGATAAACATAAGTGGCAGCCTTCGCCACAGCCCGGAAATAAACTGGCCTTCAACAGGTTCCTCTTGACAGTTAGGAGAGGAGTAACAAGTTCATCAACAACAGTAACAAACACATCATCTTCAACAGCATTAACATCACGACCATGCTTGGGCATCGGAGCGGTGATAACATTTGGGATCTCAGGAGCATCAAATTCAATTTCTTTTGCCCCGAGAAGGTCTTGCACCTTGTTCTTCAAAGCCCAGCAGTTGTTGGTATCATGGCCTGGACTTTCTGAATGGCAAGAACAGCGAGCATTAGGGTGGTAATGAGGAGAGGCGGTGTTGGGATTCTTCGGGGCTCCCTTCAAAGTTACCAGATTAGATCTCAACAAATGTGGAAGGACTTGAGACAATGTCATATTTATCTGGGTAAATTATCTTACTGGTCTTTCCGTTCTAGGCTGGTTATTCCTTTGTTGAGTAGGTGCAGGCTTAGGGATCATGACGGCCCCTACCGTTGGAAGGCGTTCAGTTCTATCTTGATCCCTTTGAGGGTACACAACACCAACTTCTTTCTTCCCGATGAATGGTTTTCTCACGGCATTAGAGAATGCGTTCTTTTGGATCTTCCCACTCTTAATCCCAGCTTCCACTCTTTCCCCGGTCAATATTAGTTCAGTGAAGCCTGCTGAGGAGTTTCCAATTAGATGATTAAAGAAAGGACTGAACAGGGTACCCAGAAACATGTCCACTAGCTCTCGGTCAGACAGGGGAGGCTGGACTCTTCCTGCTAAGTCCCTCCATTTCTGAGTGTAGTCTTTGAAACCTTCGCTTGAACCCATAGCCATACTCTAGCGTTGAGTACGCGTGGGAGCAAGGTCTGCGTTGTACCGATATTGTTTATAAAAAGCAGCAGCAAGGTATTCCCAATTATGGACATTGGCCCTCTCCAGTTGCTAGAACCAATCTAGTTGAGTCCCGGATAGACTATCCTGAAAGAAGTTGACCCACAAATCTCTGTCAGCAGTGTGAGGCTGTATCTTCCTCACATAAGATCGAAGGTGCATCTTGGGACACGAAACCCTGTCGTACTTAGCAAATACTGGTGCCTTGAACTTTGATGGAATAACAATCTCATACACCAAACCCAGATCTTCAAAGTCTAGCCCGGGCACTTTCTGAATCTCTATTGCACTTAGACGCTCTTCCAGATGTTTGTATTTCTCATCAGTCGGAGGATACTGTTCTTCAGAGTAATCCTCTTCTTCTTCCTCTTCAGATTCTGGATGGGCAATCACTTCCTTGTGTTTCCCTTCTTGATTATCCTTTTCACCAGATGATGTTGCGAAGTCTAGGGTCCGTCTGACTGGCCATGGGAACCTTTTTCCTAGATTAAAAACACCGGTTGCTTTCTTTGTTTTCTTCTTCTTTTCTTCGATCAACAATGTTTTAAAATCCTATTATCCTTTGGCTAGAGTCAAGAACATTTGTTGAAACTGAGCATTTTGCGCCTGGAGATCTTTTACCGTCTGTTCCATGTCCATCTTACTGAAATAACTAGTAGAAAGATGAGGAGACCTATTGTAAGAAACCTGCTTATGTTATGATGAATGGAGATGCATATGCAATGATTTCAAGGAAATTAGAGATTTAAATTTCCCTTAGACAAAATGGAACACACATCATATTAATAAATCAAAGTTTAAGTACATCATGCCTCTTTGGGCTTACAAAGAAATACAAAAACTCTAAGATAGAAAAGCTGAACCCGTCCTCTTTGGTGCGATATAGGCGTTCAGACTTCGCTTCTCATGAAGCTGCTTGGTGAGTTCCAAAATCTTCTAGAGCTATATCCAATCCCTTAAGCTATATCCAATCCCTTTGCAAGTCTTCGAGAGAGGTGGTCATCTCAGGATGCAGGATAGTGTATGGGACATCTCCTTCCACAACATGCTCTATGATAACCGGGAGAATGGAGGGGTAAGGCATCATAAGACTTTAAGCATGGGCTCCTACCCACTTGAGATAAGGCTCAAGAGAGATGGAATTCTTGTGTCCCAATTTCTTGCTATCTACCTTTTTCAATAACCTTCGAGCTCGGATAAACCTCTGGCGATAACCTTGATCGTCATTCTCGTAGTCAAATGCCAACCCTTGAATAAGAATCTCATGTGGACCATCCCTTCGAGCGTAACTAAACTGTCTTAAGGCTAAGCAGGGGTTGTAGGTGATACCTCCTCTAATGCCAAGTAAGGGGACATTAGGGAATTCTCCACAAAGGTCGACGATAGTAACATTCTCTACAGATCGGGAACACCAATAAATGTCTGAATGTTTGAGCGTCATCAACCTATGTGACCACCTTGAACCTTGCTCGTTCTTTAACACAAATTGGGGAAGCTGCGAAATAAACCATCTTTCCAAGATAGGAGTACAATACATAAGAATGTCTCTTTTCCTTATAGTGCAATTGTGAAAAGAATGTAGGATGTCTCCTAACAAAGTAGGCACCGGGTTACGAGACATGAAGATTTTGACGGAGTTTACATCTATGAGTTGGTCAAGATTTGGAAACAAAACCATCCCATAGATGAGGAGAGCCACAATTTCCTCAAAAGCTTACAAGTCCAAGGAGTTCCAACAGTTTTAGGCTTTGTCAAACAAGAATTTGGCTAAGAAACCTTTGACACCACTCCTTGTTTCCTAATTAGTTGTGACATCAGATGGTTGCAAGTGTAGGGCTTGAGCAATCTCTTCTGGATTTGGATCTCTTTCCGTACCGTTGAAAGGTAGTTGATTGAGAATGGGAATTCTCGAGAGTTGGTAGAATTCTTCCAAAGTTGGCACAAGTTGATAATCAGGAAATGTGAAGCAATGGTGTAGAGGATCAAAGAATTGGAAGAGCACCTCCATCATGTCCTCATCAGTGTTGGAGGTAACCAAGTTTAGGAGGCGACCATGTCTTTCGGCAAATGGAGAATTCTCAAGAACCCTTGATTCTAACTCTTTAAGTCGAGGAGGGATCCTTACGATATTGACTTGAATGGTTTTCCTACGAATATAATCCATGTCCTACAAAACAAAACAAAGATAAATCCCCTAAAATTCTTGAAATGGTTAGTGAGTATGAGTATGATGTTATGGTGTTTATGATGTTATGTACAAGTAGATATATACAAACAAAACAAACAAGTCCTTAGGTTTAGGCTTGCATGGAGTCTCATAGGTAAGTACCCTCTTGAAGTTTAGTTGGCTCAAACATGTCCTAGCAATAGTAACCGAGTTCTAAGGGAGCTCAATATCACTGGTTTATTTTCTCGGGCATTGTTTCAGCACAAGCCTCTTTAATGGCGACCGAAATATCCCAAAAAACCAAACCACAATGAGTGTAGTATCGAGTATCTACCAACTTCGGACTGCACCAAAGCCGGTCATCTCACTACGTCCTAATGGCTAAGTTGGTCAAGTAAAGGTTCTAGAAGTTAGTTAGTGCTTCATGACATCACTCAGTGGCCCCGTATTCTCCTTGACTACTCAAGCGCTATCGGTACCCACAAATATGTCACACTAACGTAGCTATTTCTTAGACCATGTCGGTATACCCCACACAGTTTCCATAATGTATTGCTACTTACCTATAAGGTATCCCAAATCTGGGTGGAGGAATCAAACCCAAACAAAGAACCAAAATGTAAAGCATACAAGTCAAACAATGAAAGCAAGTAAATGTGATCTAGCCTTAAGGTAACCCCACTTTTAAAATAAATTCCCCAGCAGAGTCGCCAGTTCTATAACACGGTGGGAGAACTGACTTGGTTGTTTTGGGTTTGATCGCAAATGTTGCGGTTAGCAAGAGTCGCCACTGATTTTTCTTTTATCCAAAAGGAAATGTTGAAAAGAACAGGAAATACCTTTGAGATGTTTTCTTAAGTTCGGGGGGGTAGATTATGAAAAGGGAAGGTATTAGCACCCTTTCCATCCATGGTTTTCCATAGGCTCTTAGTTGCTTGCTAGATCACTTGCTTTTGTTTGAAAATGTGTTTTGTGTGGTTTTTGAAAGTATTTTGAAAAGGCGCCATCGTTTAGGCAAACTTTGTAATGATTCTCGTTCGTAAGAATGTATACAAAGGTGTTGATCTTTTGAAAATATTTTCAAGTTTGAAAGATGTTTTTGAAAGTGTTTGGTGTTTGTTTTGAAAATAGCAAGGATGTTTTGGTTTGAAATTGAGCAAGCAATTAGGAACAATCTACCTACTCAATAGTCTTTCATGTTTATTTCCTCTTTCCTTTGACATTGTTATCTTACCATTGATTTGGTAAGTAACCCTATCTTTGGATGTAAAAGGGACAGGTAAGGGTCATCATATAGCCATGATTAGTAATGTTGTAAGATATCTTAGCATTTTCTTTAAGGGACTAAGATGATTGTTGAAAGGGCAACTATGATAGCATCGTCGAGGGACTATGATCTTGTATTTTTGCTTGTTTTTGCCAAGATACCCCACATGCATAATATGGCCATTTTTGTAAGGCAACAAAGTGGATTTACCCTAAGGGTTTAAGTGTGCAAGTGTATTGATTTACATGCTTGATTTGTCTTGATTAAGGTTTGCTATTTGTTAATTTTATTCTTTCCATACAAACCCTAATTACTAGCATTTGTATATAAAGCATTAAATTGTGGAAAATAAAAATACTAAGCTATTACATAATTTAGGGGAGGGGGTATATAATTTACAAATGGGGAAATGCAAGAAAATTAAATCTAAATAATTATTACAACCATATTGAATATTGTACAAAAAAATGAATAAATAAAAATGCAAGAATGTAAATGTAAAAAGAAATGTGATTTTTGTTTGATTTTTCATGAAAAGGGTTTTTTGACCTAATTAACTAAAATAAAATAATTAAATAAAAATAAGAAAATTAAGATTAAGTTAGTAAAATAAAATAATTTGAAGAGAACAATTTTTTAGGTTTTTTTTGTGAATTTGATTAATTTAATAAATAAAATTAATTAAATAAAAGTCCTAAGTTCTAAATTGATTTTAATTTACAATAAAATAATATAATAATAATTAAGACTAATTATCTAAGCATTTAAAAAATGAAATTAATTTATTAAAGGAAATTTTTTTTGTTCTCTTAGTTTTATGAAGAAAAATAAACTAAATAAATATAAATAATAAAATATAAATAATAAAATATAAATATTTTTGGATTTTTTATCAATAAAAAATAATAATAATAATAATAATAATAATAATATTAATAATAATAATAAAAGATAAAAATAAAATAAAATAAAAAAACTAAAATAAAATAAAAAAAATAAAGTCAGGGAGGTTAGAAAGTGAAACAGGGGGTATTGTTAAGAAAAAAAAGTCAGGCCCATGGGGTGGAGGCCCAAGCGCTACCTGAAACAAAAAAATAAAAATGACAAAAATGTGAAAAAATATGCAAAAGGAAGCGCTGAGGTTCGAACCCACGATATCTACCAATAACGTGCGCTGCCTTACCACTGGGGTGGATATACATCCGTTAACTTAAATGAAAGAATAAATACATAATGTAACATGTCTCCATGACCTGTACTTCGTCTTCAACCTTCAGCCAGCCAGACCACCTGTATCTCATTCATTTCTCAAATAAAATGGAAAATGCAAAGATGAAAGTTGTGCTAATTTTCCTCATGAATCTAACTATGTAAACAACTAAAGCTATAGATCAAAGATGAATGAGAATTTCTCTGGCCCTAATTTGAACCCTAATTTTTTTCAGAAACTTCAAACTTAAAATTCTCTAAACTCAAGCCATGTAAATGAAAACTATGGATATGTACAGCTTCAGGGTAATGATATCTACATTTTATCTTTACAAATGAATCAATAATGATGCTTGTAGAGAGAGTTCAAAGTTAAGGAAACTTACCTCAAAACTGGAAATCGTATTCTGAGTTTGAGCACTCCTCAAGGTGTTGTGATGATCAGAATAGCTTCAGTAACTCTCTAGGATGCTAATGCAATATTTAGTTTATACTGGAGATGGCTGAATCGTGCTGGAGAAGTCCAAGTGCAAAGCTCTCTTTTTGAAAATGGAACATGGTGCAAATGGTGTTACAATCGTGTAACAGGGTATGGGATAAGTTCTAAATGGTGTATGGAAGCTTTGTGATTGAATTTTGAGTGCGAACACACGAGTGAAATTTGAGTTTGGAATTCAAAGTCAAAAATGACACAAAAATGGAGTTTGTGTGAAAATTCTGATTTCAGGGAGTTTTAGGGAGTTTCTAGGCTTATCAATTTGTCTGCTAGCTTGCATACAGTGCCTTTATTTATAAGAAAGAGTTTTGGAGTGATCAAGTTGGTCTGAATTCAAAATCCATGTTTAAACTCAACATGTGATTTTCTTGACAAAACAAGTTTCCATGCATTGTCCCTTTGTTCATAGAGTTGTTAGCCACTTTAAACACCATGCCTCTGACTTTGTGGATGGAGTGCAACCATAGAAAACAAGTTAGGAGCTCAAGAAGCTGACTTTGTGCATAAAGCTTGCTTTACAAGAATGGATATGTTGCTTTCTCCCTAAAATGGCAAGTTAATTTGGATAATGCTTGAAACTCTTGGATAAGGGAACAATTAGTTGTGTAAACCATTAATTATAGAGTGATAAACAATTTTGAGGCCTGCAAAGTGAAGATTATGCAGCATGGCTATCGATTTGGTTCACGTTGCATAACAAATTTTGCCTTGCAAAACAACTTGAAACCCCAACTTCTAGCCTTTGATTCTCCTTGCTCACAAATGATCTTAAGAAGTTCTTGGACATTTTGGAAAGCTTTTAATGTGATCTTCAACTCCTATTTGAATCACTTTTTCAAAATCCAAATGGAACTATGTGCAACTTGGGTCAGATGTTAGGTCAAAATCCTGATAAAAAATGCTCAAAATTTCACTAAGTGTTTTAGTTTCATGACCATGACTTCATGGATTAATAACTTGGGATCCAAGAATTTATTGGAGAAGTTGTGTAAAGAAATTTTTTAGATCTCATGGAGATCTACAACTTTCATATTGAAAGTTTCTTTTGAATCATCTTGCATCATGGTGAAAAATTGGCTCAAAGTTGTGAAAAAATATGAAGTTTTAACACTTAGAAAAATTTCTAAGTTTGAAAACTTTGACTTTTCAAAATGAAATCTTGACTTTTTGATTTCTTGATGAACAAGTTTCATATTTTGACATGTTTTGATGAATTGTATCTTTGACACTTGATTTTGACCAAAAAGTCAAAGTTTGACTTTTCAATGTACAGTTGACTTTTGATCAGTTGACTGAAAATTAACTATCAATCAATTGATCTTGAAGGATGTTTTGAGTCATGACATTAGGTAAAAATGATGCAATTGAACTCTTGAGATCATGCCTCAAACCAAATAACCATTTGCTAGGTCAAAAATCATAAATTACCCTTTCTCAATCAAAACCCTAATTTTGACCATTTTGCCCTTTTGATGATCTGATCAAATTTCTTGAAGAATTATGGTCTAAACTTGATCAAATTATACATATGAGTTTATAATGTTGATATGGATAAAAAATTATGAAGTTTGACTGTAAAATGGCCACAATTGACTTTTTCCCCAATACAACTGATTTTTAGGTCAACTGCTCAATTGACTGAGCAAAAATGTGATCCAAGACTTGAAAATTGACATGAGTAATCTTAAGGGTCCATAATGATCCATGAAAGTCATATGAGGCATTAAAAGTTCAATTATCCTTGTGCAATCTCAAACCCTAATTTCAGTCATCAGTGCTTAAGGATGTGTCTTGAGCTGATTAACCCTTGTGCAGTCTTGAACTAAAGGAGATTTTGTGAGAAAATGTTTGATAAATGAGGGGGGAAATTTTGGGGTACAATAGTAGTCTACTTAGCTTTGAAAATTTTGGGAAATATCATTTCATATATACCTTTGTTATATCCCCTTGAAGTCGATACTCTGTGACTTTATGGTTGGTATTTATCCCCCTCGTAAGGTTGTCGTTCATTGTCTCTATGATGTTTATACCTTTGCTCCCCAGGGAAGTTTTTCCCAACTCAGGTTTTCTTGAAAAAATATGTTTGATTAACATGTCTGTTATGCCCAGTGGAGCAAGCCTCCTATTTTTCTGGAGAGTCGTGCGGAGACGAATGCCATTTAGGGTTCTTTGTCCCCCATTGACGGAGTATTGCTGAAATATTTCCTCGGTAGAGTTTTGTACCTCAAAGCTTATGGTTCAAAGGTGGCCTTCTCTTCTTCAAGTGAATATTGTTACCCGCGACAATGGTATTCCACGTATGGCCTGGGTAGATTTCTTTTATTCAAGAATTCCTGTGATCCCTAAGTTGAAGTCACTTTTATTGAGGATTTACATCAGAAGACCCCAGTTCCCAGTAAGATTCTCTTTATCATTGGAGAGAAATGTTGGATATTTTCCCCGGGGGGTTGGGAGTTGGATCGGAGTTCAAAATTTCCTCTAAACTGCAATTTATTTTTTGTAGTATTCTCCCTAGTAAAGGTGTACTTTTGGAGTATCAATCCTTCTCAGTGCAGTCTGTTTCTTTCCAGATTTTCTAGGAAGAATCATTTTACTCATTAATCAGAGATTTTGGTATACTCCCCTTGAAGTCAACAGTCTATGACTTCCCTAGTGAGGTTTGCACTTGTTCTCCCCATGAAGTATGTATTCTCCTACTAAGTGAAGTGTGCACTCTCACTCTCTCTCCAACACAACTTGCCTATATCAGAGTTCTTAAAGAGACTCATGTTTATCTATAGGAGATTCTAGTTTTTTATCCTCATGAGAACGACCATCATCCGCAATGAAATGATTTCTGCTCCCAGTACAAAACTTCTTGTCGGCTTGAATCTTACATAGATGGTTATACCTAGTGCAATGGATATTGTTGATGTTGCCATCTAAAGTTTTTGTGGCTCCCCAGCATAAAAGTCAGTCGTTATACCCAGTTAAAGTCAGATTTCAAGAACCTTTCGAAGCAAGGTACCTATTAGTCCCCAGTGGAGCTATTCTTCTTTCCTTAATGGAGAAAGTGTCATGTCTCCCCATTGTGGTGTGCATAGGAGTTCCAGTCATAACTCTTTCATCCCTGGTGACAATTGTTTTTTGAGATATCTCTAGTGGAGTTTCTATCCTAAGATGTTTGTTTCTTCCCCAAGTGAAGATCTCTCCCCCCGGCGGTGTTATCCCCAATGTGGTCTAAGTAGAATTATTTTTATTTAAGAATTTATATACTCCCCAGTATAAGTTATCTTCGTCAATAGATTCTACGTGAGAAGGCTTCCATCCTTAGCGAAGCTCTCTTCTTTCTAACACAAGATAAAGAATTTGGTCCCCAGGAAGTTGGGAGTTTGATCATGATTCAATATTTTCACTGAGCTGCAATTTATTTTTGCAGTATTTCTCTTTGTAAAGTTAATTCCCCAGTGATATAGATCTTTATAGGTTGGTGGTTAGGAGTCTCGATGCTCCATTGAAGTTTAGATTGCCTTTTCTCTACAGAAGATCAGATGTGCAAGCATAATCGTTCAGAAGTTCATTGTCTTCCCAACATCTGATTATTGATGTGATCTCTCCAGTGTATTACTAAACATGCATCATTATATTGCATCTATCAAAATGCGTAGAATTTCCATTGTATGGGGGCATTACGCTATAAAAATAAATTCAAACATGCATGAGTATAAGCTTATTATGTTTACCCTTGGTGAATAAATTGTTACGCACTCAGATTTGAATTATCTCCACGAGAAGCTTAGGGTGATTATATTCTATTTCCCCACTGGAGTATGTTTGACTTACCACCAGTTGGGTCTTTGGTATTTCTCATTTCCCTAGTGAGTCGTGGTTTTCTCTTGTCCTTGCAAGCCTTTGATTATTTTACCCATGTTTGCTTTGCCGTTAGAGTGCGAGTGAGAGTCGATGTATAGCTTTTATCGCTTCTCAAGTTTTTGAGTATCCATACTTGGTGTGTGGTAATTCAGATAATTTCCACTCTTGAAGAATTACACCCCGCCTTTGGCTCGAGGGATTTTGTATTTCTTACGTATTTGCAACTTATCGAAAGCCCAACGTGTTTTGGCAATTCTTGTTAGAGTCTGTTTTGACCGGTCTCTTTCTCTTATAAAGTTCACCTTTGATCGATGCTCTCTGAAGGTCCTGTTTTGATCAGTTCCTTCTCCCTGGTTTATCCGTTTTGACCGGGTTTACCTTTTGTTAGCTTAGCTAACATTTTTGGTTAGGTTATGTTTTGATCATTTCCTTCCCTTGTTTAGGTTCTGTTTTGATCAGTCCCTTCTCTTTGGTTTATACGTTTTGATTGGGTTTACCTTCTATTAGCTTAACTAACAGTTTTGGTTAGGTTATGTTTTGATAATTTCCTTCCCTTGTTTAGGTTCTGTTTTGATCAGTTCCTTCTCTTTGGTTTATCCATTTTGATCGTGTTTACCTTCTGTTAGCTTAGATAACATTTTCGGTTAGGTTATGTTTTGATCATTTCCTTCCCTTGTTTAGGTTCTATTTTGATCAGTTCCTTCTCTTTGGTTTATCCGTTTTGATCGGGTTTACCTTCTGTTAGCTTAACTAATATTTTCGGTTAGGTTATGTTTTGATCATTTCCTTCCCTTGTTTAGGTTCTGTTTTGATCAGTTCCTTCTCTTTGGTTTATCCATTTTGATCGGGTTACCTTCTGTTATCTTAGCTAATGCTTTCGGTTAGGTTATGTTTTGATCATTTCCTTCCCTTGTTTAGGTTCTGTTTTGATCAATTCCTTCTCTTTAGTTTATCCGTTTTGATCGAGTTTACCTTCTATTAGCTTAGCTAACATTTCTGGTTAGGTTATGTTTTGATCATCTCCTTCCCTTGTTTAGGTTTTGTTTTGATCAGTTCCTTCTGTTTGGTTTATCCGTTTTGATCGGGTTTACCTTATGTTAGCTTAGCTAACATTTTTGGTTAGGGTATGTTTTGATCATTTCCTTCCCTTGTTAAGGTTCTGTTTTGTATCAGTTCATTTTCTCTGGTTTATCCATTTTGATCGGGTTTACCTTCTATTAGCTTAGCTAACATTTTCGATTAGGTTATGTTTTAGTCATCCCCTTGCCAATTAAAGTCTATTTTGACCAGTCTCTTTCCGTATGTTTTCGCTACCAACCCCGAATATGTACTTTTGATATCTTTCTTGTCATGTGTTCGCTACCAACTCCGAAAAGATGTTCCTTGATAACCAAGTTCTTCTTCTGTGTGTCTAACCCTGGTTTGACATACATTTATCCCTTATAACCCCTTCTTCACAAAAAAAGAGAGAGAGAGAGAGCAAAAACAAAATATAGAAAACCAAAAGTATAATAACACCTGACTAGCTTCGGAGTGCAAATTTTCGGGTTCTCTTTGTATTTAATCTTCTTTCACCTAGAAAGTTTGAAAGGTTGGTGCCAATCTCACCTTCAGGTTTAAGACGATTAAATAGGGGCAGCTGTTGCACTCCAAAATTTTATTTATGTTGTCTTAGACTTTTGCGTTCAGGTGCATGTATTCCATTAGGTCACTAACGTAGCATGCATTACATTCAAAGGGGTGTCTGAGGTTCAAAATATTAGCAGCTGCAAATATAGGGTTTATGACTGATTTGAGGTGTATATGATTGAATAAGGTTGATTATTCTGTTTCTTCCTGGTGTACAAGACTATGGAATTAGGGCTTTGGTTCATGCTCATTTCTGGACTTCTTCTCCATCAAGTTACAAGGCTATTGTCTTCTGCCGAACAACAGGTTGCAGTGTATTTCTTGTCAACAACTTAAGGTTTTGATCTAGCGTACATAGTCTTTGAATTAAGACACCTCATTCTATTATTGTGCCTGTCGATTTGGTCAAGGCTTTGTCAACACTAAAGGTGTAATAAGTTTTCCCTCAAGGATCAAATATCTTCTCAATCTAAGACGCATGTGATGCTTCGGCTACAGGTCGTTGACTATATCATTGTTGCATTGAGTTCATCTATTCATAAGTCAAATATGTCATGATTCAAGATATCTGTAGGATAATGCGCTTGATTACTAGGTCGCCAACTTGATATATCTAACATCTGACCTTCTTGTTAAAATATTTAATCATACGTTTCTGGTACATCTGACCATGACAAAACATTGCGAGCCTTTTTCCTTCAATCACGTTCAATTGGTAAAGTCGAGTCTGAACCCATTCATATTCATTCAAACCTGCATCCTTCATGATTCTCAAGGAAGGGAACTGGACTTTGATGGGTAGGATAGCTTCCATATCGTATACCAAGGAGAAAGGAGTTTCCCCCGCTGACGTGCGTGTTGAAGTACGATAACCATGAAGAGTAAATGGCAACATCTCGCGCCAGTCTTTGTATGTCACTGTCATCTTCTGTATGATTTTTTTGATGTTCTTATTGACAGCCTCTACAACGCCATTCATCTTCGGCCGGTAAGGAGAAGATTTATGATGCAGAATCTTGAATTGCATGCAGAGCTCAGTGATCATAGTATTATTGAGATTGGTACCATTATTCATAATGATTATTTCTGGAATACCATACCGACAGATAAGGTTATGTTTGATAAATTGAGCCACGACGTTCTTGGTAACAGAAGCAAAAGAGGTTGCCTCTACCCACTTAGTGAAGGAATCAATGGCGACAAGGATGAAACGGTGCCCATTAGAAGCGTTAGGTATAATATCTCCAATCATATCAATTCCCCACATTGCGAATGGCCAAGGAGCAGTCAAGACATTCAAGGGAACCGAAGGCACATGTACTTTATCAACATAGATCTGGCACTTGTGACAAGTTCGAGAATTTTGATAACAGTCTTCTTCCATAGTGGACCAGTAGTACCCTGCCCTCAGAATCTTCTTAGCCATTGTGTGCCCACTAGAATGGGTTCCAAAGGTACCTTCGTGCATATCTGCCATAATCTTCTCTGCTTCACTCTTGTCTACACATCGAAGCAGAGTAGAATTGTGGTTGCGCTTGTAGAGGATTCCGTTACTGAGGAAAAACTTGGTAGAAAATCTTCTTAGGAACTTTTTATCATTGATTGAAGTTCCCTCAGGATACTCTTAGGTTTTGAGGTATATTTTCACTTCGTGGAACCAAGGTTTGTCCACTACTTCTTCAGTACCCACCTCATAACAGTATGCTTGTTCGTCCAATCTCTCAATAGTGATCTAAGGAGCTTCATTATCCCATCTGACTTTAAACATGGATGACATAGTAGCTAGCGTATCCACTAATTAATTTTCCTCTCGTGGAAAATGCTCAAAGGTAACTTCTTCAAAGTGCAGAATCAATGTCAACACATGCTCTCGGTAAGGGATAAGATTGGGATGCTTCGTGTCCCATTATCCCTTGATTTGACTGATCACCAAGGTCGAGTCTCTAAATACACTCAAGAATTTGATTCTCAAGTCGATAGCAGCTTTGAGACCCATAATGCATGCTTCATATTCAACCATATTGTTGGTACAGTTGAAACATAGTCTGGTAATGAAGGGAGTATGGCAACCTTCGAGAGATATTATCACATCACCGATGCCATTTCCAAGTGTGTTGGAAGCTCCGTCAAAAACCATAGTCCATCGGGATCCTTTTTCAGGTCCTTCATTCGGTCCAGGTTCTTCACAATCAGTCACTGGCATGATGTTCTCGTTTGGGAACTCAAAATTCATGGAGTGGTAATCGTCCATAGCCTGATGAGCCAAATGATCAGCTAATACACTTCCCTTGATTGCTTTATGGGTTGTGTACTGAATATCATATTCATCCAGGACCATTTGCCATCTTGCTATTCTTCCAGAGAGAGCGGGCTTCTCAAAGATGTATTTGATAGGATCCATTTTAGATATCAACAAAGTAGTGTGAGTCAACATATATTGTCTCAGTCGGCGAGCAACCCATGCCAAAGCGAAGCAAGTTTTCTCAAGCAGTGATTAACTTGTTTCACAGTCAGTAAACTTTTTTCTAAACTAGTATATTGCATGCTCTTTTTGAACAGATTCGTCATGCTGTCCCAGCACACACCCCATTGAATTCTCTAATACTGTTAAGTACATGATCAGAGGTCTTCCTTCAACCAGTGGCATCAAGATTGGAGCCTCTTAAAGATATTCCTTGATTTTGTCAAAGGCAGCCTGGCAGTCGTCACTCCACTTTACTAATTGATCTTTCTTCAGTAATTTGAATATTGACTCACAAGTAGCAGTTAGATGGGAAATGAATCTGGAAATGTAGTTTAGACGTCCCAAGAATCCCCTAACCTCCTTCTCAGTGCGGGGAGTTGGAATTTCTTGTATAGCTTTAACCTTTGTAGGGTTTACTTCAATACTTTTTCCGCTGACAACAAAGCCTAAGAGCTTACCAGATCTTACTCCAAAGGTGAACTTGTTCGGATTCAGTCTTAGCTTGTACTTCTTCAGCCTTTCAAACAGCTTTTGCAGGTGGTCGAGGTGCTCTTCTTCAGTCTGAGACTGGCTATCATATCATATATGTAGACCTCTATCTCATGGTGGATTATATCGTGAAACAAAGCTACCATAACACGTTGATAGGCTACCCTATCATTCTTCAACCCAAATGGCATAACCTTGTAGCAGAAAATGCCCCATTGTGTGACAAAGGTTGTTTTCTCCATATCTTCAGGTGCCATTTTAATCTGATTATACCCAGAGAAACCATCCATGAAGGAGAATACCTTATGTTGAGTGGTTTTGTCAACCAGAACGTCAATATGGGGAAGCGAGATGTCATCCTTGGGTCTTTCCCTATTCAAATCTCTGTAATCCACACACATACATACCTTACCGTCCTTATTAGGTACCGGAACAACATTAGCAACCCATTATGGATAGGAAGTAACGGCTAAGAACCTGATGTTAAACTGTTTCATAACTTCAGCCTTGATCTTTTCTGACATCTCAGGACGCATACGATGAACCTTTTGCTTCACTGGAGGGCAGTCTTCTTTAGTTGGTAGACGATGAACCACAATATCAGTGTCCAGCCCCGACATGTCTTTGTATGACCAGAAAAACATCTCAACATAGTCATGTAACATCTGAATTAATCTCTCTTTGAAACTATGCTCTAAATTGGCACCTATCTTGACTTCCTTTTTATCCTCTTTGGTACCTAAGTTTATCGTCTCGACTGGCTCTTCATGAGGTTGTATGGCTCTTTCCTCTTGTTGCAACAGTCTAGCAATTTCTCCTGGTACTTCACAATCTTTCTCACCTTCGTCCTCGGCTTGGTAGATCAGATTTTCAAAGTCATAAATGGTAATAGCAGAACCATTATCAATGGGATCCAGAGTGGATGTGGATCTGCAGTTTGATATATGGGTGTGTGTAAGAGAGCATAACTATTTTGATAAAGTAAAGGCAGAAAAGAAAACAGAGAGTGCAAAATTTGTATGCAAAACATCCAATGATTTATTAATGATATATGAAGTTGAAGTAATAACCCTCACAAATAGACCATTGTGCCTCGGGTAAGACACAAGGCTTTAGAGTTTATATTGTTTAAATATTACATATCCCAAAAAACAAAAAGACAATTACTCCTAGATAAAAGTAATGGGAACAAAGTCCCTGGCCTTCCAATTGTTGAGTCCACCGCTGATAGTTGGGAAGATTCATTTGTCCATGTCGCAGTCATTGTCACTGTCCTCCAAATTATTGATTCCATGGTTGCTAATGCGTAGTGGCGGTCTTCTAGCGCAAGCGCGACGAACAACTTTTTGAGTTGCTGAAGTAAAACCCAAACCAAACTTGTCAGATTTGTAGGGGATATCAGGGAGTTAGCCCCAAATGGTACACCCATCTTCTTTGAATACTGCATAGGCATCCTTCAGATTAGCCATCTTCAATGGAGGTCTGGTAATCTTTGGAACATTGGTAGCAGTGTTCGTTACAGTAATTGTTTGAGGAACCTCTTCAAAATTTTGGCAGGGGTCTCAATGAACTCGTCATCTATCTCAACATACCTGAAAGAGTTCAGGTGTCTCACCATATATTCTTCCTCGCCATGGACTATAACAATCTTTCCATTAACCGGATACTTCAGTATTTGATGCAGAATAAAAGTAAAAGCACCGGCCCCATGGATCCAAGGGCGACCCAACAAACAAGAGTAAGGCAGGCGGATGTCCATTATGTAAAAAGTAGAGTCAAAGGTCTGAGAACCAACTTTAACATGAATGTCTACCTCCCCGTTCACCACTCTTTTAGAACCATCAAAAACCCTCACCACAATATTGCTGGGATTCAGTGTGAGTCCTTCACAATCCAATTTGTCCAAAGAATTCGTAGGTAAGACATTCAATGATGAACCTATATCCACTAGAACATGAGCTAGGGTAGTGCCCATTCACTCAATAGAGACATGCAGGGCATCATTACGCGTTCTTCCTTTGGACATCAAATCAGCATCAGAGAAACCAAGACCATTGTCAGCAGTCATACTAGCAACACAGTTCTCGAATTGGTCGACAAAATTCTCTTGAGGCACATGAGTAGACTTCAGGAACTTCACCAAAGCCTTATCATGGGCTTCAGAGCATAATAGTAAGGCCAGCATTGAAATTTTTGATGGGGTCTGCCCCAATTGTTCTACAACATTGTAGTCACTTTTCCATATGATTTTTAGCATCTCCTCCATTCTTTTTTAGAGGCTTCAGGAATGGTTTCTTTAGGTGCCTCCATTCAGGAAGGCTCAACCAGTACTTCTTTGTCTCGAGTCTTAGCTGACTCAGTAGCAAGAATGACAGTAGGAGTAGCAATAGGAGTAATAACAGAAGTATCAATATGAGTAGCAGTAGGAGTGGCAACAAGAATAACCAAAGGAGTGGCAACAGTCTACGGAGATATTTCAAGAGAGAAAATCCTTCCGCTTCTGGTGATTTTACTGGTCCCAACAATGTTGTCGATGTTAGGATCAATATCTTTAGTATCTCCAGTCTTAATGACCAGTAAGTATTGCTTGAAGCCATGGTGTGATACGGTGGGAGAACTGACTTGGGATTTTGCATTTGTGTTCGCAATTGTTTCGGTTTAGCAAGAGTCGCCACCGACTTTTTATTTTATCCTAAGGAAAGGTCAAAAAGCATAGGAAAGACCTTTGAGATGTTTTCTTGGGTTTGGGGAGTAGATTATGAAAAGGGAAGGTGCAAGCACCCTTTTCATCCATGGTTATCCATGGGCTCTTAGTTACTTGTTTAGATCACTTGCTTTTGCTTTTCAATTGTTTGAAATGGTGCTTTGTGTGTGGTTTTTGAAAAGGTTTTGAAAAGAGGCCATCGTTGTGGCAACCTTTGTAATGATTCTTGTTTGAATGTATACAAAGGTGTTTTTGTCTTTTGAAAAGATGTTTCAATGTTTTGAAAGTTTGATATTTTGAAATTGTGTTGTGAGATATGTTTGAAAATAACAAGGATATTTTACAAGTTTTTTGATCAAGTAACCAAGAGTTATCTACCCTATTTTACTCAAATATCTTTCCTATATGTTTTTAACCCTTTTGACAGTGTCGTTTTACCATTGCATTTGGTAAACAACCTTGTATTAGGATGTTAAACGGGACAGACGCGGGTCATCGTATAGACCATGATTGCAATTGTGTTAAGTATTTTTGGCAAATTTTCCGAGATGCTAGATCACTTTATATAGGCAACCAAGATAGCGTCATCGAGGGACTATGATCTTTTGTTTTATTTTTGTTTTGCGAAAGTACCCAACATGCATAACATGGCCCATTTTTAAGGCAACAAGTGGATATAACCCTAGGGGTGCACGTGTGCATTGTGTTTGATTTTCATGCATTTTTGTCTTTGTATTAAGTCAAGCTACTTGTTTGATTTTGGATTTTTTTGCATACAAACCCTAATCTCTAACCATGGCATAATTGAAAGCATAAAGTGCGAGAATTAAAAGTCTAAGCTATTACAACATGATTATGGGGAGGGGGATACAATTTTTGAATGGGGATTATTTGACAAGAAATTAAAACCCTAATTTTACTATTACATCCAAATTGAATCAAATGGCATAAATAATAAATAGACAATATTTAAATAAACAAATTAAATAAATATACAAAGTATTATGAATATGCAAAAAGTTTATGTTTATTTTTCATGTATGTAAAAATATTTAGTACAAAAAAGGAAAGAAATAAATAAAAGAAATTATTATTTTTTATTAAGGGTAAACCCTAATTTTTCTTTAAGAAAATAAATATATTAATTATATTATTTATATACAATACAAAATAATGTATATACAAAAAATTAAATATATTTAGAAAAAGGTATTATTTTAAGTATAAATAATAATAATAAAAAAGTATATTTTTCATGTTTTTTTTATTCTCAAGTATTTATTAAATAAAATAAAAGTGTGTATATATATTAATTATATTAAATATGTATAAAAATAAAATAAAATATATACAAAAATAAAAACATATTTAGAATGATATTTTTTGGTGTGAATAAAATAAAGGAGAAGATAAAAAAATAATTTATATATTATTTTTAAGTTTTCAATAAATAAAATAAAAGTATATAATCAATAAATTAATTTTATGTTAGCAAAAAAATGGAAATAAAATACAAAATAAATATGAAAAATTTATAAAAATATTTTTGAGTATTTTTTATATTTGGAAATAATAAAATAAAATCATAAATGAAAATAAAATACAAAAATATAAAATATAAAGAAATTGGGCCAGGGGGGTGCAAAAAGTAAAAGGGGGGTGTCAATAGTGAGCCAGGACCAAGCCCAGCCCACCATTTCATCTTCAACCTCTGACTTTCAAAAAACACGCGCGCCCTGTACAATTGCCAGATCCTGTATACGAGCTCTATTGCAAAAACACATAACATCAAAGTTGTAGAGCTTTTCAAGACGAATCCAACCATATAAAAAACTTGTCTTAACTCTCAAAGACCAGAGAGAATTTCTCTGGCCCTAAAATCTAACCTAATTTTTTCAGGATGTTCATGGACCAAATTCTCTTAGCATGCTTAATAAAAATGAAAACTGATGTACAACTTCATGGTAATGAATACTACATTTCTTATTCACAAACCTAAGTCTAAATGTTCCTAAATAGAGAGATAGGAAGTTGATAAAAACCTGATTCAACTGACTTCGTGTAGGGCAATGTGGAGCTTTTCAACAAGGCTTGAGATGTCTGGGAGCTTGCTTGAACTTCACTTGACCTTCTCTAATGTCTAGCTTGCCTTGAATGTACTTGAACAAGCCTACAAAACTCAACCTGCACAAGCTCAAAATGAAAATGGCAAACCCTGTAAATGGAGTTACAGTTGGTGTTTAAGGTTTGGGATAGCTTGGATGGATTTAATGGAAGGTGTTTGAATAGGTTGGGGGCAAAACCACGAGCAAATTGTGCTATGGAAGTCAAGTTGCAGATGCTGCCCTGTTTTGCCAATGGAAGGTGATTTTGAGCTATGGGATGTTTGAGGGCTCAAAGAGTCGTGTTTCTGGTTCAAGGGGATGTGAGAAAGTTGTCTCAAATGCTTGCACAAGTTAGTTTTCACAGATGTTCAAGTTTTTGTGTTTTGGATATCTTTCTTGTATTTTAAGCCAACATGAGAAGTGATATCCAACAGGCCTGTACAGGCTATCCATATGCTTTCACACTTTGCCCTTGGCCCCTCCAATTTATGGATTTGATTTGCTGCATAAGATATGGACCAATGCTCAAGAAATCAGTTTTGACATAAAGTAAGATTTAAGCAAAAATGATAATGTTGCTTTTTCTATTTAAGGGTTAATCTTGTGTGCAATGCCCTAATGACCAAAACAATGCCTTAGACCAATGGTTTTGCACTTAATTATTGAGTGTGGAATGGTTTTGCAGCCTGTAATATAGTGCAAAGCAAGCTGATTTGAATTTGCAACTTGTATGAACATGAATATGCCATGGATGAAAAGTGAGTTTTTGCCAACTTCAAGCCTTCGATTCTCCCTAACCAAAAATGAGTTTGGAGAGTTCTTAGACATTTTGGAAATCTTGCAACATGATCTACAATCAATATTTGAAATGCAGTTTGAGAATCCAAGTGGAACTACGTGAAAAATGGCCATGAAGATAGGTCAAAATCCTGCCTAAACTAGGGCAAAATTTCACTAAGTTACAAGTTTTAGGGACCCTTGTTCCAAAAATCATAACTTGAGATCCAAGATTATTTTGAGAAAACTTTGTGCATAAAATTTGTAGACTTTTTGGATGACTACAACTTTCATGTTGGAAGTTTTGTTTGAATCCAATTGCATCATGGTGAAAATATTGGGCAAAGTTAGGAAAAATTAAGAAAATTTCATAACTTAGAAAAATTCTAAGTTATGAAAATTTTCAACTTTAAACCCTAATTTGCAAAAATGGGTTTCTTGATGAACAAGTTTCATGTTTTGACACATCTTGATGAAAAATGACCCTTGACACTTGATTTTGACCAAAAAGTTAAAGTTTGACTTTTCAGTGTACAGTCAAATTTTGATCAGTTGACTGAAAAATTCATCTGTCAATCCAATACAATTGAGATCTTTTGAACTTTGTGAATATGTCAATATGATACCATTGAGTCCTTTAATCCATGCTGGAGCCTAATTTTCCATTTTCTTGGTCAAAATTCAGATATTGCCCTTGTGCAGTCAAAACCCTAAAAATGACCATTTTGCCCTTTTGATGATCTGATCAAATTTCTTGAGGAGTTGTGGTCCAAACTTGATCAAATGGTTCATATGAGTTAATAATGTTAAGGTGGGTCAAAAATCATGAGGTTTGACTGTAAATTGGCCATAGTTGACTTTTTCCCCAATACAGCTGATTTCTAGGTCAACTGTCCAATTGACTGGGTAAAAATTTGATTCAAGGCTTGAAACTTGGTATGGACAAACTTATGGGTCCAACATGAATTATGAAAGTCAGTTTGAGCATTGGAAATCCAAAAATGCCTGTGCAAACTCAAACCCTAATTTAGGTCAACAGTGCAAGGAGATGTCTTGAGCAGTGCAAAACCTAGCTTGATCTTGAGTTCAAAGAGCCTTGTGATGAGAAATGTAGATAAAATGAAAGGGCAAATTTTGGGGTACAACAGCTGCCCCTGTTCAATCTTCTTGAACCTGAAGAGTTAGATTGGCGAGTTTGCCTTTCGTGACTCGAAGGTAAAAGAGGATTGGACACTAGAGTGCCCATAAATTTGCACTCGTCAAAATGTAGGTTGAGGGAATGGGCTTAAAGATGCCATTTGGAGATGGTAGAATCTTGCTGGAGATGGGCTTAAAGATGCCATCCAAGATTTTTTTGTTGAAAATCAGGAGAATGAATATCAGAATGGTATCTGTGTTTGGACGTATCTGAGTTGTATCTGGAGATTGGATCTGTATGAGCAAAGGAATGGCATCCGTATCTGGAGCGTATCCAAGCTGTAACTGTATTTGATCCTTGAATGAATATCAGAATGACTGCTGTGTCTGGAGTGTATCTGGATTGTATCCGAAATATGGAATCTGAATAAGCAACAGAAAGACATACGTGTCTGGAGTATCTCTGAGCTGGGGAATTGGTTTGAATGAGTGACAGAATGGCAACCGTGTCTGGAGCGTATCTGGACTGTATCTGAGGTTGAGATTTGCATGAGTAGTAGAATGACTTCCGTGTCTGGAGTATATCTGAACTGTAACTGGGATCTGAAAAGGCAACAAAAAGACTTCCATGTCTTGGAGTGTATATGAGCTTGAGGTTGATAGTTGAATCTGAATGAGAAATAGAATGGCTTCCGTGTCTGGAGCGTATCTGGACTGTATCTGATTGCTGAAGTCTGAATGAGTGACAGAATGGCATCCGCGTCTGGAGCGTATCTGGACTGTATCTTGACTTGAAATTCTGAATGAGTAATAGAATGACCGCCTTGCCTGGGGTGTATCCATACTGTATCTGAGATTTTTGAATATTTGTTAGAGGTAGCTTTTAATTTTATCCTGAAAAGGATAAAATGTTAGCTGAAACACACAAAGTTATGTTGTATGATATGTATGATGCAATACAATGTATTCTATCAATGTTTATGATATATGAATGTAATGGATGCGCATGTAAGCTGATTAGCTGTCTTGCTGAGGAAAATAAATCCTTGATAGCTGGAGATAATGAAATCTTTGACTGCTGCCGGGGAAAATAAACCCTTGACTGCTGTTGGAGATTCAAAACCTTTGATTGCTGAGACTGAGAAATCCTTTGGACTACTGCTGATGATTGAAAATCCTTGGTGACTTGTGGGGATTAACAAGAGCTTTGACAACTTCTGCGGGGCAATCCGAATCTTTTATGACTTTCCGGGAGGATAAGGAAAACTCTAACGATCTCTACTGGGGAATTAAAACCTGGGGGCTTCAACTGGAGAAAATAAGAACAAGAATCTTCGTTCTGTTTGGAAATAAACTCTGTGGGGAGGATGCTTATTTCGTCAAAGAATTCTCAAGAGCTTGGGTTGTATGCCAATCTACTGGGGTTTTAAGAATGGTTGGGGGTAAAAGTTAACTGTTATCTGATTGATTTTCAGGTTTTAAGATAACTTGTTGGGGAATCTTGAAGAAACCGGATGATTTCTATTGTGGTGTAAAGGTTGGAGTCTTGGACTCCGTTGGGGAAGAAAGCTTCATCTTCATTGGGGATTTGTAGTTCAAAGTTTTATGGCTCCGCTGGGGATTGGGAGTTTAGAAACTCAGCTCTGATGGCGATATGTATTTAACTCCGATGGATATGTATCAGCTCTGTTGAGGATCTGAATGACATATTGCAGGGGATTTCCTCTGGAATAGCCTAAAGACGTTTTCCTATACTTTCAACCTATCTGTGATACGGTGGGAGAACTGACTATTGTTTTGCGTTTGTTTTCGCAAATGTTTCGGTTGAGCAAGAGTCGCCACCGACTTTTTATTTTATCCTAAGGAAAGGTTTAAAAAGCACAGCAAAAACCTTTGAGATTTTTCTTGGGTTCGGGGAGTAGATTATAGAAGGGGAAGGTATTAGCACCCCTTCTATCCATGGTTATCCATGGGCTCTTAAGTACTTGCTTAGATCAACTTGCCTTGGTTTTCAATTGTTTGAAATGGTGCTTTGTGTGTGGTTTTGAAAAGGTTTTGAAAAATATGCCTTGTATAGGCTACCCTTGTAACAATTCTTTACTCGAATGTTTTACAGAAGGTGTTTGTCTTTTTGAAAAGATGTTTCAAGGTTTTTTGAAAGTTTGTTTTGAAAGTGTTTGTGAAGTGGGTTTTGAAATAAGGCAAGTGTTTTCTTGGAAAGTTGACAAGTACTTAAGAGTTCATCTACCCTAAAGTTTTCTCAAAGATTTTTGTTATGTTTTAAGCCTTTTTGACAATTTTGTTCCACCATTGCATTTGGTGGACAATCTTGTCTTAGGAGGTGAAAGGGACGAGCGCGGGTCATCGTTTAGACCATAGTTGCAATAGTGTTAAATGTCTTTGGGCAATTTTCTTTAAAAGGGACTTGATCATTCATTTAAGCAACATTTTGAGGGACTGTGATCATTTGATTGTTTGTTTTTACCCAAAGAAATTCAACATACAACATGGCCCAATTATTTGAAGGCAACAAAGTGGAATACCCTAGGGGTGCAAGTGTGAAACGTGTTGTCCATTTTTCATGCTCATTTATCTTGTATTAGGTCCAACTACTTTGTTCATTTTTATTCGCATACAAAACCCTAATTCTAGCATAGTATGTTTAGAAAGCGATAAAGTGCGAAATTTAAATTCCTACGCTATTACAACACAATAATATGGGGAGGGGGTACAATGTTTCAAATGGGGATATTTAGACAAAAAATTGAATCTAAGCTATTACATCATTTTCTAGGAATATTTACAAGATAAATAAATGTATAATTTAAATGGTGAATAAAACAAATATGCAAGAATGCAAAAGGAATTTTTATGTGTATGAAAAAGTATTATTTATGTAGAACAAGAAAAGAAAATAAAAAAAGTATTATTTTTGAGGTATTTTCAAATTTAGGGTAAAACCCTAATTTTTTAGATCAAAGGGGACATTAATGAATTAATTCAAATAATATTTATGATTTACATACACAAACAATAAAATAAAGTATATTTGAAAAAAAATGCATTTTTATATTAAATACTAATTATAAAAATACAAGGGTATATATTTTGTATTTATCCTAAATATATTAATAAATATATGTATATATCTATTATTTTAAACATGTATTATATATATAAATAATAATAATTTTTAATATTAACAAAAAAAGTATTTTTTTATGTAAAATATTTACAGGGGGTATAATAAAATGAAAAATGAAAATAAAAGTATTTCTACCTATTTCTCAATATTTTAATAAAATGTATATATTTATTTATCTAAGTATTAATCAAAAGAAAATCATATAAATACCTAATAAATTAAAAAATGGTGAGAAAAAATATTTTTATATTTTTTATGTCATGAGAAAAAATAAACAAAGTCAATCAAAAAAGAAAAAAAGTCAAAAAGTTAAATAAATAAGCAAAAGGGCCTTGGGGGTGCAAAAGCAATTATGTGGTGTGAACAGAAAATGCAGCACAAGCCCAGCCCAAACCACTTCTTCTTCAACCTCTGAACCAAAAAACGCGCGCCTGCAAGCTTTGTTTGAAATCCTGATTCTTTGATTTTTTGAACAAACTTCCAACACAAAAGATGTTAAGCATGAAACCACGATTCTAACCATATGCATAACTTGATCTAACTCTCTAAGATGAGGGAGAATTTCTCCTCCCCCAAATCCTAACCTAGTTTTTCTGCCATTTTCAAACTCCAAATTCTCACAACTCAAGCAAAAGAAATTAAAAGTAAAAACATGTACATGTTCAGTGGCATGAGTAGAACCTTGTTTATTCACAAACTTAAAGCTAATGATGCCTAATAAGAGAGATACGAATTCAAAAAACTACCTGTTCAGTTGAAGTTCTATCTGGAGATGTAAGAACTTTCAGGGCAAGGTGATGATTGGAAAAGCTTCCTTGAGGTCCAGGGATGCTATTCCAATGTTTACTTTGTCTTGAAAGCTTCTGAATCGAGCTAGAGAACTTCACCTGCAAATCAGAAATGTGAAAATGGTGGAAGTGGTTAGAGTGATTACAGGTCGTGCCTTTGCTTTTGGTTAGCTTGCATAGATGGTATGGAAGGTATGTGAACTGGTTTTGGCAAGAATTCTTGGGAGGAATAGAAGTTGGCACTCAAACTGCAGAGGCAACTTTGTTTTTGCAGTTTGATGGTGTTTTTTGGTTTGATGATGTTTGGGAGGCAAATGGATCCTGCAATAGCTTGGTTATGATGTGTGTAATGTGTTTGATAACTTTGTTCTTGTGTGTCTAAGCTGAGATGGAAGTTGGTCTTAGTTATGCAATGTTTCTTAACCTTTAAGCAACAAAATGCAAGTTGGTGTTTTAGGTCAGTAGGGGACCTCTAATCCTGCTGCAAAGCTTCTCTTGATCAGAGTAATTTGTTCATAATCTTGTGCCAAAGAGATTTGCTTTGTACTTGCTTGATTTACCAATTGGACATAAAGTGGACTTTTGCAAAAATGGATAGTTTACTTTATCTAAAAATGGATTAAACTTGTATACAATACTTGAACTCATAGAATAACACTTGGACACAATGAAAAAGCATTAAATTATTGAGTGTAACTTGGTTTAAGGACCTGTAATCAAGGGCATGCTGGTTTTGAGAAGTTTGCATAACTTATGAACATGAAAAAATGGCCAATTCAAAAGTGAGTTTTTGCTATATTGTGAAATTCGATTCTCCCTAACCATGAGGTTGTTTGAGAAGTTCTTGGACATTTTGGAAAGCTTGGAATGTGTACTACAATCCATCTTTGAAATGCAATTTGAAATTCCAAGTGGAAGTGTATGGAAAATGGCCTTGAAGTGGGGTAGAAAAACTTATTCAAAAATTTGTAACTTGAGATACATGCTTCAAATGAGAAAACTTTGTGAATCAAAGTTGTAGATTATGCAACAAGCTACAACTTTCATGTTTTGACTTTCGTTTGAATCCAAATGAATCATGGTGAAAAAGTGGGGCAAAGTTGGGAAAAAAAATTAGGGTTTTCCATAACTTAGAAAAATTCTAAGTTATGAAAAATTCCATTTTAAACCCTAATTTGCATTTCTTGGTTTCTTGGTGAACAAGTTTCATGATTTGGCAAGTTTTGATGAAAAATGAATCTTGACTCTTGATTTTGACCAAAAAGTCAAAGTTTGACTTTTCAGTATACAGTCAAAATTGATCAATTGACTGGGAAATTCAAATGTCAATCCTGTGTACTTGGGATCTTTTGAGTTTGTTGATCATGCCAAGATGATTCCATGGGGTCCTTGAGTCCATGTGTGAGCTTGGTTTGTCATTGGCTAGGTCAAACAATCAAAAATTGCCTTTGTGCAGTCAAAACCCTAAAAATGACCATTTTGCCCTTTTGGTGATCTGATCAAATTTCTTGGGGAATTGTGATTCAAACTTGATCAAATGGTCCATATGAGTTCATAATGTTGACGTGGGTCAAATTTCATGAGGTTTGACTGTCAATTGGCCACAGTTGACTTTTCCTCCAATACAGTTGATTTCTAGGTCAACTGTCCAATTGACTGGGCAAAACTTGAAACTTGATGTGGGTAAACTTGAGAGTCCAAAATGAAGCATGAAAGTCATCTTGGGCATTTTAGGTCAAAGCATCTTTGTGCAAACACAAACTCTAATTTGAGTCAACAGTGCAAGGAGAGGTCTTGAGCAGATGAAACCCTAACTGGATCTTGAGCTTCAAAGGCTTTATGGTGAGAAATTAATGAGAAATGGGAGGGCAAATTTTGGGGTACAACAGTTGCCCCTGTTCAATCTTCTTGAATCCGAAGAGTTAGATTGGCAAGTTTGCCTTTCGTGACTCGAGGGTAAAAGGAGATTGGACACTAGAGTGCCCGGAAATTTGCACTTGTCAAAGCAATGGACGCGGGAATGGGCTTAGAGATGCCATTTGGAGATGGGCTTAATGATGCCATCTGGAAGAATGGCAGAAACGTTTCGGGGATGGGCTTAAAGATGCCATCTGGAATGAGTATCAGGAAGGTGTCCAAGCTTGGGACCATCTCTGAACTGGGGGGTCTGAACAAGCAACAGATTGACATTCGTTGGGAGGAATCTGTAAACTGTTTTCAGTGATTTGGAGAAGAAACTGAACAAGCGATAGGTTAACATCCGTTACTTGGAGAACCCGTAAACTGTTTTCAGAAGTCTTGAAGTTGAATAAGCAATAGAGCAGCATCCGTTGTTGGGAAGCGTCCGTAAACTGTTTTCAGAAGTTGCATCTGAACAAGTCGATAGATTAACATCCGTTGTTGGGAAGAATCCATAAACTGTTTTCAGAAGTCTTGAAGAAGAATCTGAACAAGTGACAGGTTAACATCCGTTTACTTGGAGAACCCGTGAACTGTTTTCAGAAGTCTTGAAGTTGAATAAGCAATAGAGCAGCATCCGTTGTTGGGAAGCGTCCGTAAACTGTTTTCAGAAGTTGCATCTGAACAAGTCGATAGATTAACATCCGTTGTTGGGAAGAATCCATAAACTGTTTTCAGAAGTCTTGAAGAAGAATCTAAACAAGTGACAGGTTAACATCCGTTTACTTGGAGAACCCGTGAACTGTTTTCAGAAGTCTTGAAGTTGAATAAGCAATAGAGCAGCATCCGTTGTTGGGAAGCGTCCGTAAACTGTTTTCAGAAGTTGCATCTGAACAAGTCGATAGATTAACATCCGTTGTTGGGAAGAATCCATAAACTGTTTTCAGAAGTCTTGAAGAAGAATCTGAACAAGTGACAGGTTAACATCCGTTTACTTGGAGAACCCGTGAACTGTTTTCAGAAATCTTGAAGTTGAAAGGTTTTAGTCTGTCGACTGATCTTTCCTGAAAAGGTAAAGAGTTAGTTGTATGCAATGTTATGATGCATGATGCAATATACGTGACATCAATGTATATGACATGAATGTGATGAATGAGCATGTAAGCTGACGAGCTATCTTGCTGAGGATAACTGAATCCGAGGTGGTTGAAGATAAAAGCATCTTGACTGCTGCCGGGGAAAATAAATCCTTGGCTGCTGCTGGGGAAAATAATTCCTGATGACCTCTACTGGGGAGTATCAATCTAGCAGACTCATGCTGGGGAGGTAAGACTGAGAATCTTCAACTTGATGGGAAGTAACTCTGGCGATCTCACTGGGGAACTCAAGATTTCTCTTTCTAAGACTCTGTGGGGAGAAGGCTCATTAGTCTGGCTCCGCTGGGGATATTGGAAATTTGCACTCTGAGGAAAAATGAGTTCTGGAGGATCCTCTGGCTGGTGATAACAAAGATAAACTCCTCTGGGGATCATATTGATAAGTTGTACTGGGAAACTCTTGATGAACTCCGCTGGGGATAGGAAGAAATCTGGCGAGTGCGATCTTCTGTGGTTGTTAGCTGAGGATAACCCGGTTATAAGCCTTTGTGAGGAATAACTTTGAATAAAACTCGGGAGAGACGTTCGTGCTCTGCGGGGAAATACCTTCCAGAACCTTACTGGGGATAAGCTTCGAGAGTCTGCTGGAGATAAGCCTCAGGGTCTGTTAGGGATGTGGATTCCAAATCTCTTGGGGGGGTTTTCCTTCGAAAGGGTGTCAAGATATCCCTCTGTACCTTCATCCTATCAGTAATCCTTTTTCTTAGGTTCATTGAGGAAGTGATTATGTTTCAAATGCATATGCCTATTTAACAAAACATTGGACGTTTCTCAAAATAAAACAAATAGTGCAAGAGAAAAAGAAAAGGGAAATGACACAAATTTTGGGAAGAGTATTTGTATTGATTTTCTTTGAGTATATTTGTACAAAGGAGACAATCATCCTAGTAAGAGGACTTTGTCGTAAATATTGAAAGATTTTATACAAAATAAAGGATGGCTATGTGAAATAGTTCCATGGGACTCCGTTCTGCTATAGCTTTCACAACTCTGAATATCTGTCCATTCAATGCTTTGTTTGACGATGACTGGATTAATCAGAAGTCTGGAACTGGTTGATGAAGAGATTGTCTTTGAAGTGATCCGACGAGACATAGTCATACGCTTTAATTCCCTAACTTTTGCCTGAATCGCCCTTTCGGGTTTTCGATCCACCGGGAAACCCCTTTTTGCCCAAGCCGCCCTTTCGGGTTTTCAACTTGCCGGGTGTACAGATTTTTTCGTTTTTATCCCTAATTTTTGCCTGAACCGCCCTTTCGGGTTTTCGGTTCACCGGGATGCCCATTTTTGCCCAAGCCGCCCTTTCGGGTTTTCGACTTGTCGGGTTGTTTTATGCGTAGTATCTTTTGACTATGTCTGCGTTTGCAGGGTGCGGCAAATCGTCGCCGTCCATGGTGGTTAGAATCATTGCACCACCAGAAAATATGCTCTTGACCACAAATGGTCCTTCATATGTAGGAGTCCATTTGCCCCTGGGATCACTTTGCGGCAAGATAATCCGCTTGATTACGAGATCCCCGACTCGATACACTTGACGTCTGACTTTCTTATTGAAGGCCTTGATCATCCGCTTCTGATACGTCTGACCATGACATATAACAGCAAGTCGCTTCTCGTCGATCAGATTGAGTTGATCAAGTCGGGTCTGCATCCAATCATCTTCATTCAAACCTGCATCCTTCATAATCCTTAGAGAAGGGATCTGGACTTCCATAGGCAAAACAACTTCCATGCCATAAACCAAAGAAAATGGGGTTGCCCCAGTTGAAGTACGTGTCGTCGTACGGTATCCATGCAGAGCAAACGGTAACATCTCATGCCAGTCTTTGTAAGTGACTATCATTTTCTGAATGATCTTCTTAATGTTTTTGTTCGCAGCTTCAACAACACCGTTCATCTTCGGCCGATAGGGA
Organism: Vicia faba; assembly: GCA_948472305.1. NCBI lineage: Eukaryota > Viridiplantae > Streptophyta > Magnoliopsida > Fabales > Fabaceae > Vicia > Vicia faba. The sequence continues at coordinate 79,204,754 of OX451741.1, forward strand.
GATGAATTGTGATGATAAATCTTGAACTGCTCGCATAATGCAGTGATCATTGTGTTATTCAGATTTGTACCGTTATCCGTGATGATCCTGTCTGGAACACCATACCGACATATGAGATTTTGCTTGATGAAGCGGGCAACCACATTTTTGGTGACAGAGGCGAAGGAAGCTGCTTCGACCCATTTAGTGAAGTAGTCAATGGCAACTAGGATGAAGCGATGTCCATTGGAAGCCGTGGGCTTGATCTCTCCAATCATATCAATGCCCCACATTGCAAAGGGCCACGGAGCAGTCAGGACGTTAAGGGGAACCAGAGGAATATGAACTTTGTCAGCGTAGACTTGACACTTGTGGCAAGTACGGGAATGTTGATGGCAGTCAGCCTCCATGGTAGACCAATAATAGCCTGCCCTTAGGATTTTCTTAGCCATTGTATGCCCGCTCAAGTGAGTGCCAAATGTCCCGCTGTGTATATCAGTCATGATCAACTCTGCTTCAGCTTTATCCACACATCGGAGTAATACACAATCATGGCTTCGTTTGTAAAGGATGTCGTTGCTCAGGAAGAACTTAGCAGCGAATTTCCTTAAGAACTTCTTGTCATTTACGGAAGCTCCTTCAGGATAATCCCTAGTCTCGAGATACCTTTTGATTTCATGGAACCAAGGTTGTTCCACTACCTCTTCAGTATTAATCTCGTGGCAATGTGCCGGTTCATCCATTCTCTTGATGGTGATTTGGGGAGCCTCATTATCCCAGTTGAGTTTAAACATGGAGGACATTGTGGCTAGAGCATCGGCTAGCTGATTCTCTTCTCGCGGGAAATGCTCGAAGGTAATTTGCTCAAAATGAGGCAACAATGTCAGGACATGTTCTTTGTATGGGATAAGATTAGGATGCTTGGTATCCTAATCTCCTTTGATTTGGATGATGACCAAAGCCGAGTCCCCAAATACGATCAAAGATTTGATCCCCAAGTCTATAGCAGCTTCGAGACCAAAGATGCAAGCTTTGTACTCAGCCATGTTGTTTGTGCAGCTGAAGCAAAGTCGGGCTGTGAAAGGAGTGTGACAACCTTCCGGAGAAATGAGTACTGCGCCAATACCGTTTCCAAGTGCATTTGAAGCACCATCAAAGTACAGGGTCCATCGGGATCCCTTTTCGGGTCCGTCATACGGTCCGTTACTTTCAACGTTGTCCAAATTCATGATGTCCTCGTCTGGGAAGTCAAATCTCATGGGTTGATAGTCTTCGATAGCCTGATGAGCCAGATGGTCAGCTAGTACACTCCCTTTTATAGCTTTTTGGGTGGTGTACTGGATGTCATACTCGGTTAAGATCATTTGCCATCTAGCTATCCTTCCAGATAAAGCGGGCTTCTCGAAGATATACTTGATAGGGTCCATCTTGGAAATCAACAAGGTAGTATGAGTCAACATATACTGTCTTAGTCGGCGAGCAGCCCATACCAAAGTGCAGCAAGTTTTCTCGAGCAGTGAGTAGCGAGTCTCACAGTCGGTAAACTTTTTGCTAAGGTAATAAATAGCATGCTCTTTTCGACCAGACTCGTCATGCTGGCCCAACACACACCCCATTGAGTTATCCAAGACGGTCAAATATATGATCAATGGTCTTCCTTCGACGGGTGGCATCAGAATAGGAGGTTCTAGTAAATACTCCTTGATTCTATCAAAAGCAGCTTGACAATTGTCGTTCCATTCCACTACCTGGTCCTTTTTCAAGAGTTTGAAAATGGGCTCACAGGTAGAAGTCAGATGTGAGATGAATCCGGCAATATAGTTTACGCGCCCCAAGAATCCTCTAACCTCCTTTTCAGTACGGGGAGCAGGCATCTCTTGTATTGCTTTCACTTTTGTCGGATCGACTTCAATGCCTTTGTTGCTTACAATGAATCCCAGGAGTTTACCAGACCTAACTCCAAAAGTGCATTTGCTTGGATTCAGCCTGAGCTTGTATTCTTTTAACCTGGCAAACAGTTTCTCCAAATGCTCAAGGTGCTCTTCCTCCGTTTGTGATCGAGCTATCATATCGTCTATGTAAACTTCAATCTCATGATGTATCATGTCATGAAATAAAGCTACCATGGCGCGTTGATAAGTTGCCCCTGCGTTCTTGAGCCCGAACGACATCACTTTGTAACAGAACGTGCCCCATTGTGTGACAAAAGTTGTTTTCTCCATATCCTCGGGAGCCATTCTAATTTGGTTGTAGCCCGAGAATCCGTCCATGAAGGAAAACACTTTATGCTGAGCTGTATTGTCGATCAAGATGTCAATATGAGGTAGCGGGAAATCATCTTTAGGGCTGGCCCTATTCAAATCCCGGTAGTCCACACACATTCTGACTTTGCCATCTTTCTTTGGTACTGGCACAATGTTAGCGACCCATTGAGGATAGGACGTAACAGCCAGGAAGCCAGCATCGAATTGCTTCATTACTTCTGCTTTGATCTTTTCGGACATGTCGGGCCTCATTCGGAGAACTTTTTGTTTGATTGGTGGACAGTCTTCTCTTGTGGGGAGACGGTGAACCACGATGTCGGTGTCTAGACCCGGCATGTCTTCATAGGACCAAGCGAAGATTTCAACATACTCATTCAGCAATTGTACCAAGCGCTCCTTGACTTTTGGTTCCAGGTTGGCACCCACTTGTACCTCCTTCCGATTCTCCTCGGTTCCCAAGTTAACAGCTTCCAATGGCTCTTCATGCGGTAAGATGGCCCTTTCCTCTTGCTGCAGAAGTCTGGCTAGTTCCCCGGGTACTTCACAACCTTCGTCATCTTCATACTCGGCTAGATTGACCAGATCTTCAGAGTTATTGAAAGATACAGCAGAATAGTCACCCATGGAATCCGGAGTGGATGGGTACCTGCATTGGTGAGTGTGGGTGTGTGTAAGGGATAGCCATCCTTAAACAAAAATGCAAAAGGAAAGAAAATGAACATAAGCAGTTTATCAAATGAAAAACGTCCAATGAATCATTAAACATGGCATATGAATATGAAAAATAGTCAAAACCCTTACAAGTGGACCTACATGCCCCGGGCAAGGCAGGAGGTGAAAAGATAGTGTACAGATTGTTTGAAAGTAAAATATTACAGACCAAATAAGAAATGTTTAACAGATAAATTACTGATGAATAAAAGTGATGGGGACAAAGTCTTTAGCCTCCCAATTGCTCAATCCTCCTCTGACAGTTGGATAAATCCACTCTCCAATGTTGCTTTCCTTGTCTTCATCTTCCAGGGCGTTGATTCTGTAAGGAGAAATTTTGACTGGTGCTCTTTCAATCTTTGACTGGCGCATAGCTTTCTGGCCAGCGGCTGTGAAACCTAATCCGAACTTGTCAGTCTTATGCGGAAAGTCGGGTAACTTCCCCCATGCTGAATTCTTCCCTTCTTTGATTGCGGCTCTTGCGTCCTCCAGAGATGCCATCCTGGCCATCTGTCTTGGTGCCTCAGCTGTCAACTTTGTTACTGCTATTTCAGGAAGAACTTCTTCGAAATGTTGAAACGGTGTCTCAATGAATTCTCCTTCAACTTCCACATACCAGAAAGAATTTAAGTGGCTAATCATGTACTCTTCTTCTCCGTGGACAAGGATGATCTTTCCCTTGACAGGATACTTCAGCATCTGATGCAAGGAGGAGGTGACTGCCCCAGCATGGTGTATCCAAGGTCTACCCAGCAGGCAGGAGTATGATGGACGGATGTCCATTACATAGAAAGTGGATTTAAATACCTCAGTACCTATCTTGATGGGAATTTCAACCTCTCCATGGACCATTCTCTTCGACCCATCGAAAGCTCTGACGACAATATCACTCGGTTTCAAGTCCAACCCTTTGCAATCTAGCCGGTCCAAGGCCTTCTTAGGCAAAACATTCAGTGACGACCCGGTATCAACCAAAACATGTGCAAGGGTGGTTCCGCGGAACTCGATTGAAATATGCAAAGCATCATTGTGGTTTCGGCCTTTAGGGGTCAGGTCGGCATCAGAAAAACCTAATCCATTGTCCGCAGTCAGGCTAGCCACGCAATGTTGAAATTGATCCGCAGAGGTTTCCTGGGGCACATGAGCTTCCTTCAGAAACTTAATCAAAGCTTGAGCGTGCGCTTCTGAGCAAAGCAATAGTGCCAGCATGGAGATCTTGGAGGGGGTTTGCCCCAACTGTTCCACCACATCGTAATCACTTCTCTTGATTATCCTCAAAATCTCGTCCATTTCTTTCTTGGATGCTTCCGGGATTACCAAGGGTTGAGCCCTCGTCCTGACGGGCTCATCTTGTATTCCCTTTCCTTTATCAGCAATGGTAGGAGAGACAGCACTAGGAACAACAACCTCTTCAATCAAAGGAGTTCTAGCAGAGAGTTTTACTGGTGCAGGGATGACTTCTTTAGCTGATGAGGGTCCAAAGACTGCTCTTGGAGGGGCAATCTCTGGAGAAAATATTCTCCCGCTCCTGGTGATTTTGCTGGTGCCCGCAATGTTACTAATGTTGGCTTCTTCATCATCCGAACTTTCTTCAATTACTTCGACTTGCTTGATACCATGGTAGTAGATGTCACCACCATAGTTCCAAGGTATCGACTTCTCAGAGACATAGGGAACAGGCCCTGGCATTGTTATCTTTAAAGGAACATATTTTGCAGCTGGTGTAATCTTAACTGGCTTTTTGACGGCCTCAGAAAGATTGGCGTGAATGGTTATGATTGAGACATTTTCAACATGAACTGGAACAGCAGAAACTTTTTTGAACAAAATTTGTCGGCTATCCATAAGGCCTTGGATGCCTTTCTTCAGTAGCGGACAATCAAACGGCAGAGAGTGGCAACAGTAGCAGTCTTCTTTACATCCCGGGAAGATCCCGGCCCTTAACAAATTCAACTTAATGGTTAGCAGTGGAGTAGTCAGATCACTGATGTCAGCAACATACAAATCCTCTTCAATGGCATTGACATTTCGGCCGTGCTTTGGCATAGGTGTAGATATCACATTAGGCTTCTCTGGAGCGTCAAACTCTACCTCCTTAGCCTCTATCAGGTCTTGGATCTTATGCTTGAGTGCCCAACAATCATTGGTGTCGTGTCCAACACTGTCTGAATGATAGGCGCATTTAGCATTGGCATGATAATGCGGGGAGGACGTATTCACGTTCTTTGGCGCCTCCTTGATGGTGGCAAGATTCAACTTCAACAGATGGGGAAGCACTTGTGCTGGAGTCATATTAATACGGGTGAACTGCCGTTGTGGCCTTTCCACCCGTTGCTGATTTGGTCTGGACTGGTTATAGCGAGGCTGCTCACTCGGAGTGTTTTGAATCATTACGGCCCCTACAGTTGGCCGACGCTCCATCTTCCCTGCTCTTCTCTGAGAATATACCATAGCTGTCTCCTTCTTAAAAGGCTTCTTCTCAACACTTGCAGCAACACCCTTCTGAATCTTTCCTGACTTGATGCCAGCTTCTATTCTTTCGCCGGTTAAGATCAAATCGGTAAACCCTGCGGAAGAGTTACCAATTAGATGATTGAAAAAAGGCCCAGATAGGGTCCCAAGAAACATATCAACGAGCTCACGATCGGTTAAAGGAGGCTGCACCCTGCCAGCCAAATCCCTCCATTTTTGTGCATATTCCTTGAATCCCTCACTTGTTCCTAGTGACATACCCTGAAGTTGGGTACGAGTAGGAGCAAGATCTGAATTATATTGGTATTGTTTATAGAAAGCGGTGGCCAAATCTTCCCAATTTCTGACACTGGTTCCTTCTAGCTGATAAAACCACTCCAACTGAGCTCCCGATAGGCTGTCTTGGAAGAAATGAATCCAGAGATTTTTTTCTGCCGTATAGGGTTGAATTTTTCTCACATAGGACCTGAGATGCATTTTGGGACAGGACAACCCATCATACCTCACAAACACTGGTACTTTGAATTTTGGGGGAATCACAATTCCGGCAACCTAGCCCATGTCTTTAAAATCCAAACCCGGTACCCTTTGCAATTCCATGGCAGCCAATCTGTCTTCTAAACCCTTGTACTTATCATCAGCTGGAGGATATTGCTGGTCAGAATAATCTTCATCCTCTTCAACCTCTTCCTCCTCCGCATCAGACTCGGAAGGCACCGCAACTCGATCTCTCGTACTAGTTCCTTCATCAGAAGTAGGAGGAAATTCAAGCACCCTCCGAGCTTCTCTGTCAAATCTTCTCCCCAAAGTAGCCACTCCGACCCTCTTCTTCTTCTTTATTGGATCCTTATTCTCCAAATGAGTCTTGATGTCCTCTTGACTTTTAACCAGAGTCATCAAGAGTTGCTGGAACTGTGCATTCTGGGCTTGTAGGTCTTTGACCGTTTGCTCGAGATCCATTCTACTGAAATAAACAGCAGATAGATAAGGAAACCTGGAGTGAGACCTGCTTATGCACATGATGAATGGTATGCTGATGTATGCAATGTATTCAAGGATTGAGGACATTCAAAATTGTTTCAGACAAGGAAGAACGCACGTCATATTAATAAGAAGAAATTTGTTAGTACATAAATGCCCCATGGGCCAAATGTTACAAAATAAACTTCTCAAGGCAGAAAGACATTGCGCATCCTCTTTGGTGTGATGTAGGTGTTGAGGGCCTCTTGCTCGTGGAGTCGGCGGGTAAGCTCTATAACCTTCTTTTCACTGGCGTAGTAGCTAGCTTCAAAAGTGTTTTGTTCCTCCTTGAGTTGAATCCAACTTTTCTGCATTTCCTCCCACGATGTAGGCATGTCTGGATGTAGGATGGTGTAGGGAACCTCTCCTTCATTGACGGGCTCTTTAATTATAGGGAGAACATGAGGATAAGGCATCATTAGACTTTGGGCTCGGGCTCGCACCCACTTGAGATAGGGCTCAAGAGGGATGGAGTTCTTGTGTCCCAGAGTCTTGCTATCAACCTTGTTGAGCTTTCCCCAAGCTCTGATGAATCTTTGGCGGAGTCCTTGCGCATCGTTGTCGAAGTCAAAAACTAGGCTAGGAATCAACATATCATGAGGGCCATCCCTCCGTGCATATCCAAATTGCCTCAAAGCTAGGCAAGGGTTATAGGTGATACCTCCCCTAATTCCAAGTAAAGGAACATTAGGAAATTCTCCGTAACGATCGACGATGATGACATTTTCTCTGGACCGAGAACACCAATGCACATCAGAATGAGTAAGAGTCATCAATCGTTGGGACCACCTTGTACCCTGGTCATTCTTCAAGACAGATTGTGGAAGGTGCGAAATAAACCACCTTGCAAGGAGAGGAGTACAGCACATGAGAACACCCCTCTTTCTCATTGTTCATGTGTAAAATGAGTGAAGGATGTCCCCAAGCAATGTTGGTATTGGATTTCTGGACAAGAAGATTTTGACAGCGTTGACATCTACCAATTGGTCAGGATTTGGGAACAAGACCAACCCGTAGATAAGGAGTGCCACAATCTCTTCAAAGGCTTGTAGGTCCAATGAGTTCCAACATTCTTGTGCCTTCTCAAACAAGAACTTTGCTAAGAATCCTTTGACGCCGCTTCTGGTTTCCCAATGCCCCTTGATGTCGGATGGTTGTAGATGTAATGCTCGAGCAACATCTTCCGGCTTTGGTTCCTTTTCCGTACCGTTGAAGGGTAGTTGATTAAGGATAGGGATTCTTAGGAGTTGAGAAAACTCCTCCAAAGTGGGTACCAACTGATAATCAGGGAAAGTGAAGCAGTGGTGAAGAGGGTCAAAGAACTGGAATAGCACTTTCATCATGTCTTCTTCAATGTTGGTGTTGACTAGGCTGAGCAGTCTACCATGTCTTTCACTGAAGGAAGAATTTTCCGGAATTCTTGAGGTGATCTCCTTGAGTTGAGGGGAGATTCTTACAAGGTTGACTTGAATGGTATTTCTGCGAGGGATTTCCATGTCCTACAAAACAAGAACAAAGATGAAGATCCAAAACCCTTGAAATGGTCAGTGAATGCATATGATGTTTCATGATGTTTATGATGTATGCACAAAACATTGTACAAGCAAATCACACCAAACCCTAATTTCAGGCTTGCATGGGGTTTCATAGGTAAGTACCCTCTTGAGTGTAGTTGGCTTAAAAACCTGTCCTATAAATAGTAACCGGGTTCTAAGGAGCTCAATATCACTGGATTGTTTTCATTGTTCATTGTTTTGGTTTAGCCACTTAACTAGCGACCAAAATATTCCAAGAAAACAACCCTCAATGAGTGTAGTATTGAGTATCTACCAACTTCGGACTGCACCAAAGCCGGTCATCTCACTACCCCTAATAAAAGGCCAAGATGGTCAAGTAAGGTTCTAGGTCATTAGTGCTTAGTGACATCACTCAGCGGCCCCGTACTCTCCTTGATTGAACTCAAGGGTTACCGGTACTCACAAATATGTCGCACTAATATAGCTATTGCTTAGACCGTGTCGGTATACCCCGCACAGTTTCCACAATGTATTGCTATCTATGAATGTTTCCCAAAATCCGGGTGGAGGATTGTAAACCCAAACAATAGAGCCAAAGTATAAAGCAAGCAAATCAAACAATTAGTCATGCAAATGGGTGATCTAAACCCTAAGGTTACTCCACTCTAAAAATCCTCCCCAGCAGAGTCGCCAGTTCTGTGATACGGTGGGAGAACTGACTATTGTTTTGCGTTTGTTTTCGCAAATGTTTCGGTTGAGCAAGAGTCGCCACCGACTTTTTATTTTATCCTAAGGAAAGGTTTAAAAAGCACAGCAAAAACCTTTGAGATTTTTCTTGGGTTCGGGGAGTAGATTATAGAAGGGGAAGGTATTAACACCCCTTCTATCCATGGTTATCCATGGGCTCTTAAGTACTTGCTTAGATCAACTTGCCTTGGTTTTAAATTGTTTGAAATGGTGCTTTGTGTGTGGTTTTGAAAAGGTTTTGAAAAAGATGCCTTGTATAGGCTACCCTTGTAACAATTCTTTACTCGAATGTTTTACAGAAGGTGTTTGTCTTTTTGAAAAGATGTTTCAAGGTTTTTTGAAAGTTTGTTTTGAAAGTGTTTGTGAAGTGGGTTTTGAAATAAGGCAAGTGTTTTCTTGGAAAGTTGACAAGTACTTAAGAGTTCATCTACCCTAAAGTTTTCTCAAAGATTTTTGTTATGTTTTAAGCCTTTTTGACAATTTTGTTCCACCATTGCATTTGGTGGACAATCTTGTCTTAGGAGGTGAAAGGGACGAGCGCGGGTCATCGTTTAGACCATAGTTGCAATAGTGTTAAATGTCTTTGGGCAATTTTCTTTAAAAGGGACTTGATCATTCATTTAAGCAACATTTTGAGGGACTGTGATCATTTGATTGTTTGTTTTTACCCAAAGAAATTCAACATACAACATGGCCCAATTATTTGAAGGCAACAAAGTGGAATACCCTAGGGGTGCAAGTGTGAAACGTGTTGTCCATTTTTCATGCTCATTTATCTTGTATTAGGTCCAACTACTTTGTTCATTTTTATTCGCATACAAAACCCTAATTCTAGCATAGTATGTTTAGAAAGCGATAAAGTGCGAAATTTAAATTCCTACGCTATTACAACACAATAATATGGGGAGGGGGTACAATGTTTCAAATGGGGATATTTAGACAAAAAATTGAATCTAAGCTATTACATCATTTTCTAGGAATATTTACAAGATAAATAAATGTATAATTTAAATGGTGAATAAAACAAATATGCAAGAATGCAAAAGGAATTTTTATGTGTATGAAAAAGTATTATTTATGTAGAACAAGAAAAGAAAATAAAAAAAGTATTATTTTTGAGGTATTTTCAAATTTAGGGTAAAACCCTAATTTTTTAGATCAAAGGGGACATTAATGAATTAATTCAAATAATATTTATGATTTACATACACAAACAATAAAATAAAGTATATTTGAAAAAAAATGCATTTTTATATTAAATACTAATTATAAAAATACAAGGGTATATATTTTGTATTTATCCTAAATATATTAATAAATATATGTATATATCTATTATTTTAAACATGTATTATATATATAAATAATAATAATTTTTAATATTAACAAAAAAAGTATTTTTTTATGTAAAATATTTACAGGGGGTATAATAAAATGAAAAATGAAAATAAAAGTATTTCTACCTATTTCTCAATATTTTAATAAAATGTATATATTTATTTATCTAAGTATTAATCAAAAGAAAATCATATAAATACCTAATAAATTAAAAAATGGTGAGAAAAAATATTTTTATATTTTTTATGTCATGAGAAAAAATAAACAAAGTCAATCAAAAAAGAAAAAAAGTCAAAAAGTTAAATAAATAAGCAAAAGGGCCTTGGGGGTGCAAAAGCAATTATGTGGTGTGAACAGAAAATGCAGCACAAGCCCAGCCCAAACCACTTCTTCTTCAACCTCTGAACCAAAAAACGCGCGCCTGCAAGCTTTGTTTGAAATCCTGATTCTTTGATTTTTTGAACAAACTTCCAACACAAAAGATGTTAAGCATGAAACCACGATTCTAACCATATGCATAACTTGATCTAACTCTCTAAGATGAGGGAGAATTTCTCCTCCCCCAAATCCTAACCTAGTTTTTCTGCCATTTTCAAACTCCAAATTCTCACAACTCAAGCAAAAGAAATGAAAAGTAAAAACATGTACATGTTCAGTGGCATGAGTAGAACCTTGTTTATTCACAAACTTAAAGCTAATGATGCCTAATAAGAGAGATACGAATTCAAAAAACTACCTGTTCAGTTGAAGTTCTATCTGGAGATGTAAGAACTTTCAGGGCAAGGTGATGATTGGAAAAGCTTCCTTGAGGTCCAGGGATGCTATTCCAATATTTACTTTGTCTTGAAAGCTTCTGAATCGAGCTAGAGAACTTCACCTGCAAATCAGAAATGTGAAAATGGTGGAAGTGGTTAGAGTGATTACAGGTCGTGCCTTTGCTTTTGGTTAGCTTGCATAGATGGTATGGAAGGTATGTGAACTGGTTTTGGCAAGAATGCTTGGGAGGAATAGAAGTTGGCACTCAAACTGCAGAGGCAACTCTGTTTTTGCAGTTTGATGGTGTTTTTTGGTTTGATGATGTTTGGGAGGCAAATGGCTCGTGCAATAGCTTGGTTATGATGTGTGTAATGTATTTGATAACTTTGTTCTTGTGTGTCTAAGCTGAGATGGAAGTTGGTCTTAGTTATGCAATGTTTCTTAACCTTTAAGCAACAAAATGCAAGTTGGTGTTTTAGGTCAGTAGGGGACCTCTAATCCTGCTGCAAAGCTTCTCTTGATCAGAGTAATTTGTTCATAATCTTGTGCCAAAGAGATTTGCTTTGTACTTGCTTGATTTACCAATTGGACATAAAGTGGACTTTTGCAAAAATGGATAGTTTACTTTATCTAAAAATGGATTAAACTTGTATACAATACTTGAACTCATAGAATAACACTTGGAAACAATGAACAAGCATTAAATTATTGAGTGTAACTTGGTTTAAGGACCTGTAATCAAGGGCATGCTGGTTTTGAGAAGTTTGCATAACTTATGAACATGAAAAAATGGCCAATTCAAAAGTGAGTTTTTGCTATATTGTGAAATTCGATTCTCCCTAACCATGAGGTTATTTGAGAAGTTCTTGGACATTTTGGAAAGCTTGGAATGTGTACTACAATCCATCTTTGAAATGCAATTTGAAATTCCAAGTGGAAGTGTATGGAAAATGGCCTTGAAGTGGGGTAGAAAAACTATTCAAAATAGGTCAAAAATTCACTAAGTTAAGAATGATTTAGTGCCCTTATTCAAAAATTTGTAACTTGAGATACAAGCTTCAAATGAGAAAACTTTGTGAATCAAAGTTATAGATTATGCAACAAGCTACAACTTTCATGTTTTGACTTTCGTTTGAATCCAAATGAATCATGGTGAAAAAGTGGGGCAAAGTTGGGAAAAAATTAGGGTTTTCCATAACTTAGAAAAATTCTAAGTTATGAAAAATTCCATTTTAAACCCTAATTTGCATTTCTTGGTTTCTTGGTGAACAAGTTTCATGATTTGGCAAGTTTTGATGAAAAATGAATCTTGACTCTTGATTTTGACCAAAAAGTCAAAGTTTGACTTTTCAGTATACAGTCAAAATTGATCAATTGACTGGGAAATTCAAATGTCAATCCTGTGTACTTGGGACCTTTTGAGTTTGTTGATCATGCCAATATAATTCCATGGGGTCCTTGAGTCCATGTGTGAGCTTGGTTTGTCATTGGCTAGGTCAAACAGTCAAAAATTGCCTTTGTGCAGTCAAAACCCTAAAAATGACCATTTTGCCCTTTTGGTGATCTGATCAAATTTCTTGGGGAATTGTGATTCAAACTTGATCAAATGGTCCATATGAGTTCATAATGTTGATGTGGGTCAAATTTCATGAGGTTTGACTGTCAATTGGCCACAGTTGACTTTTCCCCCAATACAGTTGATTTCTAGGTCAACTGCCCAATTGACTGGGCAAAACTTGAAACTTGATGTGGGTAAACTTGAGAGTCCAAAATGAAGCATGAAAGTCATCTTGGGCATTTTAGGTCAAAGCATCTTTGTGCAAACACAAACCCTAATTTGAGTCAACAATGCAAGGAGAGGTCTTGAGCAGATGAAACCCTAACTGGATCTTGAGCTTCAAAGGCTTTATGGTGAGAAATTAATGAGAAATGGGAGAGAAAATTTTGGGGTACAACACTATCAGTAATTATCCTTTCTCATTTCATTTTATTTGTAAGCAGTGATTATATTCAAATGCATATGCTCATTTAATACATCATTGGACGTTTTCAAATAAAACACAAGTGTAAAAAAGAAAGAAAAGGCAAGCAAATTTCTACACTTTGAAGTATCTTTGTATTAACTTTGTGTAAGTATTTTGTACAAAGGAGACAGACATCCTAGTAAGAGAATGTTGTCATAAAATTGAGAAAAATTTTATACAAAGAAAGATGGCTATGTGTAACAATTCCATGGGGTTCACATTCTGCTATAGCCTTCACAACTCTGAGTATCTTGTCCATTCGTTGCCTCGCCCGATGATGATTAGGTTGATCAGAAGCCCAAAGCTTGTCTGTGAAGAGATTGTTCTTAAAGTGATCTGACAAGACGTAGTCATACGCTTTAATTCCCTAACTTTTGCCTGGACCGCCCTTTCGGGTTTTCGATCCACCGGGAAACCCTTTTTTCCCAAGTCACCCTTCCGGGTTTTCAACTTGCCGGGTGTACATATTTTTTATTTATCCCTAATTTTGCCTAAATCGCCCTTTCGGGTTTTCGATTCACCGGGATGCCCATTTTTTCCCAAGTCCCCCTTTCGGGTTTTTGGCTTGTCGGGTTGCTTATGCGTAGTAACTTTTGACTATGTCTGCATTTGCAGGGTGCGGCAGCTCGTCACCGTCCATGGTGGTCAGAATCATTGCCCCACCAGAAAAGATGTTTTTGATCACAAATGGTCCTTCGTAAGTAGGAGTCCATTTGCCCCTGGGATCACTTTGCGGTAAGATGATCCGCTTGATTACAAGGTCCCCGACTTGATATATTTGCCTCTTGACTTTCTTGTTGAAGGCCTTGATCATACGTTTTTGATACGCCTAACCATGACAAACAGCAGTAAGTCGTTTTTCATCAATCAAGTTAAGTTGATCAAGCCGGGTTTGAATCCAATCATCTTCACTCAAACCAGCATCCTTCATGATCCTCAAGGAAGGGATCTGAACTTCCACAGGTAAAACAGCTTCCATGCCATATACCAAAGAAAAAGGGGTTGCCCCAGTTAAAGTGTGTGCCGTGGTACGGTACCCATGCAGAGCAAACGGTAACATCTCATGCCAGTCCTTGTAGGTGATTGTCATCTTTTGAATGATCTTCTTGATATTTTTGTTCGTAGCTTCAACATCACCGTTCATCTTTGGCCGATAGGGAGATGAATTATGATGTTGAATCTTGAACTGCTCACACAGAGTGGTGATCATAGTATTGTTCAAATTTGTACAGTTGTCCGTAATAATCCTGTCGGGGATACCATATCGGCATATGAGGTTCTGCCTGATGAAGCGGGCAATCACATTCTTTGTAACGGAGGCGAAGGAAGCTGCTTCGACCCACTTGGTAAAGTAATCGATGGCCACCAGGATGAAACGGTTCCCATTGGATGCTGTAGGCTTGATCTCTCCAATCATGTTGATTCCCCACATCGCGAATGGCCAAGGAGCTGTTAAGACATTGAGAGGAACTAGGGGAATATGTACCTTGTCAGCATAGATTTGGCATTTATGACAAGTACGGGAATATTGATGACAGTCAGCTTCCATGGTAGACCAGTAGTAGCCCGCCCGTAGAATCTTCTTAGCCATCGTATGACCGCTCGAGTGGGTGCCAAAGGTTCCATTATGTAGTTCAGCCATGATCTGCTCAGCTTCAATCTTGTCCACACAATGGAGTAGGACACAATCAAGATTGCACTTGTATAGGATACCATTGTTCAGAAAGAACTTGGCAGCGAACCTCCTTAAGAAATTTTTGTCGTTGACGGAAGCTCCTTCAGGGTATTCTTGTGCTTCGAGATACCTTTTGACGTCATGAAACCAGGGTCGGTCCACCACTTCTTCAGTATTAATCTCGTGACAATGTGCAGGTTCGTCCATTCGTTCCATGGTGATTTGAGGTTCCTCATTGTCCCAGTTAAGTTTAAACATGGATGACATTGTAGCTAGTGCATCTGCTAGCTGATTCTCTTCTCGCGGTAAGTTCTCGAAGGTAATCTACTCGAAGTGTGGTAACAATGTCAGGACATGTTCTTTGTAAGGGATGAGGTTAGGGTGTTTAGTATCCCACTCTCCTTTGATTTGACTGATAACCAAAGCTGAGTCCCCAAATACAACCAGAGATTTGATTCCCAGGTCAATAGCAGCCTTGAGACCAAAGATACAAGCTTCATACTCGGCCATGTTGTTAGTGGAGCTGAAGCAGAGTCTAGCGGTGAAAGGTGTATGACAACCTTCTGGAGAAATAAGTACCGCACCGATACCGTTGCCAAGTGCATTCGAAGCACCATCAAAGTACAGGGTACATCAGGATCCTTGTTCAGGTCTGTCATACGGTCTGTTACCTTTAATGTTGTCCAATGTCATGATATCCTCGTCGGGGAAGTCGAACCTCATAGATTGGTAATCTTCGACAACTTGATGGGATAGATGGTCATCTAGTACACTCCCCTTTATAGCTTTTTGGGTTGTGTACTGGATATCATACTCGGTCAGGATCATCTGCCATCTAGCGATTCTTCCGGATAAAGCAGGCTTCTCAAAGATGTACTTGATCAGATCCATTTTAGAAATCAACAAAGTGGTATGTGTCAACATATACTGCCTTAGCTGGCGAGCAGCCCATACGAAAGCGCAACAAGTTTTCTCAAGCAGTGAGTAGCGAGTCTCACAGTCGGTAAACTTTTTGCTAAGGTAATAAATGGCATGCTCTTTTCGGCCAGACTCGTCATGTTGGCCCAGTACACACCCCATTGAGTTATCCAAAACAATCAAATACATGATTAACGGCCTTCCTTCGACGGGTGGCATCAAGATAGGAGGTTCCAATAAATACTCCTTGGTCTTATCGAAAGAAACTTGATAGTCATCATCCCATTCAACCACCTGATCTTTCTTCAATAGCTTGAAGATTGGTTCACAGGTAGATGTTAGGTGAGAGATGAACCTTGCGATGTAGTTTAGGCGTCCCAAGAAACCTCTGACCTCCTTCTCAGTGCAAGGGGCATGCATTTCTTGTATAGCTTTGACTTTGGCAGGATCAACATCGATGCCTTTGTTACTGACGATGAATCCCAAAAGTTTAACAGACCTGACTCCAAAAGTGCACTTGCTAGGGTTCAGTCTGAGCTTGTATTCTTTTAACCTGACAAACAGCTTTTGCAGATGGTCGAGGTGCTCTTCTTCTGTTTGTGAACGGGCTATCATGTCGTCTACGTAGACTTCGATTTCATGATGTATCGTGTCATGAAACAAAGATACCATGGCTCGCTGATAGGTTGCCCCGACATTCTTCAGTCCGAATGGCATCACTTTATAGCAGAAGGTACCCCACTACGTAACAAAAGTAGTCTTCTCCATGTCTTTGGGGGCCATTTTGATCTGGTTGTACCCTGAAAATCCGTCCATGAAAGAGAATACTTTGTGTTGAGCTGTGTTGTCAACCAAGATGTCAATGTGTGGTAGTGGAAAATCATCTTTAGGGCTATCCCTGTTCAAGTCTCTATAGTCCACACACATTCTGACTTTTCCTTCCTTCTTAGGTACGGGAACAATGTTAGAAACCCATTGTGGATAGGAAGTAACAGCCAGAAAGCCAGCATTGAACTGCTTCATCACCTCGGCTCTGATCTTTTCAGACATATCGGGCCTCATTCGGCGGACTTTCTATTTAATTGGTGGACAGTCTTCTCTCGTAGGGAGATGGTGAACCACAATATTTGTATCCATCCCTGGAATGTCTTCATAGGACCAGGCGAAGATCTCAACATATTCATTCAACAGCTGTACTAAACGCTCTTTGACACTTGGCTCCAGGTTGGCACCCACTTTAACCTCTTTTCTATCCTAGTCTGTTCCCAAATTGATAGTCTCTAACAACTCTTCACGGGGTAGAATAGACCTTTCTTCCTGTTGCAAAAGTCTAGCCAACTCTCCAGGCACTTCACAGTCTTCATCACCTTCGTATTCGGCATGATTGACCAGATCTTCAGAGTCACTGAAGGCCATAGAAGAATTATTCCCCATGGAATTCGGAGTGGATGGGTACCTGCATTTTGTGAGTGTGGGTGTATGTAAGGGATAGCCACCTTTAAACAAAATGAAATGTAAAAAGAAAGAAAATGAACACAAAAGTTTATAGGTGAAAACGTCCATGATTCATTAAAAATGGTATATGAGAATGAAGAATCAAAGCCCTTACAAATGGACCTATATGCCCCGGGTAAGGCATAAGGAAAAAAGTTTACGAATTGTTTAAAAGTTATTACAGACCAAACAGGAAATGTTCAAAAGATAAATTATTGATTGATGAAAGTAATGGGAACAAAGTCTTTCGCCTCCCAGTTGTTCAGTCTTCCTTCAATAGTTGGAAAGATCCAGTCTTCAAAATTGCCTCCTTCTTCATCATCTTCTAAAGCATGAACTCCATGATGAGTGATTTTCAGTGGCGGTCCTCCAGCCCGGGAGCGACGCACAACTTTCTGGCTAGCAGCAGTGAAACCCAATCCAAACTTATCTATCTTGTAAGGAAAATATGGCAGTTGACCCCATACTGTACTTCCTCCTTCCTTGATTATAGCCTCCGCATCTTTAAGGGATGACATTCGGGACACAGGCTTGGTAATGACGGGCACATCAGTCACTGTCTTGGCTAACGCAACTTCAGGATAAACCTCTTCAAAGTGTTGGAAATGTGTTTCTAGAATTCACCGTCTAACTCCACATAGCAGAAAGAGCTAAGGTGACTTATCATATACTCCTCCTCACCATGAACTGTTATGATCTTACCCTAGACTGGGTACTTGAGCATCTGGTGTAGGGAAGAAGTGACTGCCCCAGCGTTGTGGATCCATGGCCTTCCTAACAAGCATGAATATGAAGGACGGATGTCCATCACATAAAAAGTAGAGTTGAAAATTTCCGTTCCCACCTTAATTGGGATGTCCAATTCTCCGTGAACCATCCGCTTAGAACCATCTAAGGCTCTAACAATGATATTACTGGGCTTTAAGGTCAAACCTTCATAGTCTATCCTATCCAATGCTTTCTTTGGTAGAACATTTAAAGCTGAGCCGGTATCAACCAGAACATGAGCAAGTGTAGTTCCTCTGCACTCTACCGAGACATGCAGCGCATCATTATGCTTTCTTCCCTTAGAGGTTAGATCGGCGTCAGAGAAGCCAAGACCATTGTCAGCTGTAAGCTAGCCACACACTCTTGAAACTGATCTGCAGAAGTTTCTTGAGGCACGTGTGCCGTCTTCAGAAATTTGATCAAGGCTTTGGCATGAGCTTCGGAGCAGAGCAATAGAGCCAGCATAGAGATTTTTGAAGGGGTTTGCCCCAGCTGCTCTACGGCATCATAGTCTCTCTTCTTAATTATCTTTAAAATCTTCTCCATCTACTTTTGGGTGGTCTCGGGGATAACCAAAGTCTGAGCCCTCGTCCTGACGGGCGTTTCTTGGATCCCCTTACCTTTATCAGCAGTAACAGCAGAGGGTACAACTTCATGAGTAACAAACTCTTCAATAACCGGACTTCACACAGATGTTTCGACAGGCACAGGAGCAGTTGAGGGTCCGAAGACTTCCCGTGGAGGAGCAATCTCTGGAGAGAAGATTCTTCCGCTACGAGTTATCTTACTTGTCCCTGCAATATTTCCTACATCAGGAGTCTCTTCATCGGAATTTTCTACAACTGATTCGATCTGTTTCACACCGTGATAAAAGATCTCTCCTCCATAATTCCACGGTATCGTCTTGTTGGACTTATATGTGATAGGCCCCGACATGGTAATCTTCAGCAGTACAAACTTTGGATCTGGTGTAATCTTAACAGGCCTTTTGCAGGTCTTGGAAAGATTGTCGGAAATGGTGATTATAACAACATCATTGATTGGAGCAACAGGAGTAACATGAGTGATAGTAGCAACAAGAGTTTTCTGAAAGAGGATCTCTTGAGTATCCATCAAGCGTTGGATGCCTGACTTCAACAACGGACAATCGGATTGCAAGGTTGAACAAAAGTAACAATATTTTTCACAGCCTGGGAAAATCTTGACTTTCAACAGATTCATCTTGATCATTGACAACAGAGTCATTAAGTCATCAACAGTAGTAACATGAATATCTTCCACAATAGAATGGACATTATGATCATGTTTTGGCATAGGAGCGAATATCACATTAGGTTTTTCGGGAGCATAAAACTCCACCTCCTTGGCATCTATCAAATCTTGGATCTTGTTTTTAAGGGCCCAATAGTTGTTGGTGTCCTGCCCTACACTGTCCGAATGGTATGCACATTTCGCATTGGAATGATAATAGGGATAAGAGGTATTTGGGTTTTTCGGCGCTTCTTTCAAGTTGGTAAGGTTTAACTTTAACAGATGAGGGAGGACCTTAGCCGGTTTCATATTGATCCGGGTGAACTGTCGTTGTGGCCTTTCTACCCTTTGCTGGTTAGCTCTAGGTTGACTGCTTTGAGGTTGTTCGGCTGAGGAATTCTGGATCATCACAGCCCCCACCGCTGGTCGGTGCTCCATTCTTCCTTGATTTCTCTGGGTGTGAACAACATAAACTTCCTTCTTGGCTGGGAAGGTCTTCTTGATAGCAGTGGAAGCGGAGGTATCCTTCTGAATTTTACCACTCTTGATGCCAGCTTCGACCCTTTCACCAGTCAGAATTAATTCGGTGAACCCTGCAGATGAGCTCCCGATCAAGTGATTGAAGAATGGACCTGACAGGGTCCCCAAAAACATGTCAACCAGCTCTCTATCCAACAATGGTGGCTGCACCCTTCCATCCAAATCCCGTCACTTCTGGGCATTTTCCTTAAAGCCTTCATTAGAAACCATACCCATACTCTATAGTTGAGTACGAGTGGGCGCTAAATCTGCGTTATATTGGTATTGTCGGTAGAAAGCAGCAGCTAAATCTTCCCAGTTATGAACATCAGATCTCTCAAGTTGATAGAACCAGTCCAATTGCGTACCCGACAAACTATCTTAAAAGAAGTGGACCCAGAGATCCTTATCAGAAGAGTGAGGTTGGATCTTTTTGACATAGGACCGCAGATGCATCTTCGGACATGACAAACCGTCGTATTTAGCAAATGTAGGCACCTTGAACTTGGGAGGAATGACGATCCCAGCAACCAACCCTAGTTCTTCGAAATCCAGCCCGGGAACCCTTTGTACTTCCATGGTCGCCAGCCGATCTTCCAGATTTTTATACTTATTGTCCGCCGGAGGATACTGCTGTTCGGAGTAATCTTCATCCTCTTCCTCTTCTTCTTCTTCAGCTTCAGACTCAGAAGGTACCGTAACTCCTTTTCCTTTACCAACCCCTTCGTCAAACGTCAAAGGGAAATCCAGAACTCTCCTAGCCTGATGCTCAAACCTTCTTCCCATAGTGGCCACACCAATTCTTTTCTTTTTCTTCTTTTCCTTTTCTTTCTCTTTCTCTAACAGTGATTTAAGGTCCTCTTGACCCTTTGCCAAGGTCATGAGGAGTTGCTGGAATTGCGAATTCTGTGCTTGCAGATCTTTAACCGTCTGCTCTATATCCATCTTGCTGAAATAAATAGTAGAAAGATAAGGAAACCTGGTGTGAAGACCTATTTATGCATATGATGAATGATATGTTATTCATGTAATGCATTCAAGAATTCAGAAATTCAAATTTGTTGCAAACAAAAAGAACACACGTCATATTAATAAGAAGAAATTTGTTAGTACATAAATGCCCCATGGGCAGAATATTACAAATATCTTAATGTAAAAAGACATTGCGCATCCTCTTTGGTGCGATGTAAGTGTTGAGAGTCTCCTCTTCATGAAGCCGGAGGGTAAGTTCCAAAACCTTCTTCTCACTGGCATAGAAGTTGGCTTCAAAAGTGTTCCGTTCTTCCTTGAGCTGTATCCAACTCTTTTGTAACTCTTCCAATGATGTTGGCATGTCTGGATGTAGGAGGGTGTATGGAACCTCTCCTTCCATAACAGGCTCTTTGATCATAGGCAGAATGTAGGGGTAAAGCATAATAAGACTCTGGGCGCGGGTTCGCACCCACTTGAGATAAGGCTCAAGTGGGATGGAATTCTTGTGCCCCAATGTCTTACTATCCACTTTGTTGGGCCTCCTCCAAGCTCGGATAAACCTTTGTCGAAGTCCTTGAGCATCATTGTCGAAGTTAAAAACTAAGTCAGGCATCAGCATGTCATGAGGGCTATCTCTTTGGGCATACACAAATTGCCTCAGAGCTAAACAAGGGTTGTAGGTAATGCCTCCCCTAATGCCAAGTAATGGGACATTAGGGAATTCTCCACAGCGATCAATGATGATGACATTTTCTCTGGACCGAGAACACCAATAAACATCAGAATTTGTGAGGGTCATCAACCGTTGTGACCACCTTAAACCCTGCTCATTCTTCAAAACTGACTGGGGAAGGTGAGAAATAAACCCACCTTGCTAGAAGAGGAGTACAACACATGAGAACACCTCTTTTCCTCATTGTTCGTGTGTGAAATGAGTGGAGGATATCCCCAAGCAATGTAGGCACATGATTCTGAGATATGAAAATCTTGACAGCATTCACATCTATAAGCTGATCAGGGTTTGGGAACAAAACCAACCCATAGATGAGAAGTGCTACAATCTGCTCAAAAGCTTGCAGATCTAGAGAATTCCAGCAGTCTTGTGCCTTCTCAAACAGAAACTTTGCCAAGAAACCCTTGACACCACTTCTAGTTTCCCAATGACCTTTGATATCAGATGGTTGCAAGTGTAAGGCTTGAGCAACATCTTCAGGCTTTGGCTCTCTTTCCGTACCGTTGTAGGGTAGTTGATGGAGAATAGGAATCCTCAGGAGTTGAGAAAATTCCTCCAAAGTAGGTACTAGTTGGTAATTAGGAAATGTAAAGCAATGGTGTAGGGGGTCAAAGAACTGGAAGAGGACTTTCACCATGTCTTTTTCAATGTTGGAGTTGACTAAGTTGAGAAGTATAAAATGTCTTTCACTGAAGAGAAAATTCTCTAGAATCTTGGAAGTAAGCTTTTGAGTTGATGAGGGATTCTCACAAGGTTGACTTGGATTGTCTTTCTACGAAGAGATTCCATAACCTACAAAACAAGAACAAAGATGAAGATCCAAACCCTTGAAATGGTTAGTAGATGCAAATGATGCTTTATGATGTATGCACAAGTATATGTACAATCAAGTCACACAAGATCCTAGTTTCAGGCTTGCATGGGGTTTCATAGGTAATTACCCTCTTGAAGTTAGTTGGCTCAACCTGTCCTATAAATAGTAACCGGGTTCTAAGGAGCTCAATATCACTAGATTATTTTCCGTGTTCATTGTTTCAGTTTAGCCACTTAACTGGCGACCAAAATATTCCAAGAAAACAACCCTCAATGATTGTAGTATCGAGTATCTACCAACTTCGGACTGCACCAAAGCCGATCATCTCACTACCCCTAAAAAAGGCCAAGATGGTCAAGTAAGGTTCTAAGAGTCCATTAGTGCTTCATGACATCACTCAGCGGCCCCGTATTCTCTTTGATTGAATCAAAGGCTACCGGTACCCACAAATATGTCGCACTAATATAGCTATTGCTTCAACCATGTCGGTATACCCTGCACAATTTCCACAACATATTGCTATTTACCTATGAATGTTTTCCCAAAATCCGGGTGGAGGATTCAAACCCAAATAAGAGAACCAAATGTAAAGCAATCAAAGCAATCAATATAAGCATGTAAAGGTGATCTAAACCCTAAGGTTACTCCACTTTTAAAAAATCCCCAGCAAAGTCGCCAGTCCTGTGATACGGTGGGAGAACTGACTTGGGATTTTGCATTTGTGTTCGCAAATGTTTCGGTTTAGCAAGAGTCGCCATCGACTTTTTATTTTATCCTAAGGAAAGGTCAAAAAGCACAGGAAAGACCTTTGAGATGTTTTCTTGGGTTTGGGGAGTAGATTATGAAAAGGGAAGGTGCAAGCACCCTTTTCATCCATGGTTATCCATGGGCTCTTAGTTACTTGTTTAGATCACTTGCTTTTGCTTTTCAATTGTTTGAAATGGTGCTTTGTGTGTGGTTTTTGAAAAGGTTTTAAAAAGAGGCCATCATTGTGGCAACCTTTGTAATGATTCTTGTTTGAATGTATACAAAGGTGTTTTTGTCTTTTGAAAAGATGTTTCAATGTTTTGAAAGTTTGATGTTTTGAAATTGTGTTGTGAGATATGTTTGAAAATAGCAAGGATGTTTTGCAAGTTTTTTGTCAAGTAACCAAGAGTTATCTACCCTATTTTACTCAAAGATCTTTCCTATATGTTTTTAACCCTTTTGACAATGTCGTTTTACCATTGCATTTGGTAAACAACCTTGTATTAGGATGTTAAATGAGACAGACGCGGGTCATCGTATAGACCCTGATAGAAATTGTGTTAAGTATTTTTGGCAAATTTTCCGAGGGACTAGATCACTTTGTATAGGCAACCAAGATAGCGTCATCGAGGGACTATGATCTTTTGTTTTGTTTTTGTTTTGCGAAAGTACCCAACATGCATAACATGGCCCATTTTTAAGGCAACAAGTGGATGTAACCCTAGGGGTGCAAGTGTGCATTGTGTTTGATTTTCATGCATTTTTGTCTTTATATTAAGTCAAGCTACTTGTTTGATTTTGGATTTTTTTGCATACAAACCCTAATCTCTAACCATGGCATAATTGAAAGCATAAAGTGCGAGAATTAAAAGTCTAAGCTATTACAACATGATTATGGGGAGGGGGATACAATTTTTGAATGGGGATTATTTGTCAAGAAATTAAAACCGTAATTTTACTATTACATCCAAATTGAATCAAATGGCATAAATAATAAATAGACAATATTTAAATAAACAAATTAAATAAATATACAAAGTATTATGAATATGCAAAAAGTTTATGTTTATTTTTCATGTATGTAAAAATATTTAGTACAAAAAAGGAAAGAAATAAATAAAAGAAATTATTATTTTTTATTAAGGGTAAACCCTAATTTTTCTTTAAGAAAATAAATATATTAATTATATTATTTATATACAATATAAAATAATGTATATACAAAAAATTAGATATATTTAGAAAAAGGTATTATTTTAAGTATAAATAATAATAATAAAAAAGTATGTTTTTCATGTTTTTTTTATTCTCAAGTATTTATTAAATAAAATAAAAGTGTGTATATATATTAATTATATTAAATATGTATAAAAATAAAATAAAATATATACAAAAATAAAAACATATTTAGAATGATATTTTTTTGGTGTGAATAAAATAAAGGATAAGATAAAAAAATAATTTATATATTATTTTTAAGTTTTCAATAAATAAAATAAAAGTATATAATCAATAAATTAATTTTATGTTAGCAAAAAAATGAAAATAAAATACAAAAGAAAAATGAAAAATTTATAAAAATATTTTTGAGTATTTTTTATATTTGGAAATAATAAAATAAAATTAGAAATGAAAATAAAATAAAATAAAATAAAATATAAAGAAATTGGGCCAGGGGGTGCAAAAAGTAAAAGGGGGGTGTCAAGATTGAGCCAGGACCAAGCCCGGCCCACCACTTCATCTTCAACCTCTGACTTTCAAAAAACGTGCGCGTCCTGTACAATTGCCAGATCCTGTATACGAGCTCTATTGCAAAAACACATAACATCAAAGTTGTAGAGCTTTTCAAGACGAATCCAACCATATAAAAAACTTGTCTTAACTCTCAAAGACCAGAGAGAATTTCTCTGGCCCTAAAATCTAACCTAATTTTTTCAGGATGTTCATGGACCAAATTCTCTTAGCATGCTTAATAAAAATGAAAACTGAGCATATGTACAGCTTCAGGGCAATGAATACTACATTTCTTATTCACAAAAATAAGTCTAAATATTCCTAAATAGAGAGATAGGAAGTTGATAAAAACTTGTTTCAGCTGACTTCGTGTAGGGAAATGTGGAGCTTTTCAACAAGGCTTGAGATGTCTGGGAGCTTGCTTGAACTTCACTTGACCTTCTCTAATGTACAGCTTGCCTTGAATGTACTTGAACAAGCCTACATAACTCAACCTGCACAAGCTCAAAATGAAAATGTAAAACCCTTTAAATGGAGTTACAGTTGGTGTTTAAGTTTTGGGATATCTTGGATGGATTGAATGGAAGGTGTTTGAACAGGTTTGAGGCAAAACACACGAGAAAATTGTGCTATGGAAGTCAAGTTGCAGATGCTGCCCTGTTTTGCCAATGGAAGGTGATTTTGATCTATGGGATGTTTGAGAGCTCAAAGAGTCGTGTTTCTGGTTTAAGGGGATGTGAGAAAGTTGTCTCAAATGCTTGCACAAGTTAGTTTTCACAGATGTTCAAGTTTTTGTGTTTTGGATATCTTTCTTGTATTTTAAGCCAACATGAGAAGTGATGTCCAACAGGCCTGTACAGGCTATCCATATGCTTGCACACTTTTCCCTTGGCCCCTTCAATTTGTGGATTTGATTTACTGCATAAGATATGGACCAATGCTCAAGAAATCAGTTTTGACATAAAGCAAGATTTAAGCAAAAATGATAATGTTGCTTTTTCTATTTAAGGGTTAATCTTGTGTGCAATGCCCTAATGACCAAAACAATGCCTTATACCAATGGTTTTGCACTTAATTATTTAGTGTGGAATGGTTTTGAGGCCTGTAATCTAGTGCAAAGCAAGCTGATTTGAATTTGCAACTTGTATGAACATGAATATGCCATGGATGAAAAGTGAGTTGTTACCAACTTCAAGCCTTTGATTCTCCCTAACCACAAATGAGTTTGGAGAATTCTTGGACATTTTGGAAATATTGCAACATGATCTACAATCCATCTTTGAAATGCAATTTGATAATCCAAGTGGAACTACGTGAAAAATGGCCATGAAGATAGGACAAAATCCCGCCTAAACTAAGGCAAAATTTCACTAAGTTACAAGTTTTAGGGACCCTTATTCCAAAAATCATAACTTGAGATCCAAGCTTCTTTTGAGAAAACTTTGTGAATAAAAGTTGTATACTTTGTGGAGTACTACAACTTTCATGTTGAAAGTTTTGTTTGAATCCAATTGCATCATGGTGAAAATATTGGGCAAAGTTAGGAAAAATTAAGAAAATTTCATAACTTAGAAAAATTCTCAAGTTATGAAAATTTTCAACTTTAAACCCTAATTTGCAAAAATGGGTTTCTTGATGAACAAGTTTCATGCTTTGACACATCTTGAATAAAACTGACCCTTGACACTTGATTTTGACCAAAAAGTCAAAGTTTGACTTTTCAGTGTACAGTCAAATTTTGATCAGTTGACTGAAAAATTCATCTGTCAATCCAATGCAATTGAGATCTTTTGAACTTTATGAATATGTCAAGATGATACCATTGAGTCCTTGAATCCATTCTTGAGCCTAATTTTCCATTGGCTTGGTCAAAAGTCAGATATTGCCCTTGTGCAGTCAAAACCCTAAAAATGACCATTTTGCCCTTTTGATGATCTGATCAAATTTCTTGAGTTGTGGTCCAAACTTGATAAAATGGTTCATATGAGTTCATAATGTTAAGGTGGGTCAAAAATAATGAGGTTTGACTGTAAATTGGCCATATTTGACTTTTCCCCAATACAGTTGATTTCTAGGTCAACTGTCCAATTGACTTGTCCAATTGACTGGGCAAAAATTTGATTCAAGGCTTGAAACTTGGTATGGACAAACTTTTGGGTCCAACATGAAGTATGAAAGTAACTTTGAGCATTGGAAGTCCAAAAATCCCTGTGCAAACTCAAACCCTAATTTAGGTCAACAGTGCAAGGAGATGTCTTGAGCAGTGCAAAACCTAGCTTGATCTTGAGTTCAAAGAGCCTTGTGATGAGAAATGTAGATAAAATGAAAGGGCAAATTTTGGGGTACAACACATGGTAGTAAACGCCAGCCCCATAATTCCAAGGAACAACTTTGTCGGAGGAATATGGTATCAGTCCAGGAAGAGTGATAATTAAAGGAGCAACGTTAGGTGTGGATGTAATCCTGACGGGTCTTTTGGAGGAGACCCTGGAAGGATTGTCGGAAATGGTAATAATTGATATATCTTCACACAGTCTTCTTGTAGATGGAGTCTTCTCAAGCAAAATTTCTTTGCTATTTATCAGGCGCTGGATACCTATTTTTAACAATAAGCAACCATTGGGTAGAGACACACACAAGTGGCAACCTTCACCATAGTCCGGAAAGAAACCGACTCACAAAAGATTCTTCTTAACAATCGGAAGAGGAGTAATTAGTTCATCAACAAAAGAAGAAAATAGGTCGTCATCAATAGCATTAACACCCTGGCCATGCTTGGGCATTGGTGCTGTTATCACATTGGGGGTTTCCGGAGGGTCAAATTCAATCTCCTTTGCCTCAACGAGATCTTGCACTTTGTTCTTCAGAGCCCAACATTCATTTGTATCGTGCCTCGAACTGTTGGAGTGGAAGGCACATTGAGCATTTGGGTTGTAACAAGGAGATGCAGTATTTCGATTTTTAGGAGGCTCCCTCAGAGTGACCAGATTGGACTTTAACAAGTGTGGCAAAACCTGAGATAAAGACATAATAATCCAGGTGATCTATCTTCTAGGCGCATCTTTCTTACACTGATTATTTTGTTGTTGATTTGGCACAGGGTTGGAGATCATCACGGCTCCTACTGTTGGACGACGTTCAACTTTGTTTTGATTCCTATGGCCGTAGGCAGCAGTTACTTCCTTCTTCCTAGAGAATGGTTTCTTCACTGTACTTGAAGATGCATCTCTCTGAATCTTACCGCTCTTGATACCAGCTTCTACTTGTTCACCAATTAATATCAGCTCGGTAAACCCGACCGAAGAGCTTCCAATCAAGTGATTGAAAAATGGACCAGACAAAGTACCCAAGAACATATCTACCAGCTCTCTATCAGATAGAGAAGGATGGAATCTTCCTGCAAAATATCTCCATTTTTGGGCGTAATATTTGAAACCCTCACTAGAACCCATAGAAATACTTTGAAGTTGAGTACGGGTTGGAGCAAGGTCAACATTGTATTGGTACTGCTTGTAGAAAGCAGCAACCAGATCCTCCCAGTTACGGATGTTGGTTCCCTCCAACTGATAGAACCATTCCAACTGGGTTCCTGATAACCTCTCCTGGAAAAAATGCACCCACAAATTCCTATAAGTAGTGTGAGGTTGGATCTTCCTGACATAAGACCTCAGATGCAGCTTAGGACATGAAACCCTGTCATACTTAGCAAACACGGGAACCTCGAACTTCTGTGGAATGACCACTCAAGAGACCAACCCTAATTCTTCAAAATCCAAACTAGGTACCCTCTGAATTTTCATTGCATTGAGACGATCCTCCAGATGTTTGTATTTGTCATCAGTAGGAGGATACTGCTCTTCAGTATAATCAGCCTCTTCTTCATCAGACTCTAGGCTGTGATCTTCTTCTTTTGGCTTCTCCTCCTGATTGTCTCCCTCGTTTGATGGAGTTGTGAATTCTAGAGCTCACTTCGCAGGTCCTTTGAACCTCCTTCCCATATTCAGGGCACCCACTGGCTTCTTTGTATTATTTTTCTTGTCTTTGAGAATTAGAGCTTTCAGGTCTTCTTGTCCCTTAGCCAGAGCCAGGAACATTTGTTGGAATTGAGCATTTTGGGCTTGAAGGTCCTTAATGTTCTTTACGAGTGTCATTTCTTTTTGCTGAAATAAACAGTGAAAAGATAAGAAGCATTTTTTGGAATACTTGCTTATGTAGTGATATGCATGATATGCTTATGCAATATTTTCAAGGACTTTTAAGATTTAAATTTGTTTAGACAAAGAGAAAATAAACATTAATTGCATTAATAAGTTTAAACGGTTACAACGATGCCTCTTGGGCTTACAATGGAACAAACAAAGATAATACAAAATAAGTTCCTAAAGCAGAAAGGCCTCAAGCTTCCCATGAGCGCATCCTCTTCGGTGCAATGTAGGCATTCAAACTCTACTCTTCATAAATTTGTCTTGTGAGCTCCAAAACCTTCTTCTCGCTTGCGTAGAACTGGGTTTCAAAGGTGTCTCGTTCCTCTTTGAATTGAATCCAAGATCTTTGCAACTCCTTGAGAGTAGTTGGCATGTTAGGATGGAGAATAATGTAAGGAAAATCTTTCTCGGCAATAGGCTCCATGATGATAGGTAGGATGGCCTCATAAGGCATCATGAGATTTTAAGTGTGTGCTCGTACCCACTTAAGATAAGGCTCCAAAGGAATGGAGTTCTTATGCTCCAATGTCTTGCTATCAACTTTGTTCACCATGCCCCAAGCTCGTATAAACCTTTGATGGTAACCTTGGAC
Organism: Vicia faba; assembly: GCA_948472305.1. Classification (NCBI taxonomy): domain Eukaryota; kingdom Viridiplantae; phylum Streptophyta; class Magnoliopsida; order Fabales; family Fabaceae; genus Vicia; species Vicia faba. The sequence goes on from OX451741.1 coordinate 79,234,004, forward strand.
ATTGTTCTCATAGTCGAATGCAATCCCTTGGACAAGTACATTATGAGGACCATCCCTCCTAGCATACCCAAACTATCGCAACGCCAAACAAGGGTTATAGGTGATTCCTCCCATAATGCCTAGAAGAGGGACATTAGGGAATTTCCTGCAGCAATCAATGATAGTAACGTCTTCCAAAGATCGAGTTCACCAGTGAATATCCGGATGCGTGAGGGGCATCAACCTATTAGACCATCTCATGCCTTGCTCATTCTTCAAAACAGATCAAGGTAGGTGAGAAATAAACCACCTAGTCAACAGGGGAGTGCAACACATAAGAGTCCCTCTTCTTTTCATGGTGCGGGTGTGAAGAGAGTGCAAAATGTCTCCAAGTAAAGTAGGCACCGGGTTACGATACACAAAAACTTTGACCGCATTCACATCTATGAGTTGGTCTAGATTAGGAAATAGCACCATCCTATATATGAGGAGGGCCAACACTTCTTCAAAGGCTTGTAAATTCAGAGTATCCCAAAAATAGTGAGCCTTCTCAAAAAAAAAACTTGGCTAGAAACCCTTTGACACCACTTCTTGTTTCCCAATTTGCCACAATGTCAGACCGTTGTAAATACAGAGCTCAAGCAATCTCCTCAGGTTTTGGGTCTATTTCCATACCATTAAAGGGTAATTGATTAAGAATGGGCACCCCCAATAACTGAGAAAACTTCTCCATGGTAGGCACTAATTGGTAATCGGGAAATGTAAAGCATTGGTGTAAAGGGTCAAAGAATTGAAAGAGCACTTTCATCATGTCTTCATCAGGACTCGAGGTAACCAAATTGAGGATTCGACCATGTCTCTTGGTGAATGGAGAATTCTCAGGAACCCTTGATGCCAACTCTTTGAGTTGAGGAAGCACTCTTACGAGGTTGACTTGGATAGTATTTCTGCGAGTGGAAGCCATGTGCTACAAAACAACACAAAGATAAGTCCTAAAAATCCTTGAAATGGTTAGTGCGACATGCCATGTTATGATGTCATAATGTTATGCACAAACAAATATGTACAAGCACACAAACAAGTCCTTAGGTTTAGGCTTGCATGGGTTTCGTAGGTAAGCACCCTCTTGAAGTTTAGTTGGTTTAAACTGTCCCAAAAAGTAATCAGTTTCTAGGGAATCTCAATATCACTGATCTTTCTTCATCGGGCATTATTTCAGCGCAAGAATCTTTATTGGAGACCAAAATATCCTGAAAGTCTGATCTCAATGAGCATAGTATCGAGTATCAACCAACTTTGGACTGCACCAAAGCCGGCTATCTCACTACTTCCTAATGGCCAAGTTGTTCAATTAAAGGTTCTAAGGTCAGTTAGTGCTTCATGACACCACACAGCAACCCGGTATTCTCCTTGACTAAACTCAAGGGCTACCGGTACCAACAAATGTGTCACACTAATGTAGTTATCGCTTCAACCATGTCAGTGTACCCCGTATAATCCCCACGATCTATTGCTACTTACCTAAAAGGTGCCCCAGATCTGGGTGTAGGATCTTTTAGTAACAACCCAAAAAAACCCTCAAAGATAAATCATACAAAACACACAATGTAAAGCGAATAAAGAATGAACTAAACTCTAAGGTAACCCTGCTTTTTATTAATTTCTTCCCCAGTAGAGTCACCAGTTTTGTGATACGGTGGCAGAACCGACTGTTGTACTGGTTTTGCATTTGTATTCTCAAATGTCACGGTAAACAAGAGTCGCCATCGACTTTTCTTTTATCCAACAAAGGAAAGGGTGAAAAGAACAAAAAAATACTTTAGAGAGTTTTCTGAGTAAGGGGGTAGATTATGGAAAGGGAAGGTGTTAGCACCATTCCATCTGTAGTTATCTACGGGCTCTTAGATGCTTAGCTCATTTTGAAATACCTTGTGCTTTGTGTATTTGAAAAGTATTTTGAAGAAAGTGCCTTTGTTTGGTGAACTTTGTAATGTTTCTCGGATTTGTAGAGAACGTATACAAAGTGTTTTGAAAAATGTTTTTGAAAGAGTTTTGTGTATGTGTAAAAGTTTGTTTTGTTTTGAGAAAGCATCTAAGAACTATCTACTATACTTGAAAGGTTGTTATTTTCCTCTTTTCCTTTAGACAGGGTTGTCCTACTATTAGTGAGTAGGTAGCCCTAGTCGTTGGATGTTTGAGGGACAATCGAAGGGACATTGTTACAGTCACAAAGGCAACTGGGAAAGAAACCTTAGTAACTACCCTAAGATTTTAAAATCATACCGAGGCAACATCGAGAGAGTCATTTTTTGATCTTTAAACCGGAGGGTAGCCACTAAAGTCTCTCACGTTTTGAGAGTTGTGACTGTTTTCCAAAGGAAACCAAAGTATGGATACCCTAGAGGTGTATATGTGAGAGTTTGTTGTATTTATTTATTTTTGTCTTGTGTTAGATTTGCTAGAGTTTGATTATTATGTTCTTGCCATACAATCCTAAATAGCATACATCTAAGCAGTTGACAATTTGTAGTAATTAAAAGTATGAAAACTTAAATCTAACTATTACAGGGCTTCGGGGAGGGGGATTATTACATGTCCAAACTTTGGGTAAAATAAAGAACACAGTAAATTAAAGTCCTAGTTTAATTCTATTACATCCAGTAGGCAGTTACAAAAATATGAAAATAAAATGCGAAAAGTAATAACGCGCGCGAATTGTAAGTACATCTAAAAAATCCTAAAGTATGAAAAAAAGATTTTTTTTGTTTATTTTATTTGAGAAAATGATTAAATAAAAAACTAACCTAAATCTAGACTTAAATAAAAATATAAATAGTTAAAAAATGAAACTAATTAAAGGGAATTAATTCTGATGTTTTTTTGTATTTTTATTATGAAAAGAAAATGAATTAAAATCCTAAGTTCTAATTAATTTTAATTAAGAAAGGAGGTTAAAATAATTAATAATTAATTTATAAAATTAATTCAAATAAAAAAACCTAAAACTATATTTTTGTGATTTTAAATATTTTTTACTGATTAAAACAAATTAAAAAAGAAAATAGAAGATAAAACAAAAAAAAAACAAATGGGCCTGGGTAGTAAAATGAAATGAGGGGGGTGGAATTTGAAATTCGTGGTGCCCAATTTAAGAAGAGCCTAGGTCTGCTTTTTGATCCAGTGAGGGCAGCCTTGGAAGGCGCATGATGGTCTGCACCTTGGAAGCGCTGGATCTGGATCAAGTGGTAATGGGCTGATGGTGCATGGTAAACGTCTTTAGCCTATGAGCACTGGATCTCCAACCAAAGTTAGGAAAAAATAAAAATGCAAGAGGTAGGGGTCGAACCCCTTACCTCTCACACACAACGCCTTAACACTCACACACACACCCAATCGTTGAGACGGCTTTACATCCGTTAGTATAAGCACAAAGAAATGTATATAATGCAAAACAAGTGAAAATGTTGATTTGGCAAGCCCTCGTGCTCCAGTGGGGTCCAAATATTTGAATGGGCCAATCATCGCATCCCTTTCTGCCACGCCTCAGTCAACATCAATCAAGCCACCGGAGGTGGTGGCTCCGGTCATCTCTTCCGGTTGGCCAAAACCCAAAACCTGCGAAATCTCAAGAAAACAAGCATGGAAATAACCCTATTGGACTAATTAAATCCTTGCTAACACGATGACATGGATGGTTTGTCCTATAGAGCCTTGTATTTTGAGATACGAAGCTTGGCTGAAGCTTTGCCCTAACAATGGCAAAGCTTCGTCCTTGCGTTAAACTAACCATGCGATGGCTCTAAACATACATAATCATCAATATAAACATGAATATGCACATGGAAATCATTTATATTGCATAGTAGAAATTTTTTAGTTCAAGGAAGTATACCAAACCGGTGACACACAAGGGGAGAGATCCTGGGCATGATATGACTTGATCGAATGTTAGCATAAACTCCCGGGAACCTTAGGGTGATGATGGAACGCCTGAAATGGAATGAGTATGGCTGGAATTTGTTGTTTGAATTTTACAACTTAGATGTATTTTTTATGATTTTCGTGTGGTGATCTGA